>LR812527.1:58753288-58928288 GCA_903798195.1 Danio kyathit
AAACCTCATTCCATGCAGCAGCCAGTTCAGAGAGAGTCACTAAAGCTTGTTCAATGGGCATGTCCGTAGTAGACAACCAAAAAATCAAAGTGACGGACACTCCTGGATGGAGTGATTCTTCCGACATCAAGCAGGAAATCATCCAAAGTATTGATTTGTCCAGTCCTGGGCCACATGCGTTTCTCCTGGCGCTGCCCATTGGCAGATTTACTAATGAAGAGATTAACACAATTATGAAAATCCTGAAGGTGTTTGGAGATGAAGTCAACAAATACATGATTGTGTTGTTCACCAGGGGTGATGATCTGGAGGACAGACCCATTAAAGACTACCTGGAGGACGTCCACTCTGATTTGAAGAAAATCATTCAGATATGTGGAGGAAGATATCATGTCTTCAACAACAGAGATTACAGTGATCACCATCAAGTCTCTTCTCTTCTGGAGATCATCAATATGATGGTGGAGAAGAATGAGGGAAAATATTACACAACAGCACATCAAGAACTGAAGAATGGAGAGGTAACGTGGCTCAAAGAGAAGGAGCACATGGTGAATCAATTAAATGAGCAACAAAGGAAAATGGAAGATCTTCAGAAATTAATTGAGCAGATGGAAACAATGTTGCAAGATGAAAAAAACAAAATAACGAATACAAATATTGTTCGTGATTTTTTTAGGAGAATTAGACAACAATTCCAAGCTCTCTTTACTTCACATAATTAATCCACAATCACCCAATTCCAGTAATAAACACAATTCCATTTAATAATCATTTGTAAGTGTAAAAGAATGTAAAAGAATCAATTGCAGTATATTTTTTTCAAACGGTTTTAAAGGAATTCATTGTTTTTGTTTTGTTGTTGTTTATGTGTATGTGTGTAATTTACAGTGATTGTCTTTGTATTATATTAAGGAGGCTTCTTTTGCTAAATAAAGTACAAATAAAATAAAATCTAATTCAGTTTAAATGTAATAAAAGTGAATTTACATCTGTTTAGATTGTAGTAGAAATTAAATGGATTGTTCACCCCAAAATTTGTTCTGTTTACATAACAGAAAAGATTTTACACAATTCTTTACAAAAAAGATATTTTGTAGAACACGGAAAACATGTGACCACTGAGATCCATAATAGGAAAAGCCAATACTTAAGAAGTCAATGGTGCAAGGTTTCCAGCTTTTATCAAAATTTTTTCTTTTGTGTTCAACAGAAGAAAGTAAATCAAACAGTAAAAGAGTAAATAATGACAGAATTTTCAGTTTTGGGTAAACTATCCCTTTAATCTGCTGGTAAAACAAATCCAAAAAGTAATTATACTTGGTAACTAACAAAAAAGAAGTAGTGTAGCCTTCTCGTATGACTGGTCCATTTCTAGCAACCACTGAAAAGCCACTACATTAATGGTATATTTTGGTTTCTTTTGAAAAAGTGCATTGCATCCAGCATTTGCATCTTTTGCATTAGCTTTTTTTTTAATGTGTAGGGAGTGGGACATCTACTCACACCTAACTGAGGAGTAAGATTAGAAAGACACCCTCTACAAAAAAGAAATATATTTCAAGTTCATTTTTTTCATTAAGTAAAGTTGAAGTATAACCAGAGATTCCTATCGGTACTCAGGCAGAAACCTGCAACCTGGATCATAAGTCTGACTCTAACCACTATAGGCCAGGAATGCATAAATGCTCTCAGTGTACTCATAGTTAACTAGATTACTTTTCTTTTTATTTATTTTTTTAATTCAAAGTAGACATAAGACAAAACAGTAGAAATGCAAAAGGAATACTTCAAAACCAAAGACAAACATACAAGCATAAAATTATACTGTACTCCCCTGACTACTCCCTAACTCATAGAAGAAAAGGTTTGTATAAACAATACTAACAACAGTCGAAGTAATATTACTAGTCTCAGACTAGCCTTTAGCTTGTGATCTCTGAAAGCAGTAAAGTACGTAATAATATGTAAAACATGTAATAAAATCAAACCAAGTATACTGAGAATATGTAATTATAATTTTAAGTATATGTCAATAAACAAGTGGTCACATATGCAAAAAAAAAAAAAATCTTCTGTTGGACTGTAGGGTGCAGCACAGTGACGCAGTGGGTAGCACGATTGCCTCACAGCAAGAAGGTCGCTGGTTTGAGCCCCGGCTGGGTCAGTTGGCATTTCTGTGTGGAGTTCGTATGTTCTCCCCGTGTCCGTGTGGGCTTCCTCTGGGTGCTCCGGTTTCCCCGACAGTCCAAAGACATGTGCTATAGGTGAATTGAATAAGCTAAATTGGCCGTAGTGTGTGAAAGAGTGTGTGGGTGTTTCCCAGTGATGGGTTGCGGCTGGAAGGCATCCACTGTGTAAAGCATGTGCTGGATAAGTTGGTGGTTCATTCCGCTGTGGTGACCCCTATTAATAAAGGGACTAAGCTGAAAAGAAAATGAATGAATGAATCAACTGTAGGGGTGAACGGAGATGAAAGACATTGGGCTCTATTTTAACGGTATAGGCGCAAAGTCTGAAGCGCAGGGCGCAAAAGCATTAAAGGCGTGTCCAAATCCACTTTTGCTATTTTAAGGACTACAAAATACGCCCTCCCTATGGCCAGTCTGCCCCTTGCTGAGCTTATTCTCTTATTGAGTTAGGTGTGTTTTGAGAGTAAACCAATCAGAGACTCATCTCCCATCCCCTTTAAGAGTCAGTTGTAGCACCATGGCACATTTGCTATTTACATGGTGGACTTTGTAAGTGTAAAAAAACATATGCAAGGCAATTATTAAGAAAGAGCCTCCTCCATTTGGCCTTTACTTTCACTTTCTCTGTTTCGTACATAAGGAAATGTGTTGGAAGCACTCACTGAAGACATACATCAGCCTACATAATTAATTTCGTTTGTTAAGCACAAAGATTTGTTTCAAAACTATTTCTAAATTCAGTTCTAATTTACAGCAAACGAATAAATGAACAGTAATAATGAAGTGGGGACAAAAACTGAGTTATAAATCCAAAGACATGTCCTATGCCCCATATGGTCCAAAACCTGCCAGGTGGACAAATATAAGCTTGTTTTTAATAAAACAAATATGAATATGCATATAATAAATAATACTGCTAATAATAATAACATTATACAAAAGCAAATTGTCCTGAATAAACTGAAAAAAGCCCCAGAGGCGAAGAAGGCATGGAGGCAGTGGTTATTATATTTATGTAGAAAATAATATTTTTTGTAATATTTTAGTCCTTTAATTGTTTTTCTATTGTAAAGATACTTGCGTTTTGCTGTACATCTTGCATTTTTTAAGCAATGTGTAAGCGAGGCACACAACTGACGCAATCTGCACTGAACTTTAGACCTGGGGTCCTATCATACACTCAACGCAATGCGACGCAATTGTTATTTGCTAATTTCACCTCGAAGTAAGTGTCGTTTTGACATTTTGCACCACGCTGTTTAAATAGCAAATGCATTTGCGCTCATAGGCGTTCTAGTCTAAAAAAGTAGGTGTGTTAAGGCGCATTGCTAGCGCGTTGCTATTGTGAGGAACTAAAAAAGACTGCACAATAGATCAGCTAAGAGGAGGTCTAAAGTCCAGCGCAGAATGTGTTAGTTGTGCGCCTCGCTTAAACATTGCTTAAAACACACAGGATGTACAGCAATACACAAATATCTTTACAAATAAAAAATAATTAAAAAGGATTAAAATGTTACAAAATTATTATTTTCTACATAAATATAAAAACCACTGCTTTCATGCCTTCATCTCGGGGGGTTCAGTTTATTCATGACAATTTGCTTTTGTATAATGTTATTATTATTAGCAGCATTATTTATTATATGCATATTTATATTTGTTTTATTAAAAACAAGCTTAGATTTGCCCACCTGTCAGGTTTTAGACCATATGGGGCATAGCATGTTTTTTGACCACACTTCGTTATTACTGTTCATTTATTCGTTTGCTGGAAACTAGAACTGAATTTAGAAATAGTTTTGAAACAAATCTTTGCGCTTAACAAACAAAATTAATTATGTAGGCTAATGGATGTCTGTGCGTATAACACGTTTCCTTATTCACAGAAGTGAGTGAAAGTAAAAGTAAATAATGAGGAGGCTCATTCTCTCACTGCAGATGGTCTGTTTAACTGTTTTCTCGCTAGTGAAGCGCTCAGTTTTCCACTTACAAAGTCCGCCATGTAAATAGCAAATGCTCTATGGCACAACGCAACTGACTCTTAAAGGGAATGGGAGATGATACTCTGATTGGTTTATTCTCAAAACACACCTATAACTTGAGAATAAGCGCAACCTTGTCAGACCATGCTTTTGCGCCCTGCGCTTTGGACTTTGCGCCTAGATCGTCAAAATAGAGCCCCTGCTCTCAGCTGGTCTAGGCTATTGAACAGTCTATTTTAGTTCCTCACAATAGCAACGCGCCAACAATGCGCCTTAAAGGGTCACGAAACACCAAAACACATTTTTTGAGCTGTTGACAGTCATATATGTGTCCCACGCTGCTATAAACACTATTAAGACACATATATTTCACTCAAAAGTGAAAATCGGTTGTTTTTGCGTTATTTTGAGCAAATTCTTTCCTCCGGTTTGAAACAAATTTTTGAAACTGCCTCACGGCCATGAGATACTTACATGTAAATCCAGTGTGGAGAGTGGCTGACTGTACCTGCGAGTCAGGACCATGCAGAGACTTTCTAAAGGGCATGTGCATAGTAGATGCTCTCGAAATGAATAGCGGGGGCGGGGGGGTTGGGGGGGGGGGGGCTTTATATCCCAGACTTTAAATCGCATGTACACTGCACAGGTTGAGCCCTATGTGTGCACGTGCCTGCTGCGAGTACATCGTGACGTCTCTGAGGGTGCGGCATTAATTCATGAGAAAGACTTTGTTCAAACCAATCAGCGCGCTCTGTTGTGTATGCGGTGCAACTTCATTAATATGCATGATAGCTTCGGAGACTACAGAGAGGCTACAGAGAGACTTCAGGGAGGTTTTACCTGTTACAGTGTTCAGATGACAGAGAGACGCCACGTTGTGTTGCCAAAACAAGTAAAAGAACAAAAATTTGGAGACATGGGTCGTCAGTGTTGCATTTATTAGTGTGCTGCGTTTATTAATGTGCTGCAACGAAGGTTTTGTTTGCATTTTCCAGAGAGCGCTGCTGGATTACAGTGCACACGACACGCGAAAGAATGCGTTTGTAAGGAACATTTTTTACCCGAGAGCTTTTATGCATCTGGAAATGATGAAATCCTGATTTGCCGCTCGTCTCCTTTTAAAAAAAGACACTGCTCCAGTGTGATTGTCCTGTCGCTACAGATTTGGTAAGTGTGCGATCAGTGCCCTTTGTTTGTTCATTCAGATGGCAAAGTTTGTTCGTATCGTCAGCAGTACTCTTTCAGTTTTTAAAGACGTACTATAGTCAAAATGATTTAGTTACTAAGTTTACAGTATGTTAATATCACTGCAATATTATAGTACAATACTATAGACTGGAAGATCCGCTGTAAATGCTGCTCTCCGAATGTAAACATGTAAACACAGCAATCAAATTCTGACCGCCGAGTAGAATTTTCACCGCATTTTGTGACAGGATAGTCTATGTACACTCGGCTTTCTGACATCTCCCATTTGCCGTGCGGTATCAAACAGAGCATTAAAACTCAACTCTTCCAGCAGTTCCTCGCTTTCAATATCTCGTTTGTCATGGGCGACATGCAGGAAATGTTCCTGAATAAAAAGTGAAAGTGCCAAACTGCAGTTAAAGTCGACAAATTAATAATTTGGCTAGTAATTCGATTACTGATGTCTATGTAAACACAGTCACTGTCTTTCTCCCCTGCGTCTGCGTGCCCTAACGGAAACATATTTGAAGAGTTTGGTTCCAGATGCAATAAATGCCATTTTTTGACATTTGGATTTTATTATTGGAAATCATTGTTCAGATGTACCTTAATCTATGTGTGAGTTGCTGCCATTAATAACATTGAAGAATGTACATTTTAGGCCTACTTTAAAATGTATTTTCTCACAAAACGCGATATCTGCAGACTAGTTTCTTTACAAAGTGCGATATAACGGTTATAGACAGGGCCGGAGCAAACTGAACTGGAGCTCTAGGTAAAAGATGATCATGCCGCCCTCAAACTGAAAGCGAAAACGAGAGAGGGGTGTGATTCACCGCCGGTGAAGTGCTCCGAGTTTGCTCATTTATTTAACGATAATATCAAAACAAAAAACATATATTTTTAAAAAGAGGATTCAATAGGCTAACTAAAAAACGTTTACCATTTAATTGTTTATACTGTAGGCGAGCTGTCAGTCCCGTAGGCTACATCACTGATCAGCTGCTGTCTGTCAGTCAGGGAATCAAAGCTTCAGAGTCAAGCTATAACGTCATGGATTTCGATGTAGTTTTCTTAAAAGCAGGGTTCGACAATAAGGAATGTGTAAATGTGAATGTGAAAGCTGATGTGATGCGCGCAACTGTTTAAAACGCGTGCGCGCTCCCGTTTCCTTGCATGAAGCTGTGCCTGGAAACGCAACTGGTGTGATCGGTTAATCTTACTTATCAAACAAAACATTGATTTACTAGCTTTTCTTAATGGTATTACAGTAGTAGAATATAGCCTAAGGTGGATATATAGCATTTTGCAAAAAAATGTTATGTTGTGTACGTTCTGGCCAAAACTAACTCAGAATCTTATTATTATTAATCAATCTTTGTATATATTATTCCATATATTTATGATGTATTGATTTTTTAAACCAATTTAAGATGTTGGACAATGTTAAGATAAATATGTTGCATTTCGGCATGGTTTTTGACTTATTTATGAACTATTTAGGAACATAAATTGAATAAAAAATATCCTGGATTTGAAGAATATTGTGTTCCTGGTCTTCACTGAGCTAAAGTAATAGTTTAATGTACAAAAATTGTGAAGGAACTTGACTGTTGATGTCTTAAATAATAATGTCAAATAACCAACATTTCTCAAAATGGATATATCTCGTTTTGCAACAAAACTCTTCATTTGCACTCTTTCCCTCTCCAGACACTCCCACCTAAACAGAGCTGGACACGCCCACTTTCCTGACTTTTTCCAAACTAGAGGTGTAAAAACACCCTGCTGAGACAGGGGGGTTTCATGGCCCTTTAACACACCTCTTTTCTAGACCAGAACACCCATGAGTCCATAAAGTGGCGCAAATGGATTTGCTATTTAAACAAAGTGGCGGAAGAAGGGAAAATCAAGGTTGCGTTGGTCTGAAAATTGCAACACGTCTTGGAAACACATCTTGCGCCTTATTGTGCCGGGTGTATGATGGGGTCCATTATCTCAGAGGCCAGACAAAATTAGCTTTTAAAATTATAATAGCTAATTTGGCCAAATATCATGTTATTTCATCACTTTGCCCAACAGTTAGGTCTAACAGTAATAATAGTATCCTTGAATAAACTTATTTATCACAAGGAAAGTACATTTTAGAGAAGCACATAAAATGTAGACAAAATGTGGACAACCAGAGATCGCTGCTAAATAAATTTAATACAGTCATTGGTAAATGGGGTATATGTCGAACGTCACGTGACCAAACCGTATCCCTGGGTAGAACACTTCCACTCATCGCCATTTCATATGCGCCATCGGTTTGTTATTGAAAGTAGTAAGTAGTGTTTTATATACGTTATATAGTATATACGCAACTTTCGCGTTCCAGTAAACCTGGGTAGAACACTTCCAGTTTTTCACTCTCCGCTAATATGGCGTTGTTTTATACAAGAAGCCTCCAGAAACTACCAAAGTTAAGTATCACAGATGTCCACCGGATATGCTCATTATCATCTAAATGTCCGGCCACCACATTGGCCAAAGGATTTAAATTGTATGCTTCATCATACATAATGGATTATGAAGATATGTAAGCTAGTGGAATAGAAATGCTGTACAATGTCACTAACTAGCTAACGCTATAACGTTACCTATCTGCCGTATGGATGTATGGATCTACATATTCACATTAACACTTTGTGAATTTTTGCACCAGTATCAAATAAAGACAGGTTGACTGGTGATGTCAGCATTAGGGCAGCCTGTCACAGGTCTATGAAGAAGTATATATATATTTATATAAATATATATTTTCCCAGAGATGGGTTGCGACTGAAAGGGCATCCGCTGCATAAAAATGTGCTGGATAAGTTGGCGGTTCATTCCGCTGTGGCGACCCCAGATTAATAAAGGGACTAAGCCAACAAGAAAATGAATGAATAAATAAATATATATATATATATATATGTGTGTGTGTGTGTGTGTGTGTGTGTGTGTGTGTGTGTGTGTGTGTGTGTGTGTGTGTATATCTATGGTTACAATACTTTTACTAAAATAAATCCATGGTTAATTTCTGTAAGGTAACTTTAACTGTAGAGTCTTTTCCAAGTCTCTCAGGACAACTAAAAGACTTAGTCATGATCACAGATTCTTATTTTAAGCCAGAACGGCTTAAAAACAAACAAACCAAAAAACAGAACTCCCACATCATCCCTAACGTTACTCTCAGGCTGTGTGGCGTCTCGGACTTCTTCATAGACCTGTGCACTCTGCTCACACACACACGTTCCTGATCCTGACTGATTGCACACAAGATTGTCAAGGACTGATTACACACACTATTTAAGCAGCACAACCACTCACTCTAGTCGCTGAGACTTGTTTTCTGTTAAAGTGACATTACAACGCGTTTCCTTTGTCTTGCTTTGCCGTGTTTTGATCCTCGTTTATTTATTTATCCCTGTCTGTCACCTGCCTTCTGACCACTCGCCTGTTACTATTGACTACGAGTCTGGATTGCCTGTAAACATCTGCTTGTGTTGACCGTTGCTTACCTGACCTCGCTAATAAACCTGCATGTGGACCCTCACCTCTGTTGTCAGTGTCACAACCTCCGGTTACAGAAAACATACTGTCTTGTTTTAAGTTGAAAAGAAGTATGCTAACTTAACAAACTTCTTTTTTTGTAAGAGATATGATAAAGGCATCTTTTTTATTTATTGTGCTGCGTTCACAGTGTAAGCTGAGAAAATATTATATATGCTATATCTTCTATGCTAATGAAGGACTACTGAGACATTTCAAGCATGGGATGGGTCCTCCTGGCGTGGCAAAGTTCCTCACAGCCCTTATAGTAACCATGTGCTTTTCACTATACACAATTAATCTGCTTGTGATCTTCCTTCATATAACTGTCATGTTTGGTGTCATTTGACATTTTATGACTCAATCGTTGTAGTGGTGAAATCAACAGAAACATTGTTTGATTGTATTTCAATATACAATATATTTACTATTGTTGAGTCATGGCCTGAGGAGAGGATGTTAATGTTCTTCTCCCCCGCTTTATCTCCTTAACTTTGCCTTCATGTTCAGCTAGTTTTGGGGGTTGGTTTTCACTCATGTTTGACAATGCTTTGCTCAGGGTATAATAAGGAAAGGTAACTGTTGATCTGGGAGAATGGCTTTTACTCTGCGTCTCCCGCACACCGGTGCGTAGCCTCATATGCTAGCCTGATCTCACGAGGAAACGTAAGTATTTTACGTTTTGTCAGTTTAGTGGCTAATTCGTACGAATTCGTACGAGTTCAGTCGTACGAAAAAGTACGATTTTAAAAAGGAGGCGTGGCACCCAACCCCACCCCTAACCCCAACCGTCATTGGATGATGGGCAAATCGTACTAATTTGTACGAATTAGATCGTACGAATTCATACGAATTAGCCACTAATCAAAAAGTTACGAATTGGCCGTGAGATAGCGTTGCATATGCTAACAAAGGTAGTTTCACTGTCTTTGTTGCTCAGCAGTGCATATGTTACAGCTAATTTCTTTATACAGTATGTTAATTTGTTTCATTTTACTGTCTGTATATTGAAACATGTAACTTAATAAACAACTTTGCCTGCTTTAAGGCATTGAGATTCTTTTTATCAATGATGATAACAACTTTAATGGAGTCAGATTAACTACAATGGAGTCAGATAAATAATTGATTTAAACACACCATCCTTCAACTGCTTTCTGTTTCTGATTATTGGTTCAGAATAGCAGCGTAAGCTTCAAGCCTTACAGTTTCCGACTATGAGCTGGAAACACAGAGACAATTGGATCCACCCCACCAGGTGGGAATGTGGGAAAGCCAGCTCCTCTCCTTTTCTTCATTTACATTTGAAACATCTCCCGAAAGCCCCCTCTGTTCACTCACTCCCTTTTTACCCAACTCACACAGAATGGTCATTTCAAAGTATGAATGTTCTATATCAATCCAAGTGACTTTATCTATCATGTCTGATATCATTTGAAATGTCTCAGTGTGACTGGTACAATGGTCTCATTCCCTCAGAAATAGACATAATCAAAACAATAGATATATAACTTCAGGTATCTTTTGAGCCACTGCTAAGGGTGTGCCTTTACCTAGGGGTTTCTATTCAAATGCCCTATAGGCAGAAACACTTCAGAATCTAACCTGCCACTAAATGCAAATGCCTTTTGTTATTCAACACACCCCTTTCTTTGAGGATTTTCTTGGTGTGACTACTTAAGGGATAGTTTCTAAATGTTCGGCCCAATTCTGTAATCAGATTAGCCCATAGCGTGGAGCTTCATGCTCTAGGCTATGTATATTTTGATGTCAGGTATTTATCTTTTGATCTTGGATTTATCTCTGACTGAATAAATTGGCATAATACACATTTACCTGACTAATAAATTGTTATATTTTGAATTATTCAAACAGATCTCGTGTTATTATCTCTAGTAGATATAGTCCATAGCACCACAAGCCTCTGTACAGGTTACTAATGGACTAAAACACGATAGACGAAGCAGCGTGGCACGCTATACGATGTTCTTAGAGCTCCGACTAACACATTGGTAATAATTCAAGTATACTTAGACTGTAAAAGGCCAATAATGGGTTTTCTATTTAGAACAACAAAGTATTGTTGAGACCAATCTAAATGTGGGTAGGCCTTCATCTACAAACATATAATACTATTTAAATATGGTGATTATTCAAAGTTACTAATAGTTTAAGTATACTGGTCTGCTTGATTCTATAGTAATGATCATGGTAAGATTAAATAGTTTTGTCTTGATTTAGTAGATAGCAGATATATGGGGACCACACAACAAATATTCTAATCTGAGTGAGTAGGGTTCTGCCTTTTTAGAATAGTGGTTAATCGCCTCTGTTTAATGACCAAGACTGACACGCTTGTGCTTAAAGATTGTATACTCGGCCAGTACAAGACTCAGGATGTTATAGGAATCTGAATGAAAGAGAATAATATACAATAACAAATCGAAGAGAATATTCAATCACAATCTAAAGTAATATTAAAAGAAACTAAATAATCTTATCAATGTTTTATAATTGGAGTCAGATAAAACGAGGATAAATATATTAATATTCTAAACCACCTCATACTAAAATTGGAGTCAGATA
Source organism: Danio kyathit (assembly GCA_903798195.1). Classification (NCBI taxonomy): domain Eukaryota; kingdom Metazoa; phylum Chordata; class Actinopteri; order Cypriniformes; family Danionidae; genus Danio; species Danio kyathit. The sequence continues at coordinate 58,764,813 of LR812527.1, forward strand.
TGAGTTAAATTTAAAGTAAATCAACATTGTGCATTGGAAAGACCGAACAGGCAGTGAACCTTCATCCACCAGTAGACACCGTCGTTGGACTAACTGGCTGGACCTTACAACAAATTCCTTATAGACATTTTTTTTCTGACATATATTTTGTAGTAAACATTGCAACTTAAAGAAGATGTGGATGTGTGTGAAGAAAAGACATTTAGGCCATGTGATGAAAACAGGGTTGACTTGCTTTAAATTGTGCAAGACACATACCGTATGGTGGAAGTAACACTTTTCTATTTTAATCAAAGTAATGGACCTACTTTTATTTACAAAGAAAAAAGATTGCCAGCTTCATTCATTTATTCATTTTTTTTCTTCTTAGTCACTTTATTATGCAGGGGTCGCCACAGCGGAATGAACCGCCAATTAATCCAGCATATGTTTTACACAGCGGATGCCCTTCCAGCTCCATCACTGGGAAACACCCACACACTCTTACATTCACACACACATACACTACGGCCAATTTAGCTTACCTAATTCACCTATAGCACATGTCTTTAGACCATTGCTTAAGACTGTGGGGAAAACCGGAGCACAAAGAGGAAAACCACGTGAACAAGGGGAGAGCATGCAAACTCCACACAGAAATGCAACTTACCCAGCTGACCCAGCCAAGGCTCGAACCTGACCCAACTGACCCAGCCAAGGCTAGAACCAGCGACCTTTTTGAGGTGAGGCACCGCCCTATTACCAGCTTGTGTGTCACATGAACTTGTGCTAAAAGAGCTGTTTCAGAAACTTTGAAGCAGAGGGGTCACCATTCGCTTCCAGTGTGCTTGTATAGGAAGAATCAATACTAATTCTACAAATACTAAATATTATTTATAGTAATAATAATAATAGTAATAATAATAATAATAATAATAAAAATAAGATGAAGAAGAAGAAAAAATAAATAATAAGAAGAAGAAGAGGAGAAAGAAGAAGAAGAAAATAAAAAGAAGAAGAAGAAAATAATAATAATAAGAAGAAGAAGAAGAAAGAAGAAGACGAAAATAATAATAAGAAGAAGAAGAAGAAGAAGAAAATAATAATAATAATAAGAAGAAGAAGAAGAAGAAGACGAAAATAATAATAATAATAATAATAAGAAGAAGAAGACGAAAATAATAATAACTAGAATTGTACATTTCCTAAAGAAAATGTGAGTGGGGTTTGCGTGGCAAATCGATGGGGTAAAATGAATCACTGAACTGGGCAAAAGCAATGGAGTGCTAAGAATTGGCTAAATTCATGTGTTTATGCAGTTGCTAGGGCATTCTAAATGGTTGCTAGGCTGTGGCAACGCCGTTTTAATGTGTAAAAACAAATACAATTTTATCAGCCTGCATCAATAGAGGCCAAACCCTGTCTTTCTATGTTATTCCTGTGCTGAAATATGCCTTGTTTATGTTGTTATGTGGTTGTTAGGGGTCCTAAAAGTGGTTGCTAGGGAGTGTCTACAAATTTAGTATATCACTACTTAATACCGACTTGACAGGCCGAGTAAAACGAGCCCACCCCCAAGCTTCTACGACTCTGTAATCTAGATATCGATGTCAGCCATTTTGTGGCAATGTTAAGCCTATGGGGATTTTTGGATGTCAGCCATTTTGTGCCAATGTCAGCCATTTTGTGCCAATATTAAATTTATGGTGTTGCTAGGTGGTTGCTATGGTGTTCTGAGTGGTTGCTAGGTGGATGCTAAGGTGTTGCTAGGTGGTTGCTAGGGTGTCCTAAGTGGTTGCCAGGTGGTTGCTAAGGTGTTGTTAGGCGGTTGCTAGGGTGTCCTGAGTGGTTGCTAGGTGGTTACTAAGGTGTTGCTAGGCGGTTGCTAGGGTGTTCTGAGTGGTTGCTAAGGTGTTGCTAGGCGGTTGCTAGGGTGTTCTAAGTGGTTGCTAGGTGGTTGCTAAGGTGTTGCTAGGCGGTTGCTAGGGTGTTCTAAGTGGTTGCTAGGTGGTTGCTAAGGTGTTGCTAGGTGGTTGCTAGGGTGTCCTAAGTGGTTGCTAGGCTGTCGCTAAGGTGTTGCTAGGCGGTTGCTAAGGTGTTCTGAGTGGTTGCTAAGGTGTTGCTAGGCGGTTGCTAGGGTGTCCTAAGTGGTTGCTAGGTGGTTGCTAAGGTGTTGCTAGGCGGTTGCTAGGGTGTTCTGAGTGGTTGCTAGGTGGTTGCTAAGGTGTTGCTAGGCGGTTGCTAGGGTGTCCTGAGTGGTTGCTAGGTGGTTACTAAGGTGTTGCTAGGCGGTTGCTAGGGTGTTCTGAGTGGTTGCTAGGTGGTTGCTAAGGCGTTGCTAGGTGGTTGCTAGGGTGTCCTGAGTGGTTGCTAGGCGGTTGCTAAGGTGTTGCTAGGCGGTTGCTAGGGTGTCCTAAGTGGTTGCTAGGTGGTTGCTAAGGTGTTGCTAGGGTGTCCTAAGTGGTTGCTAGGTGGTTGCTAAGGTGTTGCTAGGCGGTTGCTAGGGTGTTCTGAGTGGTTGCTAGGTGGTTGCTAAGGTGTTGCTAGGCGGTTGCTAGGGTGTCCTGAGTGGTTGCTAGGTGGTTGCTAAGGTGTTGCTAGGCGGTTGCTAGGGAGTCCTAAGTGGTTGCTAGGTGGTTGCTAAGGCATTGCTAGGTGGTTGCTAGGGTGTCCTGAGTGGTTGCTAGGCGGTTGCTAAGGTGTTGCTAGGCGGTTGCTAGGGTGTCCTAAGTGGTTGCTAGGTGGTTGCTAAGGTGTTGCTAGGTGGTTGCTAGGGTATTCTGAGTGGTTGCTAAGGCGTTGCTAGGGTGTTGCTAGGGTGTCCTGAGTGGTCGCTAGGCACTTACTGAGGCATTACTAGGCCGTTGCTAGGTGGTTGCTAGGCGGTTACTAGGGTAATTTGGGTGGTTGCTAGGCAGTTGCTAGGGTACTCTAGGTTGTTACTAGGCAAGCCTCACATACATGCTTGGTCATTTGTTTATACTTAGTAAGCATTTCTAGCAAGTTACAGCACTTGGCTAGTCAATATTAGCATGTAGCTAGTCACTGCTAGCATGTGTAGCATATAGGAAGTTCCGTTTGCTAGCATGAGCCAAACGAGCCAACCCCCATGTCTCTACGATGTTCTGATGCTGAGATATAGCTGTTGATAAATGGTTGCTAGGGTACTCTGTTTGTTGCCATGGGCGTGGTTACAGAGTGAAGTTGGGTGTGGTTGGTTGCCTAAGTCAAATGAGCCAACCCCCAAGTCAATAGGACACTGCTATGCAAAGATATGCATGTAGGCCAGTTATAATGGCAGTCTATGGGATCAGTTTGGGGGCGTGGCTTGTGAGCTTCATTATCATATTGAGATGCTCATTGGTTGTCTGAGTCAAATGAGCCAACCCCCAAGTCAATAGGACACTGCTATGCAAAGATATGCATGTAGAGCCAGTTATAATGGCAGTCTATGGGATCAGTTTGGGGGCGTGGCTTGTGAGCTTCATTATCATATTGAGATGCTCATTGGTTGTCCGAGTCAAATGAGCCAACCCCCAAGTCAATAGGACACTGCTAGTCAAAGATATGCATGTAGGCCAGTTATAATGGCAGTCTATGGGATCAGTTTGGGGGCGTGGCTTGTGAGCTTCATTATCATATTGAGATGCTCATTGGTTGTCTGAGTCAAATGAGCCAACCCCCAAGTCAATAGGACACTGCTATGCAAAGATATGCATGTAGGCCAGTTATAAAGGCAGTCTATGGGATCAATTTGGGGGCGTGGCTTGTGAGCTTCATTATCATATTGAGATGTTCATTGGTTGTCTGAGTCAAATGAGCCAACCCCCAAGTCAATAGGACACTGCTGTGCAAAGATATGCATGTAGGCCAGTTATAATGGCAGTCTATGGGACCCATTTGGGGGCGTGGCTTGTGAGCTTCATTATCATATTGAGATGCTGGTTGGTTGCCTGAGTCAAATGAGCCCACCCCCATGTCTCTATGACACTCCTATGTAATGTTATTGATGTGGGACATTTATAATGGAAGTCAATGGGATCAGCAATGGGACGTCCCACCCCATGTTAAGTCAATGAGGCAGTTATTAGGGGTCTTTAAATGGTTTGGGGGGCGTGGCTTGCGAGCTTCATCATCATATTGAGACGCTGATTGGTTGCCTGAGTCAAATTAGCCCACCTGTAAGTTTGTGTCCCACTGCTATGTGTGGTTGAATGGGAGTCTAGGAAATGAATGGGAGTCAATGGGCAATGTTAAGTCAATACGAAACTTTGGGACGTCCTAGAGCCGCAGGGGTGCAACATTTACCCCTTTGTGGGGTATGGTCTTACACAGGCTGGTAATCTCTCCAGCTGTCGTGAATCCCAAATTTCTACGAAATTCACACTTTGCGCTATACTGCGTCAAAGTTCGGCTCAATGTTAAGTCAATACGTTTTTGGGGGGGGTTTTTTGGCCCCTGCGGGGCCAAAAAACCCCCCACCCCTTGTAAAAGTCATAGCACACCATTCCCGATATATCCGGACGATTTGACCCCACTTTCAAGGGTCTGGGACGAAAACTGCGGGGCGAGTTAAGCGCCGAAAAAAAAGTGGAAGAAGAATAATTATAAATAATAATAATAATAATAACTAGAATTGTACATTTCCTAAAGAAAATGTGAGTGGGGTTTGCGTGGCAAATCGATGGGGTAAAATGAATCACTGAACTGGGCAAAAGCAATGGAGTGCTAAGAAATGGCTAAATTCATGTGTTTATGCAGTTGCTAGGGTATTCTAAATGGTTGCTAGGCTGTGGCAACGCCGTTTTAATGAGTGAAAACAAAAGCAATTTTATCAGCCTGCATCAAAAGAGGCCAAACCCTGTCTTTCTATGATATTCCTGTGCTGAAATATGGCTTGTTTATGCTGTAAAACGGTTGTTGGGGGCCTTAAAGTGGTTGCTAGGGAGTGTCTACAAATTTGTTATGTCACTACTTAATACCGACTTGACAGGTTGAGTAAAATGAGCCCACCCCCAAGCTTCTACGACTCTCTAATCTAGATATGGATGTCAGCCATTTTGTCCCCATGTTAAGTCTATGGGGATTTTGGGGGTTACTTTCTTGCCCCTCATGGGGGCAGTGTACCCCCAACCTCTTTGAAAGATCATAGCACACCTCTCCTCAACAGGCCAGACGATTTGACACCTCACTCATCAGTCTAGGGCAAATAATGCGGGAGGAGTTAAGCGCCGAAGTTTTTAAAAAGTGGGTAGTAATAGTAACACTAGAATTGTACATTTCCTAAAGAAAATGTGAGTGGGGTTTGCGTGGCAAATCGATGGGGTAAAATGAATCACTGAACTGGGCAAAAGCAATGGAGTGCTAAGAAATGGCTAAATTCATGTGTTTATGCAGTTGCTAGGGTATTCTAAATGGTTGCTAGGCTGTGGCAACGCCGTTTTAATGAGTGAAAACAAAAGCAATTTTATCAGCCTGCATCAAAAGAGGCCAAACCCTGTCTTTCTATGATGTTCCCGTGCTGAAATATGGCTTGTTTATGCTGTAAAATGGTTGTTGGGGACCTAAAAGTGGTTGCTAGGGAGAGTCTACAAATTTGTTATATCACTACTTAATACCGACTTGACAGGCCGAGTAGAATGAGCCCACCCCCAAGCTTCTACGACTCTCTAATCTAGATATGGATGTCAGCCATTTTGTCCCCATGTTAAGTCTATGGGGATTTTGGGGGTTACTTTCTTGCCCCTCATGGGGGCAGTGTACCCCCAACCTCTTTGAAAGATCATAGCACACCTCTCCTCAACAGGCCGGACGATTTGACACCTCACTCATCAGTCTAGGGCAAATAATGCGGGAGGAGTTAAGCGCCGAAGTTTTTAAAAAGTGGGTAGTAATAGTAACACTAGAATTGTACATTTCCTAAAGAAAATGTGAGTGGGGTTTGCGTGGCAAATCGATGGGGTAAAATGAATCACTGAACTGGGCAAAAGCAATGGAGTGCTAAGAAATGGCTAAATTCATGTGTTTATGCAGTTGCTAGGGTATTCTAAATGGTTGCTAGGCTGTGGCAACGCCGTTTTAATGAGTGAAAACAAAAGCAATTTTATCAGCCTGCATCAAAAGAGGCCAAACCCTGTCTTTCTATGATGTTCCCGTGCTGAAATATGGCTTGTTTATGCTGTAAAATGGTTGTTGGGGACCTAAAAGTGGTTGCTAGGGAGAGTCTACAAATTTGTTATATCACTACTTAATACCGACTTGACACGCCGAGTAGAATGAGCCCACCCCCAAGCTTCTACGACTCTCTAATCTAGATATCGATGTCAGCCATTTTGTGGCAATGTTAAGCCTATGGGGATTTTTGGATGTCAGCCATTTTGTGCCAATGGCAGCCATTTTGTGCCAATGTTAAATTTATGGTGTTGCTAGGTGGTTGCTATGGTGTTCTGAGTGGTTGCTAGGGTGTCCTAAGTGGTTGCTAGGTGGTTGCTAAGGTGTTGTTAGTCGGTTGCTAGGGTGTCCTGAGTGGTTGCTAGGTGGTTACTAAGGTGTTGCTAGGCGGTTGCTAGGGTGTTCTGAGTGGTTGCTAGGTGGTTGCTAAGGTGTTGCTAGGCGGTTGCTAGGGTGTCCTAAGGGGTTGCTAGGTGGTTGCTAAGGTGTTGCTAGGTGGTTGCTAGGGTGTCCTAAGTGGTTGCTATGGTGTTGCTAGGCGGTTGCTAGGGTGTTCTAAGTGGTTGCTAGGTGGTTGCTAAGGTGTTGCTAGGTGGTTGCTAGGGTGTCCTAAGTGGTTGCTAGGTGGTTGCTAAGGTGTTGCTAGGTGGTTGCTAGGGTGTCCTAAGTGGTTGCTAGGTGGTTGCTAAGGTGTTGCTAGGTGGTTGCTAGGGTGTTCTGAGTGGTTGCTAGGTGGTTGCTAAGGTGTTGCTAGGCGGTTGCTAGGGTGTCCTAAGTGGTTGCTAAGGCATTGCTAGGTGGTTGCTAAGGTGTCCTGAGTGGTTGCTAGGCGGTTGCTAAGGTGTTGCTAGGCGGTTGCTAGGGTGTCCTAAGTGGTTGCTAGGTGGTTGCTAAGGTGTTGCTAGGGTGTCCTAAGTGGTTGCTAGGTGGTTGCTAAGGTGTTGCTAGGTGGTTGCTAGGGTATTCTGAGTGGTTGCTAAGGCGTTGCTAGGCTGTTGCTAGGGTGTCCTGAGTGGTCGCTAGGCACTTACTGAGGCATTACTAGGCCGTTGCTAGGCGGTTGCTAGGTGGTTGCTAGGCGGTTGCTAGGGTAATTTGGGTGGTTGCTAGGCAGTTGCTAGGGTACCCTAGGTTGTTACTAGGCAAGCCTCACATACATGCTTGGTCATTTGTTTATACTTAGTAAGCATTTCTAGCAAGTTACAGCACTTGGCTAGTCAATATTAGCATGTAGCTAGTCACTGCTAGCATGTGTAGCATACAGGAAGTTCCGTTTGCTAGCATGAGCCAAACGAGCCAATCCCCATGTCTCTACGATGTTCTGATGCTGAGATATAGCTGTTGATAAATGGTTGCTAGGGTACTCTGTTTTGTTGCCATGGGCGTGGTTACAGAGTGAAGTTGGGTGTGGTTGGTTGCCTAAGTCAAATGAGCCAACCCCCAAGTCAATAGGACACTGCTATGCAAAGATATGCATGTAGGCCAGTTATAATGGCAGTCTATGGGATCAGTTTGGGGGCGTGGCTTGTGAGCTTCATTATCATATTGAGATGCTCATTGGTTGTCTGAGTCATATGAGCCAACCCCCATGTCTGTATGACACTGCTATGTAAAGATATGCATGTAGGCCAGTTATAATGGCAGTCTATGGGATCAGTTTGGGGGCGTGGCTTATGAGCTTTATTAGCATATTGAGATGCTCATTGGTTGCCCGAGTCAAATGAGCCAACCCCCAAGTCAATAGGACACTGCTATGCAAAGATATGCATGAAGGCCAGTTATAATGGCAGTCTATGGGATCAGTTTGGGGGCGTGGCTTGTGAGCTTCATTATCATATTGAGATGCTGATTGGTTGCCTGAGTCAAATGAGCCCACCCCCATGTCTCTATGACACTCCTATGTAATGTTATTTATGTGGGACATTTATAATGGAAGTCAATGAGATCAGCAATGGGACGTCCCACCCCATGTTAAGTCAATGAGGCAGTTATTAGGGGTCTTTAAATGGTTTGGGGGGCGTGGCTTGCAAGCTTCATTATCATATTGAGACGCTGATTGGTTGCCTGAGTCAAATAAGCCCACCTCTAAGTTTGTGTGCCACTGCTATGTGTGGTAGAATGGGAGTCTAGGAAATGAATGGGAGTCAATGGGCAATGTTAAGTGAATGGGACCACTTTGGGACCCCCTAGCACCCCTGGGGTACAACTTATACCCCCTTTCGGGGTATGTTCTGACTCAGGCTGCAACCCTTTCGAGATGTGGTAAATCCCATGCTTCTACGAAATTCACAGTCGGTTTCGCAATGCGTGGTGTTTATGAGGGGTGAGCGGGGTGCTAGAAAATGAATGGGAGTCAATGGGGCCCATGTTAAGTCAATGGGACCACTTTGGGACGTCCTAGCACCCCAGGGGTACAACTTATACCCCCTTGCGGGGTATGTTCTCACTTAGGCTGCAACCCCCTACAGATGTTGCGAATCCCATATTTGTACTAAATTCACACTTGGCGCTATAATGCGTCAAAGTTGGACGTAATGTTAAGTCAATGCGTTTTTGGGGGGGGGTTTTTTGGCCCCTGCGGGGCCAAAAAACCCCCCACCCCTTACAAAAGTCATAGCACACCATTCCCGATAAAACCGGGACGTTTTGACCCCACTTTCAAGGGTCTGGGACGAAAACTGCGGGACGAGTTACGCGCCGAAAAAGCGCACGGAAGATGAAGAAGAAGAATAATAATAAGTATGGAGCATTACAATAGTGGAATTTGCCAGTGGATTTGCCTAAGGCAAACCCCACTAATAAGTATGGAGAATAACAATAGTGGAATTTGCCTTAAGGCAAACCCCACTAACTAGAATTGTACATTTCCTAAAGAAAATGTGAGTGGGGTTTGCGTGGCAAATCGATGGGGTAAAATGAATCACTGAACTGGGCAAAAGCAATGGAGTGCTAAGAAATGGCTAAATTCATGTGTTTATGCAGTTGCTAGGGTATTCTAAATGGTTGCTAGGCTGTGGCAACGCCGTTTTAATGAGTGAAAACAAAAACGATTTTATCAGCCTGCATCAAAAGAGGCCAAACCCAGTCTTTCTATGATATTCCTGTGCTGAAATATGGCTTGTTTATGTTGTTATGTGGTTGTTAGGGGCCTAAAAATGGTTGCTAGGGAGTGTCTACAAATTTGGTATATCACTACTTAATACCGACTTGACAGGCCGAGTAAAACGAGCCCACCCCCAAGCTTCTACGACTCTGTAATCTAGATATCGATGTCAGCCATTTTGTGGCAATGTTAAGTCTATGGGGATTTTTGGATGTCAGCCATTTTGTGCCAATGTCAGCCATTTTGTGCCAATGTTAAATTTATGGTGTTGCTAGGTGGTTGCTATGGTGTTCTGAGTGGTTGCTAGGTGGATGCTAGAGTGTTGCTAGGTGGTTGCTAGGGTGTCCTAAGTGGTTGCTAGGTGGTTGCTAAGGTGTTGTTAGGCGGTTGCTAGGGTGTCCTAAGTGGTTGCTAGGTGGTTGCTAAGGTGTTGCTAGGCGGTTGCTAGGGTGTTCTAAGTGGTTGCTAGGTGGTTGCTAAGGTGTTGTTAGGCGGTTGCTAGGGTGTCCTAAGTGGTTGCTAGGTGGTTGCTAAGGTGTTGCTAGGCGGTTGCTAGGGTGTTCTAAGTGGTTGCTAGGTGGTTGCTAAGGTGTTGCTAGGCGGTTGCTAGGGTGTTCTGAGTGGTTGCTAGGTGGTTGCTAAGGTGTTGCTAGGTGGTTGCTAGGGTGTTCTGAGTGGTTGCTAAGGTGTTGCTAGGCGGTTGCTAGGGTGTTCTAAGTGGTTGCTAAGGTGTTGCTAGGTGGTTGCTAGGGTGTTCTAAGTGGTTGCTAGGTGGTTGCTAAGGTGTTGCTAGGCGGTTGCTAGGGTGTTCTAAGTGGTTGCTAGGTGGTTGCTAAGGTGTTGCTAGGTGGTTGCTAGGGTGTCCTGAGTGGTTGCTAGGTGGTTGCTAAGGTGTTGCTAGGCGGTTGCTAGGGTGTTCTCAGTGGTTGCTAGGTGGTTGCTAAGGTGTTGCTAGGCGGTTGCTAGGGTGTCCTAAGTGGTTGCTAGGTGGTTGCTAAGGCGTTGCTAGGTGGTTGCTAGGGTGTCCTGAGTGGTTGCTAGGCGGTTGCTAAGGGTGTTGCTAGGCGGTTGCTAGGGTGTCCTAAGTGGTTGCTAGGTGGTTGCTAGGGTAATCTGAGTGGTTGCTAAGGCGTTGCTAGGGTGTTGCTAGGGTGTCCTGAGTGGTCGCTAGGCACTTACTGAGGCATTACTAGGCCGTTGCTAGGCGGTTGCTAGGTGGTTGCTAGGCGGTTGCTAGGGTAATTTGGGTGGTTGCTAGGCAGTTGCTAGGGTACCCTAGATTGTTACTAGGCAAGCCTCACATACATGCTTGGTCATTTGTTTATACTTAGTAAGCATTTCTAGCAAGTTACAGCACTTGGCTAGTCAATATTAGCATGTAGCTAGTCACTGCTAGCATGTGTAGCATATAGGAAGTTCCGTTTGCTAGCATGAGCCAAACGAGCCAACCCCCATGTCTCTACGATGTTCTGATGCTGAGATATAGCTGTTGGTAAATGGTTGCTAGGGTACTCTGTTTTGTTGCCATGGGCGTGGTTACAGAGTGAAGTTGGGTGTGGTTGGTTGTCTGAGTCAAATGAGCCAACCCCCAAGTCAATAGGACACTGCTATGCAAAGATATGCATGTAGGCCAGTTGAAATGGCAGTCTATGGGATCAGTTTGGGGGCGTGGCTTGTGAGCTTCATTATCATATTGAAATGCTCATTGGTTGACTGAGTCAAATGAGCCAAACCCCTAGTCAATAGGTCACTGCTATGCAAAGATATGCATCAAAGCCTATTATAATGGCAGTCTATGGGACCCGTTTGGGGGCGTGGCTTGTGAGCTTAATTATCATATTGATATGTTGATTGGTTGTCTAAGTCAAATGAGCCAACCCCCAAGTCAATAGGACACTGCTATGCAAAGATATGCATCTAGGCCAGTTATAATGGCAGTCTATGGGATCAGTTTGGGGGCGTGGCTTGTGAGCTTCATTATCATATTGAGATGCTCATTGGTTGTCCGAGTCAAATGAGCCAACCCCCAAGTCAATAGGACACTGCTATGTAAAGATATGCATGTAGGCCAGTTATAATGGCAGTCTATGGGATCAGTTTGGGGGCGTGGCTTATGAGCTTTATTAGCATATTGAGATGCTCATTGGTTGCCCGAGTCAATTGAGCCAACCCCCAAGTCAATAGGACACTGCTATGCAAAGATATGCATGAAGGCCAGTTATAATGGCAGTCTATGGGATCAGTTTGGGGGCGTGGCTTGTGAGCTTCATTATCATATTGAGATGCTGATTGGTTGCCTGAGTCAAATGAGCCCACCCCCATGTCTCTATGACACTCCTATGTAATGTTATTGATGTGGGACATTTATAATGGAAGTCAATGAGATCAGCAATGGGACGTCCCACCCCATGTTAAGTCAATGAGGCAGTTATTAGGGGTCTTTAAATGGTTTGGGGGGCGTGGCTTGCAAGCTTCATTATCATATTGAGACGCTGATTGGTTCCCTGAGTCAAATAAGCCCACCTCTAAGTTTGTGTGCCACTGCTATGTGTGGTAGAATGGGAGTCTAGGAAATGAATGGGAGTCAATGGGCAATGTTAAGTGAATGGGACCACTTTGGGACCCCCTAGCACCCCACGGGTACAAGTTATACTCCCTTTCGGGGTATGTTCTGACTCAGGTTGCAACCCTTTCGAGATGTGGTAAATCCCATGCTTCTACGAAATTCACAGTCGGTTTCGCAATGCGTGGTGTTTATGAGGGGTGAGCGGGGTGCTAGAAAATGAATGGGAGTCAATGGGGCCCATGTTAAGTCAATGGGACCACTTTGGGACGTCCTAGCACCCCAGGGGTACAACTTATACCCCCTTGCGGGGTATGTTCTCACTTAGGCTGCAACCCCCTACACATGTTGCGAATCCCATATTTGTACTAAATTCACACTTGGCGCTATAATGCGTCAAAGTTGGACGTAATGTTAAGTCAATGCGTTTTTGGGGGGGGTTTTTTGGCCCCTGCGGGGCCAAAAAACCCCCCACCCCTTACAAAAGTCATAGCACACCATTCCCGATAAAACCGGACGTTTTGACCCCACTTTCAAGGGTCTGGGACGAAAGCTGCGGGGCGAGTTACGCGCCGAAAAAGTGTACGGAAGCGGAAGAAGAAGAAGAAGAATAATAAGTATGGAGAATAACAATAGTGGAATTTGCCTTAAGGCAAACCCCACTAATAAGTATGGAGAATAACAATAGTGGAATTTGCCTTAAGGCAAACCCCACTAATAATAAGTATGGAGAATAACAATAGTGGAATTTGCCTTAAGGCAAACCCCACTAATAAGTATGGAGAATAACAATAGTGGAATTTGCCTTAAGGCAAACCCCACTAATAATAATAATGGTAATAATAATGGTAATAATAATAATAATAATAATAATAATGGTAATAATAATGGTAATAATAATAATAATAATAATAATAATAATAATAATAATAATGGTAATAATAATAATAATGGTAATAATAATAATAATAATAATAATAATAATAATGGTAATAATAATGGTAATAATAATAATAATAATAATAATAATAATAATAATAATAATATTGGTAATAATAATAATAATGGTAATAATAATAATAATAATAATAATAATAATGGTAATAATAATAATAATAATAATAATAATAATGGTAATAGTGCCCAAACTCACAACAGGACTTTTTTAAACTTCTATTATTATAACTTAAATTATAGGGTCATTTTAGCTGCTGTCAATGTTTTTGGACACTTATGCCTGGTTTATACTTCTGCGTCAAGTGATCGCCGTGACGCACGGTGCCTGTTTTGCGCTTAGTCGTGCATTTATACTTCTGCATGCTGTTTGTGTTGCTCTGCAATGACACTTCTGAAACACTTGCTGTAAGTGAGGTGTATATGTTCCTCTGTGTTGAATTTCTTCGCTGGTGTTTTGTTTTTTCTGAACACTACCTTAATGTACAAGAAGCTAAAACCCGCTCATTCAGAGGTGGGAACCGGTGGACGTGCAACAACTTTAATCATAAGGTAAACACAAAACAAAAGTTTCCAATTGGAGCTCCTTCATGCGACTCAACACTTGTAAACACTCGCTCCATTGGGCTCGCGGCGCTCAGCACCGCCCACGCTCGTCAGCGCTACCAAGCTGACCAATCACAGAGCTTGCACTACGCATTGTTGCGACAAGTAGTTACATTTTTTTGAGAGGTGCACGTCAGCCATGGCGAGGGGTATGTGACCATGCGAAGTCTGCACCGGATCATGCGCGTATGCTTGATGCAGAAGTATAAATCAGCCTTTAAGACATTTGTGTGTTTTTGCAAAGTGAGTTACATACTCTATAATACAGTTGAAACCAGAAGTTTACATACACTCTAAAAAGGAACTACACTCTAAGGAACATAACCATTTTTTTAAAATGTCTGATGGTAAATCACACTGAACGTTTACTATTTTAGGTCTGTTAGGATTACCTAAATCATTCATTCATTCATTCATTTTCTTTTCGGCTTCGTCCCTTTATTAATCTGGGGTCGCCACAGCGGAATGAACCGCCAACTTATCCAGCATCTGTTTTACGCAGCGGATGCCCTTCCAGCCGCAACCCATCTCTGGGAAACATCCATGCACACTTATACACTACGGACAATTTAGCCTACCAAATTTACCTGTACCGCATGTCTTTGGACTGTGGGGGAAACCGGAGCACCCGGAGAAAACCCACGCGAACGCAGGGAGAACATGCAAACTCCATACAGAAACGCCAACTGACCCAGCTGAGGCTCGAACCAGCGACCTTCTTGCTGTGAGGTGACAGCACTACCTACTGCACCACTGTGTTGCCCCCTAAATCATTCATATTTACTAAATGCCAGAATAATGAAAGAATTTTTTTTTGAGAATTTTTTTATTAATTTCTAGACAGTCAAAAGTTTACATACATTTCCTTGCTATTTTTTTTTAGCTTTGCTTTAAAACTGTTTAACTTTGGTCAAATGTTTTGGGTATCCTTCCACAAGCTTCTCACAATAGTTTGCAGGAATTTTGGCCCATTCCTCCTGACAGAAATGGTGTAACTGAATCAGATTTGTAGGCTGTCTTGCTCGCACAAGCTTTTTCAACTCTGCCCACAAATTTTCTATAGGATTGAGGGCAGGGCTTTGTGATGGCCACTCCAAAACATTCACTCTGTTGTCCTTAAAGCACATTTGAACTAATTTAGCAGTTTGCTTAGGGTCATGGTCTGTTTGAAAGACCCATTTGTGGCCAAGTTTTAATTTTCTGGCTGATGTCTTGAGATGTTGCTTCAGTACTTCTACATAATGTTCTTTCTTCATGATGCCATCTATGCTGTGAAGTGGACCAGTCCCTCCTGCAGCAAAACAGCCCCACAACATGATGTTGCCGCCCCCATACTTCACAGTTGTTCCTAGGCTTGAAAGCTTTCCCCTTTGTCCTCCAAATGTAACACTGGCCATTATGGCCAAACAGTTCAATCTTAGTTCCATCAGACCACAGGACATGTCTCCAAAAATTATTCTTAATTTAGCAAATTGAAATCTGGCTTTTTTGTTGATTCTGGCTTGTTGATTTTCCCATGTCACACTTTTTGGACTCTTAAGACATTTGTGTGTTTTTGCAAAGAGAGTTACATACTCTATAAGTATGAATTATAGGGTCGTTTAGCCGCCATCAATGGTTTTGGACACTTAAGACCTTTGTAAGTTTTTTCAAAGAGGTAAATACTCTATAATGTCCTGATTGGAAATTTTACCATGTCTTTTCTGACAGGATGGAGTCAGTACTCTACAAAAATCTGGAGACGTATCGGCCACTGGAAATCACTCGAATTACTCAAGCTCTCGTCCTGCTGCACTGCCAGAATCCTGAGATCCTCTCCAGATTGAAAGCCAAACTGCTTCAGTGAGTGTTTCCAAAACCACCGAGATATGTTAAGTCACTGTTTCAGTGTCTGTGAACGGATCCTTTCATAAACCTGTTTTTACACAGAATATAGTTCCTCTCAGAATCTTTCTGTCTTTAATTTTAAAGAATATAGAAAGGAAGGTACTGTCAGCATAATTTAGCAATGGGGGTGTATTGTAAATCAAATTTGCCCAAGATTCAGTAAATTGATAAAGAATAAAAGAGGCCCCAAGACAGAGCCTTGGGGAGACACCAGCTACTGTATAGATCGGATGTTTTTAAATTGTACAGAAGCAATACAAATAGAAAAATATGGACAGACAGCTGCCTGTAAATTCCAGACTGTTTAAGATGATATTATGTAAGATATTATCAAAGGCAGCACTTAGCCATGCTGACTATACTTATTATTCACATTTCTTGTATTAAGGAAATAAACGGCACATTTTGTAACTTAAAATTGTGTACATTTTAAGAAACCACATTGATTTGATTAATTTATTTGATCAGAAAATCATACAGTTAAAACAATTCCTCAAACAAGATACGTTTCATCCTGATCAACAAAATATTTACTTTAACAAATGTATTTAGAGGTTCTAAATGGATTATTTATTTTTTAATTCATTATTTTTCCCACCTCATTACCACACTTTTCCACATCATTCATCTATCACTTTAACTTATTTCTTTTTTTACATGAAACTTATTTAATCCTTTTTACATCTTTGACATATTATATATTCAATTTACCATTTGTATATTTCCTTATTATAACGCAGACCCAAAACTTACATGCTACTGCAAACAGCCACTGACTGAAATTTCATATCTTTCTCATTTTTTTATCACCTCTATTCATCAATATATTCCTTTATTAATACATTTCTATACATTTTTTTGTATTTTTTATATTTTTACAATAACCTCTATTTATTAACATATTCCTTTAATATTATTGTATTAATAACATTATGACTTATTAGCAAATTTAAAGATAACATTTCAGAAAAACTTGCATAACAAGATAAAATAAGAAAAAAAGAGACCACCAGCTATAACGTGATATCTCTGATCTGATCTGATGTTTTTAAATTGTACAGAAGCAATGCAAATAGAAAGATATGGACAGACAGGTGCCTGTAAATCCCAGGGAAAACAGCCTGTTTAAGATAATATTATGTGAGATATTTTCAAAGGAAGCACTTAGCCAATCTGACTATACTTATTATTCATATTTATTGTAATTTCTAAATAATTGGTACATTTTATAACTTAAATTTTGAGATTTTAAGAAACCATATTATAATTCATTAACAAATTTATACACAACATTAAAAAAAAAAAAACTTGCATAACAAAATTCAAATAGGAATAAAAGAGGCCCCAAGACTGAGCCTTGAGGAATACCAGCTATCTCTCTTTTTTTTACAATCACCTCTATTCATCATCATATTCCTTTAATATTATTGTATTAATAACATTATGACTCATTAGCTAATTTAAACAACATTTCAGAAAAACTTTCATAACAAAATAAAAATAAGAATAAACGAGGCCCCAAGACTAAGCCTTGGGGAACACCAGCTACAACATGATATCAGAACATGCTCTGGAAACACAATGTATGTAAAAATATCATATAGGGCATCTTTAATAATATAAACTTTCTGTCTTGAGCAAATATGGAAAAAAAATAGCAATAAAAGCAGTAATATTATGAAATATTTGCACTTTTTTGTGATATGATTGAATTTTCGATCTTTGTAAAATGTTAGATTTTTTTTTGAATATGTAAATGTTTTGTAAATGTAAATATGATTTAAAATGCATACATTATATTATATTATATTATATTATATTATGTTTTAGAAGCCTTTAATATCAAATAAATTTGTATGTTCGTCTTTATTTTCTGTACACACTGTAAAAAAATGCTGGATTCCACATAATTTCTTGATGTTGTCCCAGTACAAACCGATTAAATTTAAGTTTATTGCTCAAATTTGCTGAAATTTTCATTCGTAATTTTCACACATTAAAAAATAAATTCGACCTCACGTTGTATTAATCGCATTTACACACTGCCTCCAAAACTTTTCGACCGAGTTTGATTTTTTACTTTTTTTTTCGCATCCAAAAAACGCTTTGCCATCGCATCGAGCCACCGTACAAGCGAAAGGCAAAATACAAAATGCCGTCACTTGTGCCACAGATAACTTTATGATATTTATGATATAAGACAGAATGTGGCGGACAGTTGAGAACCCCTATATGCTGGATTCAGTGACTGTCGCCCCTCTCACCTGCTACTGCTTGGGGTGTGTGTGTTTGTCCATACGTTTGAAGACCGTCCTCGCTGCAGCCTGCAGCTTGATGTACTGGACTATGTCCACTATGTAATAGACAATCACCTACACCTCCCCCTACCCTAAACCCAACCATCACAGTAGTATGGGTGTTACCTTAGTGGGCGGTACAAGGTCCACTATGTATTAGACCTGGTCCAGTACGTCATCATGATTACAGACTGCAGCGTGGACATCTTGTACATTTAACATGCTGCCCATAGACATTATAATCGCCTCATGGTCTGCTTCAGTCTATTGTTCTGATACATCAATGCGGCCGCCATTTATTATAATGTCTGTAGGTACTGCCAGTCCCTGTTCAGGATTTGTTTATGTACATAAACAAGTATCAGAAGCAATTAATTAAAATTCTATTATGCCACAGCCATATCACCCTGCAGCCCAAGGCTGGTTACTCACTAAAGCTAACCAGGGCTGAGCCTGGTCAGTAGCTGGATGGGCGAAAACTAGGTTGCTGTTGGAAGGGGTGTTAGTGAGGCCAGCAGGGGGCGCTCAACCTGCGCTCCGTGTGAGTCTTAATGCCCAGTATAGTGAAGGGGACACTATACTGTCAGTGGGCGCCGTCTTTCAGATGAGACGTTAAACCGAGGTCCTGACTCTCTGTGGTCATTAAAAATCCCATGGCACTTCTCGTAAAGAGTAGGGGTATAACCCCGGTGTCCTGGCCAAACTCCCTCCATTGGCCCTTACTCATCATGGCCTCCCAATCATCCCCATCCCCCGAATTGGCTCTATCACTGTCTCTCCACTCCTCCTATAGCTGGTGTGTGGTGAGCGCACTGGCGCCGTTGTCCTGTGGCTGCCATCGCATCATTCAAGTGGATGCTGCACACTGGTGGTGGACTGGAGAGACCCCCCTCATGATTGTGAAGCGCTATGGGTGTATAGCCATACACGATAAATGCACTATATAAATACACACATTACATAATCCAGCGCAGCTCTTTTGTAATGAGCTGAAGTCTCCTTCTAGTAGCCTATTAGATGAACACAATATGTAACATCTTATAGGCTCCTTCACCTCTTTCGTTTTCTTCTTTGGAGTACAGAGAGGAGAACAAAGTATCAGTGCTCGAATTTACTCCGAAATGTTTTGCATTTTTCGTAATGGATTAATTAATACTCATCGGACTCGGTGTGTAAGGTTTGTGTACGTGACCAATTTATCAGATATGAATACCAAAAAAAACATATTGAACATAAAACATTTTATTTTTAATACTCAAGAGTTGTGTTGATTCAGTTCATGTAGCTTGAAGAAGCAGCCAAAATGATTTTTTTTCAGTGCAGATTCATTACTAAAAATGTCCTAATAGGGCATCTTTAATAACGCAACATTTCTGTCTCTCATCTAATAGTCACCTACAGAGCAGCGTGTACCCTTTTGAGGTGACTGTGCTAATTAGGGTTCTTTCCATGCTCCCTTCCCGCCGTCTCGACGAAGGCGTCCTATCCCGAGTGAATGCCATACTCCCACAGTGCAGCCTCAACAACCTCAACACTTACTCCATTGTTGTGTCCAAATGGATTCGCAATGACCCTTCATACAGGATAAACACCCCTAGCAGGTACGTTCAGCTGCTCCAGACCCTGAACTGCTGCGGACGAGAGCGACTGCACCGTTTTCAGCGTCTGGATGGGGTTTTGGAGGAGCTCAAGTTCATGTCGGGGGAATGGTTTGAGGAGATGCTGCTGGAGAAATCGATTGTTACTATGCAGAAAATGACCGATCAGATATCCTGGACTAATGTGCAGGAGCTGGCCGTTTATCTGACCAGGACTAACTACTTGTGTACTGCCCTGCTGGACCGCATCGCTAGTGTGACGATTGAAAATATCGACAAGGTGGGAGTCTTGTTTTTTTATACTTTACTTTTATTTATTATCTAGGAAAGAAGTAACACAATAACATTGTAATTTAAATGAACAGTTGACTGAGTGTTTAATCATTTATCAATTTTAATCATTTATGTTGTGTATATATACATGCATATACAGGGCTTGACATTAACTTTTTTGATCACCAGCCACTGTGGCTAGTAGTTTTCCAACATTACTAGCCACTCGCCATTTTCACTAGCCACAATTTTGTTGTTGGGAAAATAAATGTTATATGCATAAATTTGACTTTGGCATGCTAAAATGACTTGATATAGATGTTGTGTTATGTCAACATGCCTCCTCGTTAATTTAAGTTTTTTTTCTTTGTGTGTTGTGACCTTGCTCAATCAGCGTGAGCAAATGGGCTTTCATAGTGTCACATTGCAATTAGTTTTATTTCCCATTTCACAGTTTATATTCACTTTTTAGGGCTCAACACTAAAGATTTACCTTTTTTTTTCTCTAGCCACACCAAACTAATTATTTCCTTGTCGCAATTTTTAAATAATGTGTAAAAACAAGCAAAATATAACTTTTTATTCAACAAAAATATTCTTAAAAACGATTAAAAAAATATGTTCTCATCTATCTAAAACTATACACAGTCTGTCCAGGCTAAAGGTCCCAGATTAACATTAACAAAAATAACTGCAAGCAAAAGAAAGCTTTTTAAAGCTCTATTAATAGTTTTAATAACTCATCTCTAATAACTGATTTATTTTATCTTTGCCATGATGACAGTAAATAACATTTTACTAGACATTTTTCAAGACACTTCTATACAGCTTAAAGTGACATTTAAATGCTTAACTAGGTAAATTAGGTTAACTAGGCAGGTTAGGGTAATTAGACAAGTTACTGTATAACAATGGTTTGTTCTGTAGACTATCGAAAAAATTAACTTAAAAGGGGCTAATAATTTTGACCTTAAAATGGTTTATAAAGAAATTAAAAACTGCTTTTATTCTAGCCGAAATAAAACAAATAAGACTTTCTCCAGAAGAAAAAATATTATCAGACATACTGTGAAAATTTCCTTGCTCTGTTAAACATCATTTGAGAAATATTAAAAAAAAGAAAAATAAATTCAAAGGGGGCTAATAATTTATAAGGTACTTCAAAATAAATTATATATATATATATATAGAGAGAGAGAGAGAGAGTGAGAGAGAGAGTGAGAGAGAGAGTTTCCATTTGAATGAGAGGTCATGCTCCACTTGAGCTCCTAAAACTCAACAATTTTTTCAACTCTTGAAGGAACCAACCCAGACAAAACCTACATAAAAGTGAAGATAAACTGGATACAAACTGATAAACTGAAGAAAAATACAAAAAAGATAAGAAAATAATGAACAATCAGTTTTATGCATATATTTTTTGAAAACAAACAACTAAGTACAGCAGTTTTTTGAGCATCTGGAAACATCTAGCAGGACAACGAAACTACACAGAAGAAATCATCTAAGATCAAGCTCTTCAATCAACAATAAGGCAAGACAAAATCAGACATTATAGTGATGATAAATTGAAGATAAAAGCAAAAAAGGATAACATAACTGACCATCGGATTTAAATATAAACAACTAAGAAGCAGCATTATTGTGAATAACAAGAAGCATCCAGTAAGAGAAATCATCTCAGGACAAGCTTCAATCAACAAACTAAAAACAAAACCTCAAATTAAAGTTAAATTAATAACATATCAGTGAGTAAGAGAAGAGTGACCGTTAAAAATGGCAGCAGCAGCATCCTCTGTGCCCCTCCCCCACAGCCAAACCATCACATACCCACACAGAGTGAAGAGTGCAAAGGACAGGAAGGCATACAAACACCAGCTGCTCAGGACACACCCTGAGACCCTAATGGCTGACTTTTGCCAAAAAAGAGACACATCCACCATCACCAATTTGCTGCTGTACACAGAAAATGGCCATGCTTGGCACAAAGCCATCTGTCTTTACTACAAGAACTTTAAAAAACACGGCATCTGTAATGGAAGACAGATCCAAATTCACGATGAAGAAAGTGACACCACCTTTTTAACTGTAAATATATACCACAATGGCACAATAATGTTTCAGGGAAATGAAGCCTGTCTCATCTCTGTACAAGATCAATTTAATGAGCTACAATCACTAGTAGAGCAAGAGAGACAACCAGGCGGAGCAGACAGCAGCACTAAAGGCAGGAGCTCCAGGCTGGAGCTGGAAGAGCCCGTCCTGGACTGTGATGCCCAGCTGGAGCAGTCAGTCACTCAGATACGCAACAGCCTGTCTCTACAAGAGGTGGAGCTGGTGGAGCTCCGAGAACTGGTGCTGTCACAGACATCATCTAACAAACGCCTTCAACAACTAGAAAACAAACTGCAGCAGCTCACACAAGAATACAAGGACAGTGTTGAAGAACTGAGAGGAGAAATAAAAAAGTTACAACAGGACAAAAACATCTTAAACACTGAGCTGATGACTGTAAAAGAAGAATTGATCATTAGAGAGAAAGAAATACAAAGCCTGAGAGAACACACAGAAACCCTCACTCTGCCTACATCAAGCACCACCCAGACACCACCTGAGACGAACACACAGAGAGCAGACACTCATGAGCCCAAACACCCCCGGGATCAGCAGAACACATCCAGAAAGGCAGAAATAGTTATTTTAATGGACTCAAATGGCAAGTACATCAATGAGAAATGGCTATTCCCCAGCCACAAAACATTGAAACGCTGGTGCCCAAACACAGCTAGTGCCCTTCTTCAGCTGGACAAAGAGGAACTTGGTAATCCCAGCCATATCATCATACACGTGGGGACAAATGACCTGAAGACACAACAAGAAAGAGTTGCACTGTCCATTACACAAGTGGCAATTAAAGCAACAGAGACTTTCCCATCTTCAAAAATAATCATCTCCAGCCTTCTACCCAGAACTGATTTCCACCCGCGGACTATACAGAGAGTGAACACAGAGATCACACGCAGATGTGCTGAAATACCAAACATTCGCATCGCACATCACCCTACACTGGGCATTCACCATCTTCAGGACCACGTTCATCTGCATAGAGACAATGTGCATGTGTTTGCTAAAAATCTTAAAGATGTCGCTCTTGGTCGTACCTCAGACAGTCCCTCAAAGAGCAAAAGAGAACATCACCATCCTCAACCTAAAACACAAGCTATTCCAACATCACCACGCAGTGTCTCTTACCCACATCTGGCTGAGCCCTATCCTGCATCTTGGAGAATCCACCAGCAGCACCCACACCCTCAGCACCCACGCCCTGTGCCAGCAGACCATCAGCACCCACGTCCTGTGCCAGTGCACCCACATCCTCAGCATTCACGCCCTGTGCCAGTGCACCCACACCCTCAGCATCCACGTTCTGTGACAGTGCATCCACGTCCTGTGACAGTGCACCCACATCCTCAGCATCCACGTCCTGTGCCAGTGCACCCACACCCTCAACATCCACGCCCTGTGCCAGCAGACTATCAGCACCCACGCCCTGTGCCAGTTTACCCACACTCTCAGCACCCACGCCCAAGGCCAGCGTGCCTACACCCTCAGTACCCACGCCCTCAGCCGGCCTTACACCACCATCAACAACGGCAGAATCTTGTAGTACCACCACACCTCCAGCAGAGGAAACAGCTTGTACTCAGAGAAGCCCCAGTGATGGGTGACAACACCAGCAGTCACAGACAAAAACAGGGAAAACTGAGCTACGCTGCAGCACTAAAACAGCCAGTGGACACACACAGCACCAGTTTGAGAGAGATCAAACACATGCTCAGTTTAATCTGCACACGGCTGATGGAATAGTTGTGAGTAAAATACTCAAAATTGCTTGGACTCTAGATAATCTTGATAATATAAATGTCTATATATGATATTTAGGTATTTAATGGTTTATATGGATTGGTTCTATTCTAGAGGAATGTTAAAATTGTTTGTTGACCAAATGAAACCGCTGACGATCTCACTGTGGAATATCCAGGGTGTTAACTCATCCAGTCTTGGGTGTAATGTTAACACCTTGGATTTTCAGAAAAGCATTTCAAACATTGACATCATAATACTTCAGGAAACATGGCGCAGAACTGATGAGCTCACTCTTTGTCCCCAGGATACCGTGAAATATCCATTTCATCTAAAAAACATGAAAAAATTAAACATGGTAGAGATTCGGGGGGCACAATAATCTGGCACAAACTGGAAATCGATAAATACATCAAATTAATTAAAAAAGAAGAATCTCATATCTGGCTCAAAATCGACAATCAGCTCAGTCAAACGAAAAAGGACATATTCTTATGCGCTCTTTACATTCCTCCATCCGAATCTCCATATTATAATGAAAACATCTTTGAGACCATCCAGACTCAAATAATCCACTTCCAGGCTCAGGGAAGTGTGCTGCTGTGTGGAGATCTCAATGCTAGAACAGGGACCTTAACTGACTGTACCACAGACAGTGGGAATAAATACATATTTGGACAGAGTTATCAACAAAACAGTGTAAATATTTCTAGGAATAACTCTGATGCCCAAATAAATAAGAACGGAAAGCTCCTACTTGAGCTGTGTCGAAGCCTCGGTCTGTATCTGGTCAATGGCAGGGTGAGAGGAGACTCTCTGGGCAGATACACCTACAGCTCATTTCTCGGCAGCTCAACAGTTGACTACATGATCACAGATTTAGATCTGTTCTCTTTCAGTGCATTCACTGTTAAACCACTAACACCTCTATCAGATCACAGCCAAATTACACTTTATATAAAAAGGAACAAGAATACTAATATATTTTCACAATCCAGTATATTGTATGACATTAAAAATAATTATAGATGGGTTCGAGACAGCTCTGAGAAATACAGGAACGCAATTGAAGACCCCCAAATAGGTTTACTTTTGGATAAATTTATGGAAAATAGTTATCCTCATAATGGAGATGGTGTTAATCTAGCTGTAGAAAACATAAATTACATATTTGATTATTTGGCAACAATATCTAATATTAAAACTACTAAGAAAACTTTTAAACAGAAACAAGAGAATGAAAAATGGTTTGACTTTGATTGTAAAACAATAAGGAAAAACTTAAGACAACTAGCAAATCAAAAACACAGACAACCAGAGAATACAGATGTACGTCTTCAGTACTGCGAGGAGCTTAAAAAATATAAAAACACAATCAGAAAAAAGAAAGAAGAGTACACCCAAAAACAGCTCAAAACAATTGAAGAATCTGTTGACTCAAACAATTTCTGGGACAAATGGAATCTCCTTAACAAAAGAAACATGAACAGCTAACAATACAAAATGGAGACACCTGGAAAAACCACTTTGAAAAACTGTTTAGTAAAATAAACATGAGTACGGAACAATCGCTTATATATGATAAATTAACCCATACAGAGCAAATATTTGGCAAATACCAAAATCCGTTAGACTATCCAATCACAGAAAAAGAGCTACTAGATAAAATACAAGTCCTACCAACAAAAAAGGCAAGTGGTCCAGACGGTATCCTTAATGAAATGATTAAAAACACAAATCACAAATTCCAATTGGCTATAATGAAACTGTTTAATTTGGTTCTGAGTGTTGGTGATTTTCCTGACAAATGGAATAAAGGATTAATAACGCCCATATTCAAAAGTGGAGACAAATCAGACCCTAATAATTACAGAGGCATCTGTGTGAGCAGTAATCTGGGGAAGCTGTTCTGCAGCATCATCAACACCAGACTCATAGGCTTCCTTACAGAGCACAATGTCCTCAGCAAAAGTCAGATTGGGTTTCTGCCGAATTACAGAACATCAGACCATATCTTCACCCTTCAGACTCTGATAGACAAATACGTCCATCAAAACAAAACAAAAATATTTGCTTGCTTTGTAGATTTTCAGAAAGCATTTGATTCAATTTGGCATGAAGGTCTGCTTTCTAAACTTCTAGAATCAGGAATCGGCGGTAAAACATACGACATTATAAAAACAATGTATTCAAACAGTCAGTGTGCAATTAAAATAGGAAATAAGAGAACAGAATTCTTCACCCAGGGACGGGGTTTGAGACAGGGCTGTCCACTGTCACCAACCCTCTTCAATATTTACATCAATCAATTGGCAATGCTCCTAGAGCAAGCAGATACGCAGGGTCTCACACTATACGACTCTAGTGTAAAGTTCCTGCTGTTTGCAGATGATCTGGTGCTGCTGTCACCAACAGAAGAGGGTCTACAGCAGCAGCTGGATATCCTGCACAGCTTCTGTCAGACCTGGGCCCTGACCGTTAACCCAAAGAAAACCAAAACCCTAATATTCCAGAAAAAACCCAGAGGTCAGGGAAATAGACACAGGTTCACCCTTGGCATGACAAAAATTGAACCTGCCACAAGCTACACATACCTTGGGTTGAAAATAAGTGTTAATAGAAGACTAAATATGGCTGTGAATGAACTAAAAGAGAAAGCGAGAAGGGCCTTTTACGCCATTAAAAAATCAACACAATTAGAAATTCCAGTTCGTATCTGGCTCAAAATTTTCCAGTCGGTGATTGAACCTATAGTGCTATACGGGAGTGAAGTGTGGGGTCCTCTCCTCAGTCATGAGTTTGATAAGTGGGATAAGAATCCAATTGAAAGCCTCCATGCAGAGTTCTGTAGGAGCATCCTCAGGGTACAGAGGAACACACCCAGCAATGCATGCAGGGCAGAATTAGGCCAGTATCCTCTACTCATGCGCATTGAGAAACGAGCCGTCAAATTTTGGAAACACATAAAAATGAGTGACCCCAACTCTTATCATTATAAAGCCCTTAAAAACCAAGAAATGGACATTGAAAAAAGCCCCCTTATTCAGATGGTCCTGAAGCTGCAAACACAAACCAACACAACAAATATGACTAACAGCAGGCAGCATCAGGACACGGACATGCTCATCCACAGAATTAAGCCCAATCAGATAATAAATGCACGGAAAGAAGAGTATCTGACTTACTGGAATGAAGCAGCAGCAAAACAAAGTAAACTTCAATGTTATTTAGACCTAAACAGAGATTATACCACAGCAACATATCTGAGCGCAGTAAAGGACAGTAAATTAAGAACAACATAGACCAAATACAGGCTGAGTGCTCACAGTCTGACTGTAGAGACGGGCCGATACAGACAGAACTGGCAACCCAGAGAGAGCCGCATCTGCCCACACTGTGCCCAGGCAGAGGTGGAGACGGAGGAACACTTCCTCACCCGCTGCACAAACTATCACCACATCAGAGAAACATTCTACCCCAAACTACAGAGCATTTACCCACAATTCACTGAGTCAGACAATAAAACACAACTGCAATATTTACTAGGGGAAAAAACTGACTGTGTCCTTCTAGCGGCACAATACATTAATGCCTGTCACAAAAAGAGAGAGCAGACCAATAAAACCATCAGTGATGCGCCTGCAAACACACACACACACACACACACACACACACACACACACACACACACACACACACACACACACACACACACACACACACACACACACACACACAGACACACACACACACACACACACACACCTAGATTATTATAAATGAATCATTGTAAATATACTGATTATTATTGTTTTATTACTGTTTTATCCTAAAATGTTGATTGTTAAATGGACAGTTTATTCTGATCTTTTATTTTATTGATATATGTGAATAATATGATACATTGAATGATATATGATATATATGAGTGATATGATATGAGTGATATGATATATATATATATATATATATATATATATATATGAGTTATATGATATATTGAATAATACTAGAACAGTAAAGTTCGTAGACAAACTTTATGGTGTCTTGAGAAAGTCTAGTCTGAAAGTTTGAAGTAGCTATAAAATTAAATAATTGAAGTACTTTTTAAGTGTGAAGCAGTTAGTAGAGATAGATCACTACATATAGGTTAGCAGGTTTCTAGTATGGATTGGCATGTTTCTTGCTAGGTGGTTGCTAGGGTGTTCGGAATGGTTGCTAAGGTAAATGCTAGGGTGTTCTGAGTCATTGCTAAGATATTGCTAGGCGGCTGGTAGGGTGTTCTGAGTGGTTGCTTGGCGGTTGCTAAGGCGTTGCTAGGGTGTTCCCAGGTAGTTGTTAAGGTGTTGCTAGGGTATTCTGGTTAAGGTTGCTAGTCGACCACTGAGCGGTTGTTAAGGCACTGCTAGACGATTGCTAGGTTGTTCTGAGTGGTTGCTAGGGTGTTCTAGGTGGTCGCTAGGCAGTTGCTAGGGTGTTCTGAGTGGTTGCTAAGGTGTTGCTAGGCTGCTCTAGGTGGTCGCTAAGGTGTTGCTAGGGTGTTCTGAGTGGTTGCTAAGGCATTGCTAGGCGGTTGCTAAGGTGTTCTGAGTGGTTGTTAGGTCGTTGCAAAGGCATTGCTAGGTGGTTGCTAAGGTGTTCTGAGTGGCTGTTAGGTCGTTGCAAAGGCATTGATAGGTGGTTGCTAAGACGTTGCTAGGTGGTTGCTAGGGTGTTCTGAGTTGTTGCTAGGCAGTTGCTAAGGTGTTCTGAGTGGTTGCTAGGCGGATGCTAAGGCATTGCTAGGTGGTTGCTAGGGTGTTTTGAGCGGTTGCTAAGGCGTTGTTAGGCAGTTGCTAAGATGTTCTGATTGGCTGCTAGGTGGTTGCTAAGATGTTCTAGGTCGTTGCTAAGGTGTTGCTAGGTGGTTGCTAGGGTGTTTTGTATGTTTGCTAGGCCGGGGCTAGGATCTTCTGAGTGGTTGATAAGGTGTTGCTGGGCAGTTGCTATGGTGTTCTGAATGGTTGCTAAGGCATTGCTAGGCAGTTGCTAAGGTGTTCTGAGTGGCTGCTAGGCGGTTGTTAAGGCGTTGCCAGGGTGTTCTAAGTCATTACTAAGGCGTTGCTAGGCGGTTGCTAGGGTGTTCTAGATGGTTAAAAAGATGTTGCTAGGTGCTTGTTAAGGAGTTCTGAGTGGTTGCTAGGCAGCTGCTAACATAAATTACCATGTTTCTAGCATAAATTAGCATGTCGTTAGCATTGAGTATGATTTAGCATGTCACTAGCATGTTTCTAGTGTAAACTAGCATGCTGCTAGCATGAATTTAGTATGAATTAGCATGTTTGCTAGTATGATTAGTATGTTTGTTAGTATGTTTCCATTATGGATTAGTATATTGTTAGTATAAATTAGCATGTTGCTAGTATGTTTATGTATGAATTAGCATGTTGCTAGTATGATTAGTATGTTTCTGGTATGGAGTAGTATATTGTTAGTATGAATTGGTATGTTGTTACTATGTCCAATGTAAAGTCAATGGCAGTTTGTTAATTTTTATTTTACAATAGAAGTCTATGGGACAGTTGCTAGGGTGGCGTAAGTGGTTGCTAGGGTGTGGCTAGTAAGTTAAAAGGTCATCAGTGATTGGCAGATTGGTAGTCTGAGTTAAATGAGCGTAAACTTAAGTCTGTATGACAGTCTGGCGGAAAGTTATGATTTTCTCAAGCCACCATAAAATATGATATATTGAATAATATGATATATTATTTATATTTTATTTAATTATAATATATATATTCAGATTATTATTAATATATATAATTATTATTTTATTCTTTTTTTTTTTTTTTTTTTTTTTTTTTTTTTTACTACTACTATGTTGTGTGCTGTTTTTTTTTTTTAATTATATATGCATGTTACTTTTTTATGTAAACTTTATAAATGCTTTGGCAATACATTTGTAAAATTTGTCATGCCAATAAAGCAACTATTGAATTGAATTGAATTGAGAGAGAGAGAGAGAGAGAGAGAGAGAGAGAGAGAGAGAGAGAGAGAGAGAGAGAGAGAGAGAGAGAGAGATGGATAGATAGATAGATAGATATGTATATATTGATATGTGTGTGTATATATATTTAAGGGACTGGTTCATATGGATTTATTAATCATTCTTACTTTACAATAATTAATAATTGTTAAAAAAAAGAGATGATTTTGCCTTTTAAAAACATTTTGTGCTATGCAGTGACCATTTATTTAGAGCAAGAGACACTTGGGGTGTTACCTTTAGCAAAGATTAAAAAAATAAGAATAAAAGCAATGATATTATGAAATATTTGTTTTTTTGTGATCTATTTGAATTTTAAATTTTTGTAAAATGTTAGATTTGTTTTCAATATCATTTAAAATGCATATAATATAATATAACATAACATAATATAATATAATATAACATAATATAATGTAATATAATATAATATAATGTTTTTGGCAGCCTTTGATATAATATATATTTGTATGTTGGTCTTTATCTTCTGTACAGATTCATTACTTTGATGCATATATCACACTGCTGCCTTATGCTGTACTAAACTACGACCCACCAAGGGTAGAGGAGTTTTTTGATGCGTGTATTCAACATATCACTCCATATATTGGTAAGCTCCTTCCACTCTGCATTTATAAATGATTTGATTTTAGCCCTGAATGATTCTAACCTGTCTGTTTTTGCTCATTCAAACAGGCTCCTTTGACCCTCACCTGCTGGTTCTCATGGCTCACGCACTGGCGATGGCTGATTACTTTCCGGAGGAGATGATCCGAGAAATATTCAGCGTTGACTTTCTAGCGAAGTTGGATGCCCATCTTGAGAGTATGTCCATTATTGATATTAGGTTGCATGTAGTAATGTGCTATATTTGCTGTGTTCATTAATTCTGTAATTGATGACTTCTGTCATTCACTACGAGTGCAACGATTGACCCTACTCAAAAACAGTTGGGTTAAATAATAACCCAACAGGTAACCCAATGATGGGTCGTTTTGGCACCAACCTGTTATTGGATTATTTTAACCCAATCCATTGAGTTGTTAAGGTTAACCCAACAATTGGATTAAAAAAAAAAACTAATTTGTTGGGTTATTTTGTCAAAAAGTGGCTTAATCACTATATAATAAATTATTATTATTATTATTATTATTATTATTATTACTGGGTTGATGTCTCCGCTGGGTCCTAAAGGGGAGAATGACAGCCGAATATCTCAAATATATTTATCATTACCTCCCCCCGCAAAAACAAAACTGTAGAAATGAACACGGAGGTAGATAAAGCGCTTTTATCTGTGTATAGATCGGCTATGAAGCGCGCGTTTGTATCATCAAATTAAGAGTGCTGGTGAAACGGATATAAAAACACGTCACAGAGAGGTAATTTGATTTAAAAAATAATAATTTTATTGCGTTAGACCCAGGGGCAGATTTTTTCAGATTTTGGGGCCAAAAGCAATTCCAGCCAAAGGGCCCAAGTCCTGAAATGCACCCTTTCTACTTTTATTGAATATTTATTTATATTGCTGTTTTTTTATATCTCTCAATCTTCTTTTCGACATTTTAAATTTATAAATTTGACTGCTGGACTGCTCCATGATGGATATTTTATTTTGTAATATTATTATTACATAACATTCATTCATTCATTCATTCATTTTCTTGTCGGCTTAGTCCCTTTATTAATCTGGGGTCGCCACAGCGGAATGAACCGCCAGCTTATCCAGCACATTTTTACGCAGTGGATGCCCTTCCAGCCGCAACCCATCTCTGGGAAACATCCACACACTCATTCACACTCATACACACTCTTACACTACGGACAATTTATCCTAATTTATCCTGTACCGCATGTCTTTGGACTGTGGGGGAAACCGGAGCACCCGGAGGAAACCCACGCGAACGCAGGGAGAACATGCAAACTCCACACAGAAACGCCAGCTGACCCAGCCGAGGTTCGAACCTGCGAACCCAGCGACGTTCTTGCTGTGAGGCGACAGCAACTGCGCCACTGCGTCGCCCTATTACATAACATTATATTATGAAATCTAATCTTGCTTGGCTCCACACAGCAAGCCAGACCCGTAACAATAAATAATAGTAAATTGAAAATAATTAGAACTCTTCTTAATTAATGAGGAGCCCGGAGTCTCATCTCCCGATCAAAAAGGAAAAACAACAACAAAGACGAATGACCAAGGAAATAACGTAAAGTCAAATTTATTGACGTTTAAACTTCAAAAAAGGAGACAATAAAAAGCTTGCGGAGGTAAATGCCAAAATAACAAACAAAACTCAACAACTAAGTTTAACTCTCTTACCTGCGCATGAAATGAAAGAAATAAAATAACATTCACTTACCTCCCTACTAACCACAAAACATGAGAAATTTTAAATTGTCTTCACAAACAAGCTAGCCGGCCTCCACGTGTTGCCACCTGATGCACCACACCTGTGCGATAATGAAGAAACCTGCCAGAGACAGAGGCGGAGAAAAGAAAACCACAAACACATGCAACACAAACACACAAAAAAAAACCTCACTACTGGGTTATTCATTCATTCATTTTCCTGTCGGCTTTGTCCCTTGCGGGGTCGCCACAGCGGAATGAACCGCCAACTTATCCAGCACGATTTTACGCAGCGGATGCCCTTCCAGCCGCAACCCATCTCTGGGAACTTCCACACACACATTCACACTCATACACTATGGACAATTTTAGCTTACCCAATTCACCTGTACTGCATGTCTTTGGACTGTGGGGGAAACCGGAGCACCCGGAGGAAACCCACGCGAACCCAGGGAGAACATGCAAACTCCACACAGAAACGCCAACTGACCCAGCCCAGCCGAAGTTCGAACCTGCGACCCAGGCAACAGCACTACCTACTGCGCCACTGGGTTGCCCCACTACTGGGTTATGTAAATGTATATATTTTATTATTATTTTTTATTAATTAAAAGGAAATATGTAACACATTATTATAATTATATTTGATTGTATATTAAATCATATTTAATTACGTTAAAATTGTGTTTGTTTAACTCTCACCATACAAAATATGGTAGAAAACCATGTTATACAGTTGAAGTCAGAATTATTAGCCCCCCTTTTAATTTTAATTTTTTTATATTTCCCAAATGATGTTCAACAGAGCAAGGAAATTTTCACAGTATGTCTGATAATATTTTTTTCTTCTGGAGAAAGTCTTATTTGTTTTATTTCAGCTAGAATAAAAGCAGATTTTAATTTTTTTAAACACCATTTTAAGGTCAAAATTATTAGCCCCTTTAAGCTATATATTTTTTCAATAGTCTACAGAACAAATCATCATTATACAATAACTTGCCTAATTACCCTAACCTGCCTAGTTAACCTAACTAACTTAGTTAAGCCTTTAAATGTCACTTTAAGCTGTATAGAAGTGTCTTGAAAAATATCTAGTAAAATATTATTTACTCTCATTATGGCAAAGATAAAATAAATCAGTTATTAGAAATGAGTTATTAAAACTATTATGATTAGAAATGTGTTGAAAAAATCTTCTCTTCGTTAAACAGAAATTGGGGAAAAAAATAAACGGGAATAATTCAGGGGGGCTAATTATTCTGACTTCAACTGTATATAGGTAGATATTATACTTCTAGATATTTATTGGGGCCCCCAGATTTCCTGGGGCCCTAAGCGGCCGCTTGCTTTGCTTATTGGTTAAATCTGCCCCTGGTTAGACCTTAAATAAACTTTATAATGCAAAAACAACATTTCTTACGCATTTAATACAGCTGTTCTGTGTCAGTTAAATCAGTTGACTGTTAAAATTTGAAATTTTTTACCCAACTGATTGAGTTATTAAATAAATAACCAAACTAAGGCTAAAAATAGCCCAACAAAGCACCAAATATTTAACCCAACTGGTTGAGTTATTAATAAATAACACAATAAAGGCTAAATATTTTTAACTCAATCATTGGGTTAAATAAATAACCCAAAGTTTTTTTACAGTGTAGAATTGAAGATGGATTTTTGTTCATTTGTCTGTTTGGATAATATGTGTGCTTTAAGTGCTGTTATGTCTCTTATTGCCGTCAGCCTTTCCAGAGTCTCAGAACCTGTACATCCGTCTCCGCCTCATGCAGCTGAACCGCGCCGTGTGTCTGGAGTGTCCAGAGTTTCACGTGCCGTGGTTTCATGAGCGCTACTGTCAGCAGCTGCAGAAGAGAGGTGAGTAGCCGCTTTTATTTAGAATTTTTACACTATAGCTGATACAGTTCGGCATGACTCTGCTCGGTTCAGTTTGGTTTTACTCAGCTCTGTTTGCATTTGCACTACAGTTTAGTACCTCTTTTGCCTCATGGTGGTATGGTTTGGTTCAGTATAGTCTAGGGTTGGGCCGATAGACGATGTCATCGTCCATCGCCGATGGCTGATAAACTTCACGATGCTGAGCCGGCATCGCCCCGCCCCACATGTATATTGATATATAACTTATTATTTGCATGTCATCTTAATAGCAATAGCGGTCTTTTCATGAGCTGTGTTAGATTATACTTATAGCTGCTGTTTGCACGGCTGACAGCATCGTGAGGATTAAATACATCGTGAGGATTATACAGCACCTCTCGCGCTTAAAATGTGTAGATTCAGTGGCAAACACTGTTACCTGCAAACCCCGTCCCACAGACTCTACAGTGAATGGCTTTGGTTATTTTCATAGCGGACTTGAAGCCACTGGAAGTCTTTTATCCACTCTTGGAAAAGTGTAAATGGTGGATTAACATTCAGCACATGATCACTAATAAGATGTGCCATTATTTAACTTTAGGTGGTTTCTAAAACTAAGTCTGTCAGTGTTATTTTCATTCTCTCATCTTCAGCGCGTCACATTTCCGCGGCTGTTGCTCCTGTCATGTGAACGCAGAAGGCGTTGACTGAGTGATTGACAGCTGATATTAACCAATCCATTCGCGTTCAGTTCTATCGCAGTGAGCCAATAGGAAGAGCACAAAGGCGGGGCAAGCTTTGCGGGCTTTTGTACTTCAGCAAGTTCACATGACAACTGTTTTAATCTGTTCCTGAGCGCTGCGTTTGGTGTCTTTAGGTGCAAAGATGCATTCTGCATAAATGTCTCCTAAATCCGCGCACGCGGTGAGGATTTTGCAGTGAAAACAGGTCGCACTAGCACAATGTATGCACTAGCACAAATGCTTTCAAATACATATTTTAGGTCGCATAAAATATCAGGCGCAAGTGTGACCAAAACGGTCGAGCTCTAGCATCTTTACTTGTTATTATGTCCTCATAATAATAATAAAATAAGGAAGTTATCATTAATCACAATACAAATTACAGTGAACTCCAAACGAACTCTCGTCTCGTCTCCGCCACCAGCTGTGGGGAAAAGCCATTATGACACAGATCACTCCGC
The DNA here is from genome assembly GCA_903798195.1 of Danio kyathit. Lineage (NCBI taxonomy): Eukaryota > Metazoa > Chordata > Actinopteri > Cypriniformes > Danionidae > Danio > Danio kyathit. Next base: position 58,799,559 of record LR812527.1, read on the forward strand.
CTGATCATGCCAGAGTCCCGCGGAAAAAAGTGATTGACAGGTGGTAATTTGTGTATAACTTTATTTATGGTTTGGTTTTGGGTAAAGCAAAGACCATGTGGGGCAGGTAGTGAAAACGGTAGGCTACAATTATTAAATTTGTTATGAATTAATTGATATTTAACAACAAAGACCCCCACCCCGCCTACGACAACGATACCATCGTCCATCGCCGATGTTCACATTAGACATCGTACGATGCCAAATTTGTCAACATCGCCCAACCCTAGTATAGTCAAACTCCCTTTAAGGCAAGTCATTTCACTCTGCGGCCATCTTTGAAATGCCTCTCGGGCAGTATGCTCGGGCGTTCTGTTTGAATGGAGAAACATCAAATTCTCCAAAATTGCTTGCCAAGCTTACGATTGAATTTTATATTAGAAATCACCAATAAAACTAAACAACAACTCTCTCTTTAGTTTCATTTCTAAACATCCAAATCACACAAAATCTGCAGAAACTCACGTCTGGTCCAAGATCCTCCCCCAGTGTATCGTCAGTCTATAGCGATCGATGATTGGCTGCTGTACTAGAAGGCGGGCTTTTTTCACCATATAACGATCGATGATTGGCTCCTGTACTAGTAGGCGGGGTTTTATTCACCATACTGATAGTTACACTTTTCCCTATTTAAGAAGATACGAGTGACATGTCTTGTGTATTCTATTGTCTTTGGTGTAGTACAGTACGGTTTGGTACTGGTCACATTTATCAGGCTTGTGTCTCCACTGCCAAAATGGTAACCTTTTGGTAAGCGTGGTGTACTTCAAAAATCTGTAGTTGACGTCATTCTTGCTCTAAAAATGATAAAAGTAAAGCCATATGGGCTGTACACATATCATTTAAGAAACGCCTCATAAAACAGATGCCTCATATACATAAATACTTATTAAATACTTGTCACTTACTAATTACTTATTAAGAGCTGAGCACCGAAACGGTGCGTAGGCCCTATTGGAATTGCTCTGTTTATTCTTCTTCTTCTACGGAATCTTCTTCTCTCGCGATTTTTGAGGGTCTAAACATGCCCGAAAACTCACAAGACTTTGCACACGCCCCAGAAGTGGCGAAAATTTACATCTGTTATAGGTTTCGGAAGGGGGTGTGGAAAAATGGCTCAACAGCGCCACTTATGCACATTAGACGGACTGGCCCCCGAGCTACGATTCATGCACACGTTTGAAAATTGGCACACACGTCAAACATGCCAAAACCTACAAAAAAGTCTCTTGGAGCAAAATCTCAGACCCAACAGGAAGTCAGATATTTTTTACTTCCTGTGCCAAAACAGTGTAGTTTTTGGCGTTTCCAGGTGTTGTACTTTAACTCCTCCTCCTAGGGATTGTATCAGATCAACACCAAAATTGGGTATTGTCGTCTAAAGGCCTTGGCGATGTTAAATTGCAAAGATCTAGATTATTCGTTGAAGGGCGTGTTGAAACTTGAATTGAACTGAATACAGTATGCAGTGAAACTACTATGCAGTGAAAAAGCCCCCAAAAGTGAGCTGTATCGAGTTCGGTAACAATTTTTTTTAAATGCCCATTTCCCACTAACATACTTAAACACCGATGATTGGCCGTTGTCCTCAACAGAAATAACTGTGATTGGATGTGAAGGTCATCGGTTTATCACTCTTCACCTCTGTTCGCAGAGTGCAAACACAGATAGACGGACACCTGAAGTGTTTCAAAGTTATGTGAATCAGCTGGTCCGTCTATGAGCTGACGCTGATGGATCGACTTGTATACGCAGCTTGTAAATACTCAAGTGTCTATTTGTGTATGCACTTGGTGAATTTGGCACAGTGAAGAACTATGAACTGATAATCTTTATGGCCAATCACAGTCATTTCTGATGAGCATGTGAACCAATCAGCCAATCAACGGTGTTTAAGTACGTGCTCAATAGCGCTACTGTGCCATATCATGGAGTGCAAAAGCACCTTATTGTAAACCACAATATTGGGTTTCACCCACTGATCTTTATAGAAAACTGGATTGCTCATGACATAAAAAGTGAAGCTACCGTGCTGCTATATTGGTAAGCCCCACTATGCTCAGGTGTTCTATGGAATTAATAGGAAATCGTATGATTTTAATGAGAAAACATCGCCCAGCAAGACACTCGCTTGGATTTGAAACCTCCATGTGTAGTGTTCTGTCCACACAAATGTCCTCCTAAATATGAAATAATAATTTATTTGGGATCGGGAAGCTTTTCTGCTATCATTACTGAAGATAGTTTGAGAAGCGGATCTAGCAGAACGGAAATAACATGTGTTTTTGGTTCAGATAGCAGTAACAGACTTTTTTATTTGCAACTCGCCTTTAAGCAGCTGTTGTCTGATGTTAATATCATCACTGGAAGAGACCGCCTCTTATACGGTAACTTTTTGTTCAGATACCGATCGTCCGCTCGTAATACGTTGATGTTTTTTTTTAGGAAATATACATACTCAAAAAATGTCTAATTAAGTTTTTATTTACACAAATTTAAACGCATGACTTTTGATCGCATATCTCACTGAACAGAAATATCTTGCGTATGCATACTTAAAATACTTTTTTAAATTTGGTTTAGTAGTTTAAAACTGGGTGTTTGTTTAGCCAAGTAAGTTACATGTTAAGTAAATTCATATAATGCCAATACAATTTAAACAACGTAACAGTAAATTAATGAATGCAGGTGTATTTGTATATACAGTTGAAGTCAGAATTATTAGCCCCCGTTTGATTTTTCTTCATTAATATTTCCCAAATTATGTTTAACAGAGCAAGGACATTTTTTACAGTATGTCTGATAATATTTTTTCTTTCTGAAAAAGTCTTATTTATTTTATTTTGGCTGGAACAAAAGCAGTTTTAAATAAAAAAAAAACATTTTAAGGTCAAAATTATAAGCCCCTTTAAGCTATTTTTTTGCAATTGTCTACAGCACAAACCATTATTATACAATAACTTGCTTAATTACACTAACCTGCTTATTTAACCCAATTAACCCAGTTAAGCCTTTAAATGTCACATTAAGCTGTATAGAAGTGTCTTGAAAAATATCTAGCAAAATATTATATACTGTCATCATGGCAAAGATAAAATAAATCAGTCATTAGAAATGAGTTATTAAACAGATGAGAACATAAACAGATTTGCCACATCCTATACTAAACTTTGTGTTGTACTTGTAACTGTACAGCGGGTCATTTTTTATTTGGAGAGACTGATCTCTGTTGCGCAGATGTTGGAGCTCTCTGTCGGTAGGGCACAGTAAGATGGTGGATTAAACACTTCCGGTGGCTTCACTGCCTCTCAGCAGTATGAGCAATCCAGTCATTCTATACAGATCAGTGGTTTCACCCTAAAACCTGTATGCACTAGGCTACTATGATTTGCACTACAGATCCACCTGACAATAAGGACCATCAGTCAGCTGCTGTGTATATGATTATTGCTATATTATTTGTTTATTTAGGTACTGTTAATGGTATTCTTTACTGAAACTGCAGAGCCAATGCTAGGAAATATCCTTCTGTGTATTTCAATGACAATAAAGTTAGTCAAAGTAAATTAATACAAGTCAGCACTCAGTCTGGTTAAAGTCATGGTGCCTTGTCTATCACATTGTAGCCAACAGCTCCATCAGCCCAATCCAGCAGCAGATCCATAAGATTCTTGGTGAAGTCCTGGGAGGAATCAACTGTGCCAAAGTAGCAGTGGTGACTCCGTACTACTATACTGTCGGTGAGTTACCTGTAGAGTTTTCATTATTTGAAGCAATTTAAAGGCTTAAAGGGATAGTTCACCAAAAAAAGAGAGATTTTAAGAAATTAGATTATGACTCATTTGCAGATTTAAACACAACTCTTCAGAAAACTTGCCAAACAAAAATATTTGTGAGATATTTTGAAGAAAGCCTGTAACCATTGACTTACTAGGAAAAACAAATACTATGAAAGTCAATGGTTACAGGTTTCCAGCTTTCTTCAAAACATCTTCTTTTGTGTTCAACAGATGAAAGAAAAACAGATTTGAAACTAGTGAAGGGTGAGTAAATGATGACAGAATATTTACTAGGTTAATTAGGTTATCTAGCCAGGTTAAGTTAATTAAGCAAGTCATTGGACTAATGTAAATGAAGGGAGCTAATAAAACATTTAACCAAGCAGTTTATTTTTAAGATTATATTATTTTTAAGATTATAAGGCTGAACGGCATGAAATGCCATCACTCTGCAGAGATTTCCCAGTATTTCTCTGTTGCAACTGGGAGATCACAACAATTAACCCCCAAAAAGCTAAAGCAGTGCAATCACTATCAGATTACAGTTGTTTGCGATAAGATCTGCTGTCACTTTATGTGGGCAAAAGTAATACAGAAGGGTGAAGAGGCTGCATGAGTTCTTATATAGCGGAATACGCACCGCTATCAGCCAATCAGATTTGAGAACTAGACAACTGTTGATGTGTGTGTGTGTGTGTGTGTGTGTGTGTGTGTGTATATATATATATATATATATATACACACACACTGTGTTTAAAGTGTAAATGATTACGTTACACATTTATTTTAAAATCTATCTTCAAATTATTTTTAATTTGATCAAATTTAAAATGAATTAAAATGTCATTATTAATTCAAATGAAATAAATGATATTGGCTAAATATTGGCCATCGTCCACCCTGCTTTCCAAGATATCAGCCTTCAAAAACCATTAGTCGACCACTAATCACAACCATGCTGTTCGTCTTAATAGATTTTGAGCTTGTTCTGGATCGTCATCTCCACCCACTGCCGTACAGTGAGCCGACTCGACTGCAGGTTATTGACGGTGGGAAAGTTCACTGGCAGTCTGGATCAGCAGAGAAGGAGAGGACAGAGCTGCCGCCCGGAGCGCGCCGGTGTGTGTGTCTGACCTAAACACTCCATAGACTTAATATAGTTCAGATGTACAGTGTTTAGCATAAAGAAGTACACTCGCTTTTGAAAATGAATATTTTTATACATCTCTCAGTAATTATAGCCAATCATTTTAATGCATTTAAACAAACCCGTTTTTATTATACAGTTATATCCATTAAAATAAGAGTTTGGTCATCGAACAGATAATACATATTAATAATACATGTTAATTCAAATGAGTTTTCCATAAAACAAATACAAACTACAAAATTTAAACAGAATTTTATACATTTTTAATGGTTTTCTAGATTTTTTCTGTTTATGAAAACATATTAATTTAGGTGTACTTTATTTTTGGACTGTGATCTTCAGTTTTTTTTTTTGTTAGATTAGTTGCAGATTTGGTTTTTGTACTGACTGATCTAATGTATTTGCACAAATATAAGATTGTAAAGCATTATGTAGAAAATCTCAATTAAAGAAAGAGAGATCTGTGAGGGGTGTACTCATTTAAGCTGACCACTGTATATTGTACAAACCAACATATTGTATAAAACAATATGCAAAGGGTATTGTGCCAATGACTGATAATTTACAGTACTTTCTACAATCATTTTTAATGGGTGAAGAACCATATATGGTCAATATGGATTGATTACAAAATAAATATTAAGGAGGAGTAAGGAAAGTATTCAGACCCCCTTAATTTTTTCGCTCTTTGTTATATTGCAGCCATTTGCTAAAATAATTTAAGTTCCTTTTTTTTACTCATTAATGTACACACAGCAGCCCATATTGACAGAAAAACACAGAATTGTTGACAATTTTGCAGATTTATTAAAACAGAAAAATATCACATGGTCCTCAGTATTCAGACCCTTTGCTTTGACACTCATATACAGGGAGTGCAGAATTATTAGGCAAGTTGTATTTTTGAGGATTAATTTTATTATTGAACAACAACCATGTTCTCAATGAACCCAAAAAACTCATTAATATCAAAGCTGAATATTTTTGGAAGTAGTTTTTAGTTTGTTTTTAGTTTTAGCTATTTTAGGAGGATATCTGTGTGTGCAGGTGACTATTACTGTGCAGAATTATTAGGCAACTTAACAAAAAACAAATATATACCCATTTCAATGATTTATTTTCACCAGTGAAACCAATATAACATCTCAACATTCACAAATATACATTTCTGACATTCAAAAACAAAACAAAAACAAATCAGTGACCAATATAGCCACCTTTCTTTGCAAGGACACTCAAAAGCCTGCCATCCATGGATTCTGTCAGTGTTTTGATCTGTTCACCATCAACATTGTGTGCAGCAGCAACCACAGCCTCCCAGACACTGTTCAGAGAGGTGTACTGTTTTCCCTCCTTGTAAATCTCACATTTGATGATGGACCACAGGTTCTCTATGGGGTTCAGCTCAGGTGAACAAGGAGGCCATGTCATTAGTTTTTCTTCTTTTAGACCCTTTCTTGCCAGCCACGCTGTGGAGTACTTGGATGCGTGTGATGGAGCATTGTCCTGCATGAAAATCATGTTTTTCTTGAAGGATGCAGACTTCTTCCTGTACAACTGCTTGAAGAAGGTGTCTTCCAGAAACTGGCAGTAGGACTGGGAGTTGAGCTTGACTCCATCCTCAACCTGAAAAGGCCCTACAAGCTCATCTTTGATGATACTAGCCCAAGTTGGAGTTGGACTGGAGCTCTCTGTCCTTTACCGATCCAGCCACGGGCCCATCAAGACTCACTCTCATTTCATCAGTCCATAAAACCTTAAAAAAAATCAGTCTTGAGATATTTCTTGGCCCAGTCTTGACGTTTCAGCTTGTGTGTCTTGTTCAGTGGTGGTCGTTTTTCAGCCTTTCTTACCTTGGCCATGTCTCGGAGTATTGCACACCTTGTGCTTTTGGGCTCTCCAGTGATGTTGCAGCTCTGAAATATGGCAAAACTGGTGGCAAGTGGCATCTTGGCAGCTGCACACTTGACTTTTCTCAGTTCATGGGCAGTTTATCTTGCACCTTGGTTTTTCTAGACGCTTTTTGCGACCCTGTTGACTATTTTGAATGAAACGCTTAATTGTTCGATGATCACGCTTCAGAAGCTTCGCAATTTTAAGTGCTGCATCCCTCTGCAAGATATCTCACTATTTTTGACTTTTCAGAGCCTGTCAAGTCCTTGTTTTGACCCATTTTGTCAAAGGAAAGGAAGTTGCCTAATAATTATGCACACGTGATGTAGGGTGTTGATGTCATTAGACCACACCCTTCTCATTACAGAGATGCACATCACCTAATATGCTTAATTGGTAGTAGGCTTTCGAGCTTATACAGCTTGGAGTAAGACAACATGTATAAAGAGGATGATGTGGTCAAAATACTCATTTGCCTAAAAATTCTGCACTCCCTGTATTTAACTCAGGTGCTGTCCATTTCTTCTGATCATCCTTGGCTGCGTCCGAAACCGCATACTTCCATACTATATAGTACGCTTAAATCAGTATGCGAGCCGAGTAGTATGTCCAATTCATAGAATTCGAAAATCAGTATGCGAGAAGTACCCGGATGACCTACTACTTCCGGCGAGATTCTGAAGTGCGCATCCCATGCACGCTGCGCTATCCCATGATGCTCCACGAGAGAAATCATAAATGGGAGGGAATCAACGCAGCTGACGCAGGTAGGTCACGTGACCATGACAAAATGGCGGATGTAGTACGTCCGAATTTCATTCATACTTCTTACATTCATACGGTATAGAACGTACTTTTCTAACGGCCGAGTAGTACGTTTAAATTAAAATGCAGTACCTACTGAGTAGTAGGCGGTTTCGGACGCAGCCCTTGAGATGGTTCTACACCTTCATTTGAGTCCAGCTGTGTTTGATTATACTGATTAGACTTGATTGGGAAAGCCACACACCTGTCTATATAACACCTTACAGCTCACAATGCATGTCAGAGCAAATGAGAATCATGAGGTCAAAGGAACTGCCTGAAGAGCTCGGAGACAGAATTGTGGTAAGGCACAGATCTGGCCAAGGTTACAAAAATTTTCTGCTGCACTTAAGGTTCCTAAGAGCACAGTGGCCTCCATAATCCTTAAATGGAAGACGTTTGGGATGACCAGAACCCTTCCGAGAGCTGTCCGGCCAAACTGAGATATCAGGGGAGAAGAGCCTTGGTGAGAGAGGTAAAGAAGAGCCCTATTGTAAAGAAGATCACTGTGGCTGAGCTCCAGAGATTGAGTCGGGAGATGGGAAAAGGTTGTAGAAAGTCAACCATCACTGCAGCCCTCCACTAGTCGGGTCTTTATGGCAGAGTGGCCCGATGGAAGCCTCGTCAGTGCAAGAGATATGAAAGCCCGCATGGAGTTTGAAACAAACAAAACAGCTGAAGGACTCCACGATGGTGAGAATAAGATTCTCTGGTCTGATGAGACTAAGAACATTTTGGCCTTAATTCTGAGTGGTATGTGTGGAGAAAACCAGGCACTGCTCATCACCTGTCCAATACAGTCCCAACAGTGAAGCATGGTGGTGGCAGCATAAGCCTGTTGGGGGTGTTTTTTAGCTGCAGGGACAGGACGACTAGTTGCAATCAAGGAAAACATGAATGCAGCCAAGTACAGGGATATCCTGGACAAAAACCTTCTCCAGAGTGCTCAGCACCTCAGACTGGGCCGCAGGTTTACTATCCAACAAGACAATGACCCCAAGCACACAGCTAAAATAATGGAGTGGCTTCACAACAACTCTTTTTTTTGAATGGCCAAGCCAGAGTCCTGACTTAAACCCAATTGGAGAGACCTAAAAATGGCTGTCCACCAACATTTACCATCCAATCTGACAGAACTGGAGAGGATCTGCAAGGAGGAATGGCAGAGGATCCCCAAATCCTTGTTGCATCTTTTCCAAAAAGACTCATGACTGTATTAGAGCAAAAAAAGGGTGTTTCTACTAAATACTAAGCAAAGAGTCTGAATACTTAGGACCATGTGATATTTCAGTGTTTCTTTTTTTAATAAAAATGTCCACAATTCTGTGTTTTTCTGTCAATATGGGCTGCTGTGTGTACATTAGGGGAAAAAAATTCAACTTAAATGACTTTAGCAATTGGCTGCAATATAACAAAGAGTGAAAAATTTAAAAAAGGGGGATACTGAATACTTTCCGTACCCACTGTATATTATTGTAAAGCATCCTGTGGACAATCTGAATTTAAAAAAAGAGATCTGTGTGATTTATGCTAAGCACTGTAATAATCATCTGTCCAGCATTGCCCTGGATTTCCTAGACTCCAGATCCTTTTGCAGAAACACCCGACACATGAAAGGAGAGGCTATGATGAAGAAAAGACATCTGGAGATTTTAGGATACCATGTATTACAGGTCAGTTGATAGAGTTTACAGGGGAATGGAGTCAAAATATTACTAATCATGTAGCGTAAACGAGGCCTGGGTGATATTTGGTCCAAAAATAATAATAATAATAATAGTAATAATAATAATAATAATAATAATAATAATAATAATAATAATCATATCACTGTATTTTTTGTTTGGCTGAATTGTAATATGAGGTATACAGTTGAAGGCAAAATTATTAACCCCTAAATAAAAAATTACAGGAATTACTATTATTATTATTATTATTATCATCATCATCAATAATGTTATTATTATCCATAACTGTATTTTTTTTAAATAATAACAATAATATTTTTTGTACAATTGTACATTTTTTATAGCAATTAAAAATAGTAAGTAAATAGTTAAAAAGTTTTTATGTGTGATAATATTTGTTTCATATTTCAAATAAAATATTGTCATTTAGAGCTTATTTCCGAAATAACTATTCAGAATAACAAATGATTTCATTTGTTCTGATTGAAAATGAGGGTTATTCCACTAAAATGTAGTTTGTTTGTCTTTTAGTGCTCGGGCAAAGATTAGTCGCGATCAATCACATCCAATATTAGAAGTTTGTTTTGAATTTATATACGTGTGTGTACTATATATATTTATTATGTATATGTAATACACGCACAAACATATAAGCAAAACTATACAAAACTTTTTTGTTACAATGATATTAAAACTTGTTTAAAGATATACTAAAGATATTACTATTTTATATAATATACATATATATTTTATATCTAAATATATGTATCAAAATTTTATCTAAATTATATATTTAATATAATTTTATATTAAATATATGCATGGATGGATGTGTGTATTTATATGTACATAATAAATATACACAGCACACACATATATATTATGTCAAAACAAGCGATTAATCGCGATTAATTTTTGCCCAACACTATTGTTTTTTAAAGTTCTGAATATAAAACATAAATGAAATGTATATAAACATATCTAAAAACATGGCTAAATCAGTGGTCCCCAACCTTTTTATCACTGCGGACCGGGGTTGTTGCTAGATCGGATACGTTTGCGGCTGGAGGTTAACGAGAATTATTTATGTCATTTATGAAATTTTTAGATTTATTGTATTTTATTAACGTCTACTCCCACCCCAACCCTAAACCCTACCGTCACAGAAGCGTAAAAACAGTAGTTGTACCGAGTATTATTTATCTCATCTATTAAATTACCCAATAAATTGTATTTTTTAGCCCCAACCCTAAACCCAACCATCACAGTACTGTAAAAATAATAATTATTGTTATACAGTGCCATTAAAAATGCCGCTATATTAATGTGCATATCGCACTTCCGGCCGGCCGCGTATCTGATCTAGACTTTACCGCGGACCGGTCAACGCTTGAGGGGAAGTTTACGTAGGTTGCTAGGTGACCATCAACCGTTTTCACAGAGGATGACAAGGTAAAGTCTAGATCGGATATGCGGCCGGCCGGAAGTGCGATATGCACATTAATATAGCGGCATTTTTTTATGACTCTGTATAACAACAATAATTATTATTTTTACAGTACTGTGACGGTTGGGTTTAGGGTTGGGGTTAAAAAATACAATTTATTGGGTAATTTAATAGATAAGATAAATAATACTCTGTACAACTACTGTCTTTACGCTTCTGTGACGGTTGGGTTTAGGGTTGGGGTGGGGGTAGATGTTAATAAAATACAATAAATCAGAAATTTCATAAATAATTCTCGTTAACTTCCAGCCGCAAACGTATTCAATCTAGCAACAACCGGATGACAAGCTGACAAAACATTGCTGTCACTCTGGTACAAGTTTTATTCATAGAGAAAATTACAAACTGCAGTGTTTGGGTGTTCTATGTTTGTCTGAGATAATAATTCTACTGAAATGTGTATATTCCATACAAAGTATGAAGTTTTTGTTATGTGACTCGCGGTGTGCTCGCAACCTTCATTCAACTAGGTGCGTCTAGAAGGCGTGAGTGCGTCACACCGCTTGCACGCACAAGCCACACGTCTCCTTTCGACATAACGAATTTGCGCGCAGAAAACACGATATGTGAACGACCCCTAAAAGGCTGCCATCATTTGCGATCCCCAACAGTTAATCTTCTTGCACAGACATGATAGATTCACCTAATTTGTTGATAAATAGGTTGCAGATCTATTCCTCGGCAGTTCGTGGGTCCTTCACTGGGCCTTTTCCTCTTAGCAAAGAAACTTCCCAAAGAGGTCTGTTTCTTACTCATTTTGCGGCTTGTGGGTTAAATTTGGGCGCTTAAGTGACCGAGATGTAACCAAGAGAATACGGTCATTTTTCAAAATAAAAGATTTTTCAAAATAAAAGATCTTTCAGACTCAGATAATAAATAAAACAGAAATAATTAATGATTTCTTGTGCGGCCCGGTACCAATTGATCCAAAGACCGGTACCGGTCCACGGCCCGGTGGTTGGGGACCACTGCTCTAAATGACAATATAGTTATGCATATTTTTTATTGTGAAAACTGCTGATGGCATTTCTTACCGAATTTAAAATACAAATATTGTCATTTCGAACTCTCAGCTTACATACAAATGTGTGATCTTTACGGACATTTTTATATTATTGTCACTAGCAAATTTCTGATTTTAATTTATTAAAGAAACCGCACGTAACATTGCATTTCATGCAAAAAAAAAGGTAGAAAGGCAAAAACAGAATCATCTTGTATAATATACAGTTATATGCAAAAGATATGAACAATCTACATTTTTATACTTCTGCTAATACTGTGCATTTCTACACAGATTCCTCACTTTGAATGGAACTCAATGGAGCTTTCCACCGATGACGCATGGAAAGAATATCTGAAGGAGAAAATATTTACTGAGTTACCATGAGCTCTTAAAATAATAGACATTAAATAAAATATGCCGTGAAATCCAAATCACTAAATGTCAAAGGGACATACTGTACTATGAAAGGATTGCATTTCAGCATTTTCTTAATTCATCTGATATTAATTAGATAGTTCACCCTCCAAAATTCAATTTGTACTTCATCTCTGCATCTAATTAATATTATAATGGATATTAATTGGATAGTTCACCCTCCAAAAATTAATATGCAGTTATTATCTGCATCTAATTCATATCAATATAGATATTAATTGCATAGTCCAGCCTCTAAAAATCAATATGCAGTTAATATCTGCATCTAATCGATATTAAAATGGATATTAATTGGATAGTTCACCCTACAAAATTGAATATGCACTTAATATCTGCATCTTATTAATATTATAATGGATATTAATTAGATAGTTCGCCCTCCAGAAATTAATATGCAGTTAATATCAGCATCTAATTAATATTAATATGGATATTAATTGGATAGTTTACCCTCCAAAAATCAATATGCAGTTCATTTCTGCAACTAATTAATATTAAATTGGATAGTTCGCCCTCCAAAAATTAATATGCAGTTAATATTGGCATTTAATCGATATTAAAATGGATATTAATTGGGTAGTTCACCCTCCAAAATCAATATGCACTTAATATCTTCATCTAATTATTATTCTAATGCATATTAATTGGATGGTTCTTCCTCCCAAAATTGATATGTAGTTAATATCTGCAACCAATTAATATTAAAATGAATATTAATTAGAAAGTTCACGCTCCAAAAATGAATATGGAGTTAATATCTGCATCTAATCAATATTAAAATGGCTAATAATTGGATAGTTCGCCCTCCAAAAATGAAAATGCAGTTAATATCTGCATCTAATCGATATTAAAATTGATATTAATTGGATAGTTAACCCTCCAAAAATTAATATGCAGTTAATATCTGCATCTAATTGTTATTCTAATGCATATTAATTAGATGGTTCTTCCTCCCAAAATTGATATGCAGTTAATATCTGCATCTAATTAATATTAATATGGATATTAATTGGATTGTTCGCACTACAAAAGTCAATATGCAGTTAATATCTGCATCTAATCGATATTAAAATGGACATTAATTGGACAGATCACACTCCAAAAATGAATATGCAGTTAATATCTACATCTAATTGATATTAAAATTGATTTTAATTGTATGGTTCACCCTCCAAAAATTAATTTACACTTAATATCTGCATCTAATTTCTGTGAAGAAGATTTTCAGCCACAATTGTGGTCCATGAAATGCAATACAACAGCTACTGGGGCAAAGTATACAGTCAAAACATCAAATTAATACCCATGTCTCCTGATGATTGATATACACGCTCAAGACTAAAAAGGTCAAATAATGTTGAAAATAATGTTCAGTTTTTGCACAGACTGATTCTTTATTTCTTAAGACCTCAATTTATGTTCAGGAGCTACATATATTATTTTTGTTTTGCCTGAATGTTTTTTCTTTCGTTGAATAAGTCCTAAACGTCATTGACATGTCAGCTAAAGATTTTTTTTTTTAAATCTTGTACTGAAGAATGAAAGTCTGGCCTGAGGGTAAGAAAATTAAAAACAAAATATATATTTTTAGATGATTTATCACTTTATGTCCTCATTCTGTAATGATAGAAATGTTTTCTCAGGTAAAAATATCACCGTTTTCACTCAGAGGGAATAAGTGTATACCTGTTTGCCTTTAAATGTGTATTTATTATTATGCATTTTATATATAAAAATATTGGATATGATGGATTTGGGTGTTTGTTGCATAAATGTTTTATCACAACAGAATCCAGCATGAAATCTAAATCTGTGGTCTTTTTTTGATTCAGGTCAACATCATTTACTTACCATTTTACTTCCATAGACAGAATATGGCTGGTGATTGAGTAATGTCAGCATAAATCAGGTGGAGAAAATTACATTCAATCATTTTCATCCGCTTTTCCGGGGCTTGGTCGCGGGGGCAGCAGTCTCAGGAGAGAACCTCATACTTCTCTCTTACAAGACACTTCCTCCAGCTCCTCCCGAGGGGATCCTGAGGCGTTTCCAGACCAGCCGAGAGACAAAGTCACTTCAGTGTATCCAGGGTCTTTCCTGAGGCCTCCTCCCGGTGGGACATGCTTGGAACACCTCCCTAGGTCCAGGAGGCATCCGAAACAGATGCCCGAGCCACCTCAGCAGACTTCTCTCGATGTGGAGGAGCAGCGGCTCTACTCCGAGCTCCTCCCAAGTGATAGAGCTCCTCACCCTATCTATAAGAGTGTGCCCTGCCAGCCTGCGAAGGAAACTCATTTTGGCCGCTTCCATCTAAGATATTGTCCTTTCGGTCATGACCCAAAGCTCATGACCATAGATGAGAGTTGGAACGTAGATTGACTGGTAAATCGAGAGCTTTGCCTTTCAGCTCATCTCCTTCTTTAACACAACGGACCGGTACATCGACCACATTACTGTTGCCTCTGCATCAATCCACCTGTCCATCTCACGTTCCATCCTTCCCTCACTCGTGAACAAAACCCCAAGATACTTGAACTCGTCCACCTGGGGTAAGGAGTTTCCTCCACTGGAAAAAGGTGGTTTGCCATCTCCAGGTTGGAGCACCATGGTCTCAGACTTGGATGTGCTGATTTTTATTCCAGCCGCATCACACTCTGCAGCAAACTGCCCCAATACATGCTTGAAAGTCCATGTCCGATTAAGCCAACAGAACAACATCATCAGCCAGGAGAAAGTTACATTCCATTTTAATTGAAGCTTTCAAAACCTTTTTCAATAACGTCCATTACAAGACTGGGAATGTGCATAATAGCAAATGGGTTCAGTTTGATTTCATGTTTACCATATACAGTTGAAGTCAAAATGATTCGCCCTCCTGTGAATTATTATTATTATTATTTTTTACAGAGCAAGGAAATTTTCGCAGTATGTCCGATAATATTTTTTCTTCTGGAGAAAGTCTTATTTGTTTTATTTCGGCTAGAATAAAAGCAGTTTTTAATTTTTTTTACAATCACTTTAAGGTCAATATTATTAGCCCCCTTGTCTACAGAACAAACCATCGTTATACAATAACTTGCCTAATTACCCTAACCTGCATAGTTAACCTAATTAACATAATTAAGCCTTTAAATATCACTTTAAGATGAATACTAGTAAAATAAAATTAGAAAAATATCTAGTCAAATATTATTTACTGCCATCATGGCAAATATAAAGGAAATCAGTTATTAGAAATGAGTTATTAAAACTATTAGGTTTCCATGTTTAGAAATGTGTTGACAATCTTCTCTCCGTTAGAATAATTCAGGAGGGCTAATAATTCTGACTTTGTTCATTTAAAAACATTATCATTCTTGTAGCTTGTGTCCGACATATGTTTGTAAGTACTGTATAATTTAGAGTTTGGGCATCTTTGCTACATTTAGTCTCATAGAAACGCAGGAGGCGCCAGAAGCGTATCTCATCTCTCCAATCATTCCAGACCACTGCTTCTTGTCCTCCTCGTATCTGCAGAAAAAAAGATGTATTTTAGATTTAGCCCCATTTACTGTACATGTAAAACTTTTACTCTACAGTTCAAATGTTTGGGCTCGTGTTTTTTTTCAATATTTTTTCACCAAGGCAAAAATACAGTAAAACTGTGTTATTGTAAAATTGTGCTACAATTGTATATAACTTGGTGGCACGATGGCTCAGTAGTTAGCACTGTCGCCTCACAGCAAGAAGGTCGCTTGTTTCGAGTCCCAGTTGGCATTTCTTTGTGGAGTTTGCATGTTCTTCCTGTGTTGATGTGGGTTTCCCCCGGGTGCTCCAGTTTCCCCCACAGTCCAAAGACATGCGCTATAGATGTATTGGATGAACTAAATTGTGTGTGTGTGTGTGTGTGTGTGTGTGTGTGTGTGTGTGTGTGTGTGTGTGTGTGTGTGTGTGTGTGTGTGTGTGTGTGTGTGAGAGAGAGAATGAGTGTGTATGGGTATTTCCCAATTCTGGGTTGCAGCTGGAAGGGCATCTACTGCATGAAACATATATGCTGGAATAGTTGGCGGTTCATTCTGCTGTGGCGACCTCTGAAATAGAGACTAATCCAAATGCAGCTGCATTTTTACAGGGTAATATAACATTATATAATATATTTATATTTATTAATTTGAAAGTAATTTAGGTGGCGCAGTGGGTAGCGCTGTCCCCTCATAGCAAGAAGGTTGCTGGTCCGAGCCTTGGCTGGGTCAGTTGGCATTTCTGTGTAGAGTTTGCATGTTCTGCGTGGATTTCCTCTAGGTGCTCCGGTTTCCCACACAAGTCCAAAGACATGCGCTATAGGTGAATTAGGTAAGCTGAATTGTCCGTAGTGTATATGTGTGTAAATGGGAGTGTGTGGGTGTTTTACAGTGATGGGTTGCAGCTGGAAGGGCATCGGCGTAAAACATTCAATTCAATTCATCTTTATTTGTATAGCGCTTATACAATGTAGATTGTGTCAAAGCAGCTTCACATAGAAGATTAGAGTGAATTGAAACAGTGTCAGTTCAGTTTTCAGAGATTAAGTTCAGTTCAGTTTAGTTTAGCTCAGGTCAGTGTGGGTTAATAATCACTACTGAGAGTCCAAACACTGAAGAGCAAATCCATTGATGCGCAGCTCTACAGATCCTGAACCATGCAAGCCAGTGGTGACAGCGGCAAGGAAAAAAACTTCACCAATTGGCGAAAGTGAAGATTTGCTGGATATACGTATGCTGGACATATGCTGGATAAGTTGGCGGTTCATTCCGCTGTGGCAACCCCAGATTAATAAAGGGCCTACGCCGAAAAGAAAATGAAGGAAAGTAATTTATTCCCTTTAAAGCTGTATTTTTTTTTCATCATCTTTACTCCAGTCTTCATGCCACATGATCGTTCAGAAATCACAAGATGGTGATGATTGTATTAAAATAACAGTATAAAATACTAACATATTTAGTTGACATATTATTATAATTGTCAAAAATAAAAAAGTAATACAACAGTCAAGATTTGATGTACCAAGCAAACAATTTTAACTTCTAAGAAATAATATTGACTCAGTACATCAATTTTGACTTTTTATGTCATAATTTTGCCATATTTGTGACTTTTTGTCTCATGAATAAGACTTTTAAAGTCATAATCAGTTAAGTATGTCATACTTTTATCTATTTTTTCTGTTCTGATGAAAATAGGCTTCCAAAGAAAACAATTATGCTGCTTAATGTTTAGGGAAACCATTGTTATTATTATTATTTTTTTTTTAGAATTCTTTAAAGGGCACCTATGGTGAAAAATCTACTTTTCAAGCTGTTTGGACAGACATATGTGTAGGTATAGTGTATAGACCGTCATATTGGGGTAATATAAACACACCCAGTCCTTTTTTTTCAATTTAACAACATAAAAACAATATTGATTGACAGGCGCGTATTAACATGTCTCCGTAGTAACATTTATAATCCTATCAACAAGACAGGACGTGCGCAAAGCAACCGGGAATAAAAGGTCTGTTCAGTTTGCTAGGATCATCAATCATCATCAAATGCAGGGGTCACCAAACTTGGTCCTGGAGGGCCGGTGTCCTGCAGATTTTCGCTCCAACCCTAATCAAGCACACCTGAACAAGCTAATCAAGGTCTTACTAGGTATACTTGAAACATCCAGGCAGGTGTGTTAAGGCAAGTTGGAGCTAAACCCTGCAGGGACACAGGCCCTCCAGAACCGAGATTGGTGACCCCTGATCAAATGTGATCAAGAGTGAGTTTTACAAGTTTAAAATCTTTTAAAACAGTGCATGTGTGTAATGAATTACAGCGATTTACTTCAACAACACAGCTGCGTGTCAGAACAATTATACAAGAAGACCCTTCAATCCCGGTTTGTGGACGTTAAATCAGGTTTATTTTGTACATTAACGTAACAGATATCCATACAGCAGTGGAGAGTAACCTGTATCCTGTCACATTTGCGTGCAAAGACAGTGCAAAGCTAAATGCGCGCGCTGTATGTGTGTGTGTGTCTGTGTGTGTGTGTGTGAACTTTGTAACGACATTGTGTGTGACTCGTTGTTGCAGCTCCACAACAAATGCATCAAATAATCATTGGTAAAGTTCTTACTGTAGTTTTTCCTCACAAACGTTAGGTGAGATCTGCTTCCTTTATGTCTGTCAGTTGTCTGAGGCAGCCGAGGGCGGAGACTGAGGCATGCTGACAGGCATGTGGGAACAGTGGGTGGGAAGGACTAGCCTTAAAGGCCCAGTACACAAAAACAGCAAAGAGCTGTTGAGGGCTATAAAATACAAACTAGTGAAAGCCATAAGAAATAATCTGATGAGTGTTTTGAGCTGAAACTTTACAGACACATTCTGGGGACACAAAAGACTTAGATTAAATATGGAAAAAGGGGTAACCTAGGTGCCCTTTAAATAATATAAGGTGTTTGTTTGAAATAAGCTTTAGTTTTAGCATTTTGAATGTCCTTACTGTCGTCAATTCAATGCATCCTTATTGCTAAAAAAGAAAGCTGAGCTGAATATTAATGCTGTGTGAAGCAGAAGACTTACTGCCAGATGTCTGTGATTTCTGAAGGCACACACTGTTTGTCCTCGTTCTCCTTCATAGTGAATCCAGCGACCGCATAAAGCACACCGTCAACACTGAGCACATTCACGGAGCTTCTCTCCTGCGCAAACTCTGCGAAAACCTCCCATCTGTGGGGAAAACAATGTAGGATTTACACTGAGTAGGAGAGCATATCTCTGTCTGTATGCTAATATTTCAAAAGGTGGTTTAAAGGTGCTACCCAACAGGCACCATGAGGTCAAAACGACATCAAAAAACATGTCAAAAACGCAAATCGACTGCCTTGATGCAAGTTATGTCCTGTAATTCATCTTTGATGCCAATGTTCGATGTCAGTTTGATGTCTTTTTGACTTTACATGCATCTTAGGGAGATGAATAAAACATATTATTAGTCTTTGTGGTGTTATTTTGGTATCAATGTGTGAATTTCAAATGACGTCAAGGCTTTGACATCAAATTAATTTGCATTTATGATGTGTTTTTTGATGTTGTTTTGACATTAAGGTGCCTGCTGGGTAACTTTCCATCCTTCACTAATTCAGAAGATCTCTAAACTTCTCTAAATGTATTTTACACTTTATATAAAAAGCTTTTTTGGTGATGGCAGCTTAAATAAGTCTCTCATATGGAGAATGAAGACACATGAATTGCTCAGGTGTGATTTTTTTTTTTTTTTTTTCAACAGAGTGTAAAAATCTTGATGGTTCTGTGGGTCTCGTCTATCAAATCTGATCTTTATTTTGTATTTTCTATTGGATTTAAGTCAGGTGATTGGCTGGGCCATTCTACAGCTTGATTTTCTTTCTCTGAATGCATTTGAGAGTTTCCTTGGCTGTGTTTTGGATCATTGTCTTGCTGAAATGTCCACCCTGGTTTCATTTTCATCCTCCTGCAAATGTAGATGTTGAACTGAAGCAGCTAATATGAATTTACAATGATGAAGGGCAGAGGGTTGCTGAAGAACTACTGAGAGATTTCAGCTGCTGTCTGGGCTTTCACTGCCTTTCTACTAGTGGTGGGCAAAGCGAGGCTTCATGAAACACTGAAACGGTCGAAGCAAATGTGTCGAAGCTTTGAAACGTTTCCAAAACCCCACTCTACGGTCATTTTTATGTATTGCACTGGAACAGCTTCAGCAAAGAAGAGTTGAGCAAATTGGGGTAATAAAGCCCACTTTGTAGGATTGTACCTTCAAATGATTTAGTGGAGCGGTTAGCGTTCCTGACTACCATGTAGGTATATTGGGTTTGAATCCAGGCTGATGCAGCTATTTTGAAATGCTTTAATATCAGATTGAACTGCTCTGTTCTTGTATCGTTTTGTTTCAACATTGGTCTGACATCAGAATAAACACTTTGTGAATAAATATGTCTCGTTTTGGTCATAAAACAGGGTTGCTAGATCAGACACGGTTGTGCCCGGAAGTTAACAAGAATTATTTATATTATTCCTTAAATTTCCTATTTATTGTTTTTTATTAGTGTCTACCTAAAACCTAAACCCAACCATCACAGTACTGTAAAAATAGAAATGAATGTTTTACAGTGTTACAAAAATGATGCTAAATTGATGGCGTATCCGCAGCTGTATCCTATCTAGACTAAACCATAAAACAGTAACATGATTAAAATACATAAAATCATGATTTCGGAGTATTTGTACAAGTCGGGATTCGAACCCAAAAGTCATTTGAATCACAGCAATAACGTACACACGCACGGTCCGCTAGGCTATATGAGACAGAGGGATTTTCTGACCCTGTCAGTCAAATGCAGATTCGCCAGGTCTCGAAACGCTTCTGAACTGATCGATGCTTTGAATCACTTTAGTCACGTGACCAGGTGTTTCGAAACACTTTAGTCATGTGACCAGGTGTTTTGGATCATGCTTCGGTGCAGTGTTTCGAAACACTTGCGCTTCGGGATCTCGACACTGTGTCGAAACGTCAGTTTCACGTCAGCCGTCTCTACTTTCTACACCTCACTTTCTTCATTAGTTCAATATTTTTTTACTGAGTCATTTCATTTTATTACTCTTAACTTGATTTGTAAACTAATTAATAATGTTTTCTTTGCATATATGGATTTCTTTGGTTGTTCCCAACATTCGGCTAAAATTTCAAGTCAACAGCACCTTTAGAAATATGTTTTCTGAGACAAATGGTTACACATTTCCCCCACATTGTGAAGTTTATTTATAAACTAATTTTGAGAGGTTCGTGTGCTTATGATTGACTGCGGCTGGTCCTGCATTATCCAGTTTATGATTCACCAATCAGACGATTCCTAAGCCACTATAAATACCCTAAGTTCCATATCACAGTCATCTTCGTTTTGAAGAATCCCCCCTTCCCCCCTTCCAGCTTTATACTCAATCATCAGCTAAGTGTGAACTCTTGAAACCTGATATTGTTATTTCATGATTTTGAATATTGGATGAAACATAGTGATCCATACATACTTGTTTGTGCCAAAGTCATATGCTTCACAAGAGGCTAAAAGGCCATCTTCGTTGACTCCTCCAACTACAATGATCTTTCCTTTATGAACAGTTGCTCCAAACATGGATCTGGGAGTCTTCATGGCTGCCAGTTCTTTCCATTCAGACTTCTTGTGGTTGTACGCAAACATCTTGTTGATGGTTTTACTATCCCACAGACAAAAACAAGCAAAGAAAGGGTTAGTTCACCCAAAAATACAAAGTTAATCACTTTAAAAAACCTTTATGAGCTTCTTTTGTTAGCTAAACAGTAAAGAAGATATTTTGAAGAATGTTGGACCACTGACATCCATAGCAGTAAAAACTATTCCTACAGAAGGTAATAGTTACCGGTTTTTCTACGTTTTTCAAATGATCTTCTTTCAATAAAACTCAAACTGGTTTGAAACAAGTGAAAGCTCGCTAAACGTTGACAGATTGAACATTTTTGGGTGAACAAGCCATTGAAGACACTATCTAAGACTTTTATTTTGTAGTAAGGCCCATTCAAACTCAAAGCTGACTTACTTTTCATCTGTCTTTCCTCCTATGCAATAAACAAGTCCATTTTGTGAGATCACACTGTGACCGTGAATTTTTAAGGGAAGCTTTTTGGTCTCGAGCCACTTCATCTTACTGCCAAGAACAGTAAAAAATAAATATATAAAATTAGTCAGAGCATTATTTGGTATATGCATGTGTCAGAAATGTGGTAGAAACTTACTCGACATCATAACACAGCACTGAATCCAGAGACTCGTTGGACTGCAGGTCTTTTCCAGCGACAGCAAACAAGAGGTTTTCAAACTCCCCCATGGCGAACAGACATCTGGGCGATGGCATTGGAGGCAGAGCAATCCAGTTTGGAGAATGGGGGTCCATCTGAAGACAACAGATTCATTCATTCATTCATTTTCTTTTCGGCTTAGTTCCTTTATTAATATGGGGTCGCCACAGCGGAATGAACCGCCACCTCATCCAGCACGATTTTACGCAGCAGATGCCCTTCCAGCCGCAACCCATCTCTGGGAAACATCCACACACACTCATCCACACTTATACATTACGGACAATTTTTAGCCAACCCAATTCACCTGTACCGCATGTCTTTGAACTGTGGGGGAAACCGGAGGAAACCCACGCGAACGCAGGGAGAACATGCAAATTCCACTAAGAAATGCCAACTGACCCAGCCGAGGCTCGAACCGACGACCCAGCGACCTTCTTGCTGTGAGCCGACAGCACTATCTACTGCGCCGCCCAGATGCCTTCATATTAGAAACAAATGTAAATGATGTCCTTGTAATGGAGTGTCTAGTGCATATGAAGAGGAAAGTGCGTAAAGGTGCCAATAGGTGGTTTGTCAAGTCCACTCATCTACATTAATAAGCACATGTAGAAATTAACAATGTTTCCCTGGAATATGGAGTTTTATAAGGTTTCTGATGCATAATGGAAAGTGTGATTCCTACAGGTGGTTTGTCAAGCCCACTCATCTATGTGAAGCACATGTAGAAATGAACAATGCTTTCCTAGATACAGTTGAAGTCAGAATTATTATTATAGATTTTTTTTTCTTTTTTAAATATTTTCCAAATAAAGTTTAACAGAGGACATTTTCACAGTATGTCTGTTAATATTTTTTCTTCTGGAGAAAGTCTTATATGTTTTATTTTGGCTAGAATAAAAGCAGTTTTTAATTTTTAAAAATCCATTTTAAGGTCAAAATTATTAGCCCCTTTAAGCTATATTTTTTCTCGATAGTCTACAGAACAAACCATCGTTATACAATAACTTGCCTAGTTACCCTAACCTGCCTAGTTAACCTAATTAAGCCTTTAAATGTCACTTTAAGCTGTAGAAGTGTCTTGAAAAATATCTAATAAAATATTATTTACTGTCATCATGGCAAAGATAAAATAAATCAGTTATTAGAAATGAGTTATTAAAACTATTATGTTTAGAAATGTGTTGAAAAAAATCTTCTCTGTTAAACAGAAACTGGAAAATAATAATTCAGGGGGGCTAATAATTCTGACTTCAACTGTATATGGAGTGTTTATAAGAATGTGGTGCGTTTGGAGAGGAAAGTGTCTCCTACAGGTGGGTTGACTTATTTTAGTCTATAGTGAACTGATAAACTCTAATAAATACTGTAGTATATTTTAAATTTTACTAAAGTAAATTGGGGCATCAGTGGCGCAGTAGATAGTGCTGTCGCGTGTCGCCTCACAGCAAGAAGGTCAGTGGTTCGAGCCTCGGCTGGGTCAGTTGGCGGTTCTGTGTGGTTTACATGTTCTCCCTGCGTTCGTGTGGGTTTCCTCCGGGTGCTCCGGTTTCCCCCACAGTCCAAAGACATGCGGTACAGGTGAATTGGGTAGGCTAAATTGTCCGTAGTGAATGAGTGTGTATGGATGTTTCCCAGAGATGGGTTGCAGCTGGAAGGGCATCCGCTGCGTAAAACATGTGCTGGATAAGTTAGCGGTTCATTCCACTGTGGCGACCCCGGATTAATAAAGGCACTAAGCCGAAAAGAAAATTAATAAATGAATGAAATTGGGGTGTCATGGTGGCGCAGTGGGTAGCACGATCACCTCACAGCAAGAAGGTTGCTGGTTCGCTGGTCTATTTGGTCAATAGTTCATTTTACTATAGTTTTTAGCCTATTTTACACCAATAGACTAATTCAAGTACCTTATGGTTCAAAAACACTATAGCTATTTAACACTAGTGTATAGTATTTTTAATGTGGCTATATAGTCAATAAAGGCGACGCAGTGGCGCAGTAGGTAGTGCTGTCGCCTCACAGCAAGAAGGTCGCTGGTTCGAGCCTCGGCTGGGTCAGTTGGCGTTTCTGTGTGGAGTTTGCATGTTCTCCCTGCGTTCGCGTGGGTTTCCTCCGGGTGCTCCGGTTTCCCCCACAGTCCAAAGACATGCGGTACAGGTGAATTGGGTATGCTAAATTGTCCGTAGTGTATGAGTGTGTGTGGATGTTTCCCAGTGATGGGTTGCGGCTGGAAGGGCATTCGCTGTGTAAAAACGTGCTGGATAAGTTGGCGGTTCATTTCGCTGTGGCGACTCCGGATTAATAAAGGGGCTAAGCCGAAAAGAAAATGAATATAAAACTAATATAAAATACTAAAAATATAATTAATAAAACTTTACAAAAAAAAAACAAACGAAAATACATAAATTTATATACAAATAAATTGTCTGTAAAAAAGATTCTAAGATATTTTTTGTGACTAATATTAATAAGGCTGAATGCTTATTGATTGGTTGCCTGAAAATGTAGCCTTAATTGATTTTGCTACCAGGTGGAGTTCATTATATCAAGGATAACAGTACTTTCAAAGAGGAGAAAATATAAAGGGCTACCATGAGTTTCAGTGCAGTGTAACTGTAGTATAATGAGTACTATTCTATAAACGAACATAATGTTTCCCTTTTCTAAACAACGTAGGAAAATGAGGACTGATAAAAAACTCCAAATCGTACTCTACTACCATAACATTAGCATAACATATTTACCATGATAGCACACAGGCTACTGCTGTACTGTTTTGAGAGCGTCAGAATCGACCTACTTCAGGATATTATTTAGCTTTACGAGAAAAAAAGTCATATAGCCTACTGGTTGGAGGAAGCAGGAAAGACCTGGGGTGAGTAAATGATTTAAAAATTCTCATTGTAACGATTACAAACCTGCTGTTCACACCTCGAACGACACACGAAAGACAACTTCAGGTTTGTTATGCGCGCTGCCCATTTTGTCGTGTGATTTAACGTTCGCACCATTTGTTCTGTTTGGCCAGCATGTTTTTTATTTTACCGTTTAAAAGCTGTAAAGTCTACCTTACTGTTGTAGATGCGAGTTGCCTTCCCATGAAATTAGTATGATTATTAAAACTTTATCAGTTTTATGTGAAGGGTTTAGGGTGGGTGAAAAGTAACTACCCTTTATAATTGCTAATAACGTCCATATTTCGGTAACACTTTACAATAAGTTTTCCTTAGTTAATGTGTACTAACATTATAAAGCTATGACATTTAAGTATTCATCTTTGGTTACGCAGTACATTAAGCACAACTGGATTTTATGCATTCAATAGTAAATGTTAAACTATGATTCCTATTATATATTTATATGTATTGGTCAAACTTAGTTCAGGATACATTAACTAATGAAACCTTCTGTAAAGTGTGACCAGTAATTCTAATACTGCCTTTTGATGCAGAAAACATGACATCTAATATGCCTTTGTCCATTTAGAGACTGTTTTCATCATGAAGCGATAGAGTTTTTGTCTTGTTTCTTGTCCAAATATATATAAAAATTCTTAAATCATGAAGCATTTTTTGACAAGCAAAAAATAGTCTCATTTTCTCAGTAATAGTGTCAAAATTAAGTGAGTTTTTCCTTAAAACAAGCAAAATAATCTGCCATTGGCTAAGTAAAAACAAGATTACTTTGCTTACCCCATTGGCAGATAATTTGGCTTGTTTTAAGGAAAAACTCATTTAATTTTGACATTATTTCTGATCACAAGTAGGCATGGGACGATAACCGTTTTCAAGGTATACCGCGGTTTGGAAAAGCCATGGTTTTAAAACCGCCAACATTTTCTGTAATATCTAAGGTATGTGTACGTTTTACAGTATCTCCAGCAGAAAAGATATCCAAAGATGCTGTTTTAAATGGTAAAGAAATCTGTTTTTTTTTTAACAAATGAAGACAGCAGAAGTCTATGATTCAATTTCATTATTTAGCCTGACATGTTTACTGCTCCAAAATATTTTAAATCTTTCAAAAATATATAATATATAGTTTTCAAAGGGAAAAAAAAGTGTTGTTTTTTTACCCAGACATTTAAAAAGAATATATTTTAGAGCAGTAATCACAATACCGTGATACAGTGAAACCGTGATATTTTTAACCAAGGTTATCATACCGTCAGAATCTTATACCGGCCCATGCCTAATCACAAGACAATATAATTTTTGCTTGTCTAGAAAATGCTACTTGATTTAAGAATTTCCAGATATTTGGACTAGAAACAAGCCAAAAACTCTTATCACTTCATGAAGAAATCTCTAAATAGACAAAGGTAAATTAGATTTCATGTCACCAAATATCTAAGAAAAGCATTTTTAGTGTGTTCTAGCAATTAAATATTGCCTTCTTTTCACCCACCCATACTATTAATGAGTGTCTTACCTGATAGAAATAGCACTGCAGCGGCGAATCCTTGTTTTCTTCATCAACAAACAGTCCTCCCGCAACATACAACTGGTTCTTCTTTGACGTGATGCTGACGTGGTTTCGAGGAATCTGCTCCGCAATCGCTGCTAGAAAGCATTCGTTCTCAGTGGCGTCGTAGGCCACGGCTGCAGTGTCGTTTATCATCAGGATGAGATCCCTGTTGAACATCCCCAGCCGTTGGTTGTCATTCAGAAAACCAGGCAACTCATTTTCCCCCTCTCCTCCTTTCTCTCCCTCCTTTATTTGCGGAAGTTTTCCGGCAAAAGCCTCCTTAATGACTTTTAGCTTCTTGACGAGTTCAGGGTCAGCCTTGATGATGTCATCCTTTTCCACTTTCTCCTTCAAGTATTTTTCCGGCAGAAGTCGAAAGCGGATGTGTTCAAAAGCATCGCCCAAAGCCTTCGCCCGGTTTTCTTTGTTCTTTCGCACCCACTTCATCAAGAGCTCAAACACAACCTCTTCTTTTTCGACATTGAGAGCGTCGCAGCCAATGATGGCGAAAAACTCAGGAGCATTAAACTCAAGAAAGTCTTCTTCTTTGGATAAAGTCTCAAAGCGCTCCGCTATGAAGTCCCTAGCGGACACAGCCAATCTCGGACAATTCAAAACCAGCCCCATCCTGAAGATAGCCAAGCAGTTTCCCAATGAAAGCTTGTTTTGTAGGTAATTGACGCAGACCGTGAACACCGATGGGATCTGAAACTTATTGGCGACTGCGAAGACATCTTGCACATTGTCATCGGTAATATCGATGTCTGCAGAGTAGAGGTAGTTCACTATCATATCCATTATGTTGGGATCCACATTCTCCAACACCACTTCCTTGTTGGCGTCTTTCTTCTCGGTGCCGTCTTCGGTAAAGTACAGCTCTCGGAAATACGGACTACACGCAGCCATAATGAGTCTATGGCAGGGAAGGCTTCGATCTCCGACTTTCAGTATGCAATCCACAAACTTGTTCTCCTTCAGAAGTTCCTTCAAGCCGTCCTGAAGTAGGGTGCTCTGAAAAAGCCTCAGGTCCTCTTTGACACTCATTGGTTCCATCTTTAAAATTCACTCTGTCTCGATGAGGATGCGATACTTCCTCTCGTCGTGCCGTCTCAGTTGAAATAACACAGAGCACCAACACAAGCAATTTAAGGCCCGCTCCTCTAAATATAGAGCCCTCATCTAGTCAGAAAGAATTCGAGTCGACCAAACGGGAGTCGCGTAAAGCAGCTGTCAAAGACTGAAAAAGACAACTGTGAACCCTTGGACATACTTAGAGGTCAGGGGTGTTTAAATGTGCAGTGAATTATTAAATGACACGTCAGTAGGAATTCAACAGCTGCGTAAAGAAGTTTAAAATAATCGCAAAGGTGTGTGCCATTACCCCTTTTTATCATCTGTATGACTCAGAAACAAGTTGATGTGACTCATTGATTTTGTACTCGTACGTTTCAGGTTTCTATTTAAATAAATGTTGTGTCATATAAGAGCATTGTCATTGTGGTGGTTTTATAGCTTGGCAGCCCAAAATAATGAAAATGTACGCTAACAATTCACTGTAGTATTTACAGTAACTTACTGTAAATTAATTACAAGAAAAATACTGTATTCAAATGTACAGCACCATATATGTATTAACAGAATTTTATGTATATCTTTACTGTAAAATATACAGTAATTTTCACAATGCAACTTTAAAATACAGTAACATACTGCATAACTGTCCAACAGTAAAATATAGTTCATTTTACAGTTAAATACTGTTTAATTTGTTAACTGTAAAAATGAAAATCTATAATAAATACTGTATGCTTTGTTTTTTTTACTACAACAAAATGTGTGATGTAATATAGTCTAATATACCGTATAGTTGTAAAACTCTTAGTACCGTATATATAACCGTAATATATTGACTATATTGTTATAGTTGTTTTATTTCCACACCTACAGTTGAAGTCAGAATTATTAGCCCCCCTGTTTATTTTTTTTCCCAATTTCTGTTTAACAGAGAGAAGATTTTTTTCAACACATTTCTAAACATAATAGTTTTAATAACTCCTTTCTATTAACTGATTTATTTTATCTTTGCCATGATGACAGTAAATAATATTTGACTAGATATTTTTCAAGACACTTCTATACAGCTTAAAGTGACATTTAAAGGCTTAATTAAGTTCATTAGGATAACTAGGCAGGTTAGGGTAATTAGGCAAGTTATTGTATAACGATGGTTTGTTCTGTAGACTATCGGAAAAATAATTAGCTTAAAGGGGCTAATAATTTTGTCCTTAAAATTGATTTTAAAAAATTAAAAACTGCTTCTATTCTAGTTGAAATAAAACGCATAAGACTTTCTTCAGAAGAAAAAATATTATCAGACATACTGTTAATATGTCCCTGCTCTGTCAAACATCATTTGGGAAATATTAAAAAAAAGAAAAAAAAAATCAAAAGGGGGCTAATAATTCTGACTTCAACTGCACTATATAATAACTGGAACATACTAATTCAAGTACTTTAGTATGGATCAAAAACTATTTTTTTTCTTGTAAATATAGAAAATAGAAAAATAGTATCATGAAACTAATATAAAACACTAAAATAGTAATCACTGTAAATTCACTAATTTATATAATGTACACACAAATTAAATTTATATTTCATACTCTATAAAACTCCACGTTAAAATTATTAATGTGCATCATCGGACTCAAAACTAGTTGATGTGACTTGTTCATGTTGTTGTTGTTGTACTCGTATGTTTCTGGTTTCTATTTTAAAGAAATTTTCAGTCGAATAAAAACATTTGTCGTCATTCTGTTTTATAGATTGGTAGCCTGAAATAATGAAATTGTAAATGGTAAATTTTAAAATTTTTTTGATCCACAGAAAACAACACCGCCTACGTTTCTGAGCAATATGGGGGTGAGTAAATCATTTCTTTGGGTAGAAAAATTAGTTTAAATGTTTTTTTTGGTTCACACTTTATTGTAATGTACAATTGACGCTATTAACAACCCATTAACTAAGACTTTTATCTTAATAAACTACTTATTAGCTGCCAATTAATAGTTAGTAAGGTAGTGGTTGGGTTTTGGTTTTGGGTAGGACTAGGGATGTAGAGTAAGATCCTACTTTTATAAGTGCTTATAAGCAGTTAAAATCTTAATAATAGCCAGTAGTAAATGGTTTGAATTGTTACTTAAACTAAAGTGTTATCATCTTTTTCACTTTTTAATCTACCCCTGACTAAATAATTTGGAAAAAAACATAGTTGTGAGTAATTGATGAGATCATTTGTAAAGTACTTGAGCTCCTCTGATGTATTTTTAGACAGACTTGACAAAACCCCTGAAAGAAATAGTTTATGCTGGTTTGATCTACTCCTTGCTATCCAAAAATCTTAAAGGTGCTGTATGTAAGTTTTTGACTCTTCTAAAGCATAAAAATACCATAATATGTGTGCAGATATTTAAGAAACATCCCAAGTGAACATACTTGTTTAACTGAAAAACAATGCTGAAGTCAGATATTCTGCTTTGAAAATGGGTTTTCCGTGCCGGAACTCTGTCTTTGTTTAGATAAATTTCATATGCACGATGCCAGTTTAGCCAATTATATTTCAGCACCCTGGGTTGCCTTGTTGGAAAACAGCGTATTTCATTCATTCATTCATTCAGTAAGACTCTTGAAAGCATGCGTCCGTGACCAAAAAGAACAGTATGGGAGACAGATGCAGTTCCACATGAGGTTATTAATTAGCAAATTACATAAATATTATGAACGTAAACATTAGGTGAGCAGGTTACATTGTAACCGCGTGTCCTAACAACACGCTGTGACGAGAGAGGCAGTGATCAGCTATTTGGCTGTTTGCACCAGACGAGACACGGCAGAAATGTAAATACAGCCTTTCAGAAGCACAGAATATGCACTCGCTCACGAAACGGTAAGGTTTAGAATCTATTTAATACATGTTAACCCACTTTAACATCAATGTAGATGCTGAATCACTCATATGTGTTTAGTTCTAAAGTTCAATTTCAGACGGTTTATTGTATTTTCAAGATCTGAGGTGAACTTCCTGCTTTCAGTATATGGCAACAAATGCCATGTAAAATGCATTCAAACTCGCATTGTTAGCATTTAGCACAGAATAAAGCACGCAAGGCTTACCTGAGGTGATCTAGCTGTCATAGGTTTCTGTTGTTCAGCTGTGAGAAATAGAAGCCATTTCTAATATATCAATTCGAGGTGTTGGTTAGGACAAAAACTCCTTTTAATATGGAAAATATTCCCTCTATCGCGTGTCGTTGCTTTTATTTAGAACAGAGTTTAAATCAATCGCTGCTGTACACAATCTGGCATCCTAGCGTACCTTTATTATGATCCAGAAGTGCAATACCTAGTTCAACCACTGGGTGTCAAACTTACATACTGCACCTTTAAATGAGTAACCGACTAAAACATTTTATAACAATTTTATTACTACACAACAACAGCAAATTCACCATGTAAATTTCTCTACATAAAGTAATCTTAACAGTTTACAAATATATCTATTGAATACATATGTACAAGTTTCTGCTTCTGTGTGTACATTCGTATTTTACATTTATTCCAACAGTTTTTTTTCTTCTTCTTACATTTGGTCCTCTTGATTTGTAAACATACGTCTTTATCAAACATTAAATAAATATTCTGAAAATAAATACTAAATTGTAATGAAAACTCTTGATGTTGGATGTAAACAACAAATGCAATGCCACAATACACAGCTGTAAAGAGTGTTTGAGCATGTCAACCCATGACTTCCCAGAGTCCCTGAAGTGTGAATCCATCTTTCAGTTTCTCTATTGCCAAACCAAGTTCTTCAGAAAACACCGGCTCACGATCATGTTGCTTAAGGAGAGTAAAAAAAAAATAAATTGCATTTAAAAGGAGAGTTTGCTGGACAAACATTAAAACAAATAATTGAGAGATAATGATATAGATGCATGTATGGATGAATGGAAGGACTGATCTCCACAACAATAGATAGGTGGATGGTAGAGGATTTAAAGAAATGAAAATTCTGGAATGAAACTGAAAATTTTGGATGCACTTTGTTGAAAACTAAATACTTTGTAATAATTCTTTT
Source organism: Danio kyathit (assembly GCA_903798195.1). Taxonomy (NCBI): domain Eukaryota; kingdom Metazoa; phylum Chordata; class Actinopteri; order Cypriniformes; family Danionidae; genus Danio; species Danio kyathit. The sequence goes on from LR812527.1 coordinate 58,831,319, forward strand.
TTTGAATTGAATTAAATTGTACCAGTGTTGTCATGACAGCTCGGTAAAAAACTGTGTGCTGAACCTATTATTGCATTTTTATCTACTCCTATTTTCGATTTTTCTTATTTTTGGCTGAAAACCGAAATTGCCATTTTTGTCTGATAATTTTCAGTGTCCGAAAATCCAGGGCATCTCCAGTAGATAGACCGATAAAGTAGATAGATGGATACTTGGATAATGGATCATTAATAGATGGATAGAAAAAAGATGGATGGATGGATGAACAGATCAGTGATCAGATGATAGATAGATAGATAGATATATAGATAGATAGATAGATCATATAATCAATAGATGGACAGATGAACAGACAGATCATTTAATAGATGGATAGAAAAATGGATGGATGACAGATCACTTGGATGGATAGATGAATGAATGGATGGACAGATCACTTGATAAATAGATAGATAAATGGATCATTTAATCAATGGAAATAAAGATGGATAGATAAATGGACAGACAGATCATTTAATGGATAGAAAAATGGATGGATGACAGATCACTTAGATGGACAGATAATTTGATAGATAGATAGATAGATCATTTAATGAATGGATAGGAAGAAAGACAGAGACAGACAGATAATTTAATGGATGGATGGATAGATAGATAGGTAATTTAATAAATGGATAGGAAGGAAGAAAGAAAGACAGACAGACAGATCATTTAATGGATGGATGGATGGATGGATGGATAGATCATTTAATGGATAGATAGATAGATAGACAGACGAACAGACAGATAATTTAAGAGATGGATGGATAGATAGACTTTACCTTGTTTCCATCTGCAAAATAAGCCTTGAGATAAAAAAGACATGAAAGAGAACAGGTTATATTACATGTATAAATCACTGATGGGCTAAGTATTAACCAAAAGCACATTCCCACTGTCAGAGTCATCAGAGGTCAGTGTAAACATTTTTGATACCAGGCAACAAAAGTGCCGGTGGGACACTGTGAGTTGTGGCTCAAGCGATCAGTTATTTTCAGCATGTAAGACACACAGAGCACTGTGTGTTGAAAGCAGAGCGTCATTATTTCTGAGAGTAGCACATGAGGTAAAACTCACAGTAAAAGCATCCGTGTGCTCATCCGGCTCAATCTCCACGTCATCAGGCGGCTGCTCTACAGTTAGCTCCTCCAGGGGCTGAGGCTGACACAGAACGCTTATTTGTATTATTATGTTATTTACAGACATTTTGCCTTTTATTCACAAAGTAGAGAAGTGGGGTTCAGACAAAGTACAAAACGGAGAGTACCCATTGAATAAATATAGCAAATGCAGCTTCAAAACTGTTTACAATATACAGTTGTTGTCAAAATTATTTGACTCCTATTAGCCTTCCTGTGACTTTTTTTTTTTCTTTCTTTTTCAAACATTTCCCAAATGATGTTGAACAGAGCAAGACATTTTTCACAGTATGTCTGATAATATTTTTTCTTCTGGAGAAAGTCTTATTTGTTTTATTTCAGCTAAAATAAAATCAGTTTTAAATTTTTTAAAAAACGTTTTAAGATCAATATTATTAGCCCCCTCAAGCAATATTTATTTCCAATAGTCTACAGAACAAACCATCGTTATACAATGACTTGCCTAATTTACCTAATTAAGCCTTTAAATGTCACCTTAAGCTGAATACTAGTATCTCGAAAAATATCTAGTAAAATATTATTTACTGTCATCATGGCAAAGATAAAATAAATCAGTTATTAGAAATGAGTTATTAAAACTATTATGTTTAGAAAAGTTGAAAAATCTTCTGAATTATTAGTCCCCGTTTATCTTTTCCCCCCAATTTCTGACTTCAACTGCATGTCAATAAATGCTTGTAACTACCTTTTCCTCCATCTCATATTCCACACCAAAAATAGGGTTTGCGGAGTACACTTTGTGCAGGGAGTTAATTTCCTTTACTGCATCCTGTAACTTGTCCATTGGATCGATCTTGAATCCCAACACATACCCTCCTGTCTAAGAGAGAAAGAGAGAGTTTTTGAAGGGGAAAAAAACAGAAAAAGAGTACAGTTTATAAATAACACTTTTCTATAAAACATGGGTTTACAACAATAAAAGGACAAACAGGAATACATAATATATAAAAATTGTTTCAGCTTGCTTCAGCTAAAAATATTCTGTAATGTTCTACTGAGAACATAAAGACCTCTACAAATTAATAATCTTAAACATCTTGGTAAATGTATAGGTATATTAACAGAAAGTGTAATTTGTTGGTTTGGACTATGGTTGTTTTTCGGCCTTAAAATTATTATCTCTGTTTTCCATTTGAATACATTTTAAATGCTTTTTATTCCTGTGATGAAGGACAGTATGATCTATCATAAATCCAAAGGGCACGGTGGCTCAGTGCTTAGCACTGTCACCTCACAGCAAGAAGGTCGCTGGTTCGAGTCCCGGCTGGGTCAGTTGACATTTCTCTGTGGAGGAGTTTGCATGTTCTCCCCGTGTTGGTGTGGGTAAAACATATGCCGGAATCCAAACCTACCTGTTGAGAGCTCTCAATCACAAGTGCAAGTCCAAATTTAGAGTCTCTAATCCTTATGGAGCGCTTCAAACAATTGGGATGGGAAAAGAAAGCACAGTTTTAATGAACACAGCTCTTTTCTGATGGCTCATTTTTTGTCAAAAAATAACCACTCACAATTTGCAGATAGGGAATGCTGACGTTGAAGCTCTCGTTCATGTTGGCATGCCACACTATTCTCACATTAGTAATGAAAAACGTCCCAAGATTACCCTGGAAAACAAAGCAATGCTTAGCTGTTTAAGAGCACAGGAACAGACTTTTCTCAGTTCAATTTATTCTAAAACAATAAATAATAATATTGTAAATCAGCCTAAAATTACCTGATCACTAGACAGATTCCATACTCCGTTAATCTTGTCATAAACCTGCTCCTGTGGCAGAAGCCTCAGCTGTTTGTTCTGAATAAGAGCACCTCTGAGCTTCAGATCCCGATACATTTTAGACGTCTCATAAGCCCTGCAAGAATCACAAGTCATTGAAACTCTTTTTTATATACTTTACTGTATTTAACACATAAAAAAAAATAAATTATATATATATATATATATATATATATATATATATATTTTTTTTTTTTTTTTCTTTTTTATCTACAGTAAATGGGTAAAATAAAATGAATAAATGCATTCTATATTGACAATACAATCATTTCAACATGGTAACAATCTTTTCTACTTTCTTGCTTTTTTTTGTATTTTTTTTTCTCCACAATTTATTGAAAGATTCTTCTTTTTGTCTTGCATAATTGTCTCTTATTAATGTTTTTTGATTTTAATAAAATATACTCTTATTGAATATTAATTCTTGCAACATTACCCCTTATCCAACATTTGTTTTTACTAATGCTTGCCTATAATATACTATATTTCTGCTTGATAAATCATTTATTAAAAGGTGACCATCTCTTTTCAAAAGCCTCTTTTATTGTATGTATGTATGTATGTATGTATGTTTATTTATTTATTTATTTATTTATTTATTTATTTATTTGTTGGTTGGTGGGTATTTTTTTCCACCATTTCCAAAAAAATGCATTTATACTAAATCCAACCAACCATTTCCATCCACTTCATTCATTCATTTTCCTTCGGGGTCCATGTATCTTTTGGTTTCATTTTAGAAACGGATATTTAAATTAAAACTTATTTTAGTTTTAAATTTCAAAAACGAAAATTGAAATAAGAGTTTAAAATTTAAAAGTGATTTGAATTTTAATTTTTTTTTATTATTGAATAACAAAAAATAAAATCACCAGAAAACTAAAATGAAAAAAGGCTCATTTTTTTTAAATTCCAAAACTAGGCCTATACTCATTCATGGTGACTCAATGCTGCCTCACACAGGCTATAAGCTATTTTTTTTCTACTCAATTATGTTATAAAAAGGCATTTTCTTGTGATAACAGTATTTCGTTAAGACATATTTTCTTCATTAAAACCACATATTTCTCATATAGCAAAGGGCAGGTTATAGGCTATATAATATTTATTTTATGTTAGCAGTGTTTTAAATGGAACAACTTTTATTTTGACGTTACATGCAACCTATCATTGGGAAACATTCACACACACTACAGTCAATTTTAACATACCCAATTCACCTGTACCACATGTCTTTGGACTGTGGGGGAAACCGGAGCACCCGGAGGAAAACCACGCGAACACGGGGAGCAAACTCCTCACAGAAATGCCAACTGACCCAGCCGAGGCTCGAACCAGCGACCTTCTTGCTGTGAGGCGAACATGCTACCCACTGTGCCACTGCGTCGCCCATATTAGACATTCATTTGGAATTATTGTGCACATTCCAACAATAGTATTTTGAAATCAAAATTAACATAATTTTATCTGACAGGAAGCATGCTGCACAAACACCCTAATAAGCATCCATGTATTCAAAAAACAGTCTATCGGTGGGCTGCTAATGCTTGCAGATGACAATGAGTTGTGTGATAAACTGCCAACTATTCCAGCATATGTTTTACGCTGAGGATACACTTCCACCCGCAACCCAGTATTGGGAAACACCCATACACTCTCGTATTCACACTCACACACTACAGTCAATTTAGTTCATCCAATTTACCTATAGCGCATGTCTTTGGACTGCGGGAGAAACTGAAGCACCCGGAGGAAACCCACACCAACACGGGGAGAACATGCAAACTCCACACAGAAACGGCAACTGGCTGAACCATTTAACTTGTTTTGTCTAATTTATGTGATAATTATTGATATATATCTTCCTCAGCTCACAATTAAAGATATTAACGCATTCCACAAGAACAGATCATTTGCAAGATCATTAAATGAATCTACTTTTGTCTAATCTTGCAAAAAAAAATTAAAAATTACCTGTGAACAGCAATGACCGATGTAAACAGTCTTGGACTTCCTGGGACCACATTCGTGAAGATGAACTCAAATCTAGTGTTATTAGATTTGGTTAATATGTAAAGCGCTTCAGTCTGACCTCTTAGTTTCTGGGTGGAAAAAAGAGGAAATTTTAGTCTTTTCATCTACAAAATTTGATATTAAAAACAACGCCATGGGTGACGACTCACAGAATTTGCAGTCCTTGTGGTGATATTAATAATGCAGTTGTATCCCACAGCTGTTAATAAACAAAAGAAGACACTGAAATATAATTAATTACACCACAAATGGAAAATTCATTTAAAAAAAATGTACATTCATTTTCATTTTTGTTTTTTATTTTAATTTATTTAATTTGTATTTATTTGTTTATTTTAAACGTGGTGCCTCAGTTGAGTAGCCCATTCATTTTACATAATAAGACTATATTTAATTAAAATGAATTATTTATTTACATTACATTTATAATTGTATTTTATATTATGTAATTATATATTTTTTAATCATTGCAATTTATTTTTAGCTTCAAAATTGGACAATTTAAAATAATGCTTTTTTAGAGGATTAATTACATTTATTAATGGGTGACAAGGACTTGCTATGAAGAGCGTAGAAGAAATTATTATTATTATTATTAATAATAATAAATGTCTCAAATACTTACACAGGTTGACTCTTGGAAGTGCCAGCGAATGCCAGATTATCCTCAAATTGGTCACCAGGAGTCTTCCTATATAAAGACATGAAAAATATATAATTTTAGGAAAAAGTGTAACTTTAGGCATCCTTGGTATGTTTGCTCAACATGTGATGTTTTTGTATTCCTGTGTGGGAAAAAATTGTGGAAAAAATTATGGAAAAGTCTAGGACAAGTTCAAGTGTAACCCAGTTAAAAAAGCAGTATAAACATGTACCGTTGAAGTCAGAATTATTAGCCCTCCTGAATTATTTGCCCCCCTGTATATTTATTTCCGCAATTTCTGTTTAACAGAGATAAGATTTTTTCAACACATTTCTACACATAATATTTTTAGTAACTCATTTCTAATAACTGATTTATTTTATCTTTGCCATGATGACATTTAAATAATATTTGACTAGATATTTTTCAAGATACTAGTATTCAGCTTAAAGTGACATTTAAAAGCTTAGCTAGGTTAATTAGGCAAGTTGGGGTAATTAAGCAAATCATTGTATAACAGTGGTTTGTTCTGTAGAAAAAAAAAATTGCTTAAGGGGGCCAATAATATTGAACTTAAAAATGTTTTTAAAAAAATAAAAACTGCTTTTATTCTAGCCAAAATAAAACATATAAGACTTTCTCCAGAATAAAAAAATATTATGGGAAATACTGTAAAAAAAATCCTTGCTCTGTTAAACATTATTTGGGGACTGTTTAAAAAAGAAAAAAAAATCTGTATGGCTTCAACTGTATATGAAAATAATCTCTTAACAAATGAAGGTCACAGCAGGATATTAACGCAGAAAATGTCACATTTAATCACCTCTATCTCCGTTATTTCCCTTTGTGTCCTCAATTGAATCCAGGCAGTCAATAAGTGCTTCACCTGGTCTGGTCTTCATTTGCCTTAAATGAAACATAAGATCATTTGCTGCACTCTGAAAGAATAACAGACTTGCATAGTAAAATACTTAAATGAAATTCGGAATAACTAGCATTTAGTATTGTTTTTTAAATCTTTCTTAATTTAAAGCATGCCACCATACCATGAAGTAACATAATAGAATAGTGGAAATTTAAATGTCTTTTCTAGTGAAGAATCTAATTCAGGATCTAAGAATCCTTGTAGCAAATATATGTGCGTGTTGTTTATAGAAAACAACCATTCATTTCTGTTGTGTTTTCATTTGTTTATATTAATTTATTCTTCATTTAATTATTTTATTTAATCATATGATTATTAGTCATTTATATAATTATTGTTATATAATTTTATTGATTATTAGTTAACGATTTATTATTATTATTTTATTTTTCCATATTGTTATAATCTTATGACTGTGTGGATTCAAGCGATGCTTGTTTTCATGAGTAAGAGATAAGAGAATGTCTCCATTTCAAGGTCTGTATTTGTCTCTAGACAATTTTCCATTCCTTTTGTTAGCGGTATAATAACACTTGTTGGATTTATCCTGGTCAAACGAAGTCTGAGCAATGAATCATACACAACTATTATTTATAAACTATGCTTTTTATCATCATTACTTTGTCTTCTGCTTCTGCTCCTCTCTGACTTCCTCAGGCAACTCCTATATTGATAGGAGATTGTTAATTCAGTTCAATACTTAACACGTTTGGATATTGGGCGGCTCCGCTGGCTTGTGGTCTGGATACCTATACAAACAGACATTTTCTGACAGGATCTAGCGTCCGGAACTAGATCTTATTCATTTGGCATGGAGAGTGTGTTCTAACACAAGAAACACTTTTTATTTTTAACAGCAGCACTTTTTTTATTTTTTTTTTACATGTATTGATTTATTTAATATGTAGTATTTATTATTTATGCATTTGTATTGTTTATATTATCAGTTTTCATTTTAAATTTTACATTTTGTTGTGTTTGTCTTTTATTGTTTTTATAAATCAGGTGCCTCAGTGGAGTAGTCGGTTTTTATTAAATTTTACATAATAAGACAATATTAAATTAAAATGTGTTATTTATTTGCCTTATATTATAATTACTATTGTATTTAATTTTGTGTATTTATTTATTTTTGACCATGATATGTTATGCATTACAATAAATGTAATCATAATTATATCTAACAGTAATTTAACTGTAAACCTTAGCATTTCGAGAGTATAGACCATTTTGAGGGATGTAAACAATAACAATGGTGCCAACGTATTTCCTGTTTTACATTTTTAACTTCCATAGCTTCTGAGAATCCAAAAAGAGCCACATATTGATAAATAATGTTACGATAGCCGTTTTAACATTAAGTTGTGATTGAATTGCCTCTCGTTACAGTTATGAAATGGTTTGATACCATGCAGGAAATGTTCATGGGCCAATGACATGACCACATTGAAATGGTCTACAGTAAACACCTTTACCAATTAATTAATTTAAATGTATAGACTGACACAATTGCAAGACGAAGGTAAACTAATAAAACAGTTTGCTCTGGGTTTCAAGAGCCCAAGGCCTGTGTGTTCACAAACATTGAGGTAAAGTTGGTTTTATTCGCATTTGTTCAGTGACAACTTGTGACGCGCTCCCTATATTGTTTACCATAATACTTTGAATATTCGGTCTGAAATCACAAGTATGACTTGAAAACAACATTAGCTATATGTATTTGACTGTGAACTTTGTTGTACTTTGATAACGTTAATCATTGGCTGGTTTATATGATTTCACAATTTACAAATTAGCAAATAATACTTTTTTGAAATGTATATTATTAAGGAGAAGGTCCGAATGTATGATATACTTTACCTCAATATCACAAATAGCAAATATCACAGGGAAACATTAGCACGAATGCAAATACAAAAAGTGTCGTAATCGTTCACTGTTCATTTGTGTGGTTTAATGCATTAATGCCATTAGCTTGTGAGCTAGCAGATTAGCCTGAGATCTTACTGTGCAGTGATGTCAAATCTCACGTCTCTGTCCTCCCAGAGCGCGTCCAACACCGACGCCATGATCACTTCGTACTGTCTTTATTGGCGAATAAATGCCAAGTAAAGATGTGGTTTACTTTTGATAAGGCGCACTGAAAGCGCTCAATCTCTTCGTAAGACGATTTAGCGCAGACTAAAGCGTCGTCACGTCACCACGGTAACATCAGTGAGTACGGCGAAGCGCAAGGAACAAAACGCGAATATCTAAAAGCCTGTTGGCTATAGAGATCTCCGTCTGTCTGTCTGTCTGTCTGTCTATACTTCTATCTATCTATCTATACTTCTATCTATACTTCTATCTATAATTCTATCTATTATCTGCCCCTCCATAATACTATTTATCAATGATCCTGTAGTCCTGTTTTTATCATTTCATCCATCAATCAATCCAACAGATCCATTCATGCCTCCTATAATTTTTTTCTATTGTTCCCTCAATCTGTGCCTTAAATGTTTTCTATTTATTAGTTTTTACCCAGTGGCTTTGGTGCATTTCTCACAACACTATTTACATTTGCACAACAGTTCATGCATTTCTCAAAACAATTAGTGCAAACTGCAAAACCTAGTGGATAACCTGCAAAAGCGTGTCACTTGCTCAAAATGGAGAGCTCATTCCTCAAAAGCAAGTATTCATGTCAATGAAAGTGTCAGTGTCATCAAGATGAAAAGTCCTGCCACCATTGTTTATAAACAAGACAGTCAAATGGCTTTGTCGTGTTTTCATTATGACAGTTTACTCTACATTTTTTCCAATGCAAAAAAGTCAGATTTTGGTGACACGTCCTGAAAATGCTCAAGACAGCACTATATACTATTAGCACAGCCATTTGAAAACTACAGTAAAGTCAGACATACTGCATTTAGTGAGGTATCTGAGTACAAGACACTGAATATGTATGTTTCACATGTTTACTGCATTTGCTCTTTACAATTCTAATTTATTCACAGCATTGTGCAAAAGAATAAACACACCCTTATTTACAACAAACATAAACTTCCTTTGGGTAGAGCTGTGCACAACTGTAAACAATATTGCAGTACATATTGGAACTGAACCTACAGCATACACAGGTCTGTAAATCATTCATCAAATTGTTCAATTTAGAAGACATTTTCAGAAAAAAAAGATAATTCTTTTTATAAAATTTGCTTGACAGATTTTGGCAACTAGTTCAACATTTGTGTATGTAATGACTCAAGTAATGAAATGAGGACTATTAGTTTAATATGGAACGACTATTCAGCATTCACAAGTTGAGTTAATTTTGACTGACATGACATAAGCAAATGATAATGTTAGAAAACAGCAGAGAGTTGTATGAAAGCAGTTGATGCATGTCCAAAAGCATTGGCAATTTGTTGGAAGGAATGAGAAACTGCTACTATGATGTGCACAAATGACTAATTGTTTTGAGAAATGCATTAACTGTTGTGCAAATGTAAATAGTGTTGTGAGAAATGCACCAAAGCCACTGAGAAAAACTGTAATCACTCCATTGTTTTTTTTTTTTTTTATTTATAGTTCAGTCATCCATCCATCCTTCTTTCTACTCTTTCGTCCATCCACCATCCTGTCTATAATTTTATTCATCCATCCATCCATCCATCCTTTTTTCTCCATCTATTCATCCATCATCATCCTATTTATATTTTTATCCATCCATCGTTCTATCCATCCAATCATCATTCCATCCATCCATCATTCTTTCTATTTTTCCGTCCATCCTCCTTTCTGTTCCTCCATCTGTCTGTTCTTCCATCCATCCATCCATCCATTCTTCCTTCCATCCGTCCATCATTCTTTGTTCTTCCTTCCATCCGTCCGTTCTTCCTTCCTGCCATCCATCCTTCTTTGCTCCTTCGTCCGTCTGTCCGTTTTTCCTTCCATCCATCATTCTTTCAGTTCTTCCATCCTTCTTTTAGTTCCTCCGTCCATCCGTTCTTCCTTCCTTCCGTCCATTCATCCATCTGTCTGTCCATTCTTCCTTCCATCCATCATTCTTTCAGTTCTTTTATCCATCCATCCTTTGTTCCTCTGTCCGTTCTTCCTTACATCCATCCATCTGTCCGTCCATTCTTCCTTCCATCCGTCATTCTTTCCGTTCTTCTTTCCATCCATTTATTCATCAATCTGTCTATCCATCCTTTCTGCTCATCCATCCATCCGTCTGTCTGTCCCTATTTTCTTCCTTCCATCCATCATTCTTTGTTCTTCCTTCCATCCATCATTCTTTGTTCTTCCTTCCATCCATCATTCTTTCAGTTCATCCATCCATCCATCCATCCATCCATCCATCCATATATTTAAATGTAGAAGAAAAAAATTCTATTTATTTGATCCTTCACGAAGCACAAAGCTAGACAGAACTTATTAACCAAATATTTTATTTAAGAATTCAACAAAACAACACAAACAAAAACAACATTTGCATAAAAAAAATACAAATAATCATGTCTACAATTCAGTAACGGCTTATTTCACACAACATTTGTAGAGCTCGTTCATTACAAATCGCAAATATTCTTTTGAATACAAAATTCAGCACTGTAAAACCATTTTCTGAATAACAATAAATCTATGAGGTATGAAAAAATATATATACAACATGTTTTTGAAAATCTGAATTGGATTTAAATTATTATTACAACCTGTGGACTTTACTAATTGATATTTGTTGTTGTTTACTCTCTAAAGAATGATAAAATCCCTCAGAAAAACCTAGAAAATTCTGCCTGTGTCTTACTCGAGTCACAAATTGCATGTAAAAATTAAATAAAACAAAACATATACACAGGGTGACACGGTGGCTCAGTGGTTAGCACTGTCGCCTCGCAGCAAAAAGGTTGCTGGTTCGAGTCCCGGCTGGGTCAGTTGGCATTTCACCGAGTTTGCATGTTCTCCCCGTGCTGGTGTGGGTTTCCTCCGGGTGCTCCGGTTTCCCCCACAGTCCAAACATATGTGCTCTAGGTGAATTGGATGAACGAAATTGGCCGTAGTGTATGAGTGTGTGTGTGTGAATGTGAGAGTGTATGGATGTTTCCCAGTACTGGGTTGCAGCTGGAAGGGCATCCGCTGTGTAAAACATATGCTGGATAAGTTGGCGGTTCATTCCACTGTGGCGACCTCTGATAATCAGAGACTAAGCCAAAGGAAAATGAATGAAAACATAAACACAATCAATTCCCACTGAAGAATGTAAATGATTCCGCATGTCACAGTTGTCAGTGCACAGATTTTCAGTGGAGACCAAGAAAAATACAAATGCAAATGAATGAATGATCGAGAAAGTTCATAATAAAACCTGTGCTTCACTTTAATTGTTGACGATTATCTTTTGAGAGGCTTCTCAAAAAAAAAAAAAAAAAAAGTCCAGATCCTGATTTTGAAGAAGGGGAACATTTCTATGATTTTCTAAAAAGAAGCGGTCTCTGTTATTGTGATCCACCATTCACCAGCATAAAGTTCATTTATTGAGGTTCAGTGTAGAAAAACTGATAAAGATCTTCCACCCGTTTATCCATTTTATACTGTGAAAACAAAAGCAGTTACAGTTAGTAAAAGATGCCAGATAAATGCAAAGCATGTCATGTTTTGAAGGAAAGTTCCTTTGACAGTGTTAATTTCATGGGACCTTCAAACAGAAATCACAAATTTTTTAGATGTTAGTATCAGTATTGTTAGTTTTTAGGATATCTATAAGCTAGTGTGCTCCAAAACAGTAGCAAAATTCGCGTTTAGAAGATATAAAACTGAGATAAACATTTAAAGAGTACTGGTCGGCGTTACTGTTACTATTTCTTGTCTTGTCTGTCCTGTCTCATTTGCACTAAGTGTTGCACAAACCACACTTTGTATTTTAGTTTATCTTGTCTTAGTTTATTTTATTCTTCTAAATTTTTATAGTAGTGTGTAGTCCTGTATTATGTTGTCAATTTAAGTTGTTTGATGTAGCACCTTGGTCCTGGAGGAACATGGTTTCATTTCACTGTGTACTGCACTGTATATTGTTGAAATGACAATAAAGCCAACTTGACTTGACTTAGGCACCGTTTACACTAATGCGTTTTCGCATTTCGTTTCGTAAGTTTTGCTACGGTTACGCCATCCGTCCACACTACGCCGGAGTTTTCGAGCCCCGAAAACGGAGTGTTTTGAAAACGCTGGACAGGTCGTTTTCCTTCTGAAACGCTGCTGCTCCGTCTCGGCGTGGATGGGGGAAAACGGAGACATCTGAAAACGGAGGTGTGGCTGCTGAGATTCGCTACCTGATTGGGGCTTTTGGGTCATTGCGTATCCTTCCCTTATTTGTCAAGCCCCTATCACATGACTATAACGCTACCAGAAGACGGCAGACCAGCCATCACTGTAAACAACAACATGGACACAGAAATGGGAGCGTTGTTTGCACTACTGTCCGTTTTAGGCGCCATTGTGCAGTTAAACTCTGCCTTTTTTACTACAGCAGCTGCATATATTCGCAAGAGGCAAGCTATTGTTTGAGCACTCGCTAATCGCTCGCGTTCATCGTTCAACCAGCGTTTGTTGACTAACAATAACCAAATACCGAGCGAGACACATGCTTCCTGTTTATACTTGAAGGCGCATGCCCAGAGTGCGCGAATGGTCACATGATATACGTTTTTGGTGGAGTAGTGTGGACGGAGATATGTTTAGAAACGCTAGATGAAACGCTAGTGTGGACTCGGATCGTTTTTGATCTAAAACGCCGTTTCAAAACGAAAACGCATTAGTGTAAACGGGGCCTAAAGCTTGCAGTTTGTTACTTGCGCCTAAATGGATCAACGTTTTTTCCTGTCACCTATTTTTTCTCATCAAATCCTGACCAATCAAATGCTCTCTATTATCTGCCATGCCCCGCCCCTTCAAGACGCTTTTTATTTGATGCGCTTGAGCTCAACCACTCCCACTGGCAGAGCAGTGATAAAACAAAATGCCATTGGCTGTTTTTTTAAAGGGGAGGAGATATGTCCCACCCTCTCTTCGTGTTTCAGTTTAAATGACATCAAACATTTCAAAGCACTTCACGGGACCTTTAGGAATGACTGTATATGTCTGAAATTGATGCATAACGTCTGCAATAGATGACCAAAAAATAAATTTTTATGAAATATAGTTTTAATGCCAAAAGAGTGATTTCACAGCTTATAAATCCACAATTTACAGTTCTTTAATCAAAATAATATTACATAGCTGTGTTTAAAGCTTATAGAAGGCTCAATCAGTTCAAATGTGTTTGATTTATTATATATCATTTTATTAATCAATATTTTGACTCAATTTGATTTAGAGTCAGTGTTGTTTGATTGTACTTTCAAAATATTAATATTTAAAAACTAGGAATTTAAATTTCACAAAAATAAATAATCAGTTCAGTTTAACTGTGCGTTAAAATAACTTTGATTTAATGAAACATCCCAAAAGTCAAAATTGTTTTAAATTACCATTAAATTTATAATCATCCAATGAAGCACGTGGATCAGTGTTTTTTAGATACTATTAGAATATCTGTTTATTACTATTTTATTAGCATGCGTTCAGTTTTGATTTAATAATTATGATGTGCTTTTTAGGGGTGCCACTGTGGCTCAGTGGTTAGCACTGTCGCCTCACAGCAAGAAGGTTGCTGGTTTGAGTTCCAGCTGGATCAGTTGGCTTTTCTGTGTGGAGTTTGCATGTTCTCCCCGTGTTGGCGTGGGTTTCCTCGGGGTGCTCTGGTTTCCCCCACAGTCCAAAGAAATGCGCTATAGGTGAATTGAATAAGCTGAATTGGCCATAGTATATGAGTGTGTGTGTGTGTGAATGTGAGTGTATGGGAGTTTCCCAGTACTGGGTTGCAGCTGGAAGGACATCCGCTGTGTAAAACATATGCTGGATTAGTTGGCGGTTCATTCCGCTGTGGTGACCCCTGATGAATAAAGGGACTAAGCTGAAGGAAAATAAATGAATTAATTTAAATGATCAAATTATTAGTTAATATTTCAAAATTATGAATTTAGATTTTACAAAAGTAAATAATTAGTTCAGTTTAATTGTGTGTTAAAGTAACTTTAATTGAAAGAAACATCCCAACAGTTAAATTGTTTTAAATTATAATCACCATCATCCAATAAATGATGTGGATCAGTGTTTTACATATTATTATAATATTTATTATTTTATTTGTATACTTTCAGTTTTAATAATTTTTAATCTGTGCTTTTGAATTTATTTATTAGATTTTTTTTTCTTTTATAGTTGAAGTCAGAGTTAATAGCCCCCCTGAATTATTAGCCCCCCTGTTTATTTTTCCCCCCAATTTAGTTTAACGGAAAGAAGATTTTCTCATGTTTTATATATATATATATATATATATATATATATATATATATATACATACACAGTTGAAGTCAGAATTATTAGCCCCACAGTTATTGCCAACTTATCCAGCTCATGTTTTACGCAGCGGACTCCCTTCCAGCTGCAACCCATCACTGGGAAACAAATAATATTTCAACAAAACAAATAATATTTAAAAAAAAATTGTTGTATGCATGCTCTTTTTATTCACCTTAAAAAAAAAAACTCTTGACATTTAAAAATAATTATTGCCATGTTGTATCAAATATGCACATTTGTCTGTCCTGGCTAAAAGTCTCTCAGATCACCAGTTAAAAACACATAAATGGGGAGGTAATCTCCTATTTAAGCAATGTTATTGTAAAAATGATAATTAAACCATATTAACAAAAATAACTTTTTGTTTTAGGCACGGTTGCCAGGAAACGGAAGCTTGCACGCTTTTTAAACGCATCACCCATGCTTACGAATGATCATCCTCTCATTCACCTCACCTGCTTTCTTTTGCTCAGGCGAACGCTATTTTTGTCAGTCGTGCAGCATCTCTATTCTAAGATCACAATTGCATGCATATTGGGCGATCTCTATTGTCGAACACTGCTTTTAAGAAAACTACAATATAAAAATAATTTTCAGCCAGCCAAAACAGCTAGTGGGAGTGTCTGTCTAACCCACCACAGCATGTGTGTGTGTGTGTGTGTGTGTGTGTGTGTATGTGTGTGTATATATATATATATATATATATATATATATATATATATATATATATATATATATATATATATATATATATATATATATATATATATATATATATATATATATATATATATATATATATATATATATATATATATATATATATATATATACACATACACACACACACACACAGGGCTATATATAGGTTATTAATGTATTATATTAATTTCTAGCTTTTGTACTTTTAGTATTTTCACCAATTTATTTTTACCAAATATTTCTATTTAGTATTATTTCTGCTGTATGTCAATCACCAAAATTCTGATTATTATCAACACTGCGCATAATGAGTTTTTTTATACAGATTAATCTCAATAAACCAGAACAAATTTTTGAATTAAATTCAACAACAACAAAAAAAAACATTCATGAAGAGCTTAACATTTATTGAATATTTTTTTATCCTCAGGAGTGAATCATACCTGTGCTGCTGAGGACGCATGTCGTCTTGCATTCTTCTTCTGTATGGAAACGGTTGTCGTTTCCGTCACAGCCTCCATACCAGAACTGAGCGCAAGAGTTTGACTGTTTTTCATAGTACCAGCGAATGACGTAATTTCTACAGGAGCCCTGAACAAAATTGAGCTGACAACGAGGATCCAGGGGAGCCGATTCTGAAAAAAAGAAAGTCAAATCAGTAAACACTTTCAGAAAAGAACAGATCTGGATTGACATTTAGGTGAGTAAATATAGTATCTGGCTTTCTATCTTATTAGGCCTTGACATACTCATTCAGTTCAATTCAAGTTTATTTGTATAGTGTCTTTCACAATAGTTATTGTTCCCAAGCAGTTTTACAGAAGCTGCGCATTATTACAGCACAATCAAAATCATAAAAAGCTAAGGTGTGAGGAGGGTTGAATCTAATGCATACTTAAAAAAAAGTCTAAATATCACTAAATGATGGCATGTGCTAATTAGCATATTAATGACATCACATCATATCGGCACTTTACATTAGTTTGCTATTTTCACAGCCTATAGTTATCTGAAAGGGGACCTATTATGCCTCATTTTACAAGATTTAAATTAAGGCCCTGATGTCCCTAGGGCAGGGGTGCTCAACCCTATTCCTGGCGATCGACCTTCCTGCAGTTTTCAGTTGCAGCCCTTATCAAACACACCTGCCTGTAATTATCAAGTGATCCTCACGTTCTAAATAATTGGTTCAGGTGTGTTTGATCAGGGTTGGAGCTGAAATCAGCTGGAAGGTCGATCGCCAGGAACAGGGTTGAGCACCCCTGCCCTAGAGTGTGTATGTGAAATTTCAAAATACCCCACACCTAATGTTTTATAGCTGTTTGAAGCTGCCCCTTTTAAGCTTCATCCCTAATTGTGCCATTTTGGGTAACTGTCGCTTTAAATTCAAATGAGATTGTGCTCTTTTCAAAAGAGGGCGGAGCACATGTGTCAGCATAGTTGCAGATTCAAAAACAAGACTAACGTCCTATGCTAAAGAAGGAGAGATTATCACTAATGGGCGGGGCTTTCCCCCTCTGCTGACACGTACAAAGGGAGAATGTCACACAACTGCGTTTAAACCTATTAGCTTTGTTTCTTTTATTCTTGTTAATGTAAAGCAGTTTAAATTACCAAACATATATATATATTAAAAAATAGATAAATAAATTTGCCTTGCCTTGCCTAAAGCAGGCATCAGAGCCACACCCACCAATTACATTACCACTCTGTAAGGCCCCGTTTACACTAACACGTTTTAGTTTTAAAACGGCGTTTAAGAATGAAAACGATCCGCGTCCATACTAGCGTTTCCCCTAGTGTTTCTAAACAGCTCTCCATCCATACTACACTGCTGTAAACGCACATCACGTGACCACACACACACACTCTGGCATGCACTGCAGCATGCTTTGAGCACATCAACCCATATAAGAGCTGTGCCCGTCGGACTGTTCATCAAGGATCTACCGTGGGATCTCACTATATTTGTTAAACGTAATATTTAACTCATCTTGTTGTCTGCATCTAACGACATATTCCCTGACTTTGGTTTTTAAATCTATTACTTGTTCTCAGGTAACGTGTTTTGGCTGAGCGCAAAAATAAGTTAGGTTAATATCTTAATTAATGTAATCATGTACACTGATTCTGCACATTGTTCGCCTTTATTTTTTATAATATAAACTTATTGTACGTTACACTTTTATAATGGCCATTATTGATTATTCAACTGATATTCAGCAAAAGAGAGGGTATGTTTCGTATTTTTCAATGAAAATGAAAGGAGGCAGTAATGTTATAGGCTCCATTTTTTATAAATATGCATACAGTGAAGATGACGCTCATATAAATATGCAGCTACACGACTGTTAAGTTAATTTCAAAATGAAAATAGGAAGTTCCTTATATCATGTTTTCATTTTATTGTTAAGAAAGTGAAACAACGTATCCAGGGTGATGTGAATGAGGTTATAAAGTACACTGTTCCCTTTGAAGACTTACCCGACGTGTCCTTGGGAGTTTGTTTTCTATATCAAACTTGCAAAGTCTGAACTTACAAGGAGAGGATGCAGGACTGAACTGTGTGTAGGCTACTTAATATTGAGGAGAAAGCCCCAGTCAGATAGGCGAATGTCTACAGCTATGCCTCGTTTTCAGATGTCTCCGTTTTCCCCCATCCACACTGAGACTTTTAAAATGAAAATGCCGTAGTGTGGTCGAAAGGCGTAACCGTAGCAAAACTTATGCGTTTTAAAAGTAAAATGTATTAGTGTAAACGGGGCCTAAGTCATTGACCAGCCATTGAAAATTCTTTGAAATTTCACTTTGGAAAACTGTTTCAAACTCCTAAAACACTTTTGTTTGTGACATGGTTTTGTTTAAAAAGACACTTGAAGTATTTTTAGGACTTTATTTTGAGTTAATTGGTGTACTGTAATATGTTTATGTATTACCTTTTATCACTACAGGACGAGGCTTCGTGTCCACATTCACTGAAGTAGAATGTGTTGATACTGATGAAGATAATGAGACTGATGAAGATGTCCCGGGCTGTGCAGGTTGGACGGTTTTATTGACAACCACAACAGTTCCTCCACCTTTAGTTTGTGTCTTTATATCCAGATCCTCTCCGTCAGAGTCATTCTCCACCTGCAATGCACAGACAACACAAAATGAGTCCAATCTGCTTGAGTGTGTAATTGACAGTAATTTACACAGCCAAAAAAAGCTTTTCCTACTTAAGAGTTTTTGTTTTGTATCTCAGGCAATCTGCAGGTTTGTGAGAGTTATATTTAAGGCTTTTTAAGATTTTTTTATACCAAAGAGAATGAAATTTAAGACCAATTTTATAGTACAAAATTTGCAAAAAAAAACAAAAACAAGGAACACTATTAATGATCATTCTTTACACTGTTAATTCCACATATAAAGTAGGGCTGCACAATATATCATTTTAGCATCAATATCGCCATGTGTTGTCATCCTCACAGAACTGGCTAACTAGTTTAGACTCCAGAGCTGCAAGGAACCAAACAGATCAGGATGTGCTTAGTTAATTACACTGTAAAAAAATGCTGGGTTCCAAACAATATCTTCATGTTTTCCCAACACAAATCGACTAGGTTAACTTAAAGGGCACCTATTTTACCCCTTTTATAGGTTGTAAGATAAGCCTTTGGTGTCTCCAGAATGTGTCTGTAAACTTTCAGCTCAAAACACCAGATAATCAGACATCAGATAATTGATTATAACCTCTGGAATCTGCCCATTTTTGTGTCCGTTACATTGTAGCTGTTTTTGTAGCCTGTGGCTTTAAATCCAAATGAGCTGCTTCTCCCGACCCACGTCATGCGTTACGTCAGATAAACAGCACAGTGACAGAGACAAACTCAGATGAAGCTAAAATACAGCTCATTAGTCAAAAATACCAAGTAAGTTTATTTCATGTATTTGCAGTGGAGTTTATTCAAGCCTTTCTGAAATGTCGTCAAGCATCAATATCACCTTGTGTGCATCCTCAATAGTTACATTGCAATGTTAAGTTGACTTTGCATTGTATATTTTACATTTATATATACAAAACCATAAAGCATGCACTGTTTATCTCATGTTTATCTTTGCAATAATGCATTCATCTATGCTTGTGGTTTGTTTATTACATTTTATGCATGATTCACTCCCCTACAGAATCATCACAGTCGTTTAAAATTAATACATTTGAGAACACTTTAGGGATCAATTCTCACTATTAAATAATTGCTTATTAGCGTGCATGTTGATGATATATTGGCTGATTATTAGTATTTATAATTTACATATTCTGCATGATCTTATTCTATATCCCTAACTCAATACCTAAACTACCCTAATATCATATATTAATGTTAATAAGAAGCAAATTAGGAGTTTATTGAAGCAAATGTCCTATTTAATGGTTTGCTGATAGCGAGAATTGAACCTTAAAATAAAGCGTGACTATAAATTCTTTCCAAATAGTGCTATTCAATCATTTGGTGAAATTGTATAGATACAGTATATCGCAATACACACTGACCAGCCACTTTATTTGGTACATCTGTCCAACTGCTCGTTAAGGCAAATTTCTAATCAGCCAATCACATGGCAGCAACTCAATGCATTTAGGCATGTACACATGGTCAAGATGATCTGCTGCAGTTCAAACCGAGCATCAGAATGGGAAAGAAAGGTGATTTAAGTGACTTTGAACGTGGCATGGTTGTTGGTGCCAGCCGGGCTGGCATAAATATTTCAGAAACTTCTGATCTACTGGGATTTTCCTGCATAACCATCTCTAGGGTTTACAGAGAATGGTCAGAAAAAGAGAAAATATCCAGTGAGCGGCAGTTCTGTGGGGGCAAATGCCTTGTTGATGCCAGAGGTCAGAGGAGAATGGCCAAACTGGTTCAAACTGATAGAAAGGCAACAGAACTCAAATAACCACTTGTTACAATCGAGGTATGCTGAAGAGCATCTCTGAACACACAACACGTCCAACCTTGTGGTGGGATGTGGTGGAACGGGAGATTCGCATCATTGATGTGCAGCCGACAAATCGGCATTAACTGCGTGGTGATATCATGTCAATATGGACCAAAATCTCTGAGCAATATTTCCAGTACATTGTTAAATCTATGCCACGAAGGATTAAAGCCAAAAGGGGGTTCAACCCGCTACTAGTAAGGTGTACCTAATAAAGTGGCCGGTGAGTGTTTTATAGATGCACATTTTCTAATTTTGTTTGATCTTGTTTTGGTAAAGCATTTGCTGGCAACTTTGACATGACTGATGTTTTCTCTCTTTGAAAAAATTCTGGTACACATCAGATAAAATTTGGCGACACGGTGGCTTAGTGGTTAGCACTGTCGCCTCACAGCAAGAAGGTCGCTGGTTCGAGTCCCAGCTGAGCAAGTTGGCATTTCTGTGTGGAGTTTGCATGTTCTCCTTGTGTTGGTGTGGGTTTCCTCCGGGTGCTCCAGTTCCCCCCACAGTCCAAAGACATGTGCTATAGGTGAATTGAATAAACTAAATTGGCCATATAGTGTATGTGTGTGTGAATGAGTGTGTATGGGTGTTTCCCAGTACTGGGTTGCAGCTGGAAGGGCATCCGCTGTGTAAAACATATGCTGGATAAGTTGGCAGTTCATTCCACTGTGACAACCCCTGATAAACAAGGGGACTAAGCCAAAGGAAAATGAATGAATGAATGAATCAGACAAAAAAATTTTAATCTCGCAGCAAACATTTTAAAAATAGCTTGAAAGAAAAAATAAAACAATATTTTTTACTTGTCTATAAAATGCATCTTGATTGAAGAATATTTTTTTTGCAGTGTAGTGATGTTTTCTGACCTGTGTTTTGAGAGGCCCAGGGCTGATGGGTAATGGTATACTGTGTCCTCTGCCTCTGGTGTGACTCTGCGATCTGTCTAGTGACTCCTGAAATCTGCTGCCATAAACAGTGTTGCCGTATGAGGAAATGTCCTCTTGACCATTACTGTAGCCATATCCATTGTTTCCGTTTAAGCCGTTGGTGATCCGGTTAAAGTAAAGGGCTCCGTTCTCATCCTCACAGAACTGGCTAACAAGTTTAGACTCCAGAGCTGCAAAAACAAACCAAGCACAGAGCAAGATGCGGTTAGTTAATTGCACTGTAAAAAAATGCTGGCTGTTTCCCTGTACTGGGTTGCAGCTGAAAGGGCATCCACTGCGTAAAACATATGCTGGAATAGTTGGCAGTTCATTCCACTGTGGCAATCCCTGATAAATAAGGGACTAAGCTGAAGGAAAATGAAAGATGCAGGGTTCTACACAATACCTTCATGCTGTCTCAACACAAATTGATAGATAACTTAATTGTTTATACAAATTTAAGTGGATTGCACATAAATCAATTGAGTTGTCTAAAAAAAACAACTTAAGAATTGTGTTGTTTTAGCTCATTTTAAATAAGTAGTTTGAACAAGCAGCAAACATAATTCTTTGAGTGTAGTTAGTTAGTTAAGCTTTAACTCCTTTAATTTATTTAGGACTCTTTGTGATGATTTCGCTGGTGATGGAATATTTACATTGTTGTTTTATTTTGTAATGATTTTAATTGTATTTATTTTTGCTATTAAGTCTTAAAGGCTTTTTTAGGAAAGATCTTATAAACACTGAAAACAATATAAACTAACTTTTTAATTCATGCAAAATATGGCTGTTATAAAAATGCTGCATTATTTATTTAATATTATATAACATATTTTTGTATTTAAATGTTTTGCTCTTTTTTTGTTATATTTTCCTATTTAACAATGTTTTTAATGCAATATTTTTTAAATGAACTACACAATTTATCATATTTAATACATTTACCCTTATTATTATACAGTTGAAGCCCCCCTGAATTATTAGCCCCCCTGTTTATTTTTCCCCCAATTTCTGTTTAATGGAGAGAAGATTTTCTAACACATTTCTAAACATAATAGTTTTAATAACTCATTTCTAATAACTGATTTTTTTTTTATCTTTGCCATGATGACAGTAAATAATATTTGACTAAATGTCACTTTAAGCTGTATAGAAGTGTCTTGAAAAATATCTAAAGGCTTAACTAGGTTTATTAGGTTAACTAGGCAGGTTATGGTAATTAGGCAAGTTATTGTATAATGATGGTTTGTTCTGTAGACGATCAAAAAAAAAAAATAGCTTAAAGGGGCTAATAATTTTGACCTTTAAAATGGTTTAAAAAAATTAAAAACTGCTTTTATTCTAGCCAAAATAAAACAAATAAGACTTTCTCCAGAAGAAAAAATATTATCAGACATACTGTGAAAATTTCCTTGCTCTGTTAAACATCATTTGGGAAATATTTAAAGAAAGGAAACAATTCAAAGGGGGGCTAATAATTCTGACTTCAACTGTATATCGTCATAGCATTGAAATCATAGAATTAAATATTTTCAATACATATATTTGTAATGCTTAAACTCATTTGGACTTTATTTTTAAAATTAAACTTAAATTTGCTTAAATTACCTGCTATGGCTAAAGCAGTGTATTATTTATTTAATATTCTAAAACATTTTTTGTTATATTTTCCTTTTTGCAATATTCAATAACATACTTGTATTTTATATATGAAATATTGTTGAAGATAAAAGTATTAAGCCCTCCTGTAAAATTTTAATTCTTTTTTTTTTTGTTTTTTTTTTTTTAATATTTCCCAAGTGCTGTTGCATGTAGATTTTTTTTTCAACACATTATTAACCGAAACAAATTTCTAATAACTAATTAATTTAAAAGTACATAAAAGTTTTCTAGTTATTTTGCGAGATACTAGTATTGAGCTTAAAGTGCAATTTAAGGCTCAACTAGAATAATTTGGTTAACTTGGAAAGCTAGGTTAATGTTCTGTAGCCAATTAAAAAAAACACTGTATTATTATTATTATTATTATTATTATTATTATTATTATTATTATTATTATTGTAAAAACAAAAAAATGTCATCACTTAAGAAATATTTAACAAAGAAAATAAAAAATTTCTATCTGTCTTTGTCAATAACAGTGTATATAATGTTAACACATTTCAGTGAGTATTTTCTTATGCTCACCTGGCAGTGTGTTGTAGTCATCAATGAGGAACATGTGTTCACTATCTGGGTCTGAAGCGATGAGATTAAGCTCTCTCAGAAACTCAGCCTGCGTCGGGTCAGATGTGTTCACGATACCCAGCGCATACATCTCAATATTTGCCACCTGAGCCTCACGAACTGCGATATCCAGCTTTACCGGCTCCCTTTTATCCGTTTGCCCGTCCGTAATGACAATGGCTACTTTTCTAACTCCATTCCTGGCACTGAAAAAGGCCTCTTGCGTGGCTTTTCGGATGGCAGTGCCAGTGTAAGTGCCCTCTCCCATGTATGGCATGTTCCTGACGGCCTTTTTCACATCTTGTTTGGTCATATACCTGGCTAAGTTGAACTCCAGATGGACTTCCAAGCTGTAAAGGAGCAGACCAATTCTTGTGGCATTACGGCCCACCGTGACACGGTCCACCAAAGCTGCGACAAAGTCTTTGATGATCTCGAAGTTTTCTGGACCCACGCTTTCAGAGCTGTCGATCACAAACACCAGCTCCATGGGCCTTTCCTTGCACTTAATTCCACATCCTAGAAATATATACGAAAACACATCATCATGACATAGCTGTTTTCATAAATGAATCATTTATTTACAATGCAATGCTTTTCTTACTTAGTTTTTGTTGTTTCTAGTCCAAACATCTACAAATTCCTAAATCAAGACGCATTTTCTGAGTACTGTACATTCATGTTCTGTGAACACAAGACATCATCTGATCCAATAAAAATCTTATCTATTATCATGATTCAGATCGTGAAATATGTGAATAAGCTTGTAGGTTTAATATATGTATTTATATTTATGCCATTTAATTAGAAAAGTGGTAGTTTTATTTATTTAATTCATGGAAACAAAAAATGTACTTTAATATAGAGAGTGTTTTTTACTAAAGTAAGCAGGTGTGTTGAGCTTATTCGGCTCATTCAGAGCTCAAATGGCTATACCTGTCTATACAATACAGTGGAATACTGCTAGTTTAGCATAAAACTCTTCCATACTCTTCCAAGCGTATTACTATTAAATTACTACTTACAAATATAATGTTAGGTATATATATATATATATATATATATATATATATATATATATATATATATATATATATATATATATATATATATATATATATATATATATATATATATATATATATATATATATATATATATACATACATACATACATACATACATACATACATACATACATACACACACACACACACACACACACACACACACACACACACACACACACACACACAAAGTTGAAGTCCCCTTTGAATTTTTTTTCTTTTTTAAATATTTCCCAAATTATGTTTAACAGAGCAAGGAAATTTTCACAGTATGTCTGATAATATTTTTTCTTCTGAAAGTCTGATTTGTTTTATTTTGGCTAGAATAAAAGCAGCTTTTAATTTTTTAAAAACCATTTTAAGGTAAACAATATTAGCCTATATATTTTTTAGATAGTCTTCAGAACAAACCATCGTTATATAATGACTTGCCTAATTACCCTAACCTGCCTAGTTAACCTTTTTAACCTAGTTAAGCCTTTAAATGTTACTTTATGCTGTATAGAAGTGTCTTGTAAAATATCTAGTAAAATATTATTTACTGTCATCATGACAAAGATAAAATAAATCAGTTATTAGAGATGAGTTATTAAAACTATTATGTTTAGAAATGTGTTGAGAAAAATCTTCTCTCCGTTAAACAGAAATGGGGGGAAAAAAATAAACAGGGGGGCTAATAATTCAGGGGGGTAATAATTCTGACTTCAATTGTATATAATTTTTATTTTATTTATTTTATTTTTTTTATACCTCATAAGAAGCTGAGCCCCCCTAAAATGAAAGTCCTAAAATCACCCCTGTCTGGAACCCTATCCTAGTATCAGACATTTAGGAGCAGAGGACAGTTCTTGTAGTAGAAACCAAACACAAGCAATTCTATCTTGTATGTTTATTGCAAAAAACTCATTTTACAAATGTGGAAATCTGATGCTGTTATAAATTGTCCATTTTTAACAAGATTTGGGAACCATTCATATTACTTTTGCAGATAGACTGAACTGATATAGACTTTTACAAGTATGACAATTTATTTATTTATTTAATTTCATGACTTATAATTGTTCCTTTGGCTTAGTCCCTTTATTCATCAGGGGTCACCACAGAGAAATGAACCTCCAACTTATCCACAATTTTGGTCTTTTATCCACAATTTTGTTTATTCAATTCACCTATAGCGCATATCTTTGGACTGTGGGGGAAACAAGAGCACCCGGAGGAAACCCACGCCAACACGGGGAGAACATGCAAACTCCACACAGAAATGCCAACTGACCGTTTAAGAAATGCCAGCCAGGACTCAAACCAGCGACCTTCTTTCTGTGAGGTGACAGTGCTACAATTGTACAATTGTCCATGTACACCTTGCTTTCATTTTTCATTTTTGTCCAAGCCAGTTCCATATTATGATTGTAAAAGTTATTTATATACATGTCTTTTTATTTTATTTTTTGAACCTTCTGCAAACATTTTGATCACTGTTAGATGGGTGGGGTGGAAGGTAGGGTTTTGAGTTCCTTTTTGTAGTTCACTGTGATAGAGTAGTTCCAAGAGAACTTTGAGATATGGTTCATCTCTTTCTTGTAAGGATTTAGGCGGTACTGTATGTATGTATTTATGTTTTTTGAATAAAAATGAAAATAATTTAAAATAAAGAGTTAAAAAAAGAAGCATTTTCTAGAAAAGTAAAAAATTGTCTTGTTTGTCCAAATAATCTGTCTCAAAAAATTAAGATGTTTTTCCTTAAAACAAGCAAAATACTTCTGAAAATGGGGTAAGCAAAATAATCTCGATTTTGCTTTGAAGTAAGATTATTTTGCTTGCTTGTTTTAAGGAAAACCCACCTAGATTTATTAACTTTTTTTGCTTATCTATATAATGCTTCTTAATTTAGGAATTTTTAGATATTTGGACTAGAAACAAGACAAAAATTGTAAGTAAGAAAAGCATTTTTAGCCACTTTTGAAGTCTGAGACTCACCACAAATCTCCTTAATCAACTTGATTATGTCTTCTCTCTGGAAAAAAAATCACAGATAAATTATTGAATATGATAACATTTACAAGGCATGCTGTTTAGTTTTTCTAAAATTGAACTCCCTAATCTGGGAAAGAATGTTTACTATTTACAGTACATTTGACTGCATAGTTGTGCTTAAATGTACATTAATCATTATTGTACTTTAATCACATTTATTTGGTCTTCTCTTTGAAACATTTACTAATGCTTAGAATGAAAAATCATTAAAGAAATCTGACTTTCCTTATATTTACACATTCCTAAAAGTAAATCCTTAACCAGCTTGATTGTTTTCTCTCTGTATAATAACTAATGACTAAATGTACTAATATTTATTTACAATGCATATCAACCGCATGGTTATGTCTTTTAAAAAAAATTATTGAAAACTAAATGAGTTAATATTTATTTACACAGCATATGTTTGAATGGTTTCCCTAAAATTAACTAAAAAACTTTATCAGGTTGTTTTCCCTCTATAAATCATTGAAAATTACTACATTTACTAATATTTACATATGCAAATGGTTGCTTTTTTGTCTTGCATAAAAATCGATTCTCTCTGAAATGTCACTAAAAAAAGGTCATATTTAATATTTGCAATGCATAGTTTTACTGACACTACATCTTCAGTCAGCTTTTTTAGTTTATTATAGTTTACAAAAGCATATGTTTAATCTAATCTAATGATAAAAAGCATTTTAACTTACCGTGAGCCCTTGCTCACCCTTGAATCCTTGTCTTCCCTAAAGAAACAGAAGTGAACACTTGATAATATCCTGATGTGATTTGAGCATATCAATATGAAACACTCTGTTCTCACGCAAAAGATGTTTTATAATATTAAATAAACTTACAGCAAGTCCTGGAGTGCCGGGGTCTCCCATGTCACCTTTCCCTCCTTTAAACCCCCTCTCGCCCTGCAAACCACGATCACCCTGCAGGACACAGAGACAAAGCCTTTATTTTTTTTGTAAAACCCAAAAGTACCAATACAGTACTTCAACATAAGTTTGACTGCAGTTTCTAGGTAAAATGAACAGTAGAGGGCAGTATGATGCCAACAACTTTTGTACCTTTTCATACTAATGATATTAACAGAGGCATATTATCAAGGAATAAAGGGTTCATTTATGTGCAGTTCTGTGCACAACACCAAATTAATGCCACAAAACAATTTAAAGGTGTCTTTGAATTGTAATTTAACACGTTTGTCTCACCTACCTATCTCCATATGGATAAATTACTAGCTAGCTTGGTCAGTTTGCTCGGGTTCAAGTCTGGTTAGTCACGCTTCCTCAAAAGTGATAAAACTGATGTAAAATTAAGGTAAAACTGAATGGTCTGAATGACAAGCTCCGCCTTTTGTGTATCTGGACGTAAATCTGATATGTACAGCAATATTCTAAGGTCATGTCCACATGTACCAAGGTTTGTTTTTATAAACAGGGTTTTTGCATTTTCATGTCCACATGAAAATGCAAAAACGCACTGTGATGCATATTAAGAGCATGCCGAACCAACAGGTGGCGATAATGACACTTCTATGCTGAGTTCAAACCAAACGGGAATTAAGTATTTGCTTGAGTAAATTGCATACAAATCAATGCAAACGAGAGAATAGAGGCAGATTACTGTCCTGCAGGTGAACAACACAAAAATACGCAACGCGTTTGCCGCGACTGTGTAGAAATTGCCTCATTTCCGTCTTCCGCGTTTGGTGTGAACTCAGTCATGTTGGCCAATCAGAAAGGAAAAAAACATTGCGCACGCTGACATCATGAAATGAAAACCCAGGTTGTAGAGTCTACATGACCACACTGTACCTGGAGTTTGACAAGTTGACCCTGGCTGAAAGTTTCATTTTCAGTCTCCTGACACTGCATTTTCGTGTGAACAAACAGCCAAACCGCATAGAAAAAAGTGCAATTTTGAAAATACCTGTGTTTGTGTAGTAATGCATTTTAGATTCACAAAAAAGTAGACGGCGCCTTCTAGTGGATTTGTCATCTGAAACTTACCTGAAGCAATGTTTTTTTGTACATTTAGCAAAAATGTTTGCTGATACATGTATTTTTAATGAGCCTGGAATGAATCAAAATAGCCCATGTGATGCAGAATGGGTCAGTGTATCTTTTGGTCATTGGATTTTCATTTTAGAAACGGATATTGAAAAAAGAGCCATTTTTTGATGCAATGCTGCGACACACAGGCTATTATAAAAAAAAATAGGCTATTATAAAAAAAATACTAGGCTATTATTTTTTTCCACTTAATAATGTTATAAAAGGTATTTTCTTGTGATAACGGGATTTTGTTAAGACATATTTTCCTCACTGAAGCCGGTTATTTATAATTTTGTATAATAATAATAATAATATATAATATATATACATATAAATAGTCCATATAGTCCATATAAATAGTCCAATACATAAATTGAAATTCTAAAAAAATAGCCTACTGGTAGTTATATATAGCAGTAGGCTATTTTTTTGTAGAATTTCAATTCATGTATTAAAAATCAGTATATATGATCATAGGTTATATTAGGAAATAGAATAGGCTGTATTTGGGGTGAAGACACACACAACGGCGGTCTTAAAGTTCTTTATCAACCGTAGCAAAGTTTTTGTAATGTTATCCGATAGTCCGCTTTGGAAGACATTGGGACGTTTTTGAAACATGCTGAACGCCTTTCAGATTAAATGAATTATGTTTATTTTAATTTCGAACTACAGTATAACACGGAGAGATGACTTGTTGAAATGTGTGCAATGATTCCAAACGAATGTCCAATGTTACTGTCACTCCTGAAGTGGAAATGATTTTAACAATAAACTTTATTTTCAAAAAACTGTTCAGTAAAGCAACGCAAATAATGCATATATAGTCAAATATGTTGTTCTATTTAAAATGCTGCTACAATATGTAAAAAAATTAATAATAAAATAATAATAAAATTATATATATATATATATATATATATATATATATATATATATATATATATATATATATATATATATATATATATATATATATATATATATATATATATATATATATATATATATATATATATATATATATATATATATATATATATATAACCGGCTTTAATGAGAAAAAAATAATAGCCT
This sequence comes from Danio kyathit, assembly GCA_903798195.1. NCBI lineage: Eukaryota > Metazoa > Chordata > Actinopteri > Cypriniformes > Danionidae > Danio > Danio kyathit. The sequence continues at coordinate 58,861,408 of LR812527.1, forward strand.
ACAGGCTAGCCTGTGTGTGGCAGCATTGCATCACCATGAATGAGTTGGCCTATCTGGTTTCAGAATATAAAAAACAAGCCTTTATTCGTTTTTGTTTTCTGGTGATTTTATTTTTTATTCAAAATGAAAAATGAAAATCAAATCATTTTTTAATTTTGCTTTTCCATCCACAAAAAGAAAAACAAGTCATTTTTGGATTTTCGTTTTAAAATTCAAAAACAAAAAAGGCATTGTATTTTAATTTTCGTTTTTGAATTTGAAAACGAAAATCAAAAAATGGGTCGTTTTTCATTTTTCAATATCTGTTTATCCTAAAATGAAAATCCAATGACCAAAAAATACACTGACCAGAATGCTTCATGTTCTCTGTTCAGTATAGTTTGTAATTACTCATTTTCTTTAGTTAGCTTGATCTAAGGATTCACCTTGGCTCCTGGAAGTCCCTCTCCTGATGGGCCCCTCGGTCCTGTCACTCCTGGAGCCCCTTGATCACCCTGATGGATTCAACAAATAAGGTTTATTTACTTATTTTCAACTATGTCATTATGACTTGGACACAATGCTAGTAAGTATCAGTAGAGGTGGGCAATATGTTGAAAATTCAGGATTATTATAAGTCATAATAATTATTTCTTTTAATTATATCTTCAGTGTCACATGATGCTATAGAAATCATTATAATATGTTGTTTTGCTGCTCATTGTTATTGGATTTTGCTGCCTACAATTTACTAGGAAATTGTGATTTTATTTATTTATTTATTTATTTTTCCTTTCTTTAAGTAATGAAAAGTTCAATAAACAGCATTTACTTAATGTAAACTAAAAGCTTTAAAAGTGACATTTTTGTGACTTTTTGTTGAATTTAATGTAATTTAATACTGAATACAAGTATTATGGTATTAAAAATAAACCAGATAATACATTTCAATTCAAATGAGTTCTAAAAAAAAAAAAATTACAAATGCAAAATAAATTTGGCTTTGGTACTGACTAATCTAATGTATAAGCGCAAATATATTATTGTAAAGTGTCCTGTAGAAAATATTAATTTAAAAGTAGGGATGTTCCGATCAGGTTTTTTTGCCCTCGAGTCTGAGTCATTTGATTTTGAGTGTCTAAAGACTATAGAACAGTGGTGGGCAAACTTTTTAGACCCGAGGGCCACATCAAGTTTTTCAAACCTAGTGAAGGGCCACATGTCAAATCCTTCAAAAAATAACTTTTATTTATAGTGGCAGTATTCATGGAGCATGTAATATCGGACAGAAACGTGTCACATTAACACACATTTTTTTAATAGTTATTATTGAGTCAAATTTACAAGTCAAATTAATTTGCACTGCTATTTATATTTACTTATCAATCATCATAAAACAATAAAATAATCTCTTATAAAATATAATAATAATAATGTAATATTTTTGACAGTGGAGAATAGAAAAGATATTGTCTGATAGAAAAAATCTCATATTAACACATTAAAAATAATTTGAATGTTTGCGTGAAAAATGCCGACTTAGGTTGTAGTGTTAAAAAACGCAATACTTCCTTGGCATATTAGACCTACCGCCTTCTGTCCAATATTGGTTTTGTTGTCTATTCTTTCTTAAACACACAACATTCTGAGTCAATTTTTCTTTTTTTCGCCTGACTCATTTTCAGTCATTAACCGTCCAGTGTATTTTAATATCAGAGAGTGTGTTCTAATTTTACTGGTTGCGCTAACTGTACCACGTGCAATACTGCCATCAAATGGCGTTCACTTGTATTGCATCATTAATTTACTAATTCTGAAACCAAACATTTACTCAGAAGCAGCATTTTAAAAACTCCTCCAAGGGCCGGATGAAAGAGTTTAGCGGGCCGCATATGGCCCACGGGCCGTAGTTTGCCCACCTCTGCTATAAAATATACTCGTCACCTCACGCATTGCTGTTTCCAACTATGTGTTATGTGTTCCATAACTATAGATGGGTTAAAAAATAATGAGAATATATATATATATATATATATATATATATATATATATATATATATATATATATATATATATATATATATATATATATATTTATATGTTTGAGTCCTGATCGGGAGGTAATGTCCGATTCCGATCTAGTCAAACTGCGTGATCGGCCCCGATTTCTGATCACGTGATCGGATCTTGACATCCCTATTTAAAAGAGAGTGAGGGGTGTACTATTTATGCTGAACACTGTCCAAATATTTGAATTGTAATGCATTAACTTGTATTAACTATTATAATGTTTAGAATAATAAGAAATGTTTCTTGAAATCAAATCATCAGATCAGAATGATTTCTGAAGGATCATGTGACACTGAAAACTGGAAAATCGATGCCTAAAAATCAGCTTCGCATCACAAGAATAAATGAAATTGTGCAATATATTAAAATAGAAAACACTTATTTTCAATAGTATTAATATTTCACAAAATTGCTGTTTTTACTGTATTACTGCAAATAGTTTTTTTACCATATTTAACTGCAAAATTAGTTTACAGCCCATTCGTTAATGTTAGTTAATATATTTGCTAACATTAAGTATGAATACTCTTGTACAGCATTTATTAATCATAGTTCAACATTAACTAATGCATTGTTAAAATCCAAAGTTGTGCTTGTTAACATTAGTTAATGCACCGTGAGTTAACATGAACTAACATTATTTAACTTAAATTACATTAACTAACATTAACAAACACAAACAAATACCATAATAAATGTATTGCTAATAGTTTGTTCATGCTAGTAAATATATTAACTAATGGACCATTATTTTAAAGTGTTACCAAATAAATGCAGCTTTGGTGAGCACTGAATCGTTGGATCAGTAGGATACATTTCAAATTGTTATTTACAGTAGTCAACATTTTGAAGTGGATCAAAAGAAATTTTCAAATTGTCCCAAGACAAGAATGGGTGATGTTCAATAGTTTAGGGTTAATAGTTTTAAAGTTAAATTTAAGACGTTTTAAGATATTTCAAAAAATTTAAGACCATTATGAATGAAATTGTAGACTTATACAGGGCTATACGCTATACTTTTTTCAGATATCCCAGTTGGAATAGATTTTCACTTGCACTATCAAAAAAAGATTATAATTTAATATATTTGATAATACAATAATAATACTAATTTAGTAATAAAAAATATAGGTCAGGTCAGTATTCTCGGCAGTAAATACATGGAGAACTTTTAAACATGTTATTGTAAGGAAAGTAATTAAATCATTATGAGTTAAAAATTACATTTTTAAATAAATAGTTAAAAGTTGGGCGGCACGGTGGCTCAGTGGTTTGCACTGTCGCCTCTGGGTCGGTTGTCGGCTGGGTCAGTTGGCATTTCTGTGTGGAGTTTGCATGTTCTCCCCCGTGTTGGCGTGGGTTTCCTCCGGGTGCTCCGGTTTCCCCCACAGTCCAAACACATGCGCTATAGGTGAATTGGATGAACTAAACTGCCCAGGGGCGGACTGGGACAATAATTCAGGCCACCTCTGCTATTGTCACCGCTACCTACGCTACCTTTTTCATGTAATTCTCTGACTGCTGATATTGTAAATGTGCCTTTAAATGTATGTCCCCATGATACATCCTAAAAACACACAATGTAAATTTAGTTTCACTTGGCGTAGAATTTACCTGTAGGCTCCTGCTCTGACTCAAATGCTGAACTGTCCACCACCTCTAGTTAAACAGCTTAAGCATTTGCAGCAGTTGTGCTGCTGCTACTTCCTTCCTCATCTTCCAAAAAAAGGAAAGTAAAAATTGAAACTATAATTAGATTAACTAAACTGTCTGTAGTAAATAAGTGTGTGTGTGTGAATGCAAGAGTCCGCAGCATCCGTAAAACATGCCAGAGTAGTTGGCGGTTCATTCTGTTGTGGCAACCCTTGATAAATTAGGGACTAAGGCAAGGGAAAATAAATTTGGCACTACAAAACGCTCTAAAACAGTTTGCTAATTTTTAATTTTCTATAAAGCTAATAAAATTTTTTAAAAACTTCACTTGTTATTATAACAATAAGAGTTATTCTTCTTCCTATATATAATTTTTTTTAAATATATAAATATTTTTTATATTTACACACACACAAACACACACATATATATAACTATAACTATAAAAGCTTTTACAATGCTTTTTCTGCACACACACACAACATTCTACTTATATTCCATATATTAAACATTTTGCTTTGTTGTATAAAAACCTTGACCCACTAAGACATGATGCAACACTCTCAGTTTTATTTACTTTTATTTTACCTATTATTTTTTTATTTAATTAATAGACTATGCCTATATAAAAAAACATGCTGTAACCTACTGCATTAGAGTAAACGAGACATATTGTTGCTCATTTGTTAATTATATTTTTTTATTTGTTTGTATCTACTGTAAATCAATTTAGATGAAAACGCCCACCTGCCAAATGATTATGTAAATGTACTGTATTTTGACCAACCTGCTCCCTTGGTCGCGAACATAGTTTTGATTTTGCAGCATTTTTCTGCTTCTATGGCCAGGGCTTTTCTTCTTTTCATGCGCTCCCTCTCTGCTCCTCCTTTCCGTTTACGTTCCATGTTTTTGCACACCTGACTCGAAGTTGTAACTCATATCACAAGTTCTATGCAAATAGCTAATCAGGCAGTACGTTGCTTAAATGATTGGACCTTATGGCGGTCGCGATCGCCTGATTCGTGGTTTGAGGTGTCCATCAAGCTGCAAGCAGCCTATCGCATGTCGAGGTGAGGTAATCGACTGCACGGCGGCAGGCCAGATTGACCGTCAGGCTACCGGGAAATGTCCCGGTGCTCCCGATGGCCAGTCCGCCCCTGAAACTGCCCATAGTGTGTGAGTGTGTGTGTAAATTTGAGGGTATATTGATGTTTCCCAGTACTGGGTTGTGGCTGGAAGGGCATCCGCTGTGTAAAACATATGCTGGAATAGTTGGCGGTTCATTTCGCTGTGGCAACTCCTGATAAATAAAAAACTAAGCTATTTTGCTTTGACTTACACTGTAAAACCCAACAGTCAACTTTATCAAATGAAATATAATTCTACTCATTTGAAAAGAGTTTTGAACTCCGTGTTGAAGAAGGTAATGAGTTAATTAAATACCTTGTCATTTCAACTCAAATGGAGTAAGTTCACAGTATTCATATAGATTAGTTTTTAACTCAAACCGTTTGAGTAAACCGATTGCTAACAACCATTTGAGTTGCCTTAACTTATTGGGTTTTACAGTGTAGCTTTATTGAGATGGATTGTTGGTGATTGTATGGGTGTTGGCCAGATTGGGTAGCTATACATGAAAAATAGAGAATTAAAACCGGTTAAAAAAGATTTTAGACCTACAACACCATATTTCAGTTGATTTAAGGTTTTTTAAGGCCTTAAAATGTAATTTTTGAGATTTAAGACATTTTAAGACTTTTTAAGACCCTTTTAGAGATGACCCTTTTAAGGACGACTTTGAAAAACTCTTTTTATCCAATTCAAATGTTGACTACTGTATATTAATTTTAGCTACATCACCTAGCCTTATGTTTCAGCTAGTGTAAAGTTAACCTACTTTGGGTCCCTGAATACCTTCCCCTTGGGGCCCGTGTGGCCCTGGAGGACCTGGTCTTCCTATGTTGCCCTGAAACAGCAAGACAGCAGAATTAATAGAGGCGACACAGACAGCTTGTCCTCCTCAATCCCCATAGAAACACAGACAGACTCCTGATGCATGCAGTATCACACTTTCATTACTGTAGTCAGAGAGATTAATGTGTGAGTTTACAGTGCGCTAATATAAATGTCAGTCTTACTTGCTTTCCCTGAAGTCCTTCACCTGGTGGTCCTGGCAAACCAGGCAAACCCCTGAACCCAACGTCTCCCTGAAGAGAAAGATTCAAGGTTTACTAAAATGCCTTTTTAAATGTGCAGTACATAACATTACTAATATTTACAGTATGGCAAAATCTCTGAATGTGTAAAATCATTGATGCATAATAATTAGCTTTCTTTTATCTCCATAATTTGGTGTAAATTGGTAATCATTTAACTACTTTACAGTTGTACATGGCAAAAGTGCAGTGCTTACTTATGCTATAGTATTAATTTTGCATTTTAGTATTTATTACCAATTAGATTTTTTAAAAATTATTTTCTTCTATCTTCTACTTGTTTAAAATTTAATTTTGTGTTTGATAAATAGGTCATTTTTATTTTATTTTTATTTAATACATTTAATTTTCATTTTTTTAATATTATAATTATAGTTTACTTGTTTTGGGTTCACTTTTACTCATTTAAATACTTAAGCTTGATTAGAAATGTTGCTTGAAATATTTTGCTAAACATTAACATTTATGTAAAATAAATGAGTTTTTTTTTATTTTTTTAAATAAGGTGGCGCACAATCGCCTCACAGCAAGAAGGTCGCTGGTTCGAGCCTCGGCTGGGTCATTTGTCATTTCTGTGTGGAGTTTGCATGTTCTCCCGTGTTCGTGTGGGTTTCCTCCGGGTGCTCCGGTTTTCCCCACAAGTCCAAAGACATAGTATAGGTGAATTGGGTAGGCTAAATTGTCCATAGTGCATGTGTGTGCATGAGTGTGTATGGATGTTTCCAAGTGTTGGATACAGCTGGAAGGCATCCGCTGCGTAAAATATATGCTGGATAAGTTGGCGGTTCATTCCGCTGTGGCGACAATAAAGGGATTAAGCCGAAAAGAAAATGAATATATGAATCTTGGGATTTTTAATGACCACAAAGAGTCAGGACCTTGGTTTAACGTCTCATCTAAAAGATGGCGCTTACTTAGCAGTATAGAGTCCCCGATTAATATACTGGGGCGTTAGGACCCACACAGACCGCAGGTTGAGCGCCCCCTGCTGGCCTCACTAACACCACTTCAGCTCGTTCTGCTTTTTGATGTTTCAAACTGATATTTTCTTATTATATTACTAGGTTAGGCGAAAAGAAAATGAATGAATGAATAAATACAAGTTTTCTATTTATTTCTTCCTTTCTCTAGTCACAATATTTCAAATGTATTTCCTTCGGATTATCGTTTTTAATTATTATTTATTTTAAATATTTTTGTTTTGTTTTTCAGCTTGTCAACTACAAAATGATATCATCCTCCAGGGAGTGACATCATCATTTGAAATCAACGTCAAACATGAATAAGTAGTAGTTTTTTTGTTGCTGTACAACAGTTTATCATGATTGTTTGATTTACAGAGAGTAGTATGATAGTACTAAATGATTGAGTTTAATAATACCAAGCAAAAATATGGCATTTTCCTGTGAGCTTATTAGGCTAACTTTACTCTTTATTTCCATCCTGGTAATTCTGTTGCCATTGTGTGAATAATGAATACATATATACAAGGATTGAGAGTTTCAGAGCATATCTCATAGAATAGTCATAAATGCATGTTGTTCAGGTAAAAATATCACCTTTGGTCCAGGAACACCAACGCCTTCAGGTCCGGGCTCTCCTGGTAGGCCCGGTAAACCGGGCAGACCCTGTTAGAAGAGAAACACACATGCTCAGATTTCTAGCATAAAACCTGAGTAAAGGGAATTTACAGTGTACAGTGTCTTTTCAGTGATTTCTCAACATACAGTAATGCTTAAACAGGGATGGAAAATTGCTCACCACTGGACCAGGGAATCCATCACCTTTAGGTCCTGATGGTCCGTGTGGGCCTGGGTTACCCCGATCACCCTAAATGGGAAAAGCAATAAAATTTTCAGTTGAAGACTAAATTATTAGCACTCTTGTGAAGTGATGTTTAAGGGAGAGAATTTTTTTCAACATAATGGATTTAATAATTAATTTCTAATATTTAATTTCTTTTGTCTTTGCCATGATAGTACGTAATATATTTTTTGTTATTTTGTATATACTCATATATTTTGAAATACTGGTGTTCAGCTTAAATACTGGTGTTCAGCTTTGCAATTTAAAGGCTTAACTAGGTTAATTAAGATAACTAGGCAAGTTTAATTACGCAAGTCATTACGCGAGTCAACAGTGGTTTGTTCTGAAGCAATCAGAAAAAATCTTTTTCTAAGTGGACCAATAATATTAACCTTATGAGTTGAAAAAAAAAGTTTTTTTTCTTTCACTTTTATCAATTGGTGAAGTTGTTCCTCGCCACTATCGTAAGCTGTTTTCTCTTCAGAGTTTGGACTCTCAGCAGTGAATATTAAACCACACTGAACTGAACTTCAACTCTGAAAACTGGACTGACACAGTTTCAATTTACTAGAACTTTTATATTAAGCTGCTTTGACACAATCTACATTGTAAAAGCGCTATAGAAATAAAGATGAATTTAATTGAATAATATTCATTTCAGCCAAATTAAAAGAAATAAGATTTTCTTCAGAAGAAAAATATAATAGTAAATTCTTTGAAAGTTTCCTTACTCTGTTAAACATCACAGGAGAGCTAATAATTTTTTCTTTAATTGTATATAAATTAGGGGTATAATGGTACACATATCAGGATAGCACATGGTATGCATGTTTACCGAACAAATGCAGTGTTATTTTAACAACTGCATGTGCAGTATCTAATTTAAACCTTAGTAGTAAACTTAGTACTTAGTATATATATATATATATATATATAAAATTTAGTTTTTTTTAACTATTTAATACTGATTCTAAAATGCCAAGATCAGCCTTTTAGTCTTTTTCAGTTGATAAAATTTACTAGACCATTACTAAACATTATATTGTTAACATCTATTGCAATTGTCTCGTGTCCAGTGTTTTGCTGTTCATGTAGTTTCCAAGTTTGTCATGTGACTTCCCCATGTGCTGTGATTCCTTTGTTCCATTTTCTCGCCATTTGTTGATGTTTCAGTGTCTAAATAGTTATATTATGTGCTGTGTATTTAAGTCCCTGTGTTTAGTTCGTTCCTCGTCTGGTATTGAAGTGTCATGAATTGTCATCCCTTGTCAGTAAGTGTTCTCAATTGTTCCTGGGCCTGTATTCCTTGTTCCTGCGATTACTGTATATTTCTTATGAGTGTTTTGTAGAACGTTTTGTAAATAAATTTGTATATTTTGATAACTCCTGCAATCCTGTGCGTCTCTTTAGAGTGAAAACGTGACAGCAATAATCACTAGTGGTGGGCAAAGCGAGGCTTCATCAAACACTTAAACAGTCAAAGCAAATGTTTCGAAACCTGTCTCTACAGTGACACCTAGTGGTCATTATTTATGTATTGCGCTGAAACAGCTTCAGCAGAGAAACAGTTTGTGCAGATTCGCCAGGTCTCGAAACGCTTCTGAAATGACCGATGCTTTGAATCGCTTTAGTCACATGACCTGGGTATTTCAGACACTTTAGTCACGTGACCTGTGTGTTTCCAATCACCTTAGTCACATGACGGGGGTGTTTTGAAACACTTTAATGTGGAGAGGCAGATTGGTCTTTCCTCTTTACTACTAATTATAGCACCAAAAATTATGTATGAACGCGTCTCATGTAACTGCTCAATCAAATACAGAAAAACGTCAAAAATAACAGCTTTTAAACAATGTAATGTCGCATTTAAGTGTTATGTGCAATATACATGTTTGCATACATTTTTTACATTTGAGTTCAAATGTACAGTACAGTAGAATTCAATATTAAAGTGCAACAGAGCTCTCTTTATGGTTTTTGTAATGTGCTTTGTTTTAACATTGGTCTGAGATCTGAATGAACATTTTGTGAACAAAGATGTCTTGCTTTGGTCATAAAACAGGGTTGTTGCTAGATCAGATATGATTTCCCATTTATTGTATTTTATTAACGTCTATCCCTAAACCCAACCATCACAGTACTGTAAAAATATGAATTATTGTTAAACAGTTACAATATTGATGGCATATCTGCAGCTGTATCCTATCCAGACTACACCATAAAACAGTAACATTATTAAAATACATTAAATCATAATTTTGGAGTATTTGTACAAGTTAAGATTCGAACCCAAAAGCCATTTTCAGCACAGTAACAATGTGCACATGCACAGTTTTATTTTGACCCTGTCAGTCAAATGCAGATTCACCAGGTCTCGAAACGCTTCTGAAATGACCGACGCTTTGAATCGCTTTAGTCACATGACCTGGGTATTTTGAGACACTTTAGTCACGTGACCTGTGTGTTTCCAATTACCTTAGTCACATGACCTCGAAACGCTTCTGAAATGACCGACGCTTTGGATCACTTTAGTCACATGACCTGGGTGTTTCTTTAGTCACATGACCTGTGTATTTCGAATCACCTTAGTCACATTACCTGGGTGTTTCGAAACACTTTAGTCATGTGACCTGTGTGTTTCGAATCACCTTACTCATGTGACCTGTGTGTTTCGAATCACCTTAGTCATGTGACCTGCATGTTTTGGATCATGCTTCGGTGCAGTGTTTTGAAACACATGTGCTTCGGGATCTCGACACTGTGTCGAAACGTCAGTTTAACGTCAGCCATCCCTAATAATCACAGGAAGTTTTTAGTTACTTTCGATACTTTTCTAAAAAGATCTTTTAAAATTCAGCCCATTTTATTGGAAAATTCAAACAATAAATGCTGTTTAGAAGTTCTTTAATGTGGAGAGGCAGATTGGTCTTTTCTCTTTACTATTAATTATAGCACCAAAAAATATGTATGAACACGTCTCATGTAACTGCTCAATCAAATACAGAAAAACGTCAAAAATAACAGCTTTTAAACAATGTGATGTCGCATTTAAGTGTTACAGTATGTGCAATATAAATGTTTGCATACATTTTTTACATTTGAGTTAAAATGTACAGTACAGTAGAATTCAATATTGAAATGCAACAGAGCTCTCTTTATAATTTGCAGCATTAGGCACATTAGACCGGTTAGACAGAATGCTTACCTTTTAAGAAAATTCTGATTACTATCAAATGCATTTAAAAAGAGATACACAATTGGTTAAGTAAACTAGTGTTGAATAAAACAGACAAAAGTACTGTCTGCATATTGCTTTTGTTTTATAATCAGCATAATGAAATCATCCTCATTTTCTCCATTCTACATATTTCCCAAAAAAACTTACCTTTGGACCGGGCAGGCCATAACCGGTCTCTCCAATCGGTCCCGGAGGTCCAACAGGACCCAAGTCACCCTGAAGGCACAGACAGATGAGGTCATGGCATTACTTTTCTGTTTTATTGCTAAGTTGGCTATGATGAATGTGAAATAGAAACGTTGTGACTCATTATATTGGCAGTGGGCCATTAATACAGGAGTGGCACATTTGTAATAGTTTTAGCTTGCTTTACCTTTGGTCCTGCAAGAGCTCGTCCAGGTAATCCTGGCATGCCCAGCCTTCCTGGTGTACCCGGTTCTCCCTAAAAACAACAGTATAGTGTTCATGTGATGTAGCTGAAGTACTACTAAAAGTGTGTGGAAAAACCACGAGCATTCATAGCATTGTTACGCCAAACAATGCTTATGTGTGTTTAAGACCAAATTTTGTCCTTACATTTTTTTTTTTTTGTTCAGAAGTGTTTTTATTGAACATGTTAAATATGAAACATGCAAGTAATACAGATAGTATTGCATGTTAGTATTCGGCTTAGTCCCTTTATTCATCAGGGGTCACCACAGTGGAATGAACCGCCAACCTATCCAGCACATGTTTTACGCAGCGGATGCCCTTCCAACTGCAACCCAGTACTGGGAAACATTCTCACACACAGACTCATACACTACGGTTAGTTTAGTTAATCCAATTCACCTATAGCGCATGTCTTTGGACTGTGGGGTAAACCAGAGGAAACCCACGCCAACACGGAGAGAACATGCAAACTCCACACAGAAATGTCAACTGACCCAGCTGGGACTTGAACCAGTGACCTTCTTGCTGTGAGGCAACAGTGCTAACCACTGAGCCATTGTGTTGCCCATATATGTAAAATATTAAAATAAAATACAAATAGACAATAATATTATACAAAAGGAATTAGAAGAAAAGAAAGAGATAAGAAAAAGTTCTACTCTTGTAAAATAACTGAAGGGTCCATCTTCTTTATGTGCACAGGTTGCCGAGTAAGATAAAAGTTACCAGGTTGCCAAGTAAGATAAAACGTATTACATCCTCTTATAGTATATCGTATTTTTTACAAGGTCAAGTGGTGTAAAAGGTCCGTAAGCCATTGCTTAAAGGTTGTAGAGAATTTTTCCTTCTATTATTTTTTTCTTTACATTTAATGTTTTTTTTTTTGCTCAGTTTACTAGTTTTTTTTTGTATTTGCATAAATTTAAATATTTTGCTATACACTAACATATTGTAAACTCTTGTACAAACGTTTGGGGTCAGTATGGTGTTTGGTATTGTTGTTTTTTAATGCTTTAATATTATTCTGCAAATACATTCAATTAATTAAAACAGGCAGAGGCATTTATAATGCTATAAAACCTTTTTTCTTTTTTTAAATGTTGTTTTTTTCAAATGTTTATTAAAGAATCCTGAAAAATATATCAGGGTTTGCACAAGAATATTAATCAGCATTTTCAATATGGGTAATAATCAGAAATAATTCTTAAACATCAAATCAGCAAATTATAATTTATTTCTGAATGATCACATTTCCATTACAGAATATATATTTTTTAATTTAATTAAATTTTAAATTGTAATAATATTTCACAATATTAGTTTTTTGATTTAAACAAGTGCAGCCCAGACGTCTTTCAAAAGCTTGTAAAAATAATCTTTCAACCTAAAACTTTTGAGCAACATGATCGTATTTTAGCTCCGGTTTCCCCCACAGTCCACAGACATGCGGTACAGGTGAATTGGGTAGGCTAAATTGTCTGTAGTGTATACAGTAAGTGTGAATGAGTGTGTATGGATGTTTCCCAGAGATGGGTTGCGGCTGGAAGGGCATCCGCTGCGTAAAACATGTGCTGGATAAGTTGGTGGTTCATTCCGCTGTGGGGACCCTGGATTAATAAAGGGACTAAGCTGAAAAGAAAATGAAGGAATGAATGATAGTATTTTACAAAGGCAATAAGTTGATAGCTTTATTACAACATTTTTTCACATATTTGTATTATTGTGATTTTTAAATGCAGTAAAAAAAGCACTTAGGAAATATTTGAATAATAATTAATTAGTGATTAGGATGGCTAATAATAATAATAATAATAATAATAATAAGAAGAATAATAATTTTGCCTTCATAATTTTGGTTTAACTCTTTTGACTTTATTAAATAATTAATTCATTTTCTTTTCAGCTTAGTCCCTTTATTAATGTGGGGTCGCCACAGCAGAATGAACCGCCAACTCATCCAACATGTTTTACGCAGCGGATGCCCTTCCAGCTGCAACCCATCATTGGGAAACACCCATACACTCTTATTCACACACATACACTACGGACAATTTAGCTTACCCAATTCACCTTACCCACATGTCTTTAGACTTGTGGGGAAACCGTAGCACCCGGAGGAAACCCATGCCAACACGGGGAGACATGTAAACTCCACACAGAAATGTGAACTGACCCAGACTCGAACCAGCGACTTTCTTGCTGTGAGGCGACAGCGCTACCCACTGTGCCACCGGACCACCCATCTTTTGACTTTATTACAGCTTAGAAATAATTTTAATATCATCTAATATCTGTATGGATAATATAGAAAAACTTTGAGAATCAAAGTTATAAGTAGGCCCACACGGAATCTGCGCGCGCAGAATTCCGCAGATTTTCCACAGATTTTTAGCCCATCATTACAGTTATCTATTTACAGTTAATCTAATTGGATTTGCATTTTAAACATTAAATACAAGTTAAAAAAATATTATTTTTTATTTCACATATTAAGGTTTTAGTTATGATACTCCCAAAACAATTCAGCAGAAATCCATAGATTTTTACCAAAAATCTCTGCAGAAATAGCAAAAAACTTCTGCAGATTCCGTCTGGCCCTGGTTATAAGCACGTTATTACTTCAGATGTTCTCACCTTTGCTCCTGAAGGGCCACTTATACCAGGAGGACCTGGCAACCCTCGAATGCCACGCTGACCCTGATCTCCCTATTAAAATTCAGAGCATAAAATCCGTCAACACATACTAAGTTTAATGACATGATACTAAAGCCCTAAATGTATTACATCCACAAGAAGACAACCTCAAGACACTCATATACAGTGCTCGGCATATATAAGTTCACCGCTCACAAATCTCTCTTTTAAATTTATATTTTCTATAGGAAGCTATACAATATTATATCTGTGCATATACATTAGATTAGTCAGTACTGAAGCCAAAACTGGAGCTTATCTAACAAAATAACTTAAGATAACTGCCCAAAAACTAGTACACCCAAATTTATGTTATAGAAAAATATTTAATACAAATCTAAAAAAAGAGGATAAAATCAAGAAAAGCAAAAACAAAAATTGACAAATTTAGCAGAAAATTTGTAGGTTGTAATTCTTTTTTGCAATATTTTGCTTGAATTTAATTGTATTATTTTTTAATTTCTAAATATGTTTGGTGACTAAAATATTATTTTGATAAATAAATCAGTTTAATAAATCTGTTTTATTTAAACGCACCAAAATACATTGCCAATATTCACTGAGAAATGGAGGAAAAAAAATATTCATTTTCAAAATGGGGTGTACTCAATTATGCTGAGCACTGAAGACATTCATACATACACACACTGTAAAAATGCTGGGTTATTGTAACCAAACATTAGGTCAAATATAGACAAACCCAATTACTGTGTATTTTAAATACAAAAACATTAACTCAGTGTTGCCTTTGTCAATTTTGACCCAACATTGGGATTCAACAACCCAGCATTTTTATAGTCTATATATGAGCTTCCATTTTAGGTTGTCTTCTTGTGGATATGAATTATATTCTATATTGATGTATTACTGTGTGAAGTACCTTCTCTCCTTGAGTGCCAATTCCTTGAGCCCCTTCAGGTCCCCTGAAACCTGGTATCCCAGGCTCACCCTGATTAAGTGAAACACAGTGGAAAGAATAAATTGCACTTTTTTATTTTAGGCCTCGGTATACTTCAAACGAAACTGAAAAACTGAAATGACGTCATTTTGAACAAAATCCGGTCAAAACAAAGTTTGGTATTTTGAGTTTGTTTTTAGCCATTTGAAACCGCTCATTAAAACCAACTTTTTGGGGGTGTTTGTTTTGGTCCTAAACACCTTTGAGCTACCATTGGTCGGTGACGACTCTGCAATCAATGGGTGTGTCCTGGAACTCCACCTTCTTTGATGTGCTTCATATCCAGTGTCAGACAGGAGAAAAACATCCAGCACAACAACACTAAGGGCGTACTCACACTAGGTACAGTTGATTTGAACCATGCCGAAGCATGGTTGTCCCTCTCCCCCAATGGCCAGCACTCACACTGCATCTTTACCTTCAGAACCTGAGCACGCTTACGTCATCGATGATGCGACTTTTCAGTTTAACAGAAGAGAAGCGCTCTCGCTCAGCACAGTGGAGATTTCTTTAGTTATATCATTTTGTATTATGTTTAGTCGTTTGGGATGCAGTGACATACCGTCAAATATTTTGCAGATCTTCCTCGTGCTACAGGAATTAGGATGTTTGCTGAAGGTGCAGCTGACGTGCAGTGAGGAGTTTGTATCTTTAATAAGCTATTACAGTTTGCGTTCATTGAAAAGTAAGAATGATTAATAAATCCATATGAAACAGTCCCTTAAAAGTGATGTTGCGTCTTCAGTTTCGGGCTCAGGCGTGCTTTGCACTTACACTACACAGGGCTTGAAATTGCGACCGTTTTGAATTTTATCTATGCCACCTCAAAATATATTTGGGAGCATTTGTGCGAGTGCATAAAATTGTTGCTGTGTGACCAATTTTCACAGCAAAATGCAGCTGAATGCATCTCTGCTCCTAAAAATGCCACATGCAACGCTCAGGAATAGTTTAAAACAGTTGACATGCCTACTTGCTGCAGTAAACAAGTCCCGCAATGCATGCCCCACCTTCAAACTCTTATTGGCCCACTGTGCTTGAACTGAACACGAATGGATTGGTTAATATATCAGCTGTCAATCACTCAGTCAATGCTTTCCTTCAGATGACAGGGAGCTACAGCTACGAAAATGTAAAGCACTGAAGATGAGAGAATCAAAATAACACTGACAGAATGACTTTTGTTTTAGAAACCATCTGACGTTACAAATAATGCCACATCTTATTAGTGATCATGTGGTGAATGTTAATCCACCATTTATACTTTTCCAAGAGTGGATAAAAGACTTCACTAAGAATAAATTAATATTGCAGCTCATGAAAAGACCGTTATTGCTATTAAGATGACATGACGTATGCAAATAATAAGTTATATGTCAATATCATCTGTGCAATATCAGACAACACCTGTGAGAACACATGACAGTTTATTATCGTTAACTAAGTTTATCTCATTCACATCAAGCAGTGCACGCAGGGCCAGTGGGCACACGGTACACATAAATTGTGGTGGGTGCAACTACATTTTGGCTGGTGCACCTAAATTTTTGAAGTTAGGAGCACCAGTGCTACCAAGCAAAAAGGTTAATTTTGAGCCCTGCTACAAGCGTACCGTGCCAAAGCCCAATCGAACCGTGTTCTGGCACACCTCTTCCAAACGGGCCAGGGCCGGCCAACTTAACCATGCCTGGGCCCGATTCGAACACTTGTCAAATGATCTGGGAAACACGCACTAAGTTAGCAACATTAATAAACTGGAGGGTCAAGTAGCAGAGCTGTATCCGCACCTGTACTATCGCATGTGAAGAGATTTTGAAGACTCAGACACACAATTGGCCGATAAGCACAACCTCTTTCCATTCAGTGTCTGTCCATGGCAAATAGCAATGTAGTGTGCCATGGTGACGCTTCTCACAGGAAAAGGCTGTTTGGCCTGAACCCCGCCTACTGCAGAGCAGAGGTGTCGGAAGTGTCAAAATCAGTATACCGTCACTCAGCCTTTGCGAACTTCTTTTGGCCTCAAACAAAGCACAAAATAGAACTTCATTCGAAGGGCCTCACTTCCATGCGTACACATGCAAATGTGGAAAACCCAAATACGACCTCATGAAAAGTTACTCCGCATTTCGCTTTGTTCGTGAAGAAGAGCTAATTGATGATGGAAATGTCATGGTGTGACCTCTTAGCTGAATTAAAAA
This sequence comes from Danio kyathit, assembly GCA_903798195.1. Taxonomy (NCBI): domain Eukaryota; kingdom Metazoa; phylum Chordata; class Actinopteri; order Cypriniformes; family Danionidae; genus Danio; species Danio kyathit. The sequence continues at coordinate 58,878,652 of LR812527.1, forward strand.
ATAATAAATAAAGTGATGTAATAAATGCAGTACTCTGGATATTTTTACATTCTAGATGTGTTGTACATCCACTGGTCGCTATATTAGGTATGCCTGTTTAACTGATTGTTAACGCAAATATCTAATCAGCCAATCACATCGCTGCAACTTAAATGGATTGTTTACCCAGAAATGTTTAATTCCTCTTCATTTACTCATCCTCAAGTGGTTCTAAACTTTTATGAATTTCTTTCTTCTGTTGAACACAGAACAAGAAGATGAATGTTGGGAAGAAAGCAGCCATTGATATTCATAGTAGGAATAACTATGGAACATTCTTCAGAATATCTTCCTTTGTGTTGAAAAGAAGAAAGAAACTCCAACAGGTTTGGAACAAGTGAAAGTTGGATAAATAATTACAGAATTTAAATGTTTGGCCATACATTTAGGTCAAGGGCAATATGATCTGCTGAAGGTCAAACTGAGCATCAGAATGCAGAAGAAAGGTGATCTTAGTGACTTTAAACATGCCATGGTTGTTGCTGTCAGACGGGCTTGTCTGATTATTTCAGAAACTGCTGATCTGATTTTCACATATAACCATATATGCCATAGGATATTACCATCCATATTACTTCAATTTGTCTAGTGTTATATATACACACTGCTGATCACTGATTGGTCAGAGAAAATCATGATTACCAGAGTCACTGGATTTGCGTCACCAAATTCTCTAATGCCTTGATCACACCAAACGTGATTTTTGCATTAAGAGGCATCTTTTTTAAATGGGTTACTAACAGCAGTGAGCATTTTGCGAGCTGCTTATGTGCCCTGCACGTCTAGCATTTTTGCCATCGCCTTGGTTTTAGATCAGGGTTTCCCAAACTCCCTGAAGGGCCGGTGTGCTGCAAAGTTTAGTTCCAATCCCAATTAGACACACCTGAACCACCCAATCAAGCTCTAGGTATACTAGAAACTTCCAGGCAGGTGTGTGGAAGGAAGTTAGAGTTAAACTTTCCAGGTCTGAGATTGGGGAGTAGGGTCTGTCTGCGGACTGCAAGACAGGGGTGTAACATGAAGGGGCTAATTTGTAGTACGTTAGAGGTGTAACTTGAAGTTATGGAGACATGTCAAAACTATGTTGTCGGCAAGATGGCTCTGTACATCAGTTATTGATGTCTACACCTACCACAACCCTAAACCCAAAAATCATCGTTATCAAGGTGTACACCTTCCCCAAACCTAAACCCAACCATCACAGTTATTAGGGTCTACACCTTCCCCAAACCTAAACCCAAGCATCACATTTATTAGGGTCTACACCTTCTCCAAACCTAAACCCCCAACCATCACATGTATTAGGGTCTACACCTTCCCCAAACCGAAACCCAACCATCATAGTTATTAAGGTCTACACCTTCCCCAAACCAAAACCCAACCATCATAGTTATTAAGGTCTACACCTTCCCCAAACCAAAACCCAACCATCACAGTTATTAAGGTCTACACCTTCCCCAACCCTAACCCAACCATCACAATTATTAAGGTCTACACCTTCCCCAACACTAACCCAACCATTACAGGTATTAAGGTCTACACCTTCCCCAACACTAACCCAACCATCACAGTTATTAAGGTCTACACCTTCCCCATCACTAACCCAACCATTACAGGTATTAAGGTCTACACCAGGGCTATTCAATTAGTTTGTCACGGGGGCCAGTTCATGTAAAGCAACGAAGGGCCGGAGAGATATGACTTGCAATATAAATGATGACACAACTGCATTTAAGAGCCAATTATGTATTTTTGTGACTTTAGACACCCACGTTGTATTTGTCTACATTAAAATGTTAATATATTGTATTTTGAAACTATATAATATCACTGCATTGTACAATAAGTTTTTTTTAACAAACATTCAAATGTTGTATTTCACAGCACAACAAAATCAGTGCATTGCTGAAGTAGGCTTCTTCTACATTCAGATACTTTCATATGTTGTTTTGAACTGCATAACTATTATGGATGCAACAATTATAGATTTTGGTTGTACGATTATATAGTGTGAAGAATAATCAGGGTTTCACAGTTATCACGTCTAATGTAAATTTAAGCTTTATATTAGCTAGATTTAGATCTGGACATCCCTAACCAATATTAAAAAACCTTTAAAAGGCATTTTCAGTAGTAATAGTTTTTATGCTGAAGGTTTTTCTGTGCTTATAGGGCTACACAATTTAATTATGTGTGTGTTTATAGAGAGAAACGGGAGAAAATAATATAATAATAATTGTTATGACAGTCGGCGCCAATATTTAGATTAACTGTTGTTATCATCTGCGTTCATACATACATAATCATTTTAATAATAGTTTGTCTAACATGTCTTTTGTTTACATTGCACTGAAAGCTAAGCACAACTCTCACCGCTACAGCATGAGATGTTTTCTACTGCGTGCGCCCAGACAGCCGCGAGCGCGTTGCTCCGCATATTGGCATATATTCTTACGACATAACAAACTTGCGCGCGGGAAAGACGTGATATGGGAACGGCCCGCGGCTATAGTTATTACAGTGTGCGTGCGTATTAGCTTCGGTGGACAAGCTCGGAACTTTAAACTAGCGCTCAGTTGCCAACTTGGTGTAACTTTGTTCAGCAGTTTTGTTTCGTGCGGCAAAACAGAAATGCAGAAATGCGGCTTAGAGAAGCCTTTACGATTATAACAGAGACGAATTAAAGCGCAGTTAATAGTGAAATCCCTAATAACGATATCAGTGCATTGTACAAAAAAACATTTCTACAAACATATTCAAATGTATTCGGCTGCTCTCGCCACTGTCAGGTGACTCACGCTCTGCGCAGCTCATGCTGTATTGAACAGACGCACGTCACTTCATAACTATAGCGGCCGTTTTTGACTGAACTAAATTTATTCTTGATGTCTTGGTCACACTATTTGGAGGGCCAGAACAAATTGCCTCGGGGCCGGGTTTGGCCCGCGGGCCGCCAATTGAATAGCCCTGGTCTACACCTTTCCCAACACTAACCCAACCATCACAGGTAATAAGGTCTACACCTTCCCCAACACTAACCCAACCATTACAGGTATTAAGGTCTACACCTTCCCCAACACTAACCCAACCATCACAGGTATTAAGGTCTACACCTTTCCCAACACTAACCCAACCATTACAGGTATTAAGGTCTACACCTTCCCCAACACTAACCCAACCATTACAGGTATTAAGGTCTACACCTTCCCCAACACTAACCCAACCATCACAGGTATTAAGGTCTACACCTTCCCCAACACTAACCCAACCATCACAGTTATTAAGGTCTACACCAGGCTTTACCAATCTCGTTCCTGGAGGTCCGGTGCCCTGCAGGGTTTAGCTCCAACTTGCCTCAACACACCTGCCTGGGTGTTTCAAGTATACCTAGTAAGAGCTTGATTAGCTTGTTCAGGTGTGTTTGATTAGGGTTGGAGCTAAAATCTTCAGGACACCGGACCTCCAGGAACAAGTTTGGTGATCCCTGGTCTACACCTTCCCCAACACTAACCCAACCATCACAGGTATTAAGGTCTACACCTTCCCCAACACTAACCCAACTGTCACAGGTATTAAGGTCTACACCTTCCCCAACACTAACCCAACCATCACAGGTATTAAGGTCTACACCTTCCCCAACACTAACCCAACCATCACAGGTATTAAGGTCTACACCTTCCCCAACACTAACCCAACCATCACAGGTATTAAGGTCTACACCTTCCCCAACACTAACCCAACCATCACAGGTATTAAGGTCTACACCTTCCCCAACACTAACCCAACCATCACAGGTATTAAGGTCTACACCTTCCCCAAACCTAAATCCAACCAGTTGCAGAGGCTTTCATACTTGACACGCTCGCCATTGTACTGTTATGTGCAACCAAGTGGAGTTGCATGGTGGAGTTGCTATTTTACTGAATATAATACATCAAATCAATTGGTTGTGGATAAATATGGAGAAAACTTATGAAAACATTTGCTGAAAATGTTCTCTGGTAAGTATTTCCACCATCTTGCCAACAACATCTCGTTATGACATCTCGCATGGTTCAATAGGATCTTGATAACTGCAAGTTACGCCTCTAACTTACTACAAGTTCAGACATTCATCTCACATCCCGGTCTTCCAGTCCGCAGACCGATACACTTGAGTTTGGGCACTTCTGCTTTAGATGATCTCACCCCAGTCCAGACATCATAGTTGAATTACCTTTTGTCCAGGAGCTCCATCTTCTCCAGGAAGTCCAGGTACTCCAGCCAATCCAGATGAGCCAGGCTCACCCTGAAAATAACATCAGTGCTTAATAATTAACATCACCTCTTAATTCTTCATTATTATATCAAACATTAACAGTTTCATTCAAACCTTTGCTCCAGGTTCACCCTGTCCTCTCTCTCCTGGTGTACCCATCTCTCCTGGCAAACCTTGCTCTCCCTTGAAGAATGGAAAACCGATTAAGCTAAGAAATAATTGTATATTTTCTTTTATATTTTGTGCATATATTTTCTTTTTATATTTTAGCCTTTTTTTTTATAAAACCCACCTTAGGCCCAGGGAAGCCCTCTCCTGGTGATCCTCTACCACCTGGAGGCCCTCTCGGACCCTCAACACCCTGATGTTAAAATATTACATTGGAAAATGTAAGAATAATATTAATATACTGTAAATAATGATAATAATAATAATAATAATAATAATAATAATAATAATAATAATAATCAGGGCTTTACATTAACACCCGCCAACCCGCCAAATGCGGGTAGATTTCAGTGGTGGCGGGTAAGACAGACACTCTAACTAGCCACTTTGGCTGGTTGAAAATAATTTTCCCGGATAATAATTCATAAAAGCAGGGTTCGACAATAAGGATGGTCCAATATGCATGCAAAGGCGATCTTAGAATTGAGAAGCAACACGACTGACAAAAATAATTGCGTTCGCGTGAGCAATAAAAAAGCAGATGAATACTGAATGAAAGGTTGATCACTCGCGCTAACAGCTGGGGTGATGCGCGCGACTGTTTAAAACATGTGCGCGCTCTCGTTTCCTTGCGTGAAGCAACTGTTTAGAAACACAGCTGATGTGATTGGTTCTCTTTCAAATAGACTAAACAAAAAGTGATGAACATGCACCCACAGTCTTGCTCCTTTCAGGAGCTCCAGATTTGTATTTTTGTAAGCAGCACCGGTTGCTTTCACTTTCACCATTATTTGAACAGATTATTTATGGGTCTAACGTCAACCATGTGCGTTATAATCTTTCATTATCACACGGCATGTTTTTTACCTGCTTTCTTTTGCGTAATGTGGTTTAATTATCATTTTTTACAATAACATTGCTTTAATGGAAGATTACTGCCCATTTATGTGTAGTTAACTGCTGATCTGGGACCTTTAGCCAGGACAGATTACTGTGCATATGTTTTGTTAAAAAGTATAGTATACAGCTATATTTTGCTTGTTTTGACACATTTAAAATTTGTGGCTAGGAAATAATTAATTGTTTATGTTTGGTGTGGTCAGAGATAAATTTAGTAAATCCTTCATTTTGAGCTCTGAAAATTATGTAAAATAAAAACTAATTGTAATACTATGAAACCATGACCCATTTGCTCATGAACATTTAGCAAGCTCATACACGACACACAAAACGTGAAATGAATGAGGCATGTGGAGAAAACGCTACATCTAAATCAAGTAATTTTAGCATGTCAAAGTCATATTTATGTGTATAAAATATGTTTTCCCAACAATAAAATTGTGGCTAGTAAAAATGGCGAGTGGCTAGTAATGTTGGAAAACTACTAGCCACCGTGGCTGGTGATCAAAAAAGTTAATGTCAAGCCCTGATAATAATTAAAATGTTCAATAATCAAGTCATAATAACAGCAACAAATCAGCATATTATAATGATTTCTAAAGGATCATGTGACACTGAAAACTGAAGTAATGATGATAAAAATGCACGCCAATAAATTACATTTTAAAAAACAGAAATGGTGGTAAGGCGGCGTCTGCTAGGTAGTAATAACTCTCTCGAAACCCATTTCTTGATCTTTCTGAATGAAATACCTACTACAGTACATCCAATCAGCTCTCAGTAGAAAAAACAAGCCACGCCCACTGTTTGCTCATTTAATATTTAATTTTTTTAGGAACTGCCTCATTATTATGAACACATAAATAAATAAATCATTTATTATATCACCTTTTCTCCCTGAATGCCAACCCCTGTGAGTCCAACTGGTCCTGGCAAACCCGGAGGCCCGAACTCACCCTGAAAACACACACACAGAAGATTCAGCTCTGAAATGTCCCCATAATTAACCTATGGAATAATAATAACGTGTGTATTTGTTGTATCCAGCACTAGCAGGTGACTCATCTTTTCCCAGAGTAACTTGAGCTATATAGGCTTTCCATCTGTTAGTTCTTCCTACCATATAAATGGAGCCACTTTACATACATCATTAAACCTGTTGTGTGCCTTGTGTGAATCCTATTCATGTGCTGATGTATTTACAGCCCACCTTATCGCCTTTGAGTCCCAGGCCCGGCTGTCCCCTCGGCCCCTTCGGCCCCTCCAGACCGCGGTCCCCCTGTCAAACAAAAAAAAGAGGCGTCATCAGCTCTGTGTCTTTGAAATGCAAACCTCCTTTCACTAGCATTTGGGCGGCTGTTCTGCATTGGATGCATTGTTTCTTCATTTCTATAAAACTATAGGGTTTCCAACTGCTAATAATACAGCGCCAACCTTCACTGAGCCTTAGTTGTGTGAAATGGCTCTGCACTGAAAAAAAGTGAAACTACCGTGCCAGTAGTTATATAAAATAAAATTTAAAAAACGAAGCCCCTAGGAACATTTAAAAGCATTACTTTTTCTCAAAGTAGTATCTTTACTTTCAAAACTAAGCCATTCATTCATTTTCATTCAGCTTAGTCCCTTTATTCATCAGGGGTCGCCACAACAGAATGAACCGCCAACTATTCCAGCATATGTTTTACACAGCGGATGCCCTTCCAGCTACAACCCAGTACTGGGAAACACCCATACACTCACATTTACACACACACATACACTACGGCTAATTTAGTTTATTCATTTCACCTATAGCCAGGGCCAGACGGAATCTGCGGGCGTTTTTTGCTATTTCTGCAGAGAATTTTGGTAAAAATCTGCGGATTTCTGGGAAATTATATTGGGAGTCTCAGAACTAAAACCTTAATATGTTAAATAAAAAATTATATCTTTTTAACTTGTATTTAATGTTTAAAATGCAAATCCAATTAGATTAACTGTAAATAGTTAACTTTAAGTAAATAAACAGAATTAATGATGGGCTAAAAATCTGCGGAAATCTGCGGAAAATCTGCAGAAAATCTGCGGAATTCTGCGCGCGCAGATTCCGTGTGGGCCTATCTATAGCACATGTCTTTGGACTGTGGGAGAAACCAAAGCACCTCGAGGAAACCCACGCCAACATGGGGAGAACATGCAATGACCCTCGAACCAACGACCTTCTTGCTGTGAGGCAACAGTGCCAACCACTGAGCCACCGTGTCAAAACCATAATTTGAGGGAAATTTTTTAATTTAGCTGTAATTTTTACAGGTTGGTCAAGCAAAATTATACTTTGATCTGAGGGTAAAAAAAGATTTTCCATAATAAAAGTCTATGTTGTACAAAAAAAGTATAAAAAGTGTGTCTTTAAGCTAAGCAGGACTGAGCTTGGTCAGTACCTGGATGGGAGACCACATGGGAAAACTAGGTTGCTGCTGGAAGTGTTGTTAGTGAGGCCAGCAGGGGGCGCTCAATCCTGCAGTCTGTGTGAGTCCTAATTCCCCAGTATAGTGAAGATAGGTTCTGACTCTCTGTGGTCATTAAAAATCCCATAGCACTTCACATAAAGATTTGGAGTGTAACCCCGGTGTCCTGGCCAAATTTCCATCCATTGGCCTCCCAATCATCCCCATCCACTGAATTGGCTCTATCACTGTTACTCCACTCCACCAATAGCTGGTGTGTGGTGAGCGCACTGTTGCCGTTGTCCTGTGGCTGCTGTCGCATCATCTAAGTGGATGCTGCACATTGGTGGTGGTATGAAGAGCACCCCCCCCCCCCCCCCATGATTTTGAAGCGATTTGGGTGTATGGCCATACACAATAAATGTACTATATAAATACACATTACTTACTTTATTGTAAACAAGCTGTTAGTACTTCCAAACACTGATATATTAACAGTATAAATTAACGGAACACGGTAGCTTACCATAAAATTTTTTAATTGTATTGTATTTGTAATAGTAAAATACTGGCAACCAAAGCTGCCTTTTTACAGTAAATTTGACATATTTATTTTGCAGTGTGCTACAAATCTCCACGTAGTTTAAAGAGCAGAGTGAAAACATGGTGTTTTTGGAGGAACCTCACCTTCGGCCCTGGAAAACCCTCTCCTTGTGGTCCTTTCTCACCTTGAACCCCCTGTGGACCTTGAGGACCCTGATTTATTGAAGAAATGTGAGGAAAAATGTCATTTAGCATAATAATGTAGGAACATAATCTTAAATGATAAGCCAGAGAATTCTTATTTATTGTAGTGTTTTTTCTGCACTGATTTTGTAGGAAAAATTATTTTAAACCTAGGAAATGGATATCTGGATAGACTAAATGTCAAAAAATCAATAATAATATGCAACAGGAGCATGTGTAAAAATGTGCATTTAGATATGATAGAAATCAACATAGAAACTTATGCATTACATTACATGGACATTACATGTGTTAAATAGAAACTTGTGCATTTAGGTATTATAAAAATGTACAGAAGTATACTTTATGTAAATTATTTAATTGTGAAGATGACTATTTGTGACTTTCGGATTGTATACTTACAGGCAGACCTGGTTCGCCTATGCCAATAGGACCCGGAGGACCTGGCCTTCCCTGAAATCCCATATCTCCCTGCAGATGGATCAGAGCACCATGAAATTAGGAGAAAGGTAAGTAATGTGAAATATGACTGCATATCTAAAAATCGCCACAATCATTACTATCCATGTTGATTTATAGACAAATGCACAAATGTACAGCCGGACATATGAAATAATAGTATATTGTGTATATATTATCTATTATAAATGGACAAAATTATGATCAAACATCAAAACCAAAATAAATCTTTATGGGCTATTCACATATCGCGTCCAAAACCACGTTGAAAACACAAGGCTTTACTGATTTAAATAATTATTTCTGAGTCCGTGATTCCCTGCTGTTTGTCATTGCTGTGGCCACCATCAGCTGTTCCTTACATGCGTGGCGTGGCCAATTTTCAAAGTAGTTCAACTTTTGCCACTGTGTGGATTAAAACTGAATGTGTGTCGTTATTACTTGAGGTTGTGGTTAAGAATAAAGCAATATGCTGGTGTTTAACTGCATTGCTTTAATGCACTTCTGCATTGGCCTCACACATTGACTGTACTCTGACTACTTCATAACTGTGGTGGGCATTTTTATCTGTCTCGGGCTGAATGCTGTCGACTAATTACAACAGACTGGGTCATCGGACCAATCAGCACAGATTAGCCTCAGGGGGGGTTTGGGAACAAATGAATCACTGAACAAAACATATGGGAGTCGTTGGGATAATTAGGTAAAAATAAATTCAAATTATAAGGCAATGAAAGTGTTTTTTAAACCTGCATATCAGCCTGTTGTTAGAGACCTCAAAACCAAAATATGACCTTTTATAATGCGTATGTATGATGCATGATTATATGGTGTCATGGTTTTGTAATAAAAATATGTGGTTATAATGGAAGACAATAGGGCAAAAACAGCCACCAGCAGTAAAATAGGGAGAAAAAAAATGACAAATAATCAAAAACAATGCAAAGGCAATGTTGTTTCACATGTCCAAGACTTTGATAAAAGGTAAATAAATCCAGTCCACAATTACTTTTTATATTGAAAATACGCCATTTTGTGTTTTTTTTTTTTCACCAAATCAGTGACATCATTTATGAAGTTGGCAATTAAACAGTTTAGTAGTAGTAGTAGTAGTTTTGACAGATTTAATAGATTTATGCAAAAAAATGGAAAAAAATATTAGTCTGATGCATTTTTACAGCAGTTTAATTCAGTGGATGTTTTTATCCATAACATAACGAAAAGGTAGTACATTTGCAGTACAGTGTATCATTGTGTATCAGTTTTTTTTAACCAAAGCATTTTCTCAAAATATGTGTCAAAAGATTTGTCACCAAAAATCATTCTGCTAGCTGAAACACAAAAAAAAGTAATGGCCAAATTAAGACTTAAAACCCCCCTAGAGTGGATGAAATATCCCCAACAGTACATAAGGGTTAATAGCCATATTTTAACATCTGTTTCTAATATATATATATATATATATATATATATATATATATATATATATATATATATATATATATATATATATATATATATATATATATATATATATATATATATATATATATTAGAAACAGATGGATAATTAAGAACTTAAGTTGCTTCTCTTTATCTTGAAATATTACTAACAATATAAAAATATTCTTACATTTACTTTATAAAATAAGCAGCTTTTTCACAGCTAAAGTAGACATTATCATAACTCTACTAGAAGACCTTTTACTTGTTAAAAAACAAGCCTAAACTACCAGACAACAGAAGGTATATATTAGATTGATTGTGTACAGCAGTGTTTTCAAAGTGTTCAAATTCGTGTCAAAAATTACAGTATACTCATTCATTCATTTTCCTTTGTCTTAGTCCCTTATTTATCAGGGGTCGCCACAGCAGAATGAACTGCCAACTATTCCGGCATATGTTTTACGCAGCGGATGCCCTTCCAGCTGCAACCCAGTACTGGGAAACGACAGTATACGTGTAGGATTAAATTATATTTTGGTGGATCACCTCCAAAAAATCCATCTGAAACCAGAGTAAGATGGCTTAAATCTTAGACTTATTAATATTATAGTTGTTTAGATGTTCAACACAACAATCTGTTAGCCTGATCATTTGAAACAAGACCAAAATCCCACTAAACTCACCCAGCAGACCAAGTAAATCAACATAGTCTGATTGTTTGTAGTGTTTTTGGAGCATTTAAAGTGATAGTTCACCCTAAAATAAACATTTCATCACCATTTACTCACCTTCATATGATTTCAAATCTGTATGTTACACAAAAGAAGAAATTTTGAAGAATGTGGAAACCGGTAGCCATCGGCATCCATAGTAGAAAAAACAAATCCTATGGAAGTCAATGGGTGCCTCAAAAGACGATAAGAAACTCAAACAGGTTTGGAACAAGTGGAGGGTTTGTACGTAAATGTTGACGGAATTTCCAGTTTTGGGTGAACTATCTCTTTAATTGGTTTCACATCCAAAAAGGTAAATAAATCTGACCTTTGGTCCAGGAAGTCCAATTCCACTGTCACCCTGAATTCCCGGCAGGCCAGCAGGACCACGCTCACCCTGAGATTAATGACAAAGAAACAGAACAAAATACAAATATATAATTTATTAACATCTCGGGTAAGAAATGAGACAAATTATTAATCACCTTCATCTTCACATAATTCACCTTCATTGGCTTATTATTGGCCTCTATATACATTTCTTAAGCTCGCAAAATAAAAAAAGTCCCAGGAGCTGTTTTTTGCAGTTTTTGTTTTCACGAATCTACCAGAGGCCGATGTGGACGCTTTTTCAGATCTCAAATTTCTCTCGCGAGTGCCATTCGTGCCTGCTGTTCTCACGTAAATCCACCAGAGGCCGATGTTGACTGACTGACCCACTGACCGACTGATCCCCAGCCCCACTCCATTCCCTAAATGAAACTGATAGTGTTTTTAAAAGCACCGATTAACCCAATCACCACTTCCCTAAACCCAAACGACGAAAAATAAAAGCCCTCTCCTGATTTTTACCACGTTTTCAGATTTTACCACATTTTCACCCTGTTATTTACTTATTTTATTTTTTGGCTTCTGTTTTGGTCTTACCCGCTTTCTGGAACCATTCTCCACCAGACTCGAACCCTGTTGTCGTGATCAACTCCTCTCTGCATCTCAAGTCCGCCGATGTACATGGCGAGCTACTGAGCAAACTGGTAACACCAGAAAAGCTGTCCACATGGAGGTAAGTGGTCAGCTCGTAGCGCGAAAAGAAACAAGCGTCATACCGCCCCGTAGCATTTGTTTTAAAGATGAAATGCAGCCATACGTAGCTCTGGTAACATAATTCGCACTCTCCAGAAATGTATACGGGGTACATAATCACAATGAGCCTGTGTTGCCTTCATCCGTTCTCAGCTATGACATTATATAACTTTGAAATGTAAAACGAGGTTATGAACTAGGAGAAAAAGAGAAACATTTCAAGAGTGTCATACTGTATATTCAACATAAACTAAGCTCTACAGACGGTATCTGTGACATGCTGTTGATTTATCATTGAAAACGGTGATCTCTCATCCCTCACTTTAGAAAAACAAACTGAAAATGGTGCTGACAGTTAAATCCACAATGCTGACTGTCATCGAGCTGAATTTCTTTTCTGCTGAAATCGAAAGTGGGTGCTGTCAATAGAGCTTACACTAAAAATGCTGGGTTGCTTTAATCCAGCGCTGGGTCAAATAAGCAAAACCAACAATAGAGCTCAGGAACGTGTCATAAGCAACTCAATGCATTGTGGGTGTTTAGGACAAGGGAGCCTGATTCCCATTGATCTCTATAGATTTTTGTATCATATATACACTCATCAGCAATAAACATCAGAATTTTTCTTCAGCTTAGTCCCTTATTTTATCAGGGGTCGCCACAGTGGAATGAACCACCAACTATTCCAGCATATGTTTTACACAGCGGATGCTCTTCCAGTCATAACCCAGTACTGGGAAACGACAGTATACTAATAGGATTAAATTATATTTTGGTGGCTCACCTCCCAAAAAACCATCCTTAACCAGAATAAGACTGCTTACATCTTAGACTTAATAATATTATGGTGGTTTAGATGTTCAACACAACAATCTGTTAACTTGCTCATATGAAAAGGGACCAATATCCCACTAAACCCAACCCTGTAAATGCATGTACTACAGGTAATGAAGATGAAAATGATATATATGGAGATGTTTTCTTGCGGCAGCTCGTTAATGCTCTGTCAGTTGCGGACAAATTCTTTCATTTATTTAATCCACTGTGGATCTGCCCCCTCTGCGTCTGTGCTCGGCTTCTCCAGTTACATTTCACTACTGGAGACAGGAATGCATATTATCAGCTTCTCAGACACACAAAGAGTATTTATAAAGGTATATACACATTATTCTGAGTGTTTGTGAGGTGTTTTTCAAAAGATATTACTATAAAAAGTTTGTTTTTTCTGTTGTAATTTCCACTGTTTACATTGAGCACTCCTGCGTTTGTCCACAAACATGGCCAACCGCAACTTGCCATGATGTAGATTCCCAAGCTCTATTGGGTTGAAAAATGCAATTTCAAGAGTTCAGACTTGGCTGATGATTGATTTTAAAGCCCGTTTGGCATGCTGTCCTGGGAGAGAGCCCTGGGCTCAGAAGATCCTCAAGCTCGGGGCTCCCTCCCGTTTGAAGGGCGTTTGAGCTCAGGTAGATCTCGAGAACTCCCCTACTGTTTATAGCTAATGACAAGTTAGGGATTGCTATGGAGAGATATATTACTGACTAAGAGCTTATCTATGGCGGCAATTTGGTTTAGTCAATTCAATTGTGTTGCATGTCTTTGGACAGGGAACGTGGGGGAATCCCACGCGAGCATGGGGAGAAGATGTAAACTCCACACAGAAACGTTGACTAGCCTGGTAAGGACTTGATCCAGTGACATTCTTGCTGTGAGGCAACAGTGCTAACCACTGGGCCGTCATGCTGCCCTATTTAGCAAAAGGGGGATGAATAGGAGTGGAAGGGGTCATTCTTCAAAACGAAGATAACTGAGGTAGAAATCTGAGGAGTTAGGAATCATCTGATTGGTAAATCATGTGTTAGCTAATGTGGGACCAGCCGTGGTCAATCATAAGCACATGATCCTCTAGAAATTAGTTTATAAATAAACCACACTTAATTTAAAAAAATTAACCCAACGTTGGGGGTTTTCTCCATATTTGACCTAATGTTTGAATAATACAACCCAGCATTCCTTAGAGTGTAAGTTTAGTAGAATGTTTGGTCTCACTTTATAATACGTGGCCTTAACTAATATGTACTTACTCTAACATTAATTATTTGTTACAATCTACCTTTTTTGTGAAAATACATGTTTTTGCATTGAACTTATGATTGATTAAATACATTTCAATTACACTGTAGACCTTCCCATACACATTAATCCACCCATACCACCAAACCCTTCCCTAACCCTACCCGTATCCCACCTCAAGAACACCAGACGTGTTCTGCAATACATTATAAACACAGTAATACATTGTATTTGTATATTGATGCAAGTACATAGTAATTAAGGCCACCTAATATAAAGTGGGACCGAATACTCTATTTGCATACCTTCATTCAGAACAAATCATAAACTAATCATTCCTTTGGCTTCGTCCCTTTATTCATCAGGGGTCACCACTTAACCAGCATATGTTTTAAACATGAATGCCCTTCCAGCTGCAACCCAGTACTGGGAAACATCCATACACACTCATTCACACTCATCCACTACGGCCAATTTAGTTTATTCAATTCACCTATAGCGCATGTCTTTGGACTGTGGGGGAAACCGGAGCACCCGGAGCAAACCCAAAACTCCACACAGAAATACCAACTGACTCAGCTGAGACTCGAACCAGCGACCTTCTTACTGTAAGGGCCACAGTGCTAACCGCTGAGCCACCGTGCCGCCCCCAGCAAGAACTTTTTTTTTTATAATTTAAATGACTATTCAGTTTATATATATTTTTGTAAGTACAGAATGTTGTTTAATTTTACAATAGTATATCTGTTATGCTGAATGATGATGGAACATTACTTCCACTAAAGTTATTTGAAACTTTACGTGCATTAAATATGCAGTTTAAAAAGGGAAATTATAGTTGTAACCAGAATCGTTAAAATCTTTACGATTTCTGTTCATATTTTACAAGTACGCCAGCAGCACAGTGCCATCTGTTTGTGCATTATTGCAACTTTAGCTCGTTTAAAGTGCCTTTAACACAACCCAATAGAAAGGAACTGCTGTCAAAAGTACAAAGTACAATCCAGGTCAGTGCAAGCAATCACAAATCTGCTCATGACATTTACAGTACCTCCTTACTCTCTCAAAATCTCTTTGTTCGCTTTATCTGCGTGTCTGTGCATGAACAGAACACATTTATACTTTCCACAGCATTTTTCCATCATCTGCTGTTAGATGTTAGATACCATGACGATCATTTCAGAACACACAAAGTCTGTTCGCTGACCTGACAGGAACCATTTTATTGATTCATTTTCAGTCTCGGGGGAATGAAAACAAGATTTAAATATTGGTGCCAGGCAGTTATTATTATTATTATTATTATTATTATTATTATATATTATTTATTTTTTTTTTAGAACTTTTTACTTTTGCTACTGTAACTTTAGTTTAATCAGGTTTCAAATTTAAAAATAAAATGTATACAAAGTTTAACTTATTATTTTAGTGAGTTTAATTGATGAACTCTAAGTTGAGATGACTAGTAAACGTATGTTAGATTATTTTTTTTAGAGTGCAAGTAAAAATGGAATCAGTGCCACTAGTTTTGTGAATATATACTCACCAGCCACTTTATTAGGTACACCTTACTAGTACCAGGTTGGACCCCATTTTGGCTTTAGAACTGCCTTAATTCTTCGTGGCATAGATTTAAGAAGGCACTGGAAATATTCCTCAGAGATTTTGGCCCATATTGACATGATAGCATCACGCAGTTGCTGCAGATTTGTAGGCTGCCCCTCCATGATGCGAATCTCCTGTTCCACCACATCCCAAAGGTGCTCTATTGGATTAATTTATTCTAATTTTGGTGAGCCTGTGTGAATTGTAGGCTCAGTTTCCTGTTCTTTGCTGACAGGAGTGGCACCCGGTCTTGTCTTCTGCTGCTGTAGTCCATGCGCCTCAAGGTTGGATGTGTTGTGCGTTCAGAGATGCTCTTCTGCAAACCTTGGCTGTAACGGTTATTTGAGTTACTGTTGCCTTTCTATCAGCTGGAACCAGTCTGGCCATTCCCCTCTGACCTCTGGCATCAACAAGGCATTTGTGCCCACAGAACTGCCGCTCACTGGATATTTTCTCTTTTTCTGACCATTCTCTGTAAACCCTAAAGATGGTTGTGCGTGAAAATCTCAGTAGATCAGCAGTTTCTGAAATACTCAGGCCAGCCCGTCTGGCACCAACAACCATGCCACGTTCAGAGTCACTTAAATCACCTTTCTTCCCCATTCTTATGTCGGTTTGAACTGCAGCAGATCGTCTTGACCATGTCTACATTGAGTTGCTCCCATGTGATTGCCTGATTAGAAATTTTTGTTAACGAGCAGTTGGACAGGTGTACCTAATAAAGTGGCCGGTGAGTGTATAGGTCTGCAGGGCACTTTAAACCTCTGAATGCTTCCTGCAGTTAAATTAAACTAGGGAAACTACTGGCAAAGCAGCAGGCTTGTCTACAAGGATCTAATAAAGGAGATCTAAAACGTGTCAAAACATGTTTATATTTGCCCCCTTTATAAGCACAAGTGCCCTAAAATGAAGTAGAACGACTGCAGTCAGCGAAACCCTTTACACTGCAGATGTAACTGTCGTCTCTTTTAAAAGACATTTAAAGCAACACTCCCCTTTTTAAAAAAATAGCCTTATTTTACAACTCCACCAGAATTAAACTGTTGAGTTTTACCATTTTTGAATGCATTCAGCAGATAAAAGCCACACTTGATTCAATAATGTTCCTCCACAAAAACACGTAGCCTAATCTTGGTAAGTAAAGGATTTTCAAATTAGAACTAAAATTAATTAAATCATAAATACATAATGTAAACAGAGTATATAGGCTTATTCAAATACCCGTCATAATTTAGAATTTTATTTTATTTGTTAGGAAAGACTTATTTTTATTGGTGTGTTGGCCCATTTTAAGGCTAAGTGTATGTACGTTTCTTCATAGGTCAAAAAGCAAGTATGCCCTACGTTTAAGTGAATCTTATCATTTGACTGTTCCCCAGGTTCGAACAGAAATGGGGAGGCGAGCCTTCAGGTATGCCGCCCCCTCATCCTGGAATACTCATTCAGTCTGAACTAAAAATATCTGAGCTCATCCCAATCAAATCATTTCACTCTATCCTTTTTAACAAACAACAACAGTCTATTTCTCAATGTATGTGTTTTTAACATATTGTAATGTGGTATAGCTGATTAACTAAACTGTTTTTTTTATATTATCTTAACTTTCTATTTATTTATTTATTTTTTATTTTATTTATTTTAAATCGTGTGTTGCGGACCTCTTGGCCAGGTCACCCTTGTAAGTGAGATCTTGAGCTCAATGGGTTTTTAACTGGTTAAATAAAGAAACATATATACCTAGGGCTACACAGCAAAAATTCCAGTGTTAAATATAAAGTGTTATTTTTTATTTTTTTTTGGTGTTGTTCAGTGTTAAAACCGGAGTACATTTTAATCCACAAGTGTGAAAGAGCGTATATTTAAGAGTTTTTTTTTCAGTGTTAACCTTTTAACCCAATATGCAGTGCATTTCCCACTAGTGATGGGAAGTCCAGTTTTTTTACTCGAACTGGTTCTTTCAGACAAACAGTGATCAAACCAGTATGTTTTACTTAAACTTGAAACATGTCTTGTTGCATTTTAAGAGTTGAATGTATTGAAATTATTTCTGAAAAGATTAATAAATATTTCATAACTTAAAACTATTTTCAACATATTTGATCACTGTTATCTGTCACACACACCATTTGATAATATAGGAAAAAAGGTAATATATTAACACTTTGAAGGGTAACACACTCCAGTTCGATGTAAGAATAAACTCTTACTGTGTTAAAATTAACTCTGAGAGTAATGTACCAATTTCACACTTTAGAAAGTGTTATTTTAACTCCAAAATGAAGGGAGTCATATGTACACCCAAGGAGTGTTAAGTTAATAAAATAAGTCCTCTGTAACATCATAACATCTCGGCACTCTAAATATATTTAGAGTGCCGAGATGTTATGATGTTACAGAGGACTTATTTTATTTCCAACTTCTAAGTGGCCTATAGTCTATGTTTTGTTATGAATAAGTTATGTTAAGTGAAGTTTATTTATAAACTAATTTCGAGAGGAGCACGCGCTTATGATTGATAGCAGCTGATCCTTGTTAGCTAATACACGATCCACCAATCGGAAGATTCCTAATCACTATAAATAACCAGAGTACCTTACCTTAGCCATCTTCGTCTTGAAGAATCCCCCCTTCCACCCCTACTCCTCCCCTTTCCTTGTCAGGGCAGCACGGAGGCCCAATGGTTAGCATCATTGCCTCACAGCAAGAATGTCACTGGTTCAGATCTTACCTAGCCAAGTCGGCATTTCTGTGTGGAGTTTGCATGTTCTCCCCGTGTTTGCGTGGGTTTTCCCCGGGCTCTCCGGTTTCCTCCCACAGACCAAAAACATGTAACATAAGTAAATTGACAAAACTAAATCGACATCATAGACAAGCTCGTATTCATATACACCCTCCATAGCTCTTCCAACCTACATTTACTATTATCAAGCAGGGGGAGCTCTCGAGACCTACCTGAGCTCAGACTCCCCTCTCGCCCTGCAACGGGAGGGAGCCCCGGGCTCGAGGATCTCACGAGCTCAGGGCTCTCTCCCGGGACAGCATGCCAAATACGCATTATAACCAATCGTCAGCAAGGGCGAACTCTTGAAAATACGTATAAATGATTCATTCTTGAAAAAAGGCAAAAGAGCTGTGTGCATGTGCACATTTGAATAATGTCAGGCTGTAAACGGCTTCGGGCTTTTAAAAAGCTGACAATCAAAATGTACTTGTCAGGCTCAGGCTGAATTATGTCGAGCTCGGGCCCAGTCGGGTCTAACATTTAAGGGCCGATTACAGCTCTAACTTGAACCCTGTTGTCGTGGTCAACTCCTCTCTGTGTCTCAAGTCCGTCGACGTACATGGCAAGCTAACTGGACAAACTGGTAACAGCGAGAAAGCCGTCCACACGGAGGCAAGCGGTCAGCTGATAAGTGCGAAAAGGAACAGCGTTATACCACCCCATAGCGTTTGTTTTAAAGACGAAATGCAGCCATGCGTATCTCTGGCTACATAATTCACAATCTCCAGAAATGTATATGGGGCTACGTTTTCAGAATGAGCTGATGTTGCTTAAAGTTCTTAAAATGTATTGAATTTCACTCTCTGATTCCTGTATAAATCTTGATATAGCACAGAAAGAAGGCTATAGTGTGTGGGTTTTCTCATGCACGCTAACACGCTGAACAGAGAACATGGAGAACAGTGCACATTTTCCAGGTGTGCGTGTTAGACATGATAATGGTTCGTGATTATAAGGCACAGACCTTCTTTCCCTGTGAGCCCTCTGGACCGATGTCACCCTGTGGTCCTGCTAAGCCCTGCAGGGAAGACGTGAAATTGTATGTTACAACAAGCACGATTACATGCACAGCAATTTGCTCATAACTTACAAAAATCAGCTTGTTCAAATACCCTGTTGTCCTGGTTTATATGGAAACCAATAAGCCACTCCAATGGAAAATACTTTATTAATAATATGCTTATTTGGAGGTAGTGATGTCAAAACATAATAAATTAGCATACTGTGTGACACATCATATTTAAATTGATATATTGGGTTGGTGTGAAATCAAAATTTAGCTTGTTGAATTAACCTGTTGTCCTAGTTTATGTGCAAACCAATAACCGACACCAGGAAATAAATACTTTATTAATAATATGTTAATTTGGAGGTAGTGATGTCACAGCATAATAAATTAACATACTGTGTGTAACATATTTAATTTGATATATCGAGTATAAAGTTGTAATTAAAATGTAGCCTTTTGAAATAACCTGTTGTCCCGGTATATGTGCAAACCAATAACCGACGCCAACGGAAAATACTTTATTAATAATATGTTAATTTGGACATAGTGATGTCAAAACATAATAAATTAGCATACCGTATGCAACATGTTTAATTTGATATATTGGGTGGTAAAGTTGGTGTGAAATCAAAATTGAGCTTGTTCAAATAACCTGTTGTCCCAGTTTATATGCAAATCAATAACCCACACCAATGGAAAATACTTTATTAATAATATGTTTATTTAGAGGTAGTGATGTCAAAACATAATAAATTAGCATACTGTGTGACACATCATATTTAAATTGATATATTGGGCTGGTGTGAAATCAAAATTTAGCTTGTTGAATTAACCTGTTGTCCCAGTTTATATGCAAACCAATAACCGACACCAAGGAATAAATACTTTATTAATAATATGTTAATTTGGAGGTAGTGATGTCACAACATAATAAATTAACATACTGTGTGTAACATCATATTTAATTTGATATATTGGATGGTAAAGTTGGTGTGAAATCAAAACTTAGCTTGTTGAAATAACCTGTTGTCTGGTTTATATGCAAATCAATAACCCACACCAATGGAAAATACTTTATTAATAATATGTTAATTTGGACATAGTGATGTCAAAACATAATAAATTAGCATACCGTATGCAACATGTTTAATTTGATATATTGGGTGGTAAAGTTGGTGTGAAATCAAAACTTAGCTTGTTGAATTAACCTGTTGTCCCAGTTTATATGCAAATCAATAACCCACACCAATAGAAAATACTTTATTAATAATATATTTATTTAGAGGTAGTGATGTCAAAACACAATAAATTAACATACTGTGTGTAACATCATACTTAATTTGATATATTGGATGGTAAAGTTGGTGTGAAATCAAAACTTAGCTTGTTGAAATAACCTGTTGTCTGGTTTATATGCAAATCAATAACCCACACCAATGGAAAATACTTTATTAATAATATGTTTATTTAGAGGTAGTGATGTCAAAACATAAAAAAATTGCATACCGTATGCAACATCATATTTAATTTGATATATTGGGTTAAAGTTGGTGTGAACCTAAATTTACAATGTTTATTTTGCTAGCGCACATTGCTATTCTTTAGAGTGAACAATGGATCAGTTCAAGTTTATCCATTGAAAAAAAAAAGTGATTTTAGCCAGCCTCTAATGGTAAAAATTTATCACACTTCATAAAAACAGTCTGCAGAAACACTTTGACTGACATTCGCCCTTTGTACGTGTCATCAGAGGGGAAAACCCCCCCCAATTAGTCGTGAGCTCTCCCTCATTAGCAGACAGCCCTGAGTGAGAAGCAGTCGTCTGCCATTAGAGTTTGAATCTGCTGCTATGCTGACACATGCTCTCAATCTCATTTGAATTTAAAGCGCCAGTCACTAAAACTGCACAATTTAGATCAAAGCATAAAAGGGGCTGCTTCAAAGAGTTATAAAACATTATCTGTGTGGTATTTTGAGCTGAAACTTCACACTCTAGGGATGTCAGAGACTTATAAGTGGGTTAGAAAGTGGGCATAAGTGGGGTAGAAATGTGCATAAAAACGAATAAGTGTCTTGCATGAACACGAGTGATGTCTGTTGTGCTGTGACACAATTGACCCTTTGCTAAGCCCCGCCATTTTGTAGTATAAATAGTGTAAGTAGTGCGTTCACACTGAAAACTCTAAAAATAATAAGTGCACTTCAGTTACCTGGATGCACTAATTCAGCCGGTAAAATGAAGTGTGGAATGTTGGACACTTCACGCACTTAATAGTCGCAGCTTTGCTCAAGTATCGAAAGGGGGCGGAGGTTTCGGGCGCTCATGTTGGATTATTTGATTTATTTTGCATTGTGAAAGCAAATTTCTCCTACGAGAGTGATTATAGCGCCTCCTGATGGTGAATGCGGTTATACTCATGGCAGGTATTATTTGGTAGTTTGGTCTTTTATTTCACTAATTTGGCAACCGTCAGACGTTGTCAGGGAAACGGTTTGAATTTCCGCTTTGTAAAAACATTAGTGTTCCTTTTGGGACGACACTACATATGCTGTTGAGTGTGTAAGTGCATAAGTGCATAGAGTATAGTGTGCCATTTGGGACGCAGTGTATTAATTATTTTAGTTTGGTTTGGAATAATAATTAAAACAAATAATTAGCCCCCTTAAGAAATATTTATTTTTTGATTTGCTACAGCAATGTTTCCCAACTCTGTTCCTGAAGGCACACCAACAGTACACATTTTCAACCTCTTCCTATTCAAACACACCTGAATCAACCCATCAGAACATTAGATGAGACTTCAAATGAATATGTCAGATAAGGAAGACATCCAAAATATGTACTGTGTACATGTATATGTATAATTTTTCACTTATAAAGCATTGAATAATTCTGCCACGGCCTATGTCAGTGAACTTATTAGGCCATATATAGCTTGTAGACCGTTAAGATCCCATGAACAATTTCTTCTGTCTGTCCCTCGGTCTCGTTGCAAAACAAAAGGTGATCGAGCTTTCTGTGTTGCGGCCCCAAGGCTCTGGAACAATCTCCCTCTGAACATCAGGATTTCTCCTTCATTGGATGCTTTTAAATCTAATTTAAAGACTTATTTTTACTCTCTTGCCTTTTGAGTGATGCATGCATTGTGCTCTATAAATAAAGTTTGCCTTGCCTTGCCTACTGTTGGTGTGCCTCCAGGAACAGGATTGGGAAACACTTGGCTACAGAAAAAAACACTGTTGTCTATTGACTTGCTGAATTAACTTAATTGACCCTTCGCTAAGCCACACCCAAAAGCCGCCACACACCAATTGTGGCTTAGCAAACGTAGGCATGCACGGGGGGTCTGTCAAGCTTTCGAGTGAGGGAAACAAGCCAAAGCGTTGTGCATTTGGATTGTGCAAACCGGATACCCGGTATCCTAAAAGTTTGGACGGGGTAGTGGAATTTTTTTTCCTGTTCCAAAACCTGAAGGGGGCCGTAAAAGCAGCACTATCCAGTTATATTTCCATCTGTTTCAAGCTACGAATATTTGGATAACATATCAACAGAACAAAATAGAGATAGGATCACAAACTGAGCACTTGCGATCAATATACTTCACCCGCAGCTGTTTTTTTAAGTAATTTATAACCCTCATGTCCATGTCAGAGCTACAATTCACCGATGTTTTCATCGATCTTTTGGAGATTTAGTCATTGGTGACGACGTTATAGCGGGTTAGTGTCTGCTTTTATATTTGGTGTCGGATTAATATTTGTTGGTAAGGAAAATCTATTTGTTCACTTCTGCAATTTATACTTTGATTTGCATTTCAATTTATTTATTTATTCCACTTAACTGCAGATCAGAATAGAAACGGTATAAAGAGCACACAAACATACTGACAGTTATAGGTGCTGTACTTTGTTATGGGTCAATGATGCTAATGTTTGGCACAAATCCATCAGTTTCCGCTTTCTGGCTGCTCTTTCTATGTATGAATTATGTAGAAGCACTGTCCATGCGTGTTTCCTTGTCGGTTAGTGATAATATTTCATTGTGCAACAATTAATCTATCAGGCTTTTTGACTTAAAAAGAAAATTTACGGTTTAATTAGTTATTATTAGATTATTTTTAAATGTCCCCTATCCTGTTGTGCATGAACTAAGCTGTTGAATGGTCAGCGTATGAGACAGTTAGGCTTTATCTTCAAATTTGATTAAATCATTTTCGAATTGGTTGCGTATTAAGTCATGAATATACCGCTGTAATGCATACTGCAGTCCTTTTTTTTTTGGGTTTCTCAGATGTGGGAATGTGAATGTCTGACACCGGGGCATACATAGTGTAACCGAAAGCTTGACAGGCGTAACAACAGTAACTAAGGAGGGCGGGGCTTGGTGAAGGGTCAATTAACCTAGTTAAGTCTTTAAATTGCACTTTAAGCTGAATACTAGCATCTTGCAAAGTAACTAGTCCCTGTCATCGTGGCAAAAGAAAGATGAAAGAAATTAGTCATTAGAAATTAGTTATTAAAATGATTATGCTTTAAAAAAATCTTCTCAGTTAAACAGCACTTGGAAAATATTTTGAAAAAGTATTAAAATTAATAATAATTTTGTCGTCACCTGTATATTTTAGAAAACAATAAATCATAATCGCACCCACCTGCAGACCTCTGGACCCTTGAGTGCCAACTGGACCTTCAGGACCCTATACGATAAAATGTATTAAAACATAAACTCTGTTATTATTAATATTCTCCAATATTCAAGGAGTGAATACAGAATAGTGTTACGTCTGCACTTTAACGCACCCGGTCTCCTTTGATTCCCGGAGTCCCACATTCTCCTCTTTCCCCCTGTGGACATTCAAGAAAACATGATAGTAATGACAATCTCATATGTTTGTGTGATTTAGCAAAAATAAATAATGTGAACGGGTGCAGGGATTTAGTACCTTCTCTCCTTTGTAGCCTGGTTTCCCCTGAGATAAAACAATAAGACATTAATATATCTTTTAATGGCAATGTCTCATTTATTTGCATATTCAGTTATGTAAAGTGGACAATGATATCTAATACTAATCTTTTGTCTAGATTAAAAAAAATGCAGTTCATAAATGAAAACTACACTTGACAGTTTTTATTTCTGAAATGTAAAAGTTTAATGTATGCATGTATGTATTAATTTATTCATTTTAGTACTGTCAAACAATTAATCACAAATAATGCATGAATATACTGTATAGTATACATTTTTTGATTGCAAACAGATGAGATTAGGAACCGGTGTGTGTGCGCTGTGCATGCTGTAATTTGTAGTCCATTTGGGGGCAGAGTTGTAGTTCTACAGCGATCTGCAGTAGCTAGATAGCTGGTGACTGTAACAGTAAATATTTTAATAATGTTACAGTAAAACAAACACACTGTGATGTAATCAAAAATACAGAAACACATTTTGTTGTCACATGACTTGAAAATTACAAAACAGTAAGTGACATCACGAGGGATCTCTACAACCCTCATGGTCATAACTTGTTTTTAAACATATTAAATATTGATTATTATTAATGATTTTTCTTTCATTTTACTTTCAATTATGTTCTGCATTAGTTACCTTAAACACTATTTCTACCAGAGTTAGACCCAATCCCAATTCTATTTTTGAACCCCTGCCCCTTCCCATTCCCTTGGCCTTTGAAACAGAGTGTGAAGGGGAAAGGCTTTAAAATTTACCCCTAAGAAATGGGACACCACTACAACACCTGCACTGGTCATCATATGTCATCGCGATCTCTTGCTTTAAATGAGATCAACAATAGCGACTGCTGTAGTTATACCAGTTGCTTTATTCTTTGGTATTTATCTTCAGGAAATCACTGAATGCAACAATATCATGTTATCATAAGGATATAATGTGGCAATAAGATCGTAACTATACTGGGCATTTACACAGTGGCCGTATTCATCTCTGTAAACACACAAAAACAACATTAACATTATAGCAGACACTGTAAAAAGCTCATTTCCAGCCACTAGACTTTACTGACAGAGTATTCAATTGTCATCCAGTGTCACAATGTTGTGGGACTGCTGTACAGGAGTTATTATTATGGATTATAGATAGCAAAATTTGGGGGTTTTATTTTAGCATTTTTTTTTTTTAAAGCATGACGGTAAAACACGAACGCCGTTATGAATATATTAAAGCATGTGCTTGTTTGTTGTAAAAATTCGTAATAATGACACAAATACCAATTTGTGCATCTCCTTACTTCCGTGTGCAGCTATGCTGTCGTTGTAGACGGTGTATTCTGGGAAATTTTCTTACCCCTTGGTTTCGAGTGTGGTCCTGATAAATCTCAGTTTTCTCAGTTTTCCCAGTTGAAGCCTACACCTTCAAGCTAAAGAGAATTGGGTCACGTCTACCCCTTCACGTGAACGCTCAAAACAAGGGGTATGGGTTAGGGGAAGGGTAGATTTGGGATTGGGTCTTAATCAATACCAGGGGTCACCAGGTTGACCACAAGGATCACATAAGTTGCCCGCAGACTTGTCCTAAAAAAAAGCTCACCAAAGCCACTTAACAGTAAGCTTCATCTAATATTTTTTTGTAGCTATTATTTTTAAATCACACTTGCATTGGTGTAAATGGGAAGGCAAAACTGTGCTTAAAGACAGGAACAGATGTAATCTCCACTCACTATGATGTCCAACTCGGGGCAACTACAATGGTTAGAAGAGTGTCGGCCATGTTAAAAATGCTGTAGATTTGGTCATTTTTTGATAATTTCAGTAAAATCTGAAAGTTGATTTATGTTACACAATTTATTATCTGTACAAACATGGTACAACGTAGTGCATGATATGTTAAAAATTGTTAGTGGCTAATGAAAATATTGTGGAAGTGATCATTTAAAAATGTAAATACGTGCAGAGATTTATAGAAATAGTGTTGCATATTTATCAGTTTCCTACCTTGTTAAATCATTATTGTGTATAACTATTGTGAGAAATCATTAACATGATCAGTGTCTTCACATAGATGAATATCATTAATTATTAATAATAACATATAATTAAAAGTAAATTGAGTCAATTTGTTATTTGAGAAGTGTGTATCAAACTGGTTTCCCTTTACATTAATCGGTACCCAAGAAGTAGCTCTCAGTTTCAAAAAAGTTGTTGACCCCTGATCTATACAATGTAGTTTTGTTGGTATATAATAATGTATTTAGGTTGATTCTGCTTTTTATTAAAATAAAACTTAACATATCTCACCTCTGTACCCTCTCGACCAGGAAGTCCACTTAAACCAGCTTCACCCTAACAAGAGCACAAAACACATCTGTCATTTTGCTCAATCTGAGTAAATGCAGTATATATGAAATTTAAAGCAGAAATATGAAAACACAAATACACAACATCAATCAGCATCTCAACACATTTCCCTTGTACATTCACAAATGCAAGCAGAGAGAATGACAGATAGACAGCTGTAGTAAGATAAAATGCTGACCTTTTGACCTTTGGCCCCAGGAGTTCCGTCCTCACCTGGACGACCCTTCTTTCCCTGCAGGGTAAAAAAACAGGAGAAAGTGAATCAAATTTAACTCACCATATCTGCACATTACATGAAAAATGAGCCCATACAGTTTTACTCCAGTTTACTAGACCTGCAGAGCTAACCAATCAAAAGGAACAGTTGCACAGTTTTGCTCCAACCCTAATCAAACACAGCTGATGTAACTAATCAAGGTGTTCTTTTAAAGACTTTTAGTGACTATTAAGCAGGTGTGAGTTGGAGGTGGTTGGAGCTAAACTATGCAGAGTTGCGGCCCTCCAGGAATTGAGTTTGAGACCACTGCTTTACATAAAGTAAAAACATAATTGTTTTTACAAAAAAAATTGTTTAGATTTTAGTAATAGTCATTTTTATTTGTAACTTTTTATTTTAATTTTACTATTTTTAGTACTTATTTGGTTTCATGTAGTTGTTGAGGCAATGTTTCCATTTCTGTTTATTATTTTAAATACCTATATCTTGTGTTTTAATTATAGTTTTTAATAATAACAATACTGGCTTATGTTTCCATCCTAGTTAGCTACTATTTGGGAGCTAAAAACAAATCCTTTGAAAAGTTTTGAGCTTTTAATCTGGGGTCGCCACAGCGGAATGAACCACCAACTTATCCAGCACATGTTTTACGCAGCGGAAGCCCTTCCAGCCGCAAGCCATCACTGGGAAACATCCATACACACCCATTCACACACATACACTACGGCCAATTTAGCTCACCCAATTCACCTATACCACATGTCTTTGTACTTGTGGGGGAAACCCGGAGGAAACCCACGCCAACACGGGGAGAACATGCAAACTCCACACAGAAACGGCAACTGACCCAGCTGAGGCTCAAACCAGCGACCTTCTTGCTGTGAGGCGAACGTGCTACCCACTGTGCCACCGCGTCACCCATTTTGATTTTAGTACTTAAGAGTAATTGTTAGTAATTCTGTTTCAGTTTTTGTAGTTTAACTATAAATAATTTCATTTTCATTTTATTTTATCTATTTATTTATTTATCTATTTATTTTTATTTTCAAGTAATATATAGGGCGCAGTGGGTAGCGAAGTTGTGTCACAGCAAAAAGGTCACTGATTCGAGTCGTGTTGGTTTCCCCCACAAGTCCAAAGACATGCGCTATACAGTAGGCAAAGCTAAATTGTCCGTAGTGTATGTTTGTGAATGAGAGTGTATGGGTGTTTCCCAGTGATGGGTTGCAGCTGGAAGGGCATCCGCTGTGTAAAAAATATGCTGGATAAGTTGGCGGTTCATTCCACAGTGGCGACCCCTGATGAATAAAGGGACTAACCGAAGGAAAATTAATGGATTTTAAAGTTTAAGTTTATATTTAATTTGTATATCTTGTGTTTTAATTTTAGTTTAAATTAATAGCAATACTGGTTTATGTTTCTATCCTAGCTAACTACTATTTGGGAATGAAAATCATTTTTCTTTTAGCGTTTATGTTTATTTTGGTTATAGTAATTGAATAGTTGTTAGTAATTCAGTAATTCTATATAAGTTTTAGTAATTTTGGTAGTTCAACTGTAAATAATAAATTTTACTTAGTTTATTAATTTATTAATTTAATTTATTTTAAATTAAAATAAAGAGTTCACACTTGCATATTGCTTGATAATATTAGCAGGTCTGACATGCTGTCCCGGGGGAGAACCCTGAGCTCAGAGATCATTGAGCCCAGGGCTCCCGCCTGGTCAATTAGCATGTAAGGGGGTATGAGATCAGGTAGGTCTCGAGAGTTCCCCCTTGTAAAGGGGGAAAGGGGGGGAGATGGGGTTGATTGGGGGGGGGGGGGGGGGGGGGATTCTTCAAAAACAAAGATAAGGGAAGTAACATGAAATAGGCTATTCATTGTAGTTTTGGATTCATCTGATTGGTTTATTAATGATTGCAGATGAGAGACCAGCCACAATCAATCATATCACATGCTTCTCTCGAAATAAGTTTATCAAACTTCACTTAGTTTTTAAAGTTCATGCATTATGGCTCGGCAAGTGGATGTTTTTTAAGTGTTAACTTAATATAATGTATGTACTGTTATAATATTTCTTAATCTTTTCAATTAGCTTTATTTTATTGCATTTAATTTTAACTTCATTTTTATTTTAGATGTTAAGGCAATGATCTAAGTTTTTTTTTTATAATTAAAAGCTCATGCTTATCCTACACTGCCAAAGCAGGTCGTTATTTTACTTTACGAAACAATTGAGTAAACCCATTGTAACTTGGAAATGTTGAGGTGACTTAATTTTATAATTATACACTGTTTATTTACTTAATATTAGGGCAACGGGTTTACTCACATTTATTATGTAAAGACAACTAATTTTACAACAGTTTTACAGTGCACTATTTGGAAACAAAACCAAATCTGGTTTTGTTTTAAGCTTTTATTTTTGACGTAAGGTTTTAGTAATTGATATATAA
Organism: Danio kyathit; assembly: GCA_903798195.1. NCBI lineage: Eukaryota > Metazoa > Chordata > Actinopteri > Cypriniformes > Danionidae > Danio > Danio kyathit. The sequence goes on from LR812527.1 coordinate 58,908,364, forward strand.
TCACTAAATTATATAGAATAAGTCAGTTTTAGCCATTTTGGTAGTTCCACTGATTGCCAGTTCAATATTTGTTAAACCTTTTCCCCCAAGTTCATGTATAATGGTTTGACAAGTGGACGTTTCTTTAATAAAGGAAGTTTATTTTTTATTTTTTTTACTTAATCCTGTGTTTTTTTATTGTACCTAATACAGTGTTAAGTACTAATGAAGTATTTACACCATGCCATTCAAGCTATACATAAGACAATCATGTGGAGTTTGTAAAATCAGTTCATTCAGCAGCTGGTCAGCAATAACTGCTTCTGTCTGAGTTCAGCTAATGAGAGCAATTACCCTGGCCTGTAATTGACACTCATGGGAATGTGAGGAATCTCTAAGAGGCGAAAGCACCTGGATAATTATGGTTAGGCGTCTGTCACTAAACAACTGACTTTAACATGATCCTCCCTTCCACACCAGGCCCAGAAATGAACTTTTCCATTGAGCTGGAACATTAATGTCATGGGACTGGTTTCTAGAAGCATTTCACTTTAGTATTTAAGGGCAATGCCAATGTTAAGTGTATCTTTGTTGTCTTTAAAGTCTGTGTGACATCTAAGTTTACAATGTTCATTTTGCTAGGGCACATTGTTATTCTTTAGGTCAGGGGTGCCCAAACTCGGTCCTGGAGGGCCGGTGTCCTGCATATTTTAGTCCCAACCCCAATTAAACACACCTGAACCAGCTAATCAAACTCTTTCTAGGTATACAAAAACTAACAGGCCGGTGTGTTGAAGGAAGTTGTAGCTAAACTATGCAGGACACCGGCCCTCCAGGACCGAGTTTGGACACCCCTGCTTTAGGTTCAATCAAAGTCTAAGCATTTGCTTCTGCATTTGGAGGGGCGGTCTTTTCTGATGACAGCTTGACATCTTCAGAAACAATATTTTTAACCACGCCCCTCTTGCTGTTAGTTTGCAATGAGGGAATGATGCACAAATAGAAAGCCCCACCCCCTACTCAATATTTAGTTTCAGTTGGAAGCACATCAATGTACTGAAATAAAAGTCTCTGTAACTTTTGCTTTATTTAAAGACTTTAAGGTCAAATATTTTATTTAACCCTCTACTGCATGGTCTTGCCATATGGCAACATGATATTTATGTTAATTTCCCTGCCACGGTTTCTTTAAGACCAACATTTAATTTTTTTTGTTGGAAAGAGAAGACCTTAGTGTAGCCAATGATGTGCTTTGGTTAAGTCACATGACATACAGTGTTTTTCTGTAGCGCGATTTCTGAAAGACTGGCGTTTATTGTGAGTAGTTGCTGAATGCAAATGTAAACATCAATAAAAACAAAGGATCAAATTATGTCAGACCCACAAAAAAATCCGAGACATCACCTCCGTTAAGTTATGATGACATATTCACAACAAAAATTGTAAGTTTTTTGTAAATCAATCAAATGTATGTGTTGCCAAATGGCAACACTGTCCAATAGTGGAACATGCAATATTGCAATGGGTTAGCTAGCTAGCAAGGTCAGATGTGAACTTTTAAATTATAACAATAACAACATGAATGCTAGTAATATAATGTTGATTAGTCATATGGTAATGGCATTTGCATTATGGATACAGTCTAGTTTTAATGGCGATACTACTTTTGAATAGATATGAATACAGGGAACAGTGTATTAGCGAGCACCACCATGTTCTACGGTAAGTGAAACATGAAAAGGACAGAACTGGCTCTTCCTGCAGATGAAAGTGAGGATGAGATGGGTTTTAGTGACCATGAGAAAGATGCAGATTGGACTTTTGATAAGAGCAGTGATGGAGACAGTTCAAGTAATTTAGCTCAGAGGCAGATAAGACAGGTGTATTATAGTATATAGTATAATATATAAACATTGTTAGCTAGTAGCTACATTATTCTGATGCATCTGGATATATCAAATATTTTTTTATGGATCTATCATAATGCGTGCAGTAGAGGGTTAAATGAAACTATTGGCTTCATTCAATTATAGCAATTAATGTGGACCTATTCCAATTCGAGTCGTTTAATGTTGAGTGTCAGTCGGGTATTTGCATTTTCCTATAGTGGTGCATTTTTAAGCACATTATGGTTATTAAAATCAATCCACTGTAAATGCTGACATAGTAATACAATATAAAAATAGCTCTATAAATTTGCTGGGTTGTTTTAATACAACCTTGGATCAAATTTGGTCAAACAAATCCACTGGGTTAAATTTATAATTTAAATTTAACTGCAAAAAATTAGCCCAATGTTGGGTTTGTCTATATTTGACCATATAAACAACCCAGCATTTTTAGAGTGTATTTTATTAATGCATTACTAGCAGTTTTTACATGACAACACATTTTATTCAATGAATCTGAACTTGTTCAGTACATTTTAATTCTTTGATTTATTTTATTTATATAAATTTCTGAAGATCATATTATTTTGCATGCAGAAAAACCTCCACTATTCATTCATTCATTGTCCTTCGGCTTAGTCCCTTATTTATTAGGGGTTGCTACAGTGGAATGAACCGCCAATTATTCCAGCATATGTTTTACGCAGCGGATGCCCTTCCAGCCGCAACCTCGTACTAAGAAACAACCATACACTCTCGCATTCACACACACATACAATACGGTCAATTTAGTTTATTCAATTCACCTGTACCGCATGTCTTTGGACTGTGGGGGAAACCGGAGCACCCGGAGGAAACCCACGCCAACACGGGGAGAACGTGCAAACTCAACACAGAAATGTCGACTCCGATCAGCCACCTTTTTGCTGTGAAGCGACAGTGCTAACCACTGAGCCATAGTGCCACTCCCCTCATGTGAATTTTTTTTTTCTTGTTTTTTTTTTTGTTTGACTCTAATAAAAACTGTTTTAAATGTTTTAAAAATTATTTTTAAAGTCAGTATTATGAGCTACAGAACAAAACACTGTTGTCCAATGACTTATCTAACATAACTTGCCTAGTTAACCTAATTAACCTACTGCAGTTAAGCCTTTAAATGTCACTTTAAGCTGAATAATTGTATCTTGCAAAATAACTACACTGAAAGAAATGGCTTTTTGGTTTAGTCAAATCTAATAAATTGACTCTCATAATTTTTTAATTGTAATACGTGTCTAGGATAACTAGAATTTTCTTAGTAAATATTTAATATTTACACATTTACTTGATGTTATTAATGAAACGTGTGAAAAGAGTTAAATATTAGTATTCATTTACTTGTAATATTTAAATATTTTCTAATCGTCGCAAACCTATTAATAATAAGTAAGTTTTAATAATGGATGTCGCAATGGATACGTACAGTAGCTCCTAGCATGCTTTGCAAGAGATTGAATTAAAAAGAAAAGTATTTTGAATATAAAAGCAATCTTAGGTGTTTAAATTTGAGAGAAATACTTGTTAGAGTTTGATCATCATTAGTTTGTAGATTAAGAAGAGTTTTGAGTATGTCTTTTAGTTTTAAGGTTACCACTTTGCAAAAGAGCAGCACTCATGCTTAGAGTCTTGGCATTTTCATTACCAGCGTTAACGTTTGACGCTTCACTCAGAAAACCATGACATCAGTAAGCATTTCTAAAGTAAATTTGCTGAAATAAAGTGTAAATAAAGTGAAATAACACATTTCATGTGGGAATGTGTGTCTTAATAAAACTAAGTTGCACCAAATGTACTAATTTGTAACTAATAAGATTTATTTAAATTGATAAAAGCAATGTTCTTAAATGTTCTTGCAATGTGCTAAAACAAGAACTTGACACTACTTGGTTTATTTAAATAAATAAAGACTCAAATGTAAAGATAATCAATTAACTTTTACTTAATGTTTAACCTAACACTCCTAAATAAATTAAGTAAATTTGACATGATATTGACAAGTTATTTGTAACTGATATAAGGTCAGAAAATTTACTTGAAATTTGTTTGTGCAAATTGTTACTAGGATTTTTTGAATCTTAAGAGTTATTTTTTTCAAAGTATAGTAAAATATTATTTACAATAAAAAAGACAAAATAATCAAGTTATTAAAATTATTACTTTATGTTTACAGATGTGTTTTAAAAAATCTTCATTAAACAACACTTGGAAAATGTCTGAAAAAGAAAACAAATTTCACTAGGGCTAATCATTTTTGCCTTCAATATATTTGACTGTGTCACATGCACACCTGCCAATAAGTTAACAGACAAAGCATAAATTCTGGACACTTAAGTGTCTTGAACGTCAAGGTTCTTCAGTCACAACATGCAATTAGATTCTCTTCACTTTCAACAGACTAAAGCTTTTTCTTTTTTTGAGGAATCTTATTTAGTGTTTTCCCCTAGGTAGTGCTGAGGGGTCCTGACAAAGACGATAATTATCCTGACTTTTACAAAGCAGAGCAGTTATCCGAAATGTCAGAATCGTGTCTTCCCTACTGTTGACATTCCTTAAAGCAATCCAAACTTCTTAGGAAGAGAAAAAAGAGAGGAGAAAAAATGTGCCTTTGGGCTCGTGTGGAAACTGTGCCATGTTGAAGGATGTTTAATGTGAAAATACTTACCGCTGGGCCACTGGGTCCTCGCTCACCCTTCTCACATACACACTTCTGGGACAGAGGACACTGAATATGGAGAAAAGAGTAACGGAAACATCTTATTTTAGATAGATTTTAGTGTTCTGGCAAAAAAAAATAAAAAAACATTGTTATTTTATTGAATAACCAAAAATAACATGTTGGTATTGGTGGTTTATGAGGACTCTCTATAGGCGTAATGTATTTTATATAGTAAAAACTACTTATATATGGCCTTACCTCAACCCCATCCCTAACCATCATAGAAAACATATAGCACAATATAATGTAAAAAAAAAAACTTTTGGTATGATTTTTAAGCATTTTGAATTACGAGGACACAAGGCATGTAGTCATAAACCACCTAAATAGAATACAACTAGGTCAGACCCATGTCATACAAATTAATATCCTTGTAAACCACCAAAATCAGTACACACACACACACATGCTTGAATATATGGTTTGCAAGGACTCCTCATAGTTGTAATGTATTTTGTACAGTAAAAACCACTTATATATGGCCTTACCCCACCCCTACCCCTAAACCCAACCATCATAGGATATATGTAACAATGTTTGTATGTCAAACCCCATTAAGTATGATTTTAATTATGAGGACACAAGGCATGTCCTTGTAAACCACCTTAATTGAGTACAACTTGGTCATGCCCATGTCATTATACAAATGTATGTCCTTGTAAACCACCAAAACCAGCACACACACATGCTTGTATATATGGTTTACAAGGACACTCGATAGTCGTAATGTGTTTTATACAGTAAAAAACACTTATTTATGGCTTTACCCCACCCCTACTCCTAAACCCTACCATCATAGGATACATGTAACAATTTTTGTATGTCAGTAGACCCCATTAAGTATGATTTAAATTACAAGGACACAAGGCATGTCAAACCACCAAAACCAGTACACACACATGCTTATACATATACGGTTTACGAGGACTCTCCATAGGCATGATGTATTTTATATTGTAAAAAAAAAGATCACAAAGTTTGAATGTCAAAACACTCAACTATGAATTTTAAGCATTTTGAATTACAAGTACAACTAAGTTATACCCATGTCATTATAGAATTTAGTGTCCTCATAAACCACATGAACAAGTACACACACAAACTATGAATATCATAAATTTTTATCATGATTTACAGGCTAAAATGTTTTATGTTGTGCTAAAATAGTTTATATATGCCAAATATTAAGGACAATTATGATTTGTTTGATTACAAATTAAAAGACTGGATCACAAACGATTCATTAACCAATTGTCATTTAATATTTTTATTCTTTGCTACTAACCTTTAATCCATTAGGATTTACACATTTGTCTGCATTTAATCATATAGAATATAATAATATTTAGTATGATCACTTTGTTCTTTTATGCAGTGATGGAAGGAACCACTGAAAAGTTTTGGTTTCTCTGGATTTATGGTTTTATTTGTGGGTTATTTATGTGAGTAAATCCTTATTTTCATATGTTTTTGTAAACTAATGGAGACGCTGCTCTCACATTTAAAATAAAATGTTTTCATTTAGATTTAGTTTTTAAAATAATTTAAAAAAATGTTCATCTTTAAAAAGGGTGTCATGTTTTTAGACATTTTAGACGTTTTAGACATTCAAGACAATGCCAATGTATTACCTAAGAGCACTGTAAAAAGCTTTAAGTTACTTTACATAAAGTGAGCAAATTTTAATTCAAAAAAACCCTTCATTTTAATAATTATGCACATTAACATAATTTTAGGGCAACAGGTTTACTCACATTTTAAGTAAAGTCAACTATTTGTTGTAACAACTCTAATTTTCAAAGACAACAAATTGAAACATTTGTTTTTGTGACTACTGGTAATTTTCTGGAAAAAAAAAGTTGTAAATGACAATAATTTTATTTGAAACTTTAATAAATGTTATCAGACTTTTATAAAATAAAACAAAAATGACTATTTTACTCAAACTCATACCAAACAAATGGAGTAAATTTAAATTTGTCTCTTATTTTTTTTACATAGCTTTAAATTTTAATAAGTGCTAGTCAAAAGAAGTATGTTTCACTTCTAGGGGTGTAACAGATCATGGTTGATCCGTGATTCGTACGAATCACAACCCACGGTTTGGAACACACGTCCGCGGAATAATACTTGTTTTTTTCCTGTACTAAATTTGTAGCGATCTCAGAGAGATTGCCTCTTGCGTCATTCAAATCACATGTATGAAATCAATAGGTTTTCCAGTAAATATAATGACGAAGGAAGATGTTGTGGTAGGTTATTTGGGATGTGGTGAGTTTTTTATGTTATTAAAGGTTTTTTTCTGTCTTTACTTGTTTAGCCTGCATTAATGCATTCAGTGTAAGCTGCACGATTGATCATTAAAAGATTGGGATCTCAACACCCACGCAACATAAATTATAAATGATGATGATTTGCATATGTTTATTAATCCATCGAATCGCTGCATTCAAATCTGTGTTTGAAAAACACAAAAGTCAAGAAAGAGATTCAGTCTTTAGTCTTTTGAGTTATGAAGTTACAAACAGTCAAGTAACACAGAAGTACTGGGATAACAGTTTATAGTTTAGATATAACCACTGATGTCAATGGTAAAGATTAAAATCACCGTCATTTGCATTTAACAACACTCAAATTAAAAGTTGCAGGTAGCAATTACATTATTTAACCAATGGCCAACCAGCCATCAAAAATAAAACCAAGAATAATTCTTCAAAAATGATCCATCTAGCAATGAAACATGAAGTTTTATGAGAGAGTAACTGAATCATTTATTTAAAAAATGAGACTAAAAATAAATATGGGTTGTAGGAATTATAATGTTAGATTTCTACATTTAGCGTTATCAGCAACAGTAGTATAACAGTGAATTTTTCACAGTACTGATTATCTTACAATTAATTTTTATTCAGCTGATCATTCATTTTATTTTTAATAAAATCACAGGTTCTAAGTTCTGTTTGTTAAAACCTAAATAAATGGAAACCTTTGTAATAAATGGAAAGCAAATTTCATTTGTTTCCTCCCCTTTTTGGCTAATCGGAAAAATGGTCCGGTCCATGACTAAAAACGCATAATGTGATCCGAGCCACAAGATTTGTGATCTATTACACCACTATTCACTTCTATTCTATAAAAATATCTCTTACATCCATTGTTGTCATTTAATTTTCGCAAACATGGAAAGTTGACACTTGCATTTCATTTGCTTTCTACATCAGATCAATCTGACGTTTTCCACAATATATTTGAATATTATTTACTTACCCCATCGTTTGCCAGTTGAGCCTGTGTAGAGATAACAACAAGAAAAAAAATGAGATTCAGTCCAAACTAAGGGTGGTACATTGAATCAGAAAACATAATTGTTGCTATTTGGCAAGCCTTTCATTTATTTGGTTTTCCTAAACATTATATCATCCCATATACATTCCACAAATCTCCCCAGAGCAATAATAAATGTGATTAAAGGAAGCATTATCATTTAACATGCTGAGTCCTGCTTTACACTGGAATAATATCAAAGCGTTTCTGCTCAAATGAGATAAATGAAACCTCCTTTAAATACATATCGGTGCAACAGTAGGAACGACAACAAAGAGTGATGGAATATATAATCTCAGATGCACGTCAGTAAAGCCACAACAGGACGTGTTTACTCTAATTATACTAAAAGAAGTGAGGAAAGGCTAATCGTCAGGTGTCAGGGGTCCTAGAACATGCACTAGAAAACACAATATAATTATTTTCTCTCATATGTGTTTAAAGGGCCATGAAACCCCCCTCTTTCGGTTCAAGTCTACCTCTGAATTTTTTTCTAAAAATGCTCTGAGATGGGCGTGGAGTGCTGAGAGCAGAGGGAGGAGTGGGCGTGGTCGGCAGAGCAGGGGAGAAAGAGGGGAGCAAACAACCGTGAGGAGACCCATGATTTTATAGTGTACAAAGTTACAATGCAAAGAAATAAAGTAATTTAATGCCCTGCTACATTTGTTATTTGTAATTTCATATCCACATAACCACAATTTGTTATATCATTATAAAGATAATCGTGTTTATATAAACACTATAAATGAGGAGGACTTCTCTCCTCCTTAATCCCCAGGTTTGAATGCAGACACAGTGGATAGCAGTGCAGCAGGTCTCTTGCCCTGTCTATTTCAACCATTAACCCTGCCGGTAATCTGGAGGATTTTAAACATAGGCGAACACAGCAGCACGGCTATAGGCGATGTGTCTAAATGGTAACAAACTCAACTGATAAAAGACAAAGTCTGCCATTCTCCAATACTCGTACAGCTCTCTCTGCAAAAATGCTTGCTGCAAACCAACAGCTTTGCTGTATCAGCCCTGATAGAATCAAGGGGAAAAACATGCAACAAACCCCGGGGATCATGGAATCAAACACATACAGTACGACCCGTGCCGTGGGCAGACACGGTCTCACACAGTCATTGAGTCTCACAGTTTAGCAGGTCTGCCTTGCCTTCGGAAAGCACATGTTCTCATGAATAATTAAGAAGCAGGGTTTCTCATAGGATAAGAAAACTCCAATTATCCAGTTTTTCCCACAATTAAAGCTGACAGCAGCTAACGTTTTCTTAATTGATGCTCAACACACACACATCTGGTAAAATGTAAAAAAAAAAGTACTCCAGGGTATCTTGAACCTTTAAATACATATTAAATAGTAGGCCAGATGTGGTCAGCTGTAATACACTATAAAACATTCTTGCTGCCTTGAAATTATTTAGTTGAATCAAATGAACTTTTTTAGGCATTTCAACTTACATCAATCAAACTGACTAAAAATGTTATGTTAAACCTAAATATAGCTGAAACCTGATTAACTTATTTAAATTAAAGCTACATAAAATATTTGTTTTCCTGACTTTTTGTTCATTACATTTTTAGGTATTCAGACATATCCACCTCTAAAGCTAACAAGACTAACCTGATCAAAATAAAGCAGCAACCAGGCAATCGAGACAAAACAAATATATCTGTTAAATTCATTCATTCATTTTCTTTTCGGCTTAGACCCTTTATTAATCCAGGATCGCCACAGCGGAATGAACCGCCAACTTATCCAGCACGTTTTACGCAGCGGATGCCCTTCCAGCTGCAACCCATCTCTGGGAAACACCTATACACAACGAACAATTTAGCATACCCAATTCACCTGTACCACATGTCTTTGGACTGTGGGGGAAACCGGAGCACCCGGAGGAAACCCACGCAAATGCCCAGCCGAGGCTCGAACCAGCGACCTTCTTGCTGTGAGGCGACAGCACTACCTACTGCGCCACCGCATCGCCCATCTGTTAAATTATACAACTTCATTTTGAGTTGACATGTTCAACTTAATTTTTTAAAAAAAGATTAGGCTTGATCTCGATTAAAAAATATGTGAAAAAAGTTTCAAAAAGGTTATGAAGCAAAAGTGATGTATATTTAGGTTGAATCATTCATTCATTTTCTTTTCAGCTTAGTCCCTTTATTAATCAGGGGTCGCCACAGCGGAATTAACTGCCAACTTATCCAGCATATGTTTTACACAGCGGATGCCCTTCCAGCCGCAACCCAGCACTGGGAAACACCCATACACTCTTGCATTGACACAGACTATGGCCAATTTAGTTAATTCAATTCACCTATACAGTATAGTGCATGTCTTTGGACTGTAAGGGATACCGGAGCACCCTGAGGAAACCCACGCCAACACGGGGAGATAATTAGGTTTATACAAATAATAAAACAATAAAAGTATATTATATTGTATAAAATGTTTTTTTTTTTTGCAAAACGTATATTGCATGACATCTTTTTTGCCTAAAATGGACAATATCAAAGCAAAATATTGGGAGAAATTATATTCAGAATTTGAAGTTGGTATCTTAAAATAACAAAATAATTTTGCTTGGCCGCAGTTCCAAACATCACCACTAGATGAAATCCAATATCCATTGTTGACCATATTGACCTTATTCTTCAATGCGGAAGTACGCTTGTTTGTGCGATTTGTTTTAGAACTTCCGATTCAGTCGCCTATGGGGGAAATGACTAGGAATAATAAACGGCAGTAAATGGTCAAACTACATGCTCTACAAACAAGTGTTTGCATGACTATGCAGATAAAATAGAATAATATAATAAGAAAATATCAGTTTGCAACATCAAGCAGCAAAAAGAGCTGTTTTTAACGTCTAAAAATAAATGGAAGTGAATTAAACTGGAATCTCGAGCCAAAAAGATTCAAATGGCTGCGCCCGGTCATACATGTAGAATAAGGTGAATAAGGGCGCCCTGTTTTGTGTATGGAACTATGTTTTTTGTAAATTAGACATTCTAAAGTAGCCTCCAAAATAAACCCCAAAAAGAAACAACTTTAGTTTTTATTTCATAACATTTAAAACATGTTTAGACGTTTCTTTTTTTTAAAAAGAGTTGAGTTTGAATCGCCCTACACTTGTCACTTTTGATTATTATAGAGTGCTTTTTTTCTGCGTCTCCACAATAGAAATGCATGGAAATTTCATGTCATTTAAAACGGCAAACAATGAGTCTTCGGCATGGGCGTAAATTTCATTTAATCTCATAAGCAATTTTTGAAGGGGACACAAATAATACAGTCAAATTGTACTTGTATAAATGTACTTATATATGTCTAGAAGTGTCCACGTTAACTAAGACACTTAATAGAAATTGATTATACAAAAATACAGTGGGGTCAGTGGGTTCGGATGTACTGTAGCACAGTGCTTATTTAGTAAATGCACAGCTAAACAATATGCTATTGTGGCCGTTAATGTTAAGTTAACACTATGCTAAGTCGTCAGAGATAAAACAATGCATCGGAAACGGTTTTGGCGTGTTAGTTGCAGTGCACTATGCAACAAGCTATTGTTAACAAACTAACGTTCACTAGATAAGTAATATTTTAATCGCTAATATAGCAGATTCATGGAAAATTACAACTGTAATCAGCACTTTTGCCGCAACTAATTTGTGAATGAGTCTGCATCAACTACATTAAAGACAATCGCGTTGATTAAAGTGAATAAAATAGTCTCCTTACTGGAGTTCAACATTAACTGAGCCGCAGTCGCACACCTGACTCGTGTGTGTTGAGTAGGTGAGGTGAACTGGGAAAGTAGGCAGTGGGCCAAACCACTGTGATGAAGGGGAGGGGGAACTCAACTGTTTCTAAATGCATTTTTGCGTTTGTTTTTTTCTACTTACACAATTACTTTAGGTATACATACATATATTTTTCACAATAGATAATATTAATAATAAATGCGATTTTTAAAAAAAATATTCTTTTGGGGGGAGGTGGGACAACCCTTGGATGGGGGACACGTCCCCTCCGCTCCCCCCCAGGATTTATGCCCATGGTCTTCGGAAGGCAACAGTCTGTTATATTTCCATGACAGAATACATATTTGGGAGTCAAAATCACATAAACTGACACAGAGACTATCATAACAGACAGAAATATTGTGCAGTCTTAACCCGGCATAACCCTTGAACAAGCTCAGACAGAAACTGAAGACTTTTTGCGTGTCCTGCAAAATGTATGGAATTCTGCAGAATGGATTTAAACATGACAAAAATGATTAAAATCCATCAAAAAGCAAAAAACAAAACAAAAAAACAACAACAACCTTTGATTTGTTTACAGTGTATCCAATTAAAATGAGTACTTGTCAAGATACAAGCAATGTCATTTTATTCATTCATTCATTTTCTTTTCGGCTTAGTCCCTTTATTAATCTGGGGTCGCCACAGCGGAATTAACCGCTAATTTATCCAGCATATGTTTTACGCAACGGATGCCCTTTTAGCTGCAACTCATAATTGGGAAACACCCATACACACTCATTCACACACATACACTACGGACTATTTAGTTAACCCAATTTACCTATAGCACATGTCTTTGAACTGTGGGTAAACCGGAGCAAGCAAAACCCACGCGATCACAGGGAGAACATGCAAACTCTACACAGAAATGCCAACTGATCGCTGTGGCGACCTCTGAAATAAAGACTAAGCTGAAGGAAAATGAATGAATGAATGAATCATTTTATTTGGAAACACGAACTTCTAAATCATTTTTGGACTTTGATGTAGTCTATTTTTTTTATTTAATTTGTGTTAAAAGTGAATTGACTTTTTTTTTTTTTTTTTTTTTACATTTTTTAAAAATTAAGCTGAAAGCATGATCAAATTGCCCAAAATAATAAACACACAACCTCCCAATTTGCAGGAATGAGAAGAATATGACCATTTTTATGAAACTCTATGGAGAATTCTAAGTGGGCCTGTGTATAACCCCTAAATTGCCATAATATTACCAGAATTACTTTACCAGATGAATTCTGAAAATGCACTTCCTGTTTGTTTTCAGTCAAATTCTCAGATTACGGGCTATTTTAACAATCTAGGTGAAAAGTCTAAAGCGCATGGTGCAAAAGCATTAAGGACGTGTCTGAATCTTTGCTATTTTAAGGATGGAAAAAAACAGACTTTGTAAGTGGAAAAACTTCACTAGCGAGAAAACAGTTAAACAGACCATCTGCAGCATGAGGATAAAGAACGAGCCTCGTCCATACGGCCTCTTTACTTTCTCTTAAACTTTACTTTTACTCTATGCTCCTTTACTTTCATAGATAAGGAAACGATGTTGTACTGCACGCACTCCACTGAAGACATCCATCAGCCTGTATCTTTAATTTCGTTTGTTAAGTGCAAGGATTTGTTTCAAAACTGTTTCTAAATTCAATTCTAATTTCCAGCAAATTAGTAAATAAACAATAATAACGAAGTGTTATAAAAAAGCTGAGTTATATCCAAACACACGTCCTATTGCCCATATGATCCAAAACCCGACAGGTGGATAAATTTAAACTTGCTTTTATTAAAACAAATATAAATATGCACATAATAAATAATACCAATAATAATAACATTATACAAAAGCAAATTGTCAAGAATAAACTGAAAAAGCCCCCGAAGATGAAGGCATGGAGGCTGTAGTTTTTATGTTCATGTAGAAAATAATAATTTTTTTAGCATTTTAATTCTTTAATTCTTTTTCATTTGTAAAGATATTTGTGTATTGCTGTGCATCCTGTGTGTATTAAGCAACGTGTACGCGTTTAGGGCGCACAACTAACATGCTCTCTGCTGGACTTTAGACCTGCTTTCAGCTGGTCAATGGCACAGTCTGTTTTAGTGCCTCAAAATAGCAACGTGCCAACAATGCGCCTTTACACACCTCCTTTCTAGAACGAAACACCCATGAGTCCACAAAGCGGAGCAAATGGATTTGCTATTTGAACAACGTGGCAGAAAATGGGAAAATTAGGGTTGAGTTGGTCTGAAAATAGCAACAAATCACACCAAACACGTCTTGCGCCATATTGCGCCGGGTGTATGATAGGGCACTACGTCTGTCTGAGGTATTGGGCGTGGCAAACATACTTAACCACACCCCTCTAACTGTCAGTTTTGACAACAAACAGAAATGGTGTGCAGGAGATGTCTGTTCGGTTGTAATAACTCTCCCCAAACCCTTTTTCAGGCATTTCTGAATGAAATGCCTACTTTAATACATCCAATCAGTTCGCAGTAGCAAACACATAAATCTAAATGAATTATTTGTACAAATTGTTCCACCCCTTTGCAGAATCAACCATTAATTACCACTGCCCAAGGTGAACAAATAAATTTAGCGTCCAGCTAGAAGTATTTAGGCATTATTTTATTTGATCAGAAGATTTCTTACAAAGTACACATACAGTAGCAAATTTGGTTCGCAAATTGAGAGTTAAGCTTGGGTTTTACTATCAAAATGCATCCTACTTTTCTCTTAATGTTCGTAAACATTTGGTGTCTGCAACATTTTTTCCATTGATTGACTGTGGTGATGTTTTTTATGTGAATGCTTCAACCAAATGTCTTCAGTTTTTAAAGCGCTCTGAGGTTTGTTACAGCCTGTCGTTGACTAACTCACCATTGTGAACTGTATGCCAAAGCTGAGTGGCCTTCTCTGAATGTAAGATGGTACACCCACTGGATGACTCTGCTCTACAAGGCTCTTCTGGGTTTGGTGCCTTTATACCTATGTTTCCTTCTTCATATAGGTCAAAAAGCCAGTATGCCCTACGTTCAATTGAATCTAATCGTTTGACTGTACCCCGGGTTCGAAATGAAATGGGAAACCGAGCCTTTAGTCATCCCGATGAAATCATTTCGCTCTATCCTTTATACTAAACAACAACAGTCTATTTCTCAATGTATGTATTTTTAACATATTGTAATGTGGTATTGCTGATTAACTAAACAGTATTTTTTTTATTATATTTATTTTTTATTAATTATTATTATTAATTTTCGTGTGTTGCGGATCTCTTAGCCAGGTCACTCTTGTAAATGAGATCTTTATTTCAATGTTTTTTTTTTATGTGGTTAAAGAAACTTATATAACACAAGCCACGCCCACTGCTTTCTCACTTAATATTCTGTTTCTCTAGGAACTGCATCACAATACGAAAAAGAATAACTTAGCTTATAGGTCATGCAGAATTTAAAAGTCTATATACATGACATTCAATATCAGGACAAGATTAGTGATTGGCTTGGCTTGTACTTACAATCTGAGTAATGACTTTTTCCATGACGTTTGTGTCTTGTAGATTATAGAGGAATCTGGAGGCTGGGGTACTGGACAGCAACCTCAAGTTTGCAGCGTTCGCTGGGTCGTTGGCAGTACGAGTGATGCCAATCGTGAACACCTTCACGCCCTGGTTCTTTGCATCCGCCATGGCAGAGAAGATATCAGGGTTTCTGGGATGAAAGAAGCCATCTGTGAGGAGCAGGGCGATCTTGATTCGTTCCGGGCTGGATTCTTCCACAAATATCTTGGTCATGTTGGTGATGGCGTAGGTTGTGTAAGTGCCGTGGCCAATGTAAGCCATTGGTGCGATGCTGCTCCTGAAGTTCTCAGTGCCTTTCCACTGTTTTAGGGTTTGCTCGATGATGACGTGACTGCTGTACTGGAGCAGGGCTGCTCTCCAGCTGAGTTTGCGGCCTGTGTCCAAGCGGATGCTCTGGAGGCCTTCTATAATGTCCATCGTGAACTTTTTCTCCTGCTGATGGTTGTCCTTGGCTGTCTCGGAGCTGTCCAAGAGAAAAGCCAACTCAAGGCTGCAGTCCTCATCCAAGATGGCTGACACAGAGTAAGAGAAAATGAGAAAAAGTGTTACAGGAGGACAAAACTATCAGACATTTTGCTATATGACATGTTAGGTCTTCTGAAATTGGAGAAGATCAAGTTTTCTCTTAGAGGCTCATCCAATAGGTTTTATACTCCATGGAGGCCACTACTGAATTATTTTGACGATTCAGCACCTCTTGAAGTGGTTACCCCTTATGTACTGTTGGGGATATTTTCATCCACTCTGGGGGTATTTTGAGTCTTAATTTGGCCATAACCTTTTGTGTGTTTCAGCTAGCAGAATGGTTTTTGGTGACAAATCTTATTTTGACACATATTTTGAGAAAATGCTTTGAAGTTTACACTCTGGGCAAATTTAATACCCTTTTCTTATGTTCGGGGTGAAAACATCCACTGAATTAAACTGCTGTAAAAATGCATCAGATTAATATGTCAGAATTATTAGCCCCCTTTTGATTTTTTCTTCTTTTTTAATTATTTCCTAAATGATGTTTAACAGAGCAAAGAAAATTTTCACAGTATGTCTGATAATATTTTTTCTTCTGGAGAAAGTCTTATATGTTTTATTCCGGCTAGAATAAAAGCAGTTATTATTTTTTTAAAACCATTTTAAGGTCCAAATTATTAGCCCCTTTAAGCTATATATTTTTCAATAGTCTACAGAACAAACCATCATTATACAATAACTTGCCTAATTACCCTAACCTGCCTAGTTAACCTAATTAACCTAGTTAAGCCTTTAAATGTCACTTTAAGCTGTATAGAAGTGTCTTGAAAAATATCTAGTCAAATATTATTTACTGTCATCATGGCAAATATAAAATAAATCAGTTAATAGAAATGAGTTATTAAAACTATTATGTATAGAAATGTGTTGAAAAAAATCTTCTCTCCGTTAAATTGAAATTGGGGGAAAAATAAACAGGTGGGGCTAATAATTCTGACTTCAACTGTATATAAATTATTATTATTATTATTTTGCATACATTTGTTAATCAAGATTATATGGTGCTGATATACCCATTTATTTAATTCATAACCGCCACTAATAGCCATGCAGAAGGGAACCTATTTGAGTGCATGAGAGTGTTTTTCATGTAGTGGCAATTGGTCAAATATTTGTAACCTAGCCTGTAATAAATAATAATTATTGATAAAGCAAGTTATACTGCAATCAGGTGATGTGCTCCATTGGGCACGATAGCCTAATCTTAATATTATTTTGTAGTGTGTGCTGTGCCGCCGTTTTCATATCTTGCAGTGTGCGCACGTTTAAGATTTGAGGTAATAACATTGCCATGATAGTCAAAGAAATCGAAACATTATTTTCACCCCAACGCAATTTAATAGGGCACTAAAAAGTTAAAGAACTTAATTCTTATATTTGCCTAATTTTTGCAGCCTAGGGCTATACGTCTCACCATGTATTGTATCTTTTCCAAAACATACAGTATAGTGTAAAAGCATGTTCATTAGTAAGAAAACCAAAACAACCAAACAAAATGATATTTTAATTGAACACCTACAGTACCGTCCTATCTAGTATTGTGAAAAGGCAAAGCTGAAAATCTATGGTTAAAGCACCACCCAGTGGTCAAAAGCTGCAGGCGCACCTACTACCGCCGCAGCGACAGCAAGCATGAGGGAACATATTGAAGTGGAGATATCTGTATGCATCACCATATACAGCTTAAAAATAGGACGTGTGTTTGGATATAACTCTGTTTTTTGTCAACACTTTGTTATTATTGTTCATTTATTCATTTGCTGGAAATTAGAACGGAATTTAGAAACAGTTTTTAAACAAATCTTTGCGCTTAACAAACGAAAGTTACATTTGTAGGCTAATGGATGTCTTCAGCGGAGTGAATTTCCACTGTTTTCTTTTCCACAGAAGTAAAGGGTAAAGAGTAAAAATAAAGAGGCAGAATGGAGGAGCCTCGTTCTTTATCCTTGCACTGCCGATTGTCTGTTTAACTGTTTTCTCGCTAGTGAAGCGTTCAGTTTTTCCACTTACAAACTCCGCCATGTACTGTAAATAGCAAACGCACCATGGTGCGACGCAACTGACTCTTAAAGGGAATGGGAGATGAGACTCTGATTAGTTAAATGCATGTTATGCTCAAAACACACCCATAACTCATTGTGATTATTTATAAACAAATTTCGAGAGGATCACGTGCTTATGATTGTTCTTAGCTTTCCAGCATCAGCTCATGATCAATTATCCAATCAGATGGTTCCTAACTCACTATAAATAACCAGAGTTTTCTTATCTCAATATCTTCGTCTTGTAGAACCCAGGGCTTGAGGATCTCATAAGCTCAGGGCTCTCTCCCGGGACAGCATGCCAAACAAGCCTTATTATCAATCATTAGCTAAGTGTGAACTCTTGAAAAGAGATTAAGCACAACCTTGTTAGACCATGCGCCGGGGCGCAAAGCGTATTTTTCCATCCTTAAAATAGCAAAAGTGGATTCAGACATGCCTTTTGTGCCATGCGCTTTAGACTTTGCACCTAGATCTTTAAAATAGAGCTCTCTGTGTTTTGTTCTTAAAGGCCTGTATTCACTAGGATTTTACACTCACGGATTTACATGAAAACAAGAAAAACAATGGTGTTTGAGGCTCACGGTGTTCCTCTAAACTCCTATTATTGATCTATGACTAGTTCTACACAGATTTTAGATAAGAACTGATTTTCTTCAATTTATGATCGGAAAGACAGAAGGAGGATTTTGAAAAGTCCTTTTTTTGTGGCAAAACATGAATATTCAGTCATTTTGAAGATTGACTTTTCCAGATTACCCACATTTGAGAAGTAATTATGCTGTCTTGAACACTCTCAGGACCCGAGGCTGTGGATTAAAGGTACTAATGCTGTAAGTAATGTTTAATTTCTTGCACAGATGCTTAATGCATCACATGGAGCCACAGGTATTAATTTACGTTTACTGCATATGTTTATTGATATTTTTACTTTCAGAGAGCTGGTAGCTGTTGACTTGCAGTTTATAAATCAACAAGAACCACAGTTCCAGCTAAATATCTTCTGTAATGTTCTACTGATGAAGCCACCTAGATAACCTGGGGGTGAGTAAATTTACTGCACATTTTTATTTTGAGGTGAATTGTCCTTTTAAGGCTGTCTAGCCTATTCCCAAGTCTGGAATTAAATGCTGAATAGGGCTCAACCCTGCTGTCTATCTGGGTATTTGCACAGACGTAAAAATCAGACAATACGATGCTTTAATCCGGAAGTAATGCTGCCATGCACCATTAAAATTTAAAAGAATGTCAGAATTGTCCTCAAAAACACCACAAATCCTTTAATTCTCTCAATGATTGTCTTTTTTTGAGGCAGTCTGTCATCTGATCCTATTTTCTTCATGGCAGCTCATCAGTCTTCATGTCATCGGTGACAAGACATAGCCTACCGGGTCTTAAACCGATATGAATAAATCATGTTCGTGTTAAGAGAACTGAGAGAGATTGTGCCTCAGGCCTCCAAAATCACTAAAACCAGACATCCTCCTTCTAGAAAGACAGTCTTTAGATATGCTACTATAGTATGTCTTAACATGACGTTGCATGTTTTAACTATCTTTATGAGTCTTAGACAGCATGAGACACACTGATGGTGACTTATGAGTCTATAGCGTGTAAGAATAACTTCATTATTATAGAGGTTTACCCACTTAAAATAGTTACCAGACAAGGCAAATCTGCCCGAAAGCGCAATTCCAAAACAGCGTCAATGAGCATACAATTTTCTGAGGATGATTTACAGACAGTGTGGAAATTCAAGAACAAAAATGTAACATTTAATTTACATTTTGACCAAAGCAAAGTGCAGCACAAATTAACGTAGTGGCAAAAAAAGTAGACCACATAAAGTGTGGGTGATCTACTATGACTGTAATGGGATGTGACACTGACAACAGAAGTGCGGATCCAAATGCAGGTTTATTAGAGAGGTCAGGTAAGCAATGGTCAACACAGGGGCAAAGTATACAGGCAATCCAGAGTCGTAGTCAGATACACAGGCAGATGATCAGAA
>LR812527.1:58933288-59055788 GCA_903798195.1 Danio kyathit
CTACCACAGCAAATTCAGTTTTTACTGTTAATATTTGGCGCCAGATAATCAGGAAGTGACGATTTTGTTCACTTTGACTTGTTGGATGGAAACACTGCTTTATTCACACGTCTTTTATGCGATAATCCAGTTTTGCGCATAAAGTTCATTTGCATTTTTGGATGGAAAATAGTTATTGATGCATGTCCAAAAGCATTTGCAATTTGTTAGAAGGAATGAGAAACTGCTACTATGATGTGCACAAATGAC
Source organism: Danio kyathit (assembly GCA_903798195.1). NCBI lineage: Eukaryota > Metazoa > Chordata > Actinopteri > Cypriniformes > Danionidae > Danio > Danio kyathit. Next base: position 58,933,538 of record LR812527.1, read on the forward strand.
TAATTGTTTTGAGAAATGCATTAACTGTTGTGCAGATGTAAATAGTGTTGTGAGAAATTCACCAAAGCGACTGAGAAAAACTGTAATTTGGCCACAACGTTCTCTGTGTTTCAGCAAATGGAAAGACTTTTGATGACAACTCTTGTTTTAACACATATTTTGAAAAAAAACATCTTTAAAAATGTAAAAAAAAAAAAACTCAACAATGGACTCTGGGCAAATTGACTACCCTTTCGTATGTTGGTGGCTGTTTTTGCCCCATTGACTTCCATTATAATGATGTTTTTTGATTGCAAAGTCATGACACCAAATAATCATGCATTCTTGATTGTTGCTGGTTTTTCAGATGTAGTTCTCCAGGTCAAATGTGTTATTTTTACTGTAAATCGTCAGTTACAGTGCAAAAAAAAACTTGATTCTGGCTTTTATAAGCAGAATACTGTGTGTGTGGGTGCATGTAAGAGTGTAAGAGAAACCTTTGTAGACGTACTGTACCTTAAATCGTCTGAGAAAATCGGAAAAAATAGGCAGCTCAGCTCTCAGAACATAGTTAACATAGTGTATTTATGCACACACATTATAATTTGCTGTTTTGCTCCTTAGAACTCCATTTAAAAGCCAGAAACTTTTTTTTTACACAGGCATATCTAAAGGGTTAATAGTGCCAACTGATGATCAACAGTAAAAATGACACATTGTACCTCTTCCCAACAGGGAAAACCAGCAACAATCAAGAATACATGATTATATGGTGTCATGGCTTTGAAATCAAAAAATGTCATTATAGTGGAAGTCAATGGGGCAAAAACAGCCACCAACATAATGAATGGGTAGTCAATTTGAACAGTACACAAGGGTCAATATAATTAATATTAAACATAAAAAGTGTTACCCTAAACTTTAAAAGTATTGTATTATAGTTTATGGTTATCACAAAAATAAATAAATATCCAGCAATTAAATTATTTAAAAGTAATAGTAATAAAAAAAAATTATATAGGATCGTTTGACACTGAATCTAAAATAACGATGCTGAAAATTCATCTTTGCATCACAGTAATAAATTACATGTAAATCTTAAAAATTCATTCATTCATTGGGCTTAGTCCCTTTATTCATCAGGGGTCGCCAAAATGGCATGAACTGCCAACTTAGCCAGCATATGTTTTACACAGTGGATGCCTTTCCAGCTGCAACCCAGTACTGGAAAAGACCCATACACACTCATTCACACTCATACACTACGGACAATTTAGCTTACCTAATTCACCTGTATCGCATGTCTTTGGACTGTGGGGGAAACCGAAGCACCCAGAGGAAATAAATAATTGCAACCTTGCTGAGAGAGTGAGATTTTCAAAAACTTTTGATGACTCTAAACTTTCTGAAGGTGTGTTTTTAGAAAGTAATATTTTTAAGTTCATTAAAGAGGAACAATTTATTGGCACGTATACTATTAAGCACACTAGTATATTACCTTTCAGAGAGACTTTATTAACCAACTAAAACCTCAAAGACAGCAATAAAATAAACATTCTTTTTTTTAGTAGATGCTGAAAAGTCAAACCGCAATTAGTAAACATTTACTGAATAAATGCCAGTGACTCACCTTTGGCAGTAAAGCCTCTTGCCAGAAGCAGCCCAGGTGCGCAGCTCAGGTTCCTCAGGTGTATATGTGTGTGTGTGTTAATGTGTGTGTGTGTATATGAATGAAGAAGAGTCTGAAGTGAAGTGCAGTTGTGTGCGAGTGAACACTAGCAGACGGCGTCCTCGGACTGTGTGTACCACCGTCACAGCCCACTTCCCACCCACTTTTAAGGCGAGGAGGTCCCAGTGAACTCTTTAGTGGGATTGGAGGGATTTGATCTTTCCTTACAGACCGCAGAGAGTCAGCTTACACATTTAGCTGCATTCCAGTTATTTCATTTCCAAATATATACTTATACAGCTCTAGGGGAACAATAAAGAGATCACTTCAAAGTTATTATCTGTTCTCTGCATTTGCTAATAATAATATGTTTACATATACAGTTGAAGTTAGAATTATTAGCCCTCCTGTGAATTCTCTTCTTTTTCAAATATTTCCTAAATGATGTTTAACAGAGCAAGGAATTTTTCACAGTATGTCTGATAATATTTTTTCTTCTGGAGAAAGTCTTATTTGTTTTATTTCTGCTAGAATAAAAGTTTTAATTTTTTTTTAAAGCATTCTAAAGTCAATATTAATAGCCCCTTTAAGCAAAATATATATATATATATTTCGATTGTCAAACCATCGTTATACAATGACTTGCCTGATTACCCTAACTTACATAATTAACCTATGTTAAGCCTTTAAATGTCACTTTATTATCTAAAAAATATCTAGTAAAATATTATTTACTGTCATCATGGCAAAGATAAAATAAATCAGTGATTAGAAATGAGTTATTAAAACTATTATGTTTGGAAATGTGTTGAAGAAACTTCTCTCCCTTAAACATTCATTCATTCATTCATTTTCTTTTTGGCTTAGTCCCTTTATTAATCTGGGGTCGCCACAACGGAATGAACCGCCAACATATCCAGCATATGTTTTTACGCAGCGGATGTCCTTCCAGCCGCAACCCATACTGGGAAACATCCACACACTCATTCACACACAGACTACGCTCAATTTTCGCATACCCAATTCACCTGTACCACATGTCTTTGGACTTGTGGGGGAAACCGGAGCACCCGGAGGAAACCCACACGTGTAGAACATGCAAACTCCAAACAGAAATGCCAACTGACCCAGCCGAGGCTCGAAGCAGTGACCTTCTTGCTCTCCCTTAAACAACACTTGGGGAATATTAAAAAAAAAAAAAAAAAAGTATTTTATGGGACATTCTACCAGAAACGTACATTGTTTGTCCCTGGATTTAAAACATAAATACAGTAAATAAAAAGTATTTCATCCCAAAGATTTCTAAAGTGGACTGATGGTTGATTTACAGAGTTGCTCTGTAAAGGAATATGTCATTCATTTGGTTCTCAGATTTGTGTTCTTTATTAAAAAGAAATGTACAAACCCTGTAATTGTCCTTGTCCTCAGCCCAACTGAACCTACAGCTTTAATAGGTTTGTTATGCTAAAAAAACTGTTATTTAGAAAAAAAAACTTCAGAAATAGCCAATTTAAGTTGTTATTCACGTCAACTGAATGATAAGGACATGAAATTATGAATTAATTCTACAAAGAAATACTACAAATATATTACTCAGTGGTGGAAAGAGTACTGAAAAATCATACTCAAGTAAAAGTACCTTTACTTGCCTAAAAATGTAGTGCAAGTATAAAGTATCTGTTGTAAATATTACTCAAAGCATGAGTAAAAAGTAAACCTTTCAAAAGTACTCAAGAGTAGGGAGTATTACGTAGAAAGCTGATAAATTTACATGTAATTTGTGAATGTGTGTAAACGTAACATTCTGTAGTGCATTCAGTTATTGCTCAGCAGGCACACAACGTCATAAGACGTTAATATTAGGTTAGATTTAGGTTGTGATGTCAGGTGACCAAAATTCTACTGTATGTCTAGCCAGCGTCTAAGGACAATGTTATTTTAATGTCCAATAACGACGTCAAATGACGTTGATATTTGGTTGATTTTAGGTTGTGTTAGAAAGTGACAAAAATCCAATGTCGAGCCAACATCTTAAACCAAAGTCATATTGACATCAAATACTGACATTTATTCATCAGGTATGGCAACCAAAATCCAACGTCAAATAGACGTCATATTGGTAACATCCACACAACATCAAGCTGAAACATCATTAGATGTTGATATTTGGTTGCTTTTAGGTTGGACATTGGACATTGATGTCGTCGGCCTGACATTGAGTTCTGATATCACCATTCCCCACAATGTTGGGGTACAACGTCAATCTGACATCTTGTAGACGTTTTGAGCCTGCTGGGTGTTTAAGGCCATTTTGGACATCATACAGTAAACATCTGTCATCTTCTCATCAGTGACATGCATCTAAACAGTTTCTTGACCGATGCACATAAAGATTTTGAACATCTTCTTGAACACTTTTAATGCTTCCAAACAGTTTGCTGCGATTATAAATCGTCCATGTCTTGAGGTAGTTCATTAGGAGGCGATTTATTTTCTATGTGCGATTTGATTGGGCAGGAATCACAGGGCTGATTTTTCTAATCCTCATAGACAGGAAAAAATGAAGTAGTCACTGCAGGTTGAAGGAAAGTAGTGGAGTAAAAGTACTGATACAGCTCTAAAAATGTTCTCAAGGGAAAGTAAAAGTACACATTTTTAAAACTACTTAGTAAATAACAATTCCTGAGAAAAAACTACTCAATTACAGTCATTTAAGTATTTGTAATGTGTTACTTTACACCACTGATGGCGGGTGGGGACAAATTTGTGCAGACATAATAACTATGATACTCTTTTATTTATTAGACCATTGACTTTAGATGAGTGAAAACGATGTATATCTAATATATATATATATATATATATATATATATATATATATATATATATATATATATATATATATATATATATATATATATATATATATATATATATATATATATATAATTTATAAATATAATTCATACTTCGAGTTATTTATTGGGGGCTCCCAAATTTCATGGGGCCCTAAGCGGCTGCTTATCTTGCTTATTGGTTAAATCCTGCCCTGGTAATAATATGCATACTGTAAAAAGAAAATCTGTTCATCAACAGGTTCTGAATTTTATGATTTACTGAGGTTTTTTGGTTTATTTGCGGTTCTGGATTGCGCTATGGGACCTTGATCTCTGCTCTGTCAACTTTTGTTGTTGAAACTCCACCTCTGCATTTTAACAAAGATGCTTTTATTGTCATTTTAGGTGTTTGAAACAATTTTAAATATATAGAAAACAATAGAGAGAGAATTAAAATGATTAAATATCAGAGAATGCACCAGGCTTTTGTATTGTAATTTGCAACACCATCACAGACAATGTATCACTTCAAACTATTCTAAATGCCAAACTTTCAACATTAAAAGATGATGGAGGGAAAATCAATGTTATTCAAATGTATAAATAAATAAAATAATCACAAAATACTAAAATCTGTTAATTTATGTATATTTTTTTACATTGCGGATGTAAAGATGCTGACAGATCTTTGACCATAATAGTATGAAACTATTTGGGAAGCGTACGTGATCTACAGTAGCACTTCTGGCCTGTTGTTCTATGTCACATGACAGGCAGAAGATATATGCGCTGAGGCAAACAAAAGGGAACAGGGGTGGAGTTAGATTTACTAGCCTTTTGTCTTTCTTCAGACATTCCTCAAGACGCTGCCCTGGTTGTCATGATGATCAGAGGGCTTGACCTCTTATAGGCTTTTCTTTATGGGTTTTGTCACGTTTCTCTGTCCTGCTCATCACTGCTAAAATACGACCGCAAGTGCGAATCTGGCATTTGAGCCAAACACTTGATGTCCCATTTTAGTGTCTGTGTCAATTAAATTTACAAAAGCGGTTTTATATATGTAGACAGTTTATTAAATGCAAGTATATATATATATATATATATATATATATATATATATATATATATATATATATATATATATATATATATATATATATATATATATATATATATATATATATATACACTAAATAATAAGACAACAAAAGATAACAAAGATATGGCATCTGGGCAATAATGTTGAAGTTTGCATGAAATTAAATGTACTTAAGTGATTTTATATAGTTGAACACAGTATCATTATCCTCCCTGTGAATTTTTTATTCGTTTTCAAATATTTCCACCGTGCTATTTAAAGGAGAGACATTTTTCAACACTTTTTTAAACATAATGGATTTAATAACCAATTTCTAATCACTAATTTCTTTTGTAATTGCCATGATGACATTTTAGTAGATATTCAGCAGCTTAAAGTGCTATTTAAAGGATTGACTAAGTTAAAAAAGCAAGTCAAGTTTCAGCAAATCAACTTTAATGTTTCAAATAATGTTTGTGAAACTTAAATGTCAGCCAATTTTGCCATCCCATATTTTATTTGCAGTTTCCAGCTTGTAGAAAGGATTTTTGTTTAATAGTACATCATGGGTGTTGCTAGCCTTACACCCCCCCTATATTTCTTCTAAGCCCCCCCCTAAAAGTTTTGTGATTAGCTCATAACCTGTACACTAAATTAGAGCCTCAGTCCCCTTTAAATTTGATATGAAAGCACTGCGGCAGAATTCGACTTCTACCCGTCTTTTGTTTTTTCATTTGATTAGCAAACCACAGCTGTGCAGAGCGAGAGAACAAGGTGTGTTTATCGATAAATTATTGTAATATCTGCTTATTTGCAGTTCTTTGCTATAGAAACACTTGTATTACTTGTACCCCAATGTCATGGAGGAGCAGTCGAGTTTCCATCTACTGTTTCCTCGGCGCTCACCTCATCATCACAGCTGTTTCCTCCAGCGAAAAATGTAACTCTTAAAGAACATTTCGCTATTTTTATTTCAAAATGAACTACCAATATAAAACACATTACAGTGCATGTGGCATTAACTATACCATGCAGTCATGCACAGAAAGGATTAAACACACTGACGGAAGCACTTAGTGAATGTACTCATTTTAACTATCAAAGTTACTGACAGAGATAGAAACATCCTGTGTTGTTTTGTATTAAAAAATTTGTCTTATTTGTTATGATTCAGATCATGAAATATGTGAATAAGCCTGTAGGTTTAAAAAAAAAAAAAAAAAAAAAAAAAAAAAAAAAAAATATATATATATATATATATATATATATATATATATATATATATATATATATATATATATATATATATATATATATATATATATATATATATATACAGTTTATTTATTTAATACATGGAAACAAAAATGTAATTGAATATAGAGAGTGTTTTTTACTACAGTAAGCAGGTGTGTTGAACCTATTTGGCTCATTCAGAACTCAAATGGCTATACCTGTCTATACAATACAGTGAAATACTGCTAGTTTAGCATACATCCCCATATTAGATACACATTTTTAAGTGTATTACTATTAAATTATTACTTATAAATGTAATAGGCTATAGTATATTTTATATAAATATTTTTTTAACCTCGTAAGGAGCTGAGCCCCCCTAAAATGAAAATCCTAAAATCGCCCGATTAGATTAGATTCAACTTTATTGTCATTACACATGTACAAGTACAAGGATTATTATAATCTATAATCAAAGTATCTAATATACAAAAATGTATTTTATTTGCTGATGATACAAATATTTTCTCTTCTCAAGTAGAACTGAAGTTGACAACAAACTGTAGGAATAGAAAAGGTTCAGTAACTTATGAGACATTTCTTAGTGTAATTTTAGACAATCATTTCTACGAGCTGGAAACTGCAAATAAAATAGGGGACAGCAAAATTGGCTGACAATTAAATTTCACAATCGTTATTTGAAACAGTAAAGCTGATACTTGACTTGCTTTATGTACAGTTGAGATACAAATCATGGTTGACATACAGTAAGAGAATATAGTGAAAAACAAAAATGAGGGAATTTTAGGTGTACCACAGGGATCGGTTTTTGGTCCAACACAGTTTATAATCTATAATCAAAGCATTTAATATATTAAAATGTATCTTATTTGCTCATGATACAAATGTTTTCTCTTCTCAAGCAGAACTGAAATGGACAACATAAGAATAGAAAAGGTTCAGTAAATTAAAATACATTTATTGGTGTAATTTTAGACAATCATTTCTATGAGCTGGAAATTGCAAATAAAATATGGGACAGCAAAAATGGCTGACATTTAAATTTCACAAACGTTATATGAAACATTAAAGTTGATACTTGCTTTGTGTACAGTTGCGATACAAAGCATGGTTGACATACTATATATAGTGTAAAAAATAAAATGAGGGAATTTTAGGTGTACCACAGGGACCGGTTTTAGGTCCAAAACTATATATAATCTACAATGACTTTTACATTTCACAAACATTATTTGAAACATTAAGGCTGATACTTGACTTGCTTTCTGTGAACAGTTACATAAGATACATTTCTGGATGTAATACACACACACTGTAAAAAAAATCCGTAATTTTACGGTTTATTTCCAGCAGCTGGGGTGCCGGAAATAAACCGTAAAATAACAGCCCTTAAATTACAGAAATTTACTGTAAAATAACAGCCCTTAAATTACAGAAATTTACTGTAAAATAACAGACATTAAATTACAGAAATTTACCTGAAATTTAAATTTGAGTAAATTTCTGTAATTTAATGTCCGTTAATTTTACAGTAAATTTCTGTAATTTAATGGCCGTTATTTTACAGTAAATTTCTGTAATTTAATGGCCGTTATTTTACAGTAAATTTCTGTAATTTAATGGCCGTTATTTTACAGTAAATTTCTGTAATTTAATGTCCGTTATTTTACAGTAAATTTCTGTAATTTAATGGCCGTTATTTTACAGTAAATTTCTGTAATTTAATGTCCGTTATTTTACAGTAAATTTCTGTAATTTAATGTCCGTTATTTTTCAGTAAATTTCTGTCATTTAATGTCCGTTATTTTACAGTAAATTTCTGTAATTTAATGTCCGTTATTTTACAGTAAATTTCTGTAATTTAATGTCCGTTATTTTACAGTAAATTTCTGTAATTTAATGTCCGTTATTTTACAGTAAATTTCTGTAATTTAAGGGCTGTTATTTTACGGTTTATTTCCGGCACCCCAGCTGCTGGAAATAAATTGTAAAATTACAGATTTTTTTACAAGATTATAAACCGTGTTTACCTAAAACCAATCCAGGTGGTGTTCCTAACATTCCCTCATTTTATTTTTTTCACTGTATTCTCTTACTGTATCAACTAGGGCTGCACGATATTAGAAAAATCTCACATTGTGATATTTAGTTTTTCTGCTTATTGCGATATGAATATAATCATTTCACCAGATGACTTGAATAGCTCAGTTTGGAAAGAACTCATAATTTTATATTGATTGTGATGATTTCGTAGGCCAGATAATCTGTATAAATTTAGTTGCATTTTTTTGGTGAGTCTAACTGTATTCGAGTATAAGTTGAATAATCAAATGCAAGCAAGTAAAACTGCATAATCTTCATTGTATAAAAGTTAAATGCAATACATTTTCATTGTTATAATTTCTTATACACAAATTATTTAAAGGCCTTAAAAACAAACACTCTATTGAGGTAAAGCTTCACAATCACTGAACAATATGGTTCTTGGTCAGCTATAATTCCACTCAAATTTCCTGAGGGATGAACTCGACACTGCATATATCCTGCGATGTGACTATTGCAAAAGATCACATTGCGATATCGATGCTGAAACAATATATTGTGCAGCCCTAGCATCAAACATGCTTTGCAACTGTGCACAAAAAGCAAGTCAAGTATCAGCTTTATTGTTTTAAATAACGATTGTGAAATGTAAAAGTCAACCATTTTTGCTGTCCCATATTTTATTTGCAGTTTCCAGCTCATAGAAATGATTGTCTAAAATTACACCAAGAAATGTATCTTCATTTACTGTACCTTTTCTATTCGTATGTTGTCAAATACAGTTCTACTTAAAAAGAGAAAACATTTGTATTATCAGCAAATAAAATACATTTTAATATATTAGATAGTTTGATTATAGATTATAAACTGTGTTGGACCTAAAACCAATCCCTGTGGTACTCCCCAAATTCCCTCATTTTTATATTTTTACTACATTCTCTTACTATATGTCAACCATGCTTTGTATTTCAACTGTACACATAAACCAAGTCAATTATCAGCTTTAATGTTTCAAATAACGTTTGTAAAAGTTAAATGTCAAAATATGGGTGAATTAATGTTCCGTCATCATTCAGACTAATAGATACATTCATGTACGCGTATTAAAATCAACAGAATAATTGAAAATACTACATCTTATTGTGTTTTAAATGAGTAAATTTTTCTTGCTGATGATACATGAGCAAAACTTAGGAAGGATACTGGCAAATTATAAAGATTTGAAATAACAATAAGTTAGTAGTTTGTGTTGTAATCTTTAAATAGAGATTTATAATAGGTCTTCAAATGATAAACCGCTATGGAAAGGTAAAATTTTGCTGTGGTTAAGTTAAATAAATTATGACATTTTTTTTTTAATTAAAAATGTCAGAGCAGAAAATGACAATTGACAAAATGACCCAAAAAATCTAAAATGTTTATATTCATATTTAGACATTGCAATACCAATGTTTTAACTTCCAAAAATCACGTTAAAAATCAATATTTAGCGGAATAACCCTGATTTTTATCAATTAGAAATGAATACATTTGTTATTCTAGCCATTTATTCAATACTATCTTATGGCAATTCGTAACTTTTTGATTTAGTGGATAATTGGTATGAATTCGTAAGATTTCATTCATACAATTTAGTATGATTTGCTTATCCCCTAATCACAGTTGGGTTTAGGGGCGGGGTTTGATGCCGCGCCTCCTCTTAAAAATTCTATATTTTTGTACGACTGAACTCATACGGATTAGCCACTTAACTGACAACTGACATAATGATAAAAGAAAATCTGAAATGCTTATATTCATTTTTAGACATCACAATAGTTTTAACTTCTGAAAATTACATAAAAAAAATCAATATTTGGTGGAATAACCCTGATTTTTATTAATTAGAAATGAATGCATTTGTTATTCTAGCCAATTATCCAACGCTATCTCACGGCAATTCGTAACTTTTTGATTTAGTGGATAATTCGATCACGTTCGTACAATTCAGTAGGATTTGCTCATCCCCCAATCATGCTTGGGTTTAGTGGCGGGGTTTGATGCCACGCCTCCTTTTTAAAATCGTATATTTTCGTGCAACTGAACTTATACGAATTAGCCACTAAACTGACAAAACATAAAATAGTTATAGAGATCTGGCCGAATTATCATGTTCTGGGGAAAAAACAAAATCACCTTTTTTGTCCCATACATGACTAGAAATCGCTGATTTTGCGATCGCTGAATCTAATGCAAAATCAACAAAAAGTCAAATTGTTTTTGCGATCCTGCAATATTTATAATTTAAATGCAAATTAATCAAAGGAAAATTAAATTATCTCATAAAACATCCCATTCTAAACCATATAATCAAAGTATTTCAGTTTGCAATTAATTGTTTTACATGAATTATAGACGCCGCATACGCAGCGCACGTGATGTATTTGAGTGTCTTTTAAAAAATAACATCTCACCTGCCCCCTCACAATCCTAACATTACATGAATGTGGGGGAAAATAGTTTTGGAGCCTATGCAGTAAGCAGACGTGGTGTCAAGTGTCAAACGAGAGTGAATTACATGTGATTAGACATCCTGTGATGCAAATCAAGTGAATGACCTGGCGCAAACTACTTTCTACTTCAAAAAGTAATATATTCCTTTTATGCAAAGCTGAAATTTTAACATCACCGTCATGCATGATCTTCAGAAATCAGTCTAAAATGCTCTACTGGTGAAATAGTCCTGAAACAAAATAGCAGAAAACATGTTGCGAAAAGATATTATAATGAATCATATTAGATATGAGACCAAAAAGAGGAATGTCCAGGGCCTTGTTATCACTTTCATTGGCATTTTACCCCCGAGTCCAGGTTAGTTTCTGACCCGGGTGTGAGTGTATGCGACCTGTGACCCAAGTGCAAGTATGATACAAGTGTTTGCATGTCTGGGTGTCTCTGTTCTTCAGCTGTGCTCTGGGTGACAAGATTTCTGTTTCAGACTCCGCAGGCTATGAAAACTCAGAGCACCACTGATACTCAGGAATGCTTTGTCTCGACAGCATATTTTACCCTCTAAAAACCACAAATGAACTAGGAATAAGGATTACGGTATAGAGATGTGAGCGGTTAAAGAGAAATCACAAACGAAATCTGTTTTTATTGTCATCAAATGAAGAGCAGAAGTTTCTTTCTTTGATGTTTTCCTTTAGTGTTCGTTAGTTTTTTTTCTTTTGACCAAAATACCTCTTTTTTTTAACTGTTCAATATGTTTTAACAGCTGCTCCAAACCATTTCACAATCTCGCAGAAAGAGTTGCAGAGTATTTATACTTATATTAGCATACTTGTATTAACTTTTTTATGTTAATATTTTCTCTCAAATTATAGAATAATACAGAATAATAACACTGAATTTGTTTCAAATATCCAACGTTATTGTTGATTCCAATTGCCTTCTTTTGTACATATCAGGGGTGGGCAATTAATTTTTCCAAGGGGCCACATTAGAGTCTTGGCTGGTTTTAGAGGGCCAGACCAACACAGTTTATTTATTTATTTATTTTTTAAATGTGAAACTATTCAATAAACATTTATAAAAACCCTAAATTTAAAAAAAGGTCAATTCATTCATTCATTTTCCTTCAGCTTAGTCCCTTTATTCATTGGGGGTCGCCACAACGGAATGAACCACCGACTTATCCAGCATATGCAATTTTAAACCAAAATATTTTAAAGACCAGCATCACAATATCAACTTCATATAAATGACACAGGCTTGTTTGTTTGATTGCTTGACCTTAGTTCATTTTTATTTATGATGCTATGGGCTCTATTTTAACAATCTAGGTACAAAGTCTAAAGCGCATGATGCAAAAACATTAAGGACGTGTCCGTATCCACTTTTGCTATTTTAAGGACGGAAAAATACGGTTTGCTGCGACGCATGGTCTAACAGGGTTGTGTTTATTCTCTTAATGAGTTATGGGTGCGTTTTGAGCATAACGTGCATAAAACCAATCAGAGTCTCATCTCCCATTCCCTTTAAGAGTCAGTTGCATCGCACCATGGTGCATTTGCTATTTACATGATGGAATTTGTAAGTGGAAAAACTAAACGCTTCACTAGCGAGTTAAACAGATCATCTGCAATGCAAGGATAAAGAACGAGCCTCCTCCATTCGGCCTCTTTACTTTCTCTTTACTTTACATTTACTCTTTACTTTACTCCTTTACTTTCTAATAACCAGCAAATGAATGAATGAACAATAATAACAAAGTGTGGTAAAAAAAAACTGAGTTATATCCAAACACACATCCTATTCTTATGCCCCATATGATGATGTATGCGTCTCCAAAACCGACAGGTGGACAAATCTAAGCTTTTTTTTAATAAAACAAATATAAATGTGCATATAATAAATAATACTGCTAATAATATTAACATTAAAACAAATACAAATTGTCCTGAATAAACTGAAAAAAGTTGCATTTAAATTAAATAAATACTTCACGCGGGCCAATCAAAGAAGTCCAGCGAGCCACATGTGGCCATAAAATGCCCAGGCCTGGTACATATAGTGAATATAATTAGTTTTGTACTTTAGCTATTTCCTTAGATTTCTGCACAATAACTTTACAGTTTAATATTCAAAATATACATTGATTTATTATCCAAAATATGGATATTGATTTGTTTAATATTGCTATGGTCAATTGCTTTGCTTTGTCAATTTTGCTGTCCCATTTTTTATTTGTAGCTTCCAGCTCGTAGAAATCATTTATGTCTAAAATTACACCATGAAATGTGTCTTAATTTACTAAATGTACCTTTTCTATTCTTATGTTGACAATTTCAGTTCTGAGAAGAGAAAGCATTTGTATCATCAGCAAATCAAGTAAGTTTTTATATATTAGATATTTTTGATTGTAGATTATAAACCATGTTGGACCTGAAAACCGATTCCTGTGGTACACCTAAAATGTCATCATTTTCTAAATGTTTTAACTATATTCTCTTACTGTATATCAACCATTGTCTCATTTATGTCAGCTGATTTTTCTTCTTAAAGAATATGACACATTTATGAGGAAATTTCAGTTCAACTTGAGAAGAGAAAGCATTTTTATCATCAGCAAATAAAATAAATTTTATATATTAGATATTTTTGATTACAGATTATAAACTGTGTTGGACCTAAAACCGATGCCCGTGGTACACCTAAAATGTCATCATTTTTATTTTTTAACTATATTCTCTTACTGTGTGTCAACTATTGCCTCATTTATGTCAGTTGGTTTTCCTCTTAAAGAATATTCAACATTTATGATGAAATTTTAGTTCTACTTGAGAAGATAAAGCATTTTTATCATCAGGAAATCAAATACATTTGAATATATTTGATATTTTGATTATAGATTATAAATCGTATTGGACCTAAAACCGATACTTGCGGTACACCTAAAATTTCATCATTTTTTAACTATATTCTCGTACTCGTTCTCGTGTTTAATCTGTTTTCTCTTATAGAGTATTAAACATTTATAATGAAATTCACACTTATATGAGACACGAATTGATCCTCTGATCAATAAATAACATGTTTGGTGTTTGAAAACGTTCTACAAATGATTCTACTTGACCAAACATTTGATCAATGCAATATGCTTTACATTAAAACATTTCTTGAAAATGGCTAATTGCAATGGTGCAGCTCAGCTACAAAGTATGCATTTCTCTCAGAAGAATGAGAAAATCAAGTAAAGGCTTGCAGCAGTTGCTCTTTCCATTGTCTGAAATTGCAGCTGTGGTGAACTGGAATGGCTGTTAAAAGCACCAGTTCTTTAACAACAAGCATTAAGGGTGAAGGGTGCGACTCTGCGATTGGTCAGGTGTGAGTCTGGGGGTGAAAGTACAGCTGTGGGGGCGTGGCTTCGGCTGTGGGCAGAGTCAGAGGGAGTTTTCTAGGAGCTCCGACATCATTATCGTATTTCAGTTTGCAAATCCTGTAGAACTTCTTTATTTTAATTGATTTATTTTGGTAGGATTTTCAGGATTATGTGTACATTGCTTGTTTACCCAGTTAGTCATTTCTGGTGCATTAACATTATTTAAAGTCCACGTGAAGTCATAATTTACCATGTTTATTTTGCTAGCGCACATTGTGATTCTTTAGGTGAACAATTATCTGTGCAAGTTATATTTGAAAGTACATACTGAAATAAAAGGCTCGGAAAATTCCGGTTTTGGACTTATTATTAACTAACGTAATTAGACCTATTATTAGAATTAACGTAATTAGGATTGTCCGACAAGTAAAAAGCATCACGTCCGTGTCAAACTCATAATTAGAAGTTGGAAAATCGGAAGAATTAACAGCTATAGTAGTTAAAGATAATTATATGGTAATAAATCCAAGGTAAGAGATTGTTGTAACACTCTACAAAGAATGTTTCATTTGTTAACATGACTGCTAAATACCTATAAAGTATTTATTAATCATTGTTAGAATTAATTTAAATGTTCTTTTTTAAAATAAAAACTATTAGTATAAAAATGAGTAAAAATGCTGGGTTCCACACAATTCCTTTATGTTCTCCTAACACAAATAGATTAAGGTAACTTAATCATTTTTGCAAATTTAAGTGGATGGAATAAAAATAAAAGAATAAAAAAATGAAGTTGTCACAAAAAAACCCTTAAGAATTGAGTTGTTTCAACTCATCTTAAATAAGCAGTTTAAACAACCAGCAAATTTCTTTTTTGAGTGCATGTTCTTGAGATTTTAAATAAAAAAAATCAAAGGGAGAATCATAAACAATCACAAAACTTAGATTTTTTTTCAAATTTATTCATACTCTAAATGCTTTGCAGTACATATCATCTAAAATAAACAATCTTAACAGTCTGGTCATGTCAACAACATCGAGAATAAAAACAGAAGAGCTCAAAGAAACAGGCCGTTCGCACCATTCCAGTGATTCCCATATAAGGCAATTGCCATTTTCGCAGCACTTCAGAGTAAAAAGATTGTCATGGCAGTGGAGTTATGAAGCGCTGACCAGGTCAAACGCATTCAGAGGGCAGGTGCACTGGTCAGTAAGGACCTGGACACAAGCTTGCCCCAACTTGTGATGTGATGCACGAAATGGTGACACAGACAAATATGCAGCTACGAAAACACAAAGGAATCCAGCATGTTGACCGCAACCTCACCGTCATTAAAAACTCAACCAGATGATATAAGGACATACCACGAACATACCTAACCTTAGAGGTTAAATATCTGAGCTATTTTGGGGGTTCGCACCCTATTGTTCTTCTGCTACATGATGACAAATCCCTATTTAGGACTAAACTGTACAGTATTTAAACAGTATATGCACCGCAAAATGTGCCTTTGACTAGTTAACGCAGGCAGCAACTAACATGCTGTCTATAAATCCATCCAGCTAACATATATACAGATGCAGACCAGATGACCGCTATACAATTATTATAACTACCTGTTATTTGCGCCACATATTAGTTCAGGAATGACGCTAAAATTACTAGAAATTACAAGGAGCACACCAAAATGACAAACGCTACAAAATACTGTCTTTTTAAAGCCACTGATTGATTGTTTGTAAATGCATAAAGACATGGTGTTGTTTTCTGGGCTGATCTATGAAGGACCTAAAGTGCTGGTGGCTGGAAGATGAGCATTGCATTTTTAAGTATGGCTTGAGAGAGTTTTCTACACAGTCGATTGGCTTTACCTATTTAGGAACAAGGCTACATAAACAACAGTCCAGTTTATTGCATATATGGATGAGCATCACTATGATAACATTTCATTATTTTATTATTTAAATTAAAGATTAGTGAATAGTGGCATATTTATTTGATTTAATACTAATATTACAATATCAAATAGTTAAATATCTAAATACTTAAGATAAGTATATTTGTTCTGGTCAGAGAAGGTTTACAAATTGTGTGGAATTTATAAAACATGAAATTGAAATACCATTCCAAATTTACATTTGAGTTGAGATTGGATTTACAAATGTTCCGAAAATACTACAAATGTGTTTAAGGTTTCATTCCAAACATTCCAAAATTTGTATACAATTCTTAGAGTTTGGAACATTCCAAGAATTTTGAACATGTTTCAAATTCACAAAATTTACTACAATTTAAAGGGCACCTACTGTATAATGCAAAATCAACTTTTGTGAGCTGTTTGGACAGAACTGTGTGTAGGTATAGTGTGTCCACTGTAATATTGGAGTGATATAAACACAATAAGTATCCTTTTTTAAATTTCCTGACGTTAAAATAGGACCCAAATCCCATTGATTTTGAGGCCCACCGCAACATGACGTAGGAGTGCGGTTTTCCCCGCCCACCAAATTGATTGACAGGCGCCATGTCTCCATAATAACATGTATAAACATGTTACGGGCTTGACATTAACTTTTTTTTTTATTTATCACCAGCCACTGTGGCTAGTAGTTTGCCAACATTACTAACCAATCGCCATTTTTCACTAGCCACAATTTTGTTGTTTGGAAAATATATTTAATATGCATAAATATGACTTTGACATGCTAAAATGGCTTGATTTAGATTTTGTGTTATGTCCACATGCCTCCTCATTCATGTCACTATTTGTGTGTCATGTATATGCTTGCTCAATGAGCATGAGCAAATAGGTCATGGTTTCATAGTGTCATATTACAATTAGTTTAGATTTCACATGACTTTTCAGAGCTCAAAATGAAGGATTTACCAAATTTATCTCTGACCACACCAAGCATAAATAAATCATTATTTCTTAGCCTTACATTTTTTATGTGTCAAGACAAGCAAAATATAGCTGTATACTATACTTTCTATTTAACAAAACATTTCTTAAAAAAAAAAAAAACTATAGACATTTATAAAATAATTGTGGTCATATACAGCTGAAGTCAGAATTATTAGTCCCCTTTGATTTTAAATATTTCCCAAATGATGTTTAATAGAGCAATACATTTTTCACAGTATGTCTGGAAATATTTTTTTCTGCTGGAGAAAGTCTTATTTGTTTTATTTTAGCTACAATAAAAACATTTTTTTTATTTTTTAAAAAACATTTTAAGGTCAATATTATTAGCCCCTTTAAGCTATATTTTTTCAATAGTCTACAGAACAAACCATCATTATACAATAACTTGCCTAATTACCCTAACCTGCCTAGTTAACCTAATTAACCTAGTTAAGCCTTTAAATGTCACTTTAAGCTGTATAGAAGTGTCTTGAAAAATATCTAGTCAAATATTATTTACTGTCATCATGACAAAGATAAAATAAATCAGTTATTAGAGATGAGTTATTAAAACTATTATGTTTAGAAATGTGTTGAAAAAATCTTCTCTCCGTTAAACAGAAATTGGGGAAAAAAATAAACAGGGGGGCTAATAATTCAGGGGGGCTAATAATTCTGATTTCTGTATCTAAAATATGCACAGTAATCTTTTCAGGCTAAAGGTCCCAGATCACTAGTTAATATGGGGAGTTAATCTTCCATTAAAGCAATGTTATTGTAAAAAATGATAATTAAACCATAATAACAAAAATAACTGTAAGCAAAAGCAGGTGACAAACATACCGTGTGTGATAATGAAAGGATGATCACACGCACACGATTAACTTTAGGCCAATTAATAATCTGTTCAAATAATGGTTAAAGCGAAAGCAACCAGTGCTGCTTACAAAAACACAAATCTGGAGCTCTTGAAAGCTGCAAGACTATGGGTGCATAAGCATAACTTTTTGTCTAGTCTATTTGAAAGAGAACCGATCATACCAGTTGCGTTACTAGGCACTGTTGCTTCACGCAAGGAAACAGGAGCGCGCATCACATCAGCTGTTGGCACGAGTGATCATCCTCTCATTCGGTATTCACTTGCTTTCTTTTGCTCGCACAAACAATTATTTTTGTCAGTCGTGCTGCTTCTCGATTCCAAGATAGCATTTGCATGCATATTGGGCCATCTTTATTGTCGAAAACTACAATTTAAAAATTATTGGCTGTCTAATCCGCCACAGCTGAAATCTACCCGCATTTGGCGGGCTGGCGGGTGTTAATGTCAAGCCCTGAACATTTTTTTTTTGCAAAGAAACTTGGATTAAAACAAATGTTGCAACTCTCTGTAATCAGCTACACCTCAATAATTAATTTAAAGTGTAAAATGTTTTTAAAACAAAGCATGTTTGTAATAAAGACAGTAAAATCGCTTTGTAATTCTTAACCGCTATAATCACCACGGCCATATGGTGTCAGTAAATGCTAATATGTGTGTGTGTGTGTTTGTACCGCAAGCGGCATATGTGTGAGAATCATCATTTCAGAAAGGCTTGAATAAACTCCACCACAAATACATTGTTACCACCCTGTCTTCCCTTTTCTTCCCTTTTCGGTGGCCTCGCAGTGTGACGTCACAGTTAATTTATGGGTGGAGGATGTATATATTTGAATTTTTTTTTTGTGAAGAACGGCACTTCCTCTGGTGGACCGTTATTCCCCAGAGAGGTCATTTTGTTCCAACTCTTTAGTTTCGCCATCTTATGTTTTTGTGTTGTATTTTGTTGAGAGAATTTCAGTTGATTTCTTATTTATTTCAAATCCCTAGACAGTTTGTTATACTTTGTTATTCCCTTTAATAAATGTTTATTTCATTATATACCTTTTTGTGTATCTGATCCTTTTTATGTGCGGTCGGGAGCGAGCTGGCCATAACAACATCAGATAAACTTACTTGGTATTTTTCACTCGTGACCTTATTTTACCTTCATCCGTGTTCGTCTCTATTACTGACAGCTGTTTATCTGATGTAACGAATGAGAAGCAGACATACACATCGGAGCGGTGGGCGGGGAGAAGCAGCTCATTTGGATTTAAAGACACAGGCTACAAAAACAGCTACATAGTTATTAGACCCAAAATGTGCAGATTCTACATTATATAATAATCTGATGGGTGTTTTGAGTTGAAAGTTTACAGACACATTCTGGAGACACCAAAGTCTTAGTTTACATCTTGTAAAAGGAGTAAAATAGGTGCCCTTTAAATAATTTCAAATGTAAAAATCTGTACAAATCTCCCTTATTTAAAATTTTAAATGTTGCAACTTTTACAAATTTGTTCAAAATTCCATTAAAAACACTAAAAAAGTTCAGATTAGTTTCATATTTGCTTATTTGGAGAGCATAATGGGACTAAAATTTTTAATGTTCCAAAGGTACAAATTGGTTTAAAATTCCAATCCAAAACTTGGAAATAAACACAGTTTAAATTCACCTATTTGATGAACAATAAATATATTAATAATAATTATACCTTGTTTTGAGGGAAATATACAGTTGAAGTCAGAATTATTAGCCCCCTTTTGATTTTTTTTTCTTTTTTAAATATTTCCCAAATTATGTTTAACAGAGCAAGGAAATTTTCACAGTATGTCTGATAATGTTTTTTCTTCTGGAGAAAGTCTTATTTGTTTTATTTCGGCTAGAATAGAAGCAGTTTTTAATTTTTTAAAAGCCATTTTAAGGACAAAATTATTAGCCCCTTTAAGCTAATTTTTTTTTTCCCGATAGTCTACAGAACAAACCATCACTATACAATAACTTGCCTAATTACCCTAACCTGCCTAGTTAACCTAATTAACCTAGTTAAGCCTTTAAATGTCACTTTAAGCTGTATAGAAGTGTCTTGAAAAATATCTAGTAAAATATTATTTACTGTCATCATGACAAAGATAAAATAAATCAGTTATTAGAAATGAGTTATTAAAACTATTATGTTTAGAAATGTGTTGGAAAAAATCTTCTCTCTGTTAAACAGAAATTGGGGAAAAAAATAAACAGGGGGGCAAATAATTCAGGGGGGGGGGGGGGGGGGGGGGCAATAATTCTGACTTCAACTGTATATGACTGTCTTCACAATTAATTGCACTTTATAAAATAAATATAACCAGGCCATTCTGTAATAATCCTGACAGTCCTGCCATTATCCTCTAATGGGACAGTAAACTACATTAAAAGTTTAAATTTATTTATTTTTTGTTGTATTTGTATTTCAGAGAAATAACCCAAAACAACTAATCTACAAACTTTCACAAAACACACTGCAGTTTCCTTACAGAAATCAGTTATGCTGCCCTCTTCTGACGGAAGACACTCACTTAAGAAAAATCTCACTTAAAGGGGCAGTTCACTGAAAAAGAAAATATACTCACTATTTACTCAACCTTAAGTGGTTTCAAACCTTTATGAGTTTCTTTATTCTGTTGAACACAAAAGAAGATATTTTGAAGAAAGCTGAAAACCTGTAACCATTGACTTCCATAGTATTTGTTTTTCCTACTATGCAAGTCAACGGTTACAGGTTTCAACCATTATTCAAAAGCTCTTCTTTTGTGTTTGACAGAATAAAGAAACTCAGGTTTGGAATAGGTTAAGGGTGAGTAAATGATGACAGAATTTTTGATTTTGCGTGAACTATCCCTTTAATTCTTTTCCATCCATCTCAGCAGGAAGTGAATGGTTTTCTCAAGATTAAGGCTGACTTAGCTGATGGTGGAAATACAGATGGAATGGAATGGACGCTTCAGATGATCATGTGGCGAAGTTTGCAGTTTAACTCCTTCTCCTTTTCAAGCAGTTCACAGCTGTGCTTTTTAAATGCCTCAAACTCCTACAAGTGTGATATATGCAAAAGCATTGAGATGCCATGGAGAGCAAAACGTCTGATATTCATACAGGTGTTTCTTTTCTTTTTAACAGACCTTTTTTAACTCATTGCAGGAGAATTCTGCTCTCTCTAAAGCCTCACGCAGTTCCTTTACTCTCAACTCACTGTTCACGGCTGTTGCTTCCTTCTCAAACCTGGTAAATAAAACAGCAAATAATGCATTATTTTTTATGGAGAATGTTATGCAAATGAAAGTTTGTTAATTACCCAGCAGACACACAACATCATAAGACGTTAATATTAGGTTAGTTTTAGGTCGCCAGTAGGGGTGCAACAGTTCAATCTACTCACGGTTCGGTATGTACTACAGTTTTAGGGTCACAGTTTCGGTCCGATACGGTTTGTGCTATGCTTAGAAAAAAAAATTGCCTACAGAACAATTCAAACAACAATAAACATATTTATTTAGTAACAAACACCTGACAGTGCAACAACTTCACACATATGACTGTTGATTTGCATGTTCTCGCGTTAATTAAATAAACGTAGGGCAATTTGAAGGTTGTATGTTCAAATAAATTACTTAAGAAAATGAAGTGAAAAAGCTTTATTTCCCCCTTTTCTATTTTACATCTCGACTCAACAGTCTCAACTGTTCTTGTCAGATAGCGGGTAAACAGAGTGAATAGCGAGAGCGTTCGGGTGAGGAAGAACACCCAGCGGGAATGAAGTAACAGACCTGCTGTATGTCCGTATCCGTATGGGAAGCTTCTGGGTCAGGACACGGACCTCGATCTGGCTGTTAGTGACCACTGATCTAGGCTATCTTTGCAACAACAACACAAACCGGCATTCATTATGTTTTTGTGTACGTTAAAACACTGACGGCAATGAGCTGTGATTTGGCCTCACCTGCACATTTGCGCTGTATCTCCTTCACATGCCATGCTGAAACACACAGAAACTCCACACACACTCTGACATGTAAGGAGACGTGATGTCAACAACAGATTTACATACTAAGAGTTGATTGGACAGGTCTTCACATTTGCAATGAGCGTGAAAGGTAATCGGAACCGTACAAAGGCGGAACTGCTTTGTTGAGGTTGTTTTTATTAACAAATATTAATAATGCATATTCTGAACCGCGGATCACAGGACGCACCGAACCGTGGGAGGACAACGGGACGATACGTTTTTTTACCGAGAACTGTTGCATCCCTAGTCGTCAGCGTCTAAGGACAAAGTTATTCTGATGTTCAATAACGACGTGAAATGGCGTTGATATTTTGTTGATTTAAGGTTGTTGGAAAGTGACCAAAATCTAATGTCGAGCCAACATCTTAAACCAACGTCATATTGATGTCAAATACTGACATTTAATCGTCAGGTATAGCAACCAAAATCCAACGTCTGATAGACGTCATATTGGTAACATCTACACCACGTCAAGCTGTAACATCATTAGACATTGATATTCTATTGTTTTTAGGTTGCGTTGGAAAGTAACCAAAATACAACGTCTGTCCGACATTGGACATTGAAATCGGCCTGACGTTGGGTTTGGACGTCAACTAGGGTTGTCACAATACTGTCCCTGTATCTGTGGTTACACTCAGTAAACAGCGGTGAGTTTGTTGAACTGAAGAGCTTCACAACCAATCACAGTCATTTCTGTTGAGCACATGAACACAATGGCAAATCAGCGCTGTTTAAGAACGTGCTCAACAGCGCTCAGATGTTAGCGGGAAATGGACGTTTTTAAAACTTCAGTATCAATTGGTACTAAATTCCAGTATCGTGCAACCCTAACGTCAACGATTTTCATTTTTCAAACAAAAAAATGCAACGTCCCACGACCTTGGGGTACAACATCAATCTGGCGTCATGTTGACGTCCTGTGCCTGCTGGGTAATTTGGTTTAAGGAATGCAGTAGTTCACTTACAATGTACAATTGACACTGTTTTGGCCATGTATTGTTTTCTTTCTATAGCATTTTTATAGCCTGACAATATTCCTGTTATTTTATTATTACTCAGCCCAACATCAAATTTAATGTTTCATGAAGGATAATGAGAAAATATTGGATCAATTTGGGGGTGTATAAATGAAGTTTAAACTTTGGCCAAACGATCACTTTAATAGAAATTTTGTTATTTATATTAAGGTTTTTGTTTTGTTTTTTAAACCGACTTGATTTTGTACACTGCAAAAAAATGCTTTTCTTGGATTTGTTGTCTTGTTTCTAGTCCAAATATCTAAAAAATATTGTATTGTTTCAAAAAATAGTAAGTGAAAATTATGTGAATTTTTCCTTAAAACAAGCAAACTAATCTGCTAATGGGGTAAGCAAAATAATATTATGTCAAAAGGAAAAAAATAGATTATTTTTCTTATGCCATTGGCTGATTATTTTGCTCGTTTAAGGGAAAAACTCAAATAAATTAATTGAATTCCTTACATTTATATGGCGCTTTTTCTGGACACTCAAAGCGCTTTACACATTTTGTGGGGAATCTCCTCATCCACCACCAGTGTGCAGCATCCACCTGGATGACGCGATAGCAGCCATATTGCACCAGACTGCACACCACACACCAGCTGATTAGTGGAGAGAAGACAGAGTGATGAAGCCAATTATGATATGGGGATGGTTAAGAGGCCATGATGGACAGAGGCCAGTGGGCAAATTTGGCCAGGATGCCAGGGTTAAACCCCTACTCTTTTTCAAAGGACCTCGGTTTAACGTCTCATCTGAAAGACGGCAGTCATTGAGCAGTATAGAGTCCCCTTCACTGTACTGGGGCGTTAGGACCCTCACAGCCCGCAGGTTGAGCACCCCCTGCTGGTCTCACTAACACCACTTCCGGCAGCAACCTAGCTTTCCCATGTGTTCTCCCATCCAGGTACTGACGGCATTGCTTAGCTTCAGTGGGCGACCATGTGAGAGTTGCAGAGACTCACTTAATTTTGGCATATTAATTCTTAAAACAAGACAATATTTTTTGCTTGTCTCGAAAAAAGCTTCTTTATTTAAGAAATTTTAGATATTTGGACTAGAAAAAAGACAAAAAATCTAAGTAAGAAAAGCATTTTTGCAGTGTACAAAGGGAATTTGTTGGATGATTGTGGTCTTCTATTGCTGGATCTTGTGTGATTGACAGGTTGATCCCTTTCACATACCAGTAAAACCAATCAGAAAAGAGATTTATTATTTTTTGATAAAATTATTTTAAAAAAATGCATTATTAAAGCATTTAAATATATTTTGATTTCATGGTCTTTAAAAACACGTTTTTATATTTATACCTGTCTTCTGCATCTCGTCTGCCGTTCTCAGCTTCCTGCCTTTTCCTTTCCAGCTCCTGAATTTCAACTTGCTTGTCCTGCAACACAATGCAGTAAAAATATACAGTCATGTAAAAAATGATGCGTCAAGGGCTGCACGATATTGGAAAATCTGACATCACGATGGTTTGTTTTTCTGCGATATATATATATATATATATATATATATATATATATATATATATATATATATATATATATATATATATATATATATATATATATATATATATATATATATATATATATATATATATACACACACACACATATATATATATATATATTACGATATGAATACAATTTCACCGGATGACCTAAATAGCTCTGTTTGATAAGAATTCAGGTATAGAAATTGAATAATGGGTGGCACGGTGACTTAATGGTTAGCACTATCGCCTTACAGCAAGAAGGTCGCTGGTTCGAGTATGGAGTTTGCATGTTCTCCCCGGTGGTGCCATGGGTTTCCTCCGGGTGCTCTGATTTCCCCCACAGTCCAAAGACATGCGGTATAGGTGAATTGAAAAAACTAAATTGGCCATAGTGTGTAGAGTGTAGCGTCCTGGTTAAAAGATTATGAAGTCTTAATACACTGATGGTTCACGATTCATTTATTAGTCACACTCCACAGAATTATTAAGCATCATTGCATCATGAATCACCGTAAGAACTAGAGAGAAAATAAACAAACAACAAACACAAATGAACTCCGAAAGTTAAAACACTAAGCCAACATTAAGAATCAAACATTAATCTTAAACAAATAAACCAAATTACCTTATTTTTCCCTCAAACCAGGAGCTAAAACTCATGAAAGAGGAATCCATAAAGCAACCGTATACCTGTGCCCCTTTTACCGTGTTTCACCTAGCGTTCCATGCTTTGTTTTAATTCATTACTACATGCAATATATATCCGGTAGGCCCGCAATTTTGATGTCATAATTAAAGTCCCCAAACAACTTAATTCATTCAACAAATCAAACCATATACAAAATACACCAGAAATCATAAACAAAGTAACACATTGTTTCAATTTCTTTACAATGAGTGGTGTGTGTGTAAATGCGAGAATGTATGAGTGTTTCCCAGTACTGGGTTGCAGCTGGAAGGGCAGCCGTTGTGTAAAATATTTGCTAGAAGAGTTGGCGGTTCATTCCGCTGTGGCGACCCCTTATAAATAAGGGACTAAGCTAAAGGAAATTGAATGAAAATTGAAAAATCAAATGTGTATAAGCAATGCATATCTTCATTGTATACTAAGGATGTAACGATACGCGTATTCGTATTAAACCGTTCGGTACGAGACTTTCGGTTCGGTACCCATTACAAACCGAACAATTCAGACAAATTTCTAAAAAGATAAAAGAGAATAAGTGTACCGAATATAATGTTTTCAGTGCGACAACGCTCAACAAGGCATCCCAAATGACGTGACCCTGGACGTGACAGGCAACATGCTGCCTTCCCCGCCCACCTCCAAACACTACTCCAGTCAGGGACATGCTGCACTAGCTCGCAAAATGGCTAGTAACATTAATGTAATCCTCCTATAACCAACAGTCTGGCGTTTGGGAGCACTTTGGTTTCCCTGTAAGTTATAAGGGTGATGGTAAGAGAGTGGCGGATAAAAAAAAACAATGACATCTGCTATGACAGTAAGCCATTTTAGCGGTAATATTTGAACATGTCAACTCATTTACACTAGCTATGTTTTCCTCCAAAAATGCGAATGAACTTTGCGATAAATAAAGCAGCGTTTCCCTTTAATGAGTCAAAGCGAACAAAACCGTCACTTCCTGATTAACTTGCCCAAATATCAATAGTAAAAACTGAATTTGCTGCAGTAGGAGAAGCTGCGTCAATCTTTTTTTCATCTAATAATTGACTTGCGCCTCGGAAGGCAATCCTGACACACAGTAAACGCGTGGTGGCGTTTGAACGTGTCAGACGCGGAGCACAGACGCTCTTGATTCTGGATGTCATTAATATTATAATAACACTAATCCTTAAACGATAAGGCGTTTTAGAATGACAAAAACAACATTTCAGATGGTTTATAATGTGCTCAGCCTGCTGGTTTGTCCATTTACACACATTTTGGTCACACTTTATTTTGATGGTCCGTTAGTTGAATTTAAGATACATTGCAACTAATTCTCAGTAGATTATAAGTAGGTTGTTAGGTTGGGGTTGGGGTTAGGGTTGGGGTTAGTGTTAGGGTTAGTGTAAGTTGACGTGTACTTGCAAAGTTTCTTATAGTCAGTTAAATGTCTGTTGAAGGATTGTTAAATGTCAGTATCAACAGATATTAAGCTGAGAGTCTACTAATACTCAAATGGACCATCAAATTAAAGTGTTACCCACATTTTTATCATCACATGATCTCTTATAACAAAATCACATGACCTTTTTTTGTAATGCGCACACTGGAATTTGTGCGGTAAAAGTGTTTCCATCGTAGTTTATGCGCATCTTTTCTTATCGAATAAAAAGTTTATCCTACTCAGTTATGCGCATATGTTTTTTATGCGCATTTTCAAAATTTATGCGCATCATGGCGTTTCCATCAACCGTTTTTTTATGCACATCTCCAAAATGCGCATAAAAATAGGTGGATGGAAACATAGCTACTGACATCACTGAATCACTAACTGGAATTAGACGACACGCGCACTACATGCAACTATCCCCGCAGCATTCAGACAGGCAATTTCTACAGATTCGAACAGGGCAAAACAAATCACTGAGGCGATCGGTACATTTATAGCTGTGGATATGAGACCTTAATCAGTAGTGGAAATTTCGGGTTTTAAGAAAATGTTAAATGTAATAGAGCCCCGTTACATTATTCCTTCATAAGCCCATTTCAGTCAGATAATAATTCCTGCTTTCAGATCCACTGAAAAGGCAGGTGACAGTCAAATCAAGCAGATCTGTGCTGTCTGAAGAAAAGGTGGACACTTTCTGAAAATAAAAAAATACTTTAAAATTGACTGAAACTGAGTTCCATATAAAAACTAAACTGTTCTTTTCTTTTTATTTGTTTAACTACTAAAATATTAGATTTATTTTTATAAGCAGCTTTTTGGTTTTGAGTATAAAGAAGGATTTGTTTTATTTGCTGCTAAGCAGAAACCCCAGAAGTATAGCTTTATATCACTGTTCAAAGTTAAAAAAAGAAGAGAGATCATGCTTTTATGATGTTAGTTTTAATACATTAAAAAGATTTCAATCAGAGAAATCCTCTGCCTTTTTTTTTTTTTTTTTTTGCTGTATCGAAAACATACCGAACCATGACACCACTGTGTCGTATCGAACCGAACCGTGATTTTTGTGAACCGTTACACCCCTATTGTATACATAATTAAATAAAAAAAATTTTATTAAAGTTTCAAATGGTATAATTCCTTGTGCCTGAGTGTTTTAAACTCTCTTGATATGTTCATACAGTCACAGGCCTTAAAAACATATGCAAATGATAAACTTTTGCTCCATTATGGTAAAAATCTCCAATGACTCCATGTTCTGAATTGGCTCCTGGTCAACTATAATCCCTATTCAACATTGCAGAACATCCTGCGATGTGACTATTGCGGATGCACATATCAGTGCTATAACAAATATTGTGCAGTTCTGGTCTAAACATTTATTTGCTTACCAGTATGATTTTTCCACGCTGCACAGAGAGATCAATTAGCTCGTCCTTTTCCTTGATGAGTTTCTCCAGTCTCTCTTGAGTGCCCGTCTCTCTCATTGATTCCTTTTCTTGAGTTTGTCTAAGTTTAAGATCAAGCTCTGTTGGAAAGAAATGTGCGAGGTTGTTAACAGCGAGCCACAAGTGGACGATCACACACATTTATAGGGATACTCTCCCTCAAGTGGTTTCAAACCTTTAGGAGTTTCTTTCATCTGTTGCACACTAAAGAAGATATTTGGAAGAAAGATGAAAACTTGTAACCGTTGACTTTCATAGTAGGAAAAACAAATACTATGAAGTCAATGGTTACAGGGTTTTCATCATTTTCTAAACATCTTCTTTTGTGATAAACAGAAAAAAGAAACAAGTAAAGGATGAGTAAATGATAACAGAATTGTTATTTTTGGATGAACTATCCCTTTAAGATATACACTCACCGGCCACTTTATTAGGTACACCTGTCCAACTGCTTGTTAACGCAAATTTCTAATCAGCCAAACGCATGGCAGCAACTCAATGCATTTAGGCATGTAAACACAGTCAAGATGATCTGCTGTAGTTCAAACCGAGCATCGGAATCGGGAAGAAAGATGATTTAAGTGACTTTGAACTTGGCATGGTTGTTGGTGCCAGACGGGCTGGTCTGAGTATTTCAGAAACTGCTGATCTACTGGGATTTTCCCGCACAACCATCTCTAGGGTTTACAGAGAATGGTCCGAAAAAGAGAAAATATACAGTGAGCGGCAGTTCTGTGGGCGCAAATGCCTTGTTGATGCCAGAGGTCAGAGGAGAATGGCCAGACTGGTTCCAGCTGATAGAAAGGCAACAGTAAACCGAGGTATGCAGAAGAGCATCTTTAAACGCACAACACATCCAACCTTGAGGCGGATGGGCTACAGCAGCAGAAGACCACACCGGGTGCCACTCCTGTCAGCTAAGAACAGGAAACTAAGCAACAATTTGTACAGGCTCACCGAAATTGGACAATAGAAGATTGGAAAAACGTTGCCAACGTTGATGGCTACTTCCAGCAGGATAACGCACCATGTCATAAAACATGAATCATCTCAGACTGGTTTCTTGAACATGACAATGAGTTCACTGTACTCAAGTGGTCTCCACAGTCACCAGATGTCAATCCAATAGAGCACCTTTGGGATGTGGTGGAAAGGGAGGTTGTGTAGCAGACAAATCTGCAGCAACTGCGTGATGCTATCATGTCAATATGGACCAAAATATCTGAGGAATATTTCCAGTACGTTGTTAAATCTATGCCACAAAGGATTAGGGCAGTTCTGAAGACAAAAAAAAAGGTCCAACCCTGTACTAGTAAGGTGTACTTAATAAAGTGGCCAGTGAGTGTTTTTATGCTCATCCTTTATCCACATATTTTACATTGATGCTGATTTTGTTTCAGGGCATTTTACTGTAAATTAAAAACACTATTTTTTCACTAAAATACTTCTAAAATGTCCCATCTACTGTAGCAGCTAAAGCTATTTATCTAAAATTAACTGAAAAAAAATATATAAAGTTGATTTGATACAAATCTAATAAAATTGAAAAATGCAAGTGAATTAATAATACTCTAACTAAAACTAAATTGGAAAATACAAAAAATCTAAACATTAAAAATGTATGCTAAAATAACTGAAGGCAACACAGTATCAAAACACAAATGTCCTAAAAATCAAACATCAAAATGTAAAATTTGCTTTATTAGATAAAATTAAACCAAGCCGCTGTGAAGTATTAAATATTGAGTATTTTGTATGTTGAATATATACTGTACCTGCACACATCTCCACAGCAGTCTTCAACTGTTTTTGTGTGTCGCTTAGTTCGTTCTTCAAAGACGCTTCTTTGATCCGATGGAGGTTCATCAGTTCTTTCAGCTTAATCTGGAAACCTGTTGTTTTCTCCCTGTTGGGATCATAAAGATTACTGACAAATATATAGAGTAAAAAATATTTCAGCAACCTTAGTTCTGGAAGTATTTTACCCATTTATTTTCCTCATATGCATTTGGGTATATCACAGTCAGATTGTTTTCATGAATTCTTAGGTTCTGTTTAAAGTAGAGTGATGAATTAAAAATGGAAAAGATTTTCCTTGCTGTTTTTAAAAAGTTTAATGTTACCTGGTAAAGAAACAATATGTGCCTGTGCCGTCCAAATATGCAGTATATCACTGGTTTGGGAGACCTCCAAGTGGGAGGAACTTATGGCGCAAATAGGCTGGGAGACTTCCAAGTGGGAGGGGACTTACACCGCAAGTAGGATGAGAGACCTCCAAGTGGGGGGAACTTAACTCACATGTAGGCTGGGAGACCTTGAAGTGGGAGGGACTTACCTCACATGTAGGCTGGGAGACCTCCAAATGGGAGGTTCTTATCTTACAAGTAGGCTGTAAGACATTTATTAGGGAGGGACTTACCCCACAAGTAGGCTGGGAGAACTCCAAGTTGGAGGGACTTACACAGCAAGGTAGGATGGGAGACCTCCAAGTGGGAGGGACTTACCCCACAATTAGGCTGGAAAGCCCCTAAGTAGAAGGGACTTAACCCAAAAGTACGCTGGAAGATCTCCAATAGGGAGAGACTTACCCCACAAGTAGGTTTGAAGACCTCCAAGTGGGAGGGACTTACTTCAAAAGTAGGCTGTAAGACCTTTAATAGGGAGGGACTTACCCCACAAGTAGGCTGGGAGAACTCCAAGTGGGAGGGATTTACACCGCAAGGTAGGATGGGAGACCTCCAAGTGGGAGGGACTTACCCCACAAGTAGGCTGGGAGACCTCCAAGTGGGAGGGACTTACCCCACAAGAAGGCTGGGAGACCTCTAAGTGGGAGGAACTTACCCCACAAGTAGGCTGTGATACCTCAAAGTGGGAGGGATGTAACCCACAATTAGGTTGGGAAACTTCCAAGTTGGAGGGACTCAATCCACAGGTAGACTGGGAGACCTCTAAGTGGAAGAGACTTGTCCCGTAAGTAGGTTGGGAGACCTCCAATTGGTAGGAGCTTACCTCACTAGTAGGCTGGGAGATCTCCATGTGGGAGGGACTTAACCCACAAGTAGGCTGGGAGACCTCCAGTTGGGAGAGAATTACTCCACAAGTAGACTGGAACACCTCAAAATGGGAGGAACTTACCCCACAAGTAGGCTGTAATACCTCAAAGTGGGGGGGGGGGGGGATATAACCCACAAATAGGCTGGGAGACCTCCAAGTGGAAAAGACTAGTCCCATAAGTAGGTTGGGAGACCTCCAATTGGGAGGAGCTTACCTCACAAGTAGGCTGGGAGACTTCCATGTGTGAGGGACTTAACCCACAAGTAGGCTGGGAGACCTCCAAGTGGAAGAGATAAGTCCCATAAGTAGGTTGGGAGACCTCCAATTGGTAGGAGCTTACCTCACAAGTAGGCTGGGAGACCTCCATGTATGAGGGACTTAACCCACAAGTAGGCTGGGAGACCTCCAGTTGGGAGAGAATTACTCCACAAATAGAATGGAACACCTCCAAATGAAAGGGACTTACCCCACAAGTAGGCTGTAATACCTTAAAGTGGGAGGGATATAACCCACAAATAGGCTGGGAGACGTCTAAGTGGGAGGAACTTAACCAACAGGTAAACTGGTAAACCTCCATTTGGGAGGAACGTACCTCACAAGTAGGTTGGGAGACCTCCAATTGGGGGGAACTTGCCTCACAATTAGGCTAGGAGAACTTCATGTGGGAGGAGCTTACCTCACAAGTAGGCTGGGAGACTTCCATGTGTGAGGGACTTAACCCACAAGTAGGCTGGGAGACCTCCAAGTGGAAGAGATAAGTCCCATAAGTAGGTTGGGAGACCTCCAATTGGTAGGAGCTTACCTCACAAGTAGGCTGGGAGACCTCCATGTATGAGGGACTTAACCCACAAGTAGGCTGGGAGACCTCCAGTTGGGAGAGAATTACTCCACAAATAGAAGCCCCACAAGTTACTTACCCCACAAGTGGGCTGTAATACCTCAAAGTGGGAGGGATATAACCCACAAATAGGCTGGGAGACGTCTAAGTGGGAGGAACTTAACCAACAGGTAAACTGGTAAACCTCCATTTGGGAGGAACGTACCTCACAAGTAGGTTGGGAGACCTCCAATTGGGGGGAACTTGCC
This sequence comes from Danio kyathit, assembly GCA_903798195.1. Taxonomy (NCBI): domain Eukaryota; kingdom Metazoa; phylum Chordata; class Actinopteri; order Cypriniformes; family Danionidae; genus Danio; species Danio kyathit. The sequence continues at coordinate 58,966,303 of LR812527.1, forward strand.
TCACAATTAGGCTAGGAGAACTTCATGTGGGAGGAGCTTACCTCACAAGTAGGCTGGGAGACTTCCATGTGTGAGGGACTTAACCCACAAGTAGGCTGGGAGACCTCCAAGTGGAAGAGATAAGTCCCATAAGTAGGTTGGGAGACCTCCAATTGGTAGGAGCTTACCTCACAAGTAGGCTGGGAGACCTCCAGTTGGGAGAGAATTACTCCACAAATAGAATGGAACACCTCCAAATGAAAGGGACTTACCCCACAAGTAGGCTGTAATACCTCAAAGTGGGAGGGATATAACCCACAAATAGGCTGGGAGACGTCTAAGTGGGAGGAACTTAACCAACAGGTAACTGGTAAACCTCCATTTGGGAGGAACGTACCTCACAAGTATGTTGGGAGACCTCCAATTGGGGGGAACTTGCCTCACAATTAGGCTAGGAGAACTTCATGTGGGAGGAGCTTACCTCACAAGTAGGCTGGGAGACTTCCATGTGTGAGGGACTTAACCCACAAGTAGGCTGGGAGACCTCCAAGTGGAAGAGATAAGTCCCATAAGTAGGTTGGGAGACCTCCAATTGGTAGGAGCTTACCTCACAAGTAGGCTGGGAGACCTCCATGTATGAGGGACTTAACCCACAAGTAGGCTGGGAGACCTCCAGTTGGGAGAGAATTACTCCACAAATAGAATGGAACACCTCCAAATGAAAGGGACTTACCCCACAAGTAGGCTGTAATACCTCAAAGTGGGAGGGATATAACCTACAAATAGGCTGGAGGACGTCTAAGTGGGAGGAACTTAACCAACAGGTAAACTGGTAAACCTCCATTTGGGAGGAACGTACCTCACAAGTAGGTTGGGAGACCTCCAATTGGGGGGAACTTGCCTCACAATTAGGCTAGGAGAACTTCATGTGGGAGGGACTTAACCCACAAGTAGGCTGGGAGACCTCCAATTGGGAGACAATTACTCCACAAGTAGACTGGAACACCTCCAAATGGGAGGGACTTACACCACAAGTAGGCTGTAATACCTCAAAGTGGGAGGGATATAACCCGCAAATAGGCTGGGAGATGTCTAAGTGGGAGAAACTTAACCAACAGGTAGACTGGTAGACCTCCATTTGGGAGGAACGTACCTCACAAGTAGGTTGGGAGACCTCCAATTCGGAGGGACTTACCCCACAAGTAGACTGGGAGACCTCCAAATGAGAGGGACTTCCCCCACAATTAGGCTGTGATACTTCAAAGTGGGAGGGATTTAACCCATAAGTAGGCTGAGAGATCTCTAAGTGGAAGAGACTTGTTCCACAAGTAGGTTGGGAGACCTCCAATTGGGAGGGACTTATGCTGCAAGTAGGGATACATGCAAGTGGGAGTGTTTACACAATAGGTTGGGTTAAGGCTAGAAGAGGTTTGCCTCCGATCTCAGTTTATACGCAACTCATGCTGGCTGTCTGCCATAATGCCATAGACGGAACACATAATAAACATTCCTATGATGTTGCTGTTTTTATGGTGTATTATGTTTTTGTAGTTTACAGACTGTAGCAGTACTATTTTCAAAAACATGCACTTTGAAAGCCATTTTCAAAAGTTTGCCCAAAGATTTTAGTTTTTAATTGATTACTTTGTGCTCATAGTTTTCTCCAGTTTCTTGTCATGTTGTGGTTTTCAATGGTCATGCATGTTTTTGGGTTATCTTTTTTCATTTATTTTATAATTGATATTTAATATAATCGGTATAACAAAGTTAAACTGCACTTAGGGATCTTTGTCTATTTCTCTGCTCATACCATAAAGAGTATAAGAATATAATTTAAATTAAGACCACAGTAAACTGGAGTAAAAACTATTTGATAAACAGTAAACTGATATTTGTGAAATATCATTCTTTAAGCAATCGTAAAATTTGCTATGATTTTTTTTTATGTGTAGGTCTCTCTTGAGTATTATGAGCATCTGTTATTGTATACAGTGTTGTTGTTTTGAATCCAAGTTTGCGAGTAAAAAATAACAAAGGCGGGTAGTGGTTATTTGGGTGGTATTGTAAAGGTACGGCCGCCTGCCCGCGATCTCCTGTAATCCCCCCACTATTCGTGAAATTTTAGACTGTTCCCCCCTCATTTTGTATCCTCCAGCAACCCCCCCCCCCCCCACTTTCCGTGAAATTTGGGGACCGTCCAACCCCCAATCCAACTTTTGTAAAATCGAGGTTGTTGGGTGGGTGTTTTTGCATGTCGGCGGGTTTTTGGGCTGGAAAAAGTCAGCTACATCTGGCAACACTGATTGTATATTGTTCTAGTAATCAAGTGAATTCACACCATGAACAACCTCAGATCTTTATGTATGGTGTTTTCATATGTGTATTTTATATATAAAATCTGTTTCTCCATGAAGAAAATGTCAATGAGCTTTTCACTTCTAGAACAGACTTTAAAAAAAGTGAGAGATGTTCCTTACTGATACTCGTTTTCCAATATCTTATGTTGCTCTGCCAAATCCTTGAGCTCTTGGGTCAGTTTGAGGATGGTCTCCTCCTTCTCTTGTACTTCCTCGCTGAACAGAGCTTCGTTTTCCTTGCTGAGTCTCTCGTTCTCCTTCTCCAGCTTTGCGTTCTGGCTTTTGTACTCGTTCTTGAAGTTGATGAGCTCTCTGTGGTTGGAGGCCAGGTCCATGAACCTCTGCTCCAGCAGTTCAGATTTCTTCCTCTCATTCTCCAGCTCCACCTGCACATTGGCTCTCAGGTTCTCCAGCTCGGTGTTGATCTTCTCCAGAGCCTGACAGCGCAGGAGCATCTCGTCCGCTCGCTTTTTCAGGATGCAGATGAGAGTAGACTGCTCGTCAATTCTTGAACGCAGCACTTCTGCTTCTGTACGCTCTTCCTGCGAGAGACTTCTGAGTTTTTCCAGGGCCTGGTGCACATCATCCATATCCTTATTGGAAAGAGGACAGAAGATTAAAAATCCAAGATTATTTGGCTAGCCCACATTATTGGTCTTTAGGTGACCAGTTTCAGTTTTCTGTGCAAGTTAAAGTCAACATGAACTGGAAGCTGTGACTGTCCCCCCCTTCATATTGTGATGCAGGTCCTAGAGAAACTGAATATTAAATAAGAAAACAGTGGGCGTGGCTTCTTTTTTTACTGCGAGCTGATTGGATGTAGTAAACTTAGTATTGAATTCGGAGAGATCGGCAAATGGGTTTGGGGAGAGTTATTACAATCTAACAGACTCCTCCTCCTCACCATTTCTGTTTTTTGTCATAGCGCTGTCAAAACTGACAGTTAAGTATGTTAACCACGCCCAATATCTCAGACAGACGTAATCTGACAATTTAACTAAAAAAAACAAACAGGAAGTGCATTTTCAGATTTCAATTAAAGATTACAAGGGCATACATTTTATTTTACTTAATGCCATGCACAGATGAATTGTTCAACACAAAACTAGCAATGTGAGCTTGCAAAACCAATATGGTAGATTTGATTTCATGTGTGCTTTAATCCACTGAAAAAAAAAACATTTTTGTTTTGGTAATTTTCAATCAAAGTCTAAGCATTTGCTTGCACCTTTGGTTTGGTGGTGTGTTTCTGTTAATGTCAACTTGAGGGCACGCCATGATGCTTAAAAAGAAAGCCCCGCCCCCTACTCAATATTCCGTTTCATTTGGCAGTACATCAAAATATCAAAATAAAGTCTCACCAACTTTTGGTTCATGTGGACCTTTAGATCCAGCACAACACAAGTGATTTCTGCTTAATTGCAGTTGCCTAAGAAGCAGTTTTGAGAGCTGCATCAAATGCATGGCACAACTGCCATTTACATGACTGATGAATTACTTAATTTAAAGGTCCTGTGAAGTGCTTTGAAATGTGCATTTTTATACTAAATACTAAACAAATACTAAAGAAATGCTTACTACAAAAAACCCTTGCAAAATATAGAAATCTGATATATGGCAATATTTGCAAATTACATACACTGTATATAAACCATTTACAGATGTTCAAATTAAGCTATAGTAATCTAATATAGTATACTATATATGGCCATATATCAAATTTCTGTATGGGTAAGTATTTGTAAAATATGTCAAGGCAATTAGTAGAAGGACTCAAATGTCCAAATATTGCAGATTATTCAGCTTGGAATATATATATATATATATATATATATATATATATATATATATATATATATATATATATATATATATATATATATATATATATATATATATATATATATATATATATATATATACACATTTTTTTTATTCATATTATAAGTCGTAAACCATGGTTCTTTTTGTTCTGCTTAATCCTGTGCCCCAAAAAAGCTATTTAAAATAAACAAAACTATGTCTTTTGACTGCTTTTTAAAAAATAACTACATAACGCAATGCTTTTACTTTTACTTTCAGTACTTGAGTAGTAAATTTTTAAATAAACTACTTGCAATACTTAAGTACAAAAAAATGTTGAATACTTTAGTACTTCCACTTAAGTATTGTGCTTTAAGAGCACTTCAACTTCTACTCAAGTCACTTTTTTGATAGAGCACTTGTACTTTTACTTAAGTCTGGGTCTCTAGTACTTTATACATCTCTGCATTTATCTAATGCACTAAACTAAAAACTTAAAGAAGCAAAAACATAATATTTTAGTTTATTTTATTAATTTCATTTTATTGCTGAATGCTACTATTTAATGTTCACATTCTATGCATTTGATAGTGTTTATATCTTGCCTGTAGGATCGTTGTTTGGGAAAGTTTGAGTTTTTTTTATGTCATTCTTTAGATGTTATTTTTATTTGTATATTTATTTTTGGAGGCATTTCGATTATATTATTGTCAGTTTTAATGTATTTTAATGTATTTTCTGCCTATTTTTTGCTTATGGCATGCATCTATCACCTGGCCTGCTTCATAACATCTGAAATCAGGTTTTAGGTGAAATAATGCTGTTTTGTTAGGATATATAAACATCATTAATATAATTTTATTCTGTATTTTAAATGTTAACATTGATTGGCTAAATCTGCTTTTTTGTGTCACACGTTGTATTTCTGCTATTTATGATCATTTATTTATTTATGATCAACGTGTATCATTCAGTGTGACGCACTGTGCAATGTTATGAAAAAATAAATAAACAAATAAATAAATACAAATAAAATCGATGTGTGTTATATAAATCGTGTTATTTATTAATTAAATTTCTTTTAGGTGAAAATATGGTTGAAATTGGAAATGTTCCAAGAATTGTGATAAACATAAACCCATAAAAAATATTTTACTGAGGTAAAATTGTGACAGCTTTCCTCGGTTTGTTTTCTCTACTGGAGGATTACTGTTTTTAAACGAGTAAAAGAGTACTACAGCACAGATATTAGACAACATAATTATAATAACTTTTTAATGAGCTAATTTTAATTTCAAAACAATAAGAAATCGATCAGTAATGAAATGCGCCACCAGTTGCTTTGTTGTCTTTTCAGCGAATTATAACCACGATTTATCTCAGAAATACAAAATCAAAACAATCGCTGGATTAATCGATCATGACAGGAAAACAAAGCTGATGCGTTGCTCAAAATGGGCGTAAACAGTTTAGTATAAACGTCACGCACCCTCAAACGTACCTGTTTAGTGTCTTTGATCATCATTTTCAGGTCTATCGGGATTTTCGGAGGAGATGTCATGTTTAATCTCGCTATTTTGCTGGGGGGAAAATTCAGATTTCGTCACAAAGGGCTCTCGACCGCAGTGAGCTGCAGTGATCCTGGCTTGTGGCTATACAAAGTTTCACCGGTTGCCCCTAGCAACAGCGAATTCAGTTGAGATTATTTCGCATGTTTGTCTTTTTCTGGTGGTTATTTTCATCTCTTTTTTTGGGAAAAGGTAATTTAGTACTTAAAATTAATATGCATGAAAGGGTCGGTTGAAGCAGATATGTTTGTTTAGTGTTTTTCCCCTCAGGTAAAGATGAAAAATCATGCGCAGTGCTCAAAATTCACCACTAGATATCGCCACGACTCCTCTTTTGTGGATCCTGACTGAAAAGGTGCAGTACGATTTTTACATATTTTTTAGGCCTACGTAAGTTTAAAGAGCAAAGAAAGTATAACAATCATTTCTCGAAGTTTTAAAAAGTAGCAAACACAAAGTGAGGTCTTAAATCAGAGCACAAACCCTTAATGTCGTGGTATAAAAGGGATAGTTCACCCAAAAATGAAAATGCTGTCATTTATTTAACTTACTCTTTACTTTTTCAAACATTTTTGAGTTTCTTTCTGCTGTTAAAACATTAAAGAAGATATTTTGAAGAAAGTGTTTTTTTCCCTACTATGCAGACCCGTAGCCAGCCTAGTGGACCTTTTTGTAGTTATTCACCTAATTTTCTTTTTAACTTTGAGGTTTAAATACTGCATTTTAGTTACACTTAAAGCCCTATCTTTAGCTGAACTAGTTTGTCTGGTGGTCATCATCACACTTTTTGATGTACCAAAAACATTTCCTAAATATTTAGAATAAAAAAAAATTATTTATACTTATTTTAAAATACAAATTATTCACATCATATATTATTAGGGAAAAATTAATCTGTTAAGGCTTTAAATTAAAAACTGCCTATTAGGGCAAAGTAAATTGCCATTTATTGGGCAATTAAAAGACTGGCCAGCACATTCAACTTTCCTGTCAGAATTTGTCCACTTGAATAATAAAAATGTAAACATAATAATAATAATAATAATAATAATAATAATAATAATAATAATAATAATGTAGAGCTTCCTGATTTTTCTAGCCTCTCTTGTAAAAAGTACATTTGAAAATTTATGGTTAACAACAATAGCCTACTTATTATTAACATTATTTTTTAGAAGCTTCAAAATGAAGTTTGGTGCTTCATAACTTTTTATTGGTCTTTTTTTTTCTTTTAAGAATAAGGTTCGAGATTTAGAATAAAAGTTACTTGTAAAATGTTTTTGCTATTTAACAACAATACAGTAGGTCGGTAGTGAAAGATGACTTCACTTATGTCAGTTTCTGCTTTGATGAGTTATTTTTATAATTTATGATGACATATTAGTCAAAATAGCACAATTGAGCTCATGTATGGGACAAATTTGGTGTGTGTGTTCAATAGAAGAAATAAATGTATAAAGGTTTGAAACCACTTGAGGGCAAGTAAATGAGTAAATTTTCATTTTAGGTCAATTATCCATGTAAAATGTTGTAAGCATTGCTGAAAATCATTAATTTCCCCTCAGGATTTGTTTTTCAGGTGCATCCTTAAATCAAGATACATTTGGTTGACAAAGTGAACATGTGAAGTCTACACAACATACAATGTAAAACAGTGAAACATGACAGCAAACATGTCAGTAAGGTTTTGAATTACTCTTTAGTTTACCCAAACCTGACAATTTTGTCATCATTTACCTACCCTTAACTTATTCCAAACTTGTTTGAGTTTCTTTCTTTATTCTGCCGAAAAGAAGATATTTTAAAGAAGGCTAGAAACCGGTGACCAAAACATATATAAAAGCAGCATTAAAAAATAATCTATGGATCCAAAAAAAAAAGATTATTTGACTTTTTTTATTCAATGACAGAAAACGATTTGGTCACCAGTGTTTTGGTTCTCAGCATTCATTAATATTTCTTTTATGTTTTATAAAAGTCATGCACACTCTCAGAAAAAGGGTACAATGTTGTACCGAAGAAGGTACAAACCCTTGTCACTGGGGCAGTACCTTTTTATGCAACAGAATTGTACCTTAAGACAAAGAAACAAATTTGTAGCATTGAGATTGTACCTTTAAGGACATTATATGTACCATGGGAAACCTAAATGTACCTTTGGTTTTTAATACCTGCAGATATAATATTGTACATTAATCAAAGGTAAAAATCTGATCCATGAAGGTACCACTACAGTGACAAGACACTTTGTACCTTAAGAGTGTCAAATGTGTTCCTTCAAGACCTATTTAAAGGCATTTTGCTGTAATTAAAATGTGTCAATTTATTTTAAGTAAATATAAAACATCAAATACATTTTTACACAAAGTTTTTAAAAACGTTTCTTTTTGTGTAAATGCACCTTTTCCATTTACAATAAAGAATAAAATTACTTTAACATAAATCAAAAGATCTATTTTTTGCTAAACATTTCACAACACTTTTCACAAAAATGTTAACGGATTCTCCCATTTAACACATTTTTTTCTCCAATTTTCACACAAAACCTTTGTAATCACTTAAAACTTAATTTAATTTACTTATATTTAAAATACAAATATAATTATTCAAAAGTATTATAACGAGATATGCACAATGTTTGATTAGCTTTACAGTACTAAAATGTCTGCATGAACACTTTGCATATGCAGGACTTTTGCCAGCTCACGTGCGTAGTGGAAAACAAACGCCAAAAGGTGCAGATATCAATAATAAAAATGTATTTATCAGAAAATGCTTACCAAATGTTTATTAAAAATTCCTCTAATGTTTAGTTTACAATACCTATAGTTTTGTTTTACCAGTTGTTTTGTATTATAGAACTTAATAAATAATGTTTATGAGTTTATTTAAACATAGGGTTTTAAATGACAATTCTTGTTTTAATATGGAAATTATTTATGAAATCACTTTGCCTTTCCAGTAATATTTATTTTCATAGATATTGTAATAAAGGAGTTGTCCAACACTTATGTAGCATATTTCTGAAAACAATTGTGTACCTTTATTTCAATTGTACCATAAAAGGTACAGAACAGTATCATAAGAGATTTTTTCTGTACCATATAAGGTACAACTTTTACAAAGGTACAAAACTGTTCCTTAAGGAGCATTATTTCTACCACCGTGTACCTTTTTTCTGAGAGTGTATGGAAGTCAATAGTTACAGGGTTTTATCTTTTGTTTTTATTATTATTAAATTAAAATATCTTATTATGTGTTCAACAGAATAAAGAAACTCATAAAGGTTTGAAACCACTTGAGGTTGAGCAAATAGTGAGTAAATTTTCATTTTTGGGTGAACAATGCCTTAATTTTTTTTTCTTTTCTGAGCCTATTGACAGTAATTGTTCTTGTGATAATCATGTCTGTCTCTCTGTAAATGTATTTATTTATTTATTTATTTATTTTATTTATTTATTTATTAAGCAAGTTTAAAGAGTAATAGAACATTGCCATATTTCCTTAACTTTATTTTTTTTCTTCCTTGGTCTTAAAATCACTAAAAATCTTAAATCAACCTTTATAAAAACCTGCATAAACTGCAAATTAGCATAACCACATTAAACATTTGTTTAAAATAAAGTTGTGACTTAAATTTTTACCTCTAACAAAATCTTACATCTAACTTAAACTGATTTTCTTGGTCTCCCAAGGCTTATTAATTTTGAGCACTATTCAGCTGATCGTACCGACTGTAAGATTTTAATTTTAAAGTGTGAATCTCATTCAAAGTTTCACACTTCTGAAAGACTTTAGTGTGCAACTTTAGGTTTGATGCAGACGGATCACTTATTAGCCGCACTGTTATCCCTAAAGTTGTATTAATTCAAAATACTTAGATTCAATAAACATAAATACCATTTTTTTTGCTCAATTACTCAATTTGTTTAGTTTGTTGTACGATTTGCATGATATTTTTCATTCTATTGGAATGTTTAAATTGAATGTACTTAACAGAGCTTATTCTAGTCTGTTGTCAAAGGAATGATGTGCAAGGGAAAATGTGATTGGCTCTTTGTCTTTGGACTGACGTCACTGGTGGATACAGCGCGAGCGCGCATTTTCTAATGGCTGCTGATCACTGTGAGTACGATTTCATACTTTTGCCTCAAACAGCCCATACATTGTTTTCCTTTAATAAACAAAGTATGTAACAGTTAGCAAGAGAACTACATGTAAGATTAAGCTGTGTCTAACGTTAGAATCATCTTATTGTTCCGGTCAATCGCAACCGCCATTGCCACATTTATATACAGTTCTAAAACGTGCAAAGTGCAAAGACGTGCGTAATGGGATCGTGACATCAAAAATATAATATGTAAAAAGTTAATGTAAGTTTTGCCTGTGTTAGCGTGTTTATTTTCGCCATGTTATAACCGATCGCGGCCGCCGCATTTAACCTATATAACTTAACGTTACAGTTACTATATACATGAAAACATGCTTAATGAGGTCGTCACATCTAAAGTTTAATATTGATGTTGTATTCGATGAGTCATCCGCGTTATCTGTTGTGTAAAATTATTATTTTTTCAGTGGTGGTTATGTTTCGTCAGAAATGCTTAGCATAACATTAACCAGAAGTTTCTTTGTGAGTGAAGTATTAAACAGACTACAATACATTGAGATTTGACCCTTTCTTCGCATGTAAGAAATACGAATCCATGCTAGTTAGTTATTAAAGATGTGCAACGTCGTGCTCATCAGCATGGTCTTAGCAAGTGCATTTTCAATTAATTAAAATTAAAAGCTACATAAATAAATAGCTGTAGCACTTTAATTCTTTTGGTTAAGGTTAGCTGTTTGTGGGAAATTTGGAGATAACAGATCAAAATATGTAAATGTGTTCAGTCAGCTAGTAATCTAATGTACATTTTTGTAACTCTGCAGATTCCAGAAAGATCAAAGCAAGGCCAACCAAGATGAGAAGAAAATGTAAGTATTGTACATTTGCTTGTGACAAAAGAGGTTACTTATTAAAACAATACAGAATTTAACATGGGAGCTATGCAAGAAGCCTGTCATTTCCATTTATTTATCAGGAATGTATTTGTAATGAAATAAGTATTGATAAACATGATAATATGTTTATTTGACAGTTGTTTAATTTTGACATTTCTCTGATGTTAATTAACTTTTTTTTTTTTGTTTTACTACTAAAGGTGTATCAGGAATTCAACTGGATAGTTGGGAAGAATCTTAAGCAAGAATTCTATGGGTCTCTTGATCATCACTGTCCACAGCTGATTCAGATCTTCTACAAGATGGCAAGGTTTGTATACCGTATGCCATTGTTTGTACATGCCATTGACATAAACTGATGCCATTGTTTGCTGAATTTTGAAACTGATATAATTACTTTAGAAATCCTCAGTAACAGAGACTAAATAATGATACATGAAAATTGTTTTTCTCTTATGTTGACAAATGATGCAATGTTGCTTCTCTGCAACTGCAACACCTCAGGCCTCTGACCTCACTGACATGCCATGTGTTGCCATTTGAGTGCTTCCAGTACTTCTTGTTGATGACCCAACTGAGTTCTTCAAAGCATGTTTTGTAAGTATCATTAATAAATGTTTTTGTATATTAATAAAAGTTTTTTTTTGTATCATGTTTCGTGCAATTATGTTAGCAATAACAATAAATATATCACCCAAACATTGTCTTATTGTAGTTCATTAATAAATAGAATAATGTTCAACGAGATATTTTATTTCATGTTATAACACCTTTGAAACTCTAAAATGATAAGTAGAATAACATAAAATCTTTGGTAATTTAAGTATATCAAATCTTTTCATGCTGTATGCAATGACTTGTTTGCAAAAAAAAAAAAAAAATTTAATGTTTGGTAGTATTTGTATATTTTATATATTATTGAATACTGGATATGTTTGGGTATACAAGTAACAAATTATGCTTGCATACAACTAAAAACATTCAATACAATTAATATATATTAAAATCAAATGTACACTTCTAAGATTTATTTTTGTTATCTATTTATTGTTGTCAGGCTTCAGATGATGGAGACTCATACCAACATGTACTTGTTGGAATCCTTAACCGAGAAAATGAAGATGTGGCTCTTCAACCCCTGTCCATCCGCCTCCACCCATCCTCAGTGGGAATCATCTTGGAGGGGAATGTTGTAATGGACAATATAGACAACATACCCCAGGCCATGTGTCTTTTTGGATTAACCTATGCACTGCACCTAGACTACCCAAAGTGCACAAACAATGCCATTCTTTTCATTCAACAAGTTTGGGTAAGAAGAATCTGAAGGGTAAGATTCTGGCTGTTAAAAATCAACTTGCCATGTAAACAGGTACAGAAAAGGCATGTTTCTTCAGGCTTGCTGTCCCAACTGTGAGATACATTTTTTTAAAACTATACCTTAGTGTTTGGCAAGTGTTAACATTCCATAATGTTACAGTGTAATAACATTCTGTGGTTGTTTAGTATTTGAATATGTTTGTAAAGACTGTTTAAAATATTTTAAATAATTGTTTTAATACAATTTATAACAATAAATACTGTATTGAGTAATTGTTATACAAGGCATTTTCTTGTTTTGACACTTGTTTCAAAGAGATATTTCTAAGTGATTTCAAATAAAGTGTAAAGTAAATTTTTATTCTTTGTCCTTGTTTGTAATGTACTGTAGGTGTATTCTTCTCATTAAATCATTTATAGTGAATAGCTAAGTTTAAAATAATTTTTCACAACATTCAGGTCAAGATTTTATGTTTTAAGCCTATACAGGTTGATTGAACTTAAAAAAATTATCGAAACTCGTTGCCCTAAAAAAGCTAATTTTGTTTTGTTGAAAAAACAAAACCTTTTAGGTTTATTGTACTAAAAACCTTTATTTCAGTCAACTGAATATTTAATTAAATGCATTTGAAATCATAAGTACAATAAACTTAAAAAGTCTTGTTTTTTCAACGAGACGAAATTAGCTTTTTTAGGGCAACGAGTTTCCATAAATTTTTTAAGTTCAATCAACCTGTCCGGGCTTACAGTGCGAGCATGAGATCTTTGACTTGCCCTAGTGACTCCCTGCAGAAACCCACTGACCCTAAGTAATGCATTTAAACCTGTGTTCTGCATTATTTGAGCACTGAAATCTGGTGAAAACTTGAACTTGTGCTCAGTCTCGTGCTTAGTCAGTAAGTTTTACATTCTAATTTATCAGAATTTTAAATAATAAACCAAATGTTTTGTTGAATTGCAAAAAAATACTGTCTCATGCTTCTTTAAATGTAACAAACTATAAATGTAAAAAATAAAAATAAATAACTCTATAGATCAGGTTGTCATTATTAACGACATTAGAAGCACAAAGTAAAGCAAGTTAACTTGTTCCAGTTAATTAATGCAAACTAATTAAGTAGCTTTTGACCAGTAGCTTTTTTTCAAGCCAATAGTGGCTGAGGTTTGTTATTACTTCTGGGAAGTTGTTTTCTAACTGGTTTAAGCTGGTTCAAGCTGGTCAATGGTTAATCACTTGACTTAAAACTGGTATGACAATGATGTACACTTTGCTGACTTTGTTTTTTAATATTGTGTGATAAATTGTTCAATCTTCAATGTTTTTTTAGTATTTGACATTTTTTCCAAATGTAAATTTTTATATATAGAATTTGCATATAATAACACAAAATGTGGCGTCACTGTGGCGCAGTGGGTAGCACGATTGCCTCACAGCAAGAAGGTAGCTGGTTCGAGCCTCGGCTGGGTCAGTTGGCATTTCTGTGTGGAGTTTGCATGTTCTCCTCATGATCGCGTGCGGGTTTCCTCCGGGAGCTCCGGTTTCCCCTATAGTCCAAAGACATGCGCTAAAGGTAACTTGGGTCACTAAACTGTACGTACTGTATGTGTGCAAATGAGTGTGTATGGATGTTTCTCAGTAATGGGTTGGATAAGTTGGCGGTTCATTCTGCTGGGGTGACCCCAGATTAATAAAGGGACTAAGCCAAAAAGAAAATGAAAGAATGAATAACACAAACTGCAATATTTTCAGACATATTTATATTTATTTCTAGACAAGACAAAGACTTTGTGCTTTAACTTCAGTATAGAGTTAAGAAAGCACTATTTGGTGGAATAACCATTCATTCTGATCAAATGTCATTTTCTACAAATAAACAAGCAATAAAATACAATATTTGAACATTTAAAGAAATGTTATCAGGCTTTTATAGAGTAAAACAAATTACACTAACGCATACCTACTAAATCTACACTCTAAAAAATACTACAATAGATTGCTTTAACCCATATTTAGGTCAAATATGGGCAAACCTCAAGCATTGTTTTAAATTTTGGTTATAAATTTAATTCAATTAATGAAATCAGCAGTTGGTTTTATCCATATTTTACACAAACTGGGTTGAAATAACCCAGCATTTTTTAGTTAATTTAGATAAACCTAAATTTTCAAGTTGTCTCTAAATTTCAATTTCACCCTAAAAACGATGTTAAAACCCAATTGGGTCAAAATGGACAAAGCCAACCATTAGGTTAAAAACTCATTTACATTTAATAATTAAAAAAACGTTGGGTTTGTCCATATTTGACTGAACGTTGGGTTTTGACAATCTAGTATTTATTACTGTTCCATAGCTCTCTATATATTTCATACTATAATAATAATAATTATATGTTATGACAAACAAAAAAAGCAAGCAAAACATGTAAATGCATAAAAAAAACGCTTAATACTAATTTTATTATTACAGCTGTAATTACACTCTAAAAATACTTATTTCAACTCAAAGTTTGGTAAAATATAGACAAACCCAGCCATCGGGTTAAAAAGTGTTTAATTTTTTTTTTTTTTTAAATAACCCAATGTTGGCTTTGTCCATATTTGACCCAACATTGGGTGACAGCAACTTAGTTTTAAACTAAATTTTAGGTTAATCTGAATTAAAGGTGCTGTATGTATGTTTTTTGACTCTTCTAAAGCATAAAAATACCATAATATGTTTGCAGATATTTAAGAAACATGGCAAGTGAGCATTCTTTTTATCTGAATACAATGCTAAAGTCAGATATTCTGCTTTGAAAATGGGCATTCCGTGCCGGAACGTCTGTCTTTGTTTTGGTCACTTTAACATTTTAGTTACTGGCCAGTTTAGCCAATTATATTTCAGCACCCCTGGTTGCCTTGATGGAAAACGGCGTATTTCATTCATTTAGTCCGAAGGGCTCTTAAAGTATGCACTCATGACTGAAATGCCACATCTGGTGGACAGTAGCACCCTCCGAAATGAGACGCAGATTAATTAGCAAATAATATAAATATTACAAGCGTAAACATTAGGTGAGCAGGTTACATTGTAACCCTGCGTGCTAACAACACACTACATGAGAAGATTTGCATTGATAAGCAATTTGGCTGTTTGCACGAGACGAAACACGACAGTATATGATTTTAAACACATTTAAATACAGCCATTCAGAAGCACAGAATATGCACTTACTCACGAAATGGTAAGGTTCACTGTAAAAAAAACCCCTAATTTTACAGAAAATATCTCTAAATTTTTTACAGTAATTTTTTGTCATTTCAAATTATATTCAAAACTTAGTAAAATGACAAACAATCTCTCTAAATTAACAGTTTGACTTTCATTTTAGGTACTTTATCATTAAAGACAAATTACTGACATTTTTGTTTTTTATACAGGGAAATTACACTATTATTTATACAGTATTTTTTCTGTTATTTTAAATTATATTCAAAAGTCCGTAAAAATTACAAACAATATCTGTAAATTAACAGCTTGACTGTTATTTTATGTACTATACAATTAATGACAAATTACAGCAATTTGTCTGTTTTATTCAATTAAATTGCCGTATTATTTACACACTGTTTTTTCCTGTTTTTTTGAAGTACATTTAAAATTACGTAAAATTAAAGTAATAAATTGTAATTGTAAAAAAAAAAAAATCGTAAAAAAAAGGTAAATGACTGGCAGCTACGGCTGCCAAACAAAAACCATAAAATTACGGTAAAATTTCTTTTGTTGAAATAAAGTGCAAAAATAATAAATCTACAGATATTTTCATTAAAATGTTTACAGAAAAACACTGTTATTTTACAAACTTCTCCTAGATTATTATGATCAAATACGTTCAATAAAGTTACACAATAAGAGTTTTACAGAGAAACACTGTTATTTTACAGACTTTTCCTAGATTATTATTATCAAATCCATTTAATAAAGTTACACAATAAGAGTTTTACAAAGAAACACTGTTATTTTACAAACTTTTCCTAGATTATTATTATCAAATCCATTTAATAAAGTTACACAATAAGAGTTTTACAGAGAAACACTATTATTTTACAGACTTTTCATAGATTATTATGATCGAACACCATCAATAAAGTGACTGCACTAAAAGTTTAAGAGAAAACAATGTTATTTAAAAGAATTTTCCCTAAATCATTACGATTAAACACCTTTAATAAAATGTCAAGACATGCTCAAGATCGTAATTTAACAGTTTTATTTTGGATCAAAAAAGTCTGGAAACACAAGATACAACTGATTAAAATTCTCACAACTTTAAAATTACAGTGGTTACATTTTATTGAATAGTATTTATGTAAAACATGTTGAGATTTAAGTTATATGGAATGACTTCCAAATCTTAAATGAAACTGTAATGTGAATGGGACACTGACAAAGGAGTGCGGATCCAAATGCAAGTTTATTACACAGAGATGGTCAGGCAAGCAACAGTCAACAGAGGAGCAAACAGATGTATGCAGGGAATCCAGAGTTATGGTCAAATAACAGGCAAATGGTCAGTCCCAGCAGCAACAACAACAACAACATAAACAATTAACAAGCAAAGCAAGAGAAACGCGTCATAATGTTCACAGTAACAGTATAACAAGCCTTAGCAATTAGTGCGTGCGTCTGTGCTGCTTTTAAAGTCCATGTAATCAGTTCATAACGATCCTCCGACTGTGTGTGTGTGTGTGTGTGTGTGTGCAAATAGTGGGTGTGAAACAGTGAAAATCAAGTAGCTGTATACGTTTTCAGTATATCTTAAGTTTACCATAATCCTATAGTCTGAGAATTTCATGAAACTGTTGTGCTGTTTACTGTAGTAGTTTAAATGTTCCTGTCACAATCATCAGCAATTTAATCCTTGTAGATCGCTGGTAAACACGCAGATCGCCATAGAACTACAAATCCGCCATTATATGGACTACAGATCCAGTCATGCAGTGCTCCCATGCACCTGTTCCAGATTCCACTGATTGCGCACACACACACAGTCGGAGGATCGTTATGAACTGATTACATGGACTTTAAAAGCAGCACAGACGCACGCACTAATTGCTAAGGCTTGTTATACGTGAACATTATGACGCGTTTCTCTTGCTTTGCTTGTTAATTGTTTATGTTGTTGTTGTTGTTGCTGCTGGGACTGACCATTTGCCTGTTATTTGACCATAACGCTGGATTCCCTGCATACATCTGTTTGCTCCTCTGTTGACTGTTGCTTGCCTGACCATCTCTGTGTAATAAACTTGCATTTGGATCCGCACTCCTTTGTCAGTGTCCCATTCACATTACAGTTTCATTTAAGATTTGAAACTGAGTCATTCCATATAACTTAAACCTCAACATGTTTTACATAAATACTATTCAATAAAATGTAACCACTTTAATTTTAAAGTTGTGAGAATTTTAATCAGTTGTATTTTGTTTTTCTAGACTTTTTTGATCCAAAATAAAACTGTTAAATTACGACCTTGAGCATGTCTTGGCATTTTATTAAAGGTGTTTAATCGTAATGATTTAGGGAAAATTCTTTTAAATAACATTGTTTTCTCTTAAACTTTTAGTGCAGTCACTTTATTGATGGTGTTCGATCATAATAATCTAGGAAAAGTCTGTAAAATAACAGTGTTTCTCTGTAAAACTCTTATTGTGTAACTTTATTAAATGGATTTGATAATAATAATCTAGGAAAAGTCTGTAAAATAACAGTGTTTCTCTGTAAAACTTTTATTGTGTAACTTTATTAAATGGATTTGATAATAATAATCTAGGAAAAGTCTGTAAAATAACAGTGTTTCTCTGTAAAACTCTTATTGTGTAACTTTATTAAATGGATTTGATCATAATAATCTATGAAAAGTCTGTAAAATAACAGTGTTTCTCTGTAAAACTCTTATTGTGTAACTTTATTAAATGGATTTGATAATAATAATCTAGGAAAAGTTTGTAAAATAATAGTGTTTCTCTGTAAAACTCTTATTGTGTAACTTTATTAAATGGATTTGATAATAATAATCTAGGAAAAGTCTGTAAAATAACAGTGTTTCTCTGTAAAACTCTTATTTTGTAACTTTATTGAACGTATTTGATCATAATAATCTAGGAGAAGTTTGTAAAATAACAGTGTTTTTCTGTAAACATTTTAATGAAAATATCTGTAGATTTATTATTTTTGCACTTTATTTCAACAAAAGAAATTTTACCGTAATTTTATGGTTTTTGTTTGGCAGCCGTAGCTGCCAGTCATTTACCTTTTTTTTACGATTTTTTTTTTTACAGTGTTTATAATCTAATCAAAACATATTAAACCTCTTTAACATTATTAAATGTGCATGCTGAATCACTGATACGTGTTGGTTTTATTTTCAAGATCTGAGATGAACTATCTGCTGCTGCTTTCAGTAGTATGACAAAAAATGTAATGTAAAATGGCATTCAAATTGACATTGTTAGCATTTAACAATGAATAAATGACATGAGGTGTACCTGAGGGGATCATTGTCAGTTTTCTGTTGTTCACCTGCAAGAAATTTTTGAGGTGGTGGTTAAAATAAAAACTTTAATTTTGTCATTTTAATATGAAAATGTTCCTTCTAACGTGTGCCGTTGTTTTTATTTAGAACATGATTTAAATCAGCCTTTAGGCTCGATCGTCAGACTCGCTCCTGTTGGTCCTCAATCTGGCCACCTGCCCTTGCGTTTTTGTTTTGTTTTGCAAAAATGCAATACCTAGTTCAACCACTGGGTGTCAAACTTACATACTGCACCTTTAAAATAGGTTGGGTTAACCTGTTTTTAATAAATGGGTTATTTCAACATACTTTGGTTAAAATATGGACAAAGCCAACCGCTGGGTTAATTTATTGAATAAAATTTATGGCTCAGATTTAACACAATCCTTGCGGTTTTGTCCATATTTAAATCAAATTTGAGTTAAAATAGGCCAGTACTTTTTTTTAAGTGTAACTATAGCTTTAATAATACAATTATTAATATAAATCTATCTTTATTTATATGTTTGTTGGCTTATTTACTTGTTTGTTTGTTTATTGTAATTAAATAAATATAAAGAGAGCTATGGAATGCTCTAAAAATTAGATAGATAGATTGGCATTGTTTATTGTATTATTACAACCGATTTGTACGCATTTGTCATTCAGCATGTGTTGCGCAATGCATCTATTACGCAGGCTCGTCGATGAGCTCAACAGGTTCCTGGGAGCCCGTGCAGGATTTGCTCGTGTGGGTCGAGCTGAGGGGGAGCGTCATGTGCACGCCCTTTTTCATCAGCCCGGGACAAGTGAGTAAGAGCCACTTCACTGCATCTCAGTCCCAAGAGCTCCATCTGGCCGGCTTCATGAGGGGCTGGACGCGTCACAATGCACACACAACTTCTCCTCATTCTCACTTTTTGTGCTCTTCAGTGCGACTGTCAAGGTATGTGACAACTTTTATCAACTCTTTTCGTGTCGGGTTTGGTTTAGAAGTGCTCACATAAGCAGGATTTGTTCTAACAATAGATTTGAAGAGAGCAACATCACACTTATCCTGGTTTAATTGTTCTGCGCACGCGTATGTTGGAGACATAAACAACCGCTCAGTTGCTAGTGCGAATAACGGTGTTATCTAACGGGATTGTTATTTATATGTCCCACAATGAACGGTCTGTATGCTCGAAATTAAATTCGAGTTGTTAAACTAACATTATACTTGTGAGAAATCAAGTTTGTCCAAATAAAATAATTATAAACAAGTCGCGGCGGCGCACAAAGCCTCACTCGGACAGATTTGAGGTTCTCCGGGAACTTTTGCATGGGCTTTGGCGTTGCTAGGTAACAGAGACGAGCATGTGACTTGAAGACAATCTCCTGCAGACCCCAAGCTGCTGGTACAAAGCAAATTCAACACATTTTTGTTCCTGAAAGACTTAACCAGTCTGCGGTGCAGGGGATGTCGAGTTTGAGACGTGCGTTTGGTTGCATAGCACTTGGTTAATCGGTTGACAGCCCAACAGGTTGCTCTGGTGCAAAAGTGTGGTTGCATGGACAGAGCTTCTCGAATTGTAATCTGCTTTCTTTTTGCCCAACCCTTAGTATGTAAGCTTCTTATGGGAATCGAGCAACTAATTACTCCGCAGCTGCCGCTCAGAGCAACCATTGCTGCTCATAGAACTCTGTTATCCTGCTTTGCGTATATTACACCATATATTGCACTTGCTCATTTCCCGATTTTGTTTGTAGGGCGAGTTATTAGGATGATTGCATATCAGAAAGTTCAAACCAGCTGACTGCATTAAGTTGTATACTGCTGTTCTGTTGAATGCTCGATTCTGATTGGCTTATGAACATTCTAAGGCGTTCAGTTATTTTCATGGAAACCCACAGCTATTCAGGTCTTGACAACATTAGACTTCTATATCACATCCCAAAATTATTTTAGGGTATAATTTAGCCATTTTCTTAACCTCAAGTAGTTCAAAACCTTTTTTTTAAATTGATTATTTTTTTTTTTTTGTAGTATAGTAGGGAGGATAAATATGGAACCAATGGCTGCCTTCTTCCAATATTCTTCAAAATATCTTATTTTGAGTTCAACAAAAGAAAGTAACTTAAACAGGGTTAGAACAAGTGGAGGGTGTCCATATAGAAATCTGATATATGGAAATATATGCAATTTACATATATGACAAGCAAGTTGATAATTGGATATAAATTATATGTCATATACAACATATTTTTTTAAATGTTGCAAAAAATATATAAATATTACCATCGGAATTGCAAATACTCATTCATTCATTCATTCATTCATTTTCTTTTCGGCTTAGTCCCTTTATTAATCCGGGATCGCCACAGCAGAATGAACTGCCAACTTATCAAGCACGTTTTTACGCAGCGGATGCCCTTCCAGCCTCAACCCATCTCTGGGAAAGGAATTGCAAATATGTAATATATAAAAAAATATATGAATGTTTTATATATAAATAAATATATATATAGTTGAAGTCAGAATTATTAGCCCCCCTTTGATTTTTTTTTTCTTTTTTTTTTTATATTTCCCAAATTATGTTTACCAGAGCAGAAATTTGCAGAGTATGTCTGATTTTTTCTTCTGGAGAAAGTCTTATTTGTTTTATTTTGACTAGAATAAAAGCAGTTTTAAAATTTTTAAACACCATTATAAGGACAAAATTATTAACCCCTTTAAGCAAATTTTGTTGTCAATAGTCTACAGAACAAACCATCATTATACAATAACTTGCCTAATTACCTTAACCTGCCTAGTTAACCTAATTACCCTAGTTAAGCCTTTAAATGTCACTTTAAGCTGTATAGAAGTGTCTTGAAAAATATCTAGTCAAATATTATTTACCGTCATCATGGCAAAGATAAAATAAATCAGTTATTAGAGATGAGTTATTAAAACTATTATGTTTAGAAATGTGTTGAAAAAATCTTCTCTCCGTTAAACAGAAAACGAAAAAAAAAAATAAACAAACAGGGGGGTTAATAATTCAAGGGGGCTAATAATTCTGACTTCAACTGTATATATATATATATATATATATATATATATATATATATATATATGTATATATGTATATATATATATATGAACATTCATTCATTCTTTAATTTTCCTTTGGCTTAGTCCCTTTTTTATGAAGGTTCGCCACAGTGGAGTGAACCGCCAACTATTCTGGCATATGTTTACGCAGCGGATACCCTTCCAACCGCAACCCACTACTGGGAAACACCCATACACTCCTGCATTCACACACACACACACACACACACACACACACACACACACACACACACACACACACACACACACACACACACACACACACACACACACACAAACACACACACACACACTGATACACTACGGCCAATTTTAGTTTCTCCAATTCACTTATTACACTGGATGTCTTTGGACTGTGGGTGAAACCGGAGCACCCAGAGGAAACCCACGCAAACACGGGGAGAACATACAAACTCCACACAGAAACGCCAACTGGCCCAGCTGGGACTCAAACCACCGTTCTTCTTGCTGTGAGGTGACCGTGCTAACCACTAAGTCATATTTGTAATTTCGATGGAATTTGTTATTCCAGCCTGATCTCATGAGGAAATATTACTATTTTACATTTTGTCAGTTTAGTGGATAATTTGTAAGAGTTCAGTTGTACGAAAATGTACGGTTTTACAAAGGAAGCGTGGTACTCAACCCAACCCCACCCCCTAAACCTAACCGTCATTGGGGGATAAGAAAATCAGACTAAATTGTACAAATGAAATTGTACGAATTAGCCACTACATTAAAAAGCTACAAATTGGCATGAAATAGCATTGGTAATTTTGATATTTTTTAAACTTTGCATATATTTTCATATGACAAATTGCTATGTGGGTAAGAAAATCACTGTAATCTGTCCTAAGTAGTATTCAAAAAAATAATTAGTGTGTCTCAAATCATGGTATGCTGAAATTAGTATTTCAGAGTTAATCGGATGGTCTAATTTTCCAGTAGAAACAAGTGCCAATCTGTGCCGAATTGCTAATACTACCGAAAAAATGTATTGTATTTTTGGATGTGAATTTGATGTGAAACTACAAACATGGGTAAAAAGTGTTAAACTACAAACATGGCTGGCTCGAGAGACTGACGGTTAAGTGGAGATGCTTTGGTAAAGACCTTTGAATTATTGATAACTAATGTTTAACCTATTGGAAAATATTTACTTAATGTTGTCTGTATTATATTTAAATTTTAACAGTGTGACCATTTATAAAGATGCGTTTGTTTTTAAACTTTTGAATGCATAATTATTGGAGAGATTTCTTTGCTTGAAAGTTTTTCTCAGCTTGAGGAATTGCAGATTAACGTGCTGCTGTGCCTTCAATATGGCGGGAAGTTTAAATCTGAAAGAAATGTGGATGAAGAGATTATTAACAGGACACATAACTAAGTAACAGACAGAACAGTCCGTTAATGATCAAGTAGCATGTCCCAAAGCTTGCATACTGTCCTGTTACACACTCAACAGGTCCTTTTTAAGGACATAGTAAAAGTGGGCAAATTGGGACGCATGCTCTGTTTATGAACACTGTTGAGAGACTCACTTACACACATTTAATTCTCTTTAATAACTGCATTAAGTTGATTTCAGACTAGTTAGTTATAAGAATTCAGTTAGGAACTAGCTACCAGGCCGGTTCACCAAGAACTAACTTTCACCTCAGGCCATTTTCTTGGTTGCACTGTCACCAGAAATTGACTCACTCAACAAAAATAACAAGCGAAGGATAAAGAATGCAATAATCAAAGCTGAGTTTTCATTGTGTCATGGGTACTGTGATAAGATGGGTCATATTTAGGCCCACACAGAATCTGCAACCACAAAAATCAGCAGATTATTCTATCTATTTATTTACTTCTGCACATGTGTTTAAATATATATATATATATATATATATATATATATATATATATATATATATATATATATATATATATATATATATATATATATATATATATATATATATATATATATATGTATGTATATATATATGTATGTATATGTATGTATATATATATATGTATGTATGTATGTATGTATATATATTTATCCAATTTTTATTCTAATTTTAATGATATGCAAAAGTTCTATGCAAAAGTTTAGATGGTGGGCGGTGTGGTAGCACAGTGGGTAGTGCTGTCGCTGGTTCGAGTCCCAGCTGGGTCAGTTGGCATTTCTGTGTGGAGTTTGCATGTTCTCTTGTTGGCGTGGGTTTCCTCCGGGTGCTCCAGTTTCCCCCACAGTCCAAATACATGCGCTATAGGTGAATTGAATAAACTAAATTGTCCATAGTGTATGTGTGTGAATGTGAGAGTTTATGGGTGTTTCCCAGTACTGGGTTGCAGCTGGAAGTGTATCTGCTGTGTAAAACGTATGCTGGATAAGTTGGCGGTTCATTCCGCTGTGGTGACTATCTACTATGTACCAGACCGGTTCACTAAGAACTAACTTTCACCTCAGGCCATTTTCTTGGTTGCACTGTCAACAGAAATGAATGAAATGGACTCATTCAACAAAAACAACAAGTGCAGGATAAAAAAATACCATAATCAGTGCTGAGTTTTCATTGTATCATGGGTTTTGTGATAAGATGTGACATATTTTGGCCCACACAGTATCTGCGTCCAGAGAAATCAGCAGATTTCCACAGATTTTAGAGCCCAGTGTTCATTCTATTTATTTACTTATGTACAGTAGGGGAAATAAGTATTGAACACGTCACCATTTTTTTCAGAAAACCTAATTCTAAAGGTGCTGTTGACTTAAAATTTTCACTGGATGTTGATAACAACTAAAGAAATCCATTTGTGCAAATAAAACAAATCTAATTAGTTTACAAATTAAGCTATGTGTAATAAAATGAAATGACACAGGAGAAAAAAGTATTGAACACATGAAGAAAGGGAGGTGTAGAAAGGCAATGAACGCCCAGACTGCAGCTGAAATCTCTCAGTAGTTCTTCAGCAACTCTCTGCCCTTCGTCACTGTAAATGAACATTAGCTGCTTCAGTTCAACATCTACTGTACATTAGCAGGAGGATGAAGATGAAACCAGGGTGGACATTTCAGCAAGACAATTATCCAAAACACAGCCAAAGAAACTCTCAAATGCTTCCAGACAAAGAAAATCAAGCTGTAGAATGGCTCAGCAAATCACCACAAGAGTTGAATCCAATAAAAAATTCTAAATAAAGCTCAGATTTGATAGACGAGACCAACAGAACCATCACAATTTTTACACTTTGTTGAAATCTGTGAAAAAAATCACAGCTGAGCAATGCATGTGACTTCATTTTCCATATGATAGGTGTATTTAAGCTGCCTTCATGCCTTTAATTTAGATGTTGAATTGAAGCAGTTATTATTAATTTACAATGACGAAGAGCTTAGGGTTGCTGAAGAACTACTGAGAGATTTCAGCTGCTGTCTGGACTTTCACTGCCTTTCTACACCTCCCTTTCTTCATGTGTTCAATACTTTTTCCCTATGCCGTTTCATTTTACTTTACATAACTTAATTTATAAACTAATTAGTTCCGTTCCAGTGAACGTTTCAAGTCAACAGCACCTTTAGAAATATGTTTTCCAAGAAAAATGGTGACATGTTCAATACTTATTTTCCCCACTGTACATGTGTGTAAATATATTTATTTAGTTTGTATATTGATTTTTAACCATGTTATTAATTGATATGCAAAAGTGTAGATGATTTATGTACAATACAACTTGTAAACTTGCCTGGATATATATGATATATTATATGAGACTGTGGCTTTATTTATCAAACAAGTGGTTCTAATTGGATATGCATTGTAAACCTTTATTAAAAGTAAAACATTTTTCTTTGTTAATTTTTCAGCTCTTATACTCTCACAGATGTTTTGCTAAATTCTGTGTAGAAATAGCAAAACAAAAAAAAAAAGAAAAGTCAGCAAATTCTCTCTGGCACAAGTTCCATAGTCTTGTTTTTCCCCTACTATGAAATCCAAAGGCCAGCAACCAGCATTCTTCAACATATTTTCTTTTGTGTTCAA
This sequence comes from Danio kyathit, assembly GCA_903798195.1. NCBI lineage: Eukaryota > Metazoa > Chordata > Actinopteri > Cypriniformes > Danionidae > Danio > Danio kyathit. The sequence goes on from LR812527.1 coordinate 58,991,997, forward strand.
CAGAAGAAAGGAGCTCATTAAGGCTTAAAACCACACGAGGGAGAATAAATGATTATCATTTTTGGGTGAATGGGTAAACTGACATTTTGAATGTATTGACCAAGGGTTGGGATGCGTGAGTATGGCCCAGTCCCAATTTTATTTTTGTAAAAAAAAACAAAACAGCCAAAAACAGCCTCACTGTAAGATACAGACTTAACCGTGGCTGCACTTCCAACCGCTGCACGTCAACTAGGACTACATGCTCAGCTGTATAAAGCAAACCATCACGCAAATGTAAAGGTAATGATTAGAGTTAAAACCAGTTTGTGCATGCCTCACGTCTGCGACTCATATCAGAGTGGCACATGTCCGTTGATTCACAAACTATGCATGCTGTCTTTGTGTAAACTCTTTAAAATATCAGCCTAGTTGTCCAAATTAGTTTTATAACGCGAGTGTTTTATAATGGACGCGCTGCCATACAGGAGGATCTAGCGAGACTCGGCGGTGTTTTAGTGAACAGCTGTTCACTAAATAATGTCCAATAATATCCTAAAAACCTAACCGCCTTCAGATCAATGTGTTTCAACAGACTTTTTTTTGGTTTATTTTTAATGAATATGATCAACAGATGAATAGTAGTCAGCCCAATTTAAAGCAGCAGCCTTTTTTTGTCATCTCTTTTTGTCTTGTACAGGTTCATTTATCAAAGAAAAGGCCCAAATAAAATATATATTATTATTTATTCTATATTTAATTATATATATATAGAGAGAGTTTATAAAAAGTTTATAAAAAAAACGAAACATTTATATATATATATATATATATATATATATATATATATATATATATATATATATATATATATATATATATATATATATATATATATATATATATATATATATACAGGGTTCGAAATTAACTTTTTTACTTGGTAGCACCGGTGCTCCCAACTTCAAAAATTTAGGAGCACCAGAAAAAATTTAGGAGCAATCACCAAAAATGAATGAGCACCACTGCAAATGCAAATTTTATATTAAGCGATTTATTGGATTTAAAAAAACAACATCAATCAGGACTAACAAAAACCAGAAACAACTATCTAACTAATGCTGTGATGACATTGATATTTGTGCAATAATTCCAAAATGAATGTCTAATAATTATAAAATATTATTAATGATGACGATGATGTCAATAATACTTACAATGAGTAATATATGTCATTATCATGCTGCCCTGAATGTGCTTGAATGCGAGTTATGTACTGTAAAAGGTCCTGCTGTTACTTTATGAAAAATAAATGTATGGTTTGCATCAAACAAAAATGAAGCATCGCAGTAAGAAATATTTATTTTGCACTATTGTTTTTATACGCTTTTATATATGTCAATTCAATAAATAATATTTCTGCTACAAAACAAACGTAAGATTATAATAAATCATTCAATCCAATGCTGAAAGCTGCAAAGCAGTCATCAGTAAATAGAAAAATAATATACATCTCAAAAAAGAATGGACCAAAGAAAGTAAGAAAAGTCTCACTTCTACCACTCTTTAAAAGTTTTGGTATCGGTTTGTGTCATTTTAAATGCTCGGTCTCGTTATTAGTTGATTTTCAGTTGATTTTCAGTTGATTAGTTTAGTTTGTGGAAAAAAGCGAGTCAGCCAGCCCAATATAGGCAGGGCAGGATTCTCGCGACGACCACTAGCCCAATACCGTTCTTTGTTATGAGCCGCAGATTCAGTTTAAACTTAGTAAAACCGAGCTTCTTTGGCGATGTGTACAGTGTTACATTTAGCGGACATTTGCGCTGAACACGCAGTGAATGCAACTCATCGAGATTCAGGCACCTTCTCCGAAAACACTCGACTAATCTCGGCTGGCGCCCTTATAAGCTCCCTGTTATCTGACAGCGGGAAGCCTTGAGTGATTGACAGCTAATATGAACCAATATAGCGGCAGGGAAGTCCGATTCAGCACGTTTTTAGAAAAAAATCGAAACAAATCCCACTACAACCATTATATGCAGTCGCACAAATGCTCCCAAATATATTATGAGGTCGCATAGAATAGATTTCGGCCGCATATGCGACCAAAATGGTCGCAATTTCGAGCCCTGTATATATATACATATACTATATATATATATATATATATATATATATATATATATATATATATATATATATATATATATATATATATATATATATATATATATATATATATATATATATATATATATATATAATGTTTCATTTTTTTTATAAACTGCTGTAGAAAAATAAGATAATAGTATAAGCAAAATAAATGTTTTGCTAATAAATAAAAGTTTAAAATAAGCATTTTCTCTAGACAATTAGTTTAAGAGAAAAAAATGCCAGACGTGGGCCTTCAAAATATTTTCGATGGAGGTAGGCCCCGAAGTGAAAAAGGTTGAGAACCCTTGATGTATGTAATCACACAAACAACATTAACATTATAACAGACACTGTAAAAAGCTCATTCCCAACCACTAGACTTTTCTGACAGGGTATTCGAGTGTCATCGAGTGTCAGAATGTTGTGAGACTGCTAAACAGGAGTTATTATTATGGATTATAAATTTAGCGCTTTTTATTTTAGCGTTTTTTTCTTAAACCATGACGATAAAGACGATCGTTTGTTTGTAAAAATTCGTAATAATGACAGAAAATACTAATTTGTGCATCTCCTCACTTCAGTGTGCAGCCATGTTGCCGTTGTAGATGGTGTATTCTGGGGAATTTTCGAGTGTGGTCCTGAAAAATCTCCATTTTGAAGGGGTATCTATCCCTTCCCCTTAGCCCTACACCTTCAAGCTAAAGAGAATTGGGACACTCCTACCCCTTCACATGAACGTACAAAACAAGGGGTAGGGGTAAGGGGAAGGGCTAAGGGGTAGAATTGGGATTGGGCCTACATTTACATGGATGGTACTCCGATTTTAGTATAATTAAGACAATACTCTGATTAAGAGTCTACCATGTAAAAAGTGATATTTAATTACCTTAATCTGACTACAGTCGTAATCGAACTAAACCAATTAAGACACATAGATTATTCCTCTTTTAGTCACATTATTGAAGTGCAGTACAGACTTGTAAACGCCGTAATCATTTTGTAGTACTTTTTGCTACATTTTGCGACAGGACGCACACACGGCAGTTGTCAGGTGTTTGACGACACATGAGAATGGCTTCAAGCAAGAAAGCACATCTGCTGAGAGTTCTGGAAGAAATGGACATTATACCTCCGATGTCATGGGGCATGAATGAAAGTTAGTAAATGAAATGGTAGAGGTGGCCAGTTTGCTTAACAATTTGTATCTTTGTTTTTATAAATAAAAACTAAACGGCCTAAGATAACAATTGGTGCCATGATGAACACTGTTGTTGCATGAAACGCTGGAGGAAACTAGCCCTGAAAGGTGACATAATGACATTAACATTAATCGAATGTACTATAACAGGCGTGTCCAAACTCGGTCCTGGAGGGCCAGTGTCCTGCATATTTTAGTTCCAACCCTAATTAAACACACCTGAACCAGCTAATCAAGCTCTTTCTAGGCTAGGTATACTAGAAACGTCAGGGAGGTGTATTGAGAGAAGTTGGAGCTAAACTATGCAGGACACTAACCCTCCAGGACTGAGTTTGGACACCCCTGTACTATAACATGTAAAACGGGAACATGAAAGAAACATTCAAAAAGCAAAACGGCAAATAATTAGTGTAGTCACTGATGCATTGCCAGTTATGCTAAACTGGTCAATTTATTATTTTAATAGGAGGATTTTTGATGTTATTTTGCACATAAACATGCTGAGTTACTCCTTGTACTGCTGTTGGGACCTTGAGGTGTCAAAATCACATCTTCCCTTGAGTCTCTTTTTGTGAATTTGCAGTGCTACGTTTGCATCAGGCTTAAAATTGTGGCCGTAGCCTTGATTGATCTCCTCAGAAATGCGAGCCAGGAATGAGTTCCTGTAATCCAGCTTTATTCAGCATGTGTTTCGGAGGAAATGACCAAAAGGGACTTGATGGAGGGGAACAGGTTACTTTCTGTAATCCGCTGAGCTGCACTTCCTGATGGTTCCTCAAGCTCTCCATCTCGGAGGTCAAAGGTCTTTGATGCTAGTTACTTGTTAGCTTGTTCAAACATAGACGTTTTGTAGAAAAATCCTGAATTAACACATTTTGACACCTCATTTGGTGGTGTTCATTAACCATCCTGTGTAAAGATTAATATTTTCGTCCATGTTCGTGTTACTCATTGGCCTCAAATGTGATGATGCTGCTGATTTATAACTTGTTTTGCCACTGAAGCTACTATCATTTGTCACGTATTAGCCCTCTTTGGGTTGTAATGATTGAAAGGACACGTTCACTCAGTGTCACATTCAGCAGCTCGTTTTATTGTGCGCAGCCATGGGTGCAGACAATACCGTGAAGATCAGCGAGCAATGATATCTCATTCAGAAGGTTCAATCAGATGTGGATCAGTGAGGGGCCTCGTGATCTCTAACAGGATTTCCATACTTGAAATCGAGAGAGGAAATCAGTTTGATGCTGAACAGAGGAGCTTATCTGAACCTGGATGTCAGCAAGCTTTAAAGTGCATAACATTGGTGAAGAAACACTTTTGGATTTGACTCCTTTGATAGAGACGTAAACATTCAGTCACTGCTTCCATAGCGATTCTGAATTATCGTGTGTGTTTACATAGAGTGGGTCTCGTTCACTAATAATTGCGTACATTTTTCGTATTTATACTGTACACTCATTTAAACTCACGAAAAAACGTTACGCCTAATGCACAAAACGTGTATATCTCGAACTCTAAGATCTTCTGTTAGTGAATTTGATGAGTTCTAATTGCGTGTCCGTGTGCACAAGGTTAGTAATTTGCATAATACACTCCCAAACCACCTTCATATTAGGGCTTATACAGTATATAAGCATATCATAAATATATAAATGAGCAATACCACACTCGTAGCAGTGCGATATGGCTGTATGCCGGCACTGGTGGGAGGCGTGCGTTGGCACAAGGCCAAAGACAGAGTGCTTTAGTGTCCCACCAGTGAATAAATACAGCCATATAGCACTGCTACGAATGTGATATTGTGTTTATACAACAGTTCGACAGCAAAATTGTGTATATAAAAAAGAAAATCAAAAATACTGTTGTATGTGGAACTGCTTTCTTCCGCCATTCCTTCACATCTGCAGCTGACCGTCAGAACAGCAGAAACCGTTACTAACTCACCAACGTCACTTCAGAGCTAGTATTTGAGTGATTCTCTAGCGTAATGTCTAAAGTGATGACAAATCAGGGGATTTTGCTCACATTTTAAGATTATAAGATTTTGCAGTATTTCTCTGTTGCAATCGGGAGATCACAATAATTAACCCCGAAAAAGCCAAAGCAAACACTACCAGATTACTATGGTATAAATGCAGCACTACAACATACAAAAGAGAGAGATCGACTTAGAATGTCACTTATCAGTTTTTTAATGATTTAACTAGCTGTAATTTTAAAAATTTCGCTGTTTTTCCTCTCATAAGAACGTATTTTTTCGGTCTCTGTCGCCATCTTGTGGCAGAACGTCAACCATCTTTGCTCTGCTCAGTATGACTGATGGCAGTTAATACGCTGAATCTCCGAAATTATAAATATTTAAAATAACCACTGTCCTTATAAATAAACTGCATATCTGCAACCTAAACAACTACATTCTCGCCCTAAAAGCCTCAAAAGGACAATATGTTGTCCAACAGCAGCAATATTTGTCAAAATGTAGTGAGTCTATTGATCTGCTGTCACTCTATGTGGGCGGAGAGGCTGTATGAGTGCTGTTATTGCAGAATATCGTACAGCCAATAAGATTCAAGAACCAGACAGAACTGATGGCGGACCATATTTATATAATTAGATCTCTAATTATATTGTATATATATATTTTTAATGTCTAGTTTCTTTTTACCTGCCTTGATTTGAAATGGAGCATTCTTTATACATGCTTATAAGGTTCTGGGCGTACTTGATTATTGCGCATGTGTGGTTTGTTGTTGTTAAAATACATTTTAGTATAACGGTTTTTGATGAACTATGATTTATTCGTGAAGATGTTCATACGCACATTTCACACACACATTTGTGTGTACGAATATTGAATGAGACCCAATGGTTTAGTTTTTTTCACATTCATTTACAAGAGAACAGCAATTTTGCAGATGTTTTGACAAGGCTAATTCATCATTGACAATCGTTCTATTATCCAATCAGCATAAAACCATAATAATCAAGCTTGCAAATAATCAAGCTTGTACTACTTCCATCATCTCTCAACGTTCAGCATTTTAGCCAAACAGAAACTTGTAACGATTGTCCCACTTCCGAGTTCTTCTGATTGGCCCACTGCTTTGGAACTGACAGTGATGAATAACTCTTCTTTCAATTTTACACAGCGTCTAAATAACTTGGAGCTCACTTGTGTGACACTACAAAAGACATAAGACGCAAGCATAACGGTCACACACGTCTGTCAAGCACATGTTTACATTAAAAAACAATAAAAAAGTAAAAAAAAATCAAATAAAAAAAAAAAAAACGCCCCTTAAGGTGTCTTTCCGAGCTCAGATCCCTCTCCCCAGACAGCACGCCTAAATACCCATATTCTTTAGTCAATTAAATATCTGTAAGTGTGAACTTGTGAAGTAACTGAAGAGAAAAACAAGAAAATAAAAAAGTCATTACATTAAAGTACTGTAGATACATTACTTGTATGTGCACATCAACATAGGATCTTCAACATAGGATCGTCTTTGATCAATATTTAAATCTGATTTATTCCCATGTACATTCATGTTATATAGCTAGTTCTGCATTAAAGGGCACCTATAATGAAAAATCTACTTTTCAAGCTGTTTGGACAGACATATGTGTAGGTATAGTGTATAGACCGTCATATTGGGGTGATATAAACACACCCAGTCCTTTTTTTTTTAATTTAATAACATAAAACGGTGGACCAATTGGAATGATTTTGAGACCGAATGCAACTTGACGTAGGAGTGTGGTCCCCCCACCCACCGAATTGATTGACAGCTGCGTATTAACATGTCTCTGTAGTAACGTTTATAATCCTATCAACAAGACAGGACGTGTGCAAAGCAACCGGGAATAAATGGTCTGTTCAGTTTGCTAGGTTCATCAATCATCATCAAATGTGATCAACAGTGAGTTTTATAAGTTTAAAATGTTTTAAAACAGTGCATGTGTGTAATGAATTACAGCGATTTACTTCAGATTTACTTCATCACCAAAGCCGCGTGTCAGAACAATTATACAAGAAGACGCTTCAATCCCGGTTTGTGGACGTTAAATCAGGTTTATTTTGTACATTAACGTAACAGATATCCATACAGCAGTGGATATTAACCTGTATCCTGTCACATTTGCGTGCAAAGACAGTGCAAAGCTAAATGGGCGCGCTGTATGTGTGTGTGTGTGTGTCTGCGCTGTGTGTGTCTGTGTCTGTGTGTGTGCGCGTGAACTTTGTAACGACATTGTGTGTGACTCGTCGTTGCAGCTCCACAACAATTGCATCAAATAATCATTGGTAAAGTTCTTACTGTAGTTTTTCCTCACAAACGTTACGTGAGATCTGCTTCCTTTATGTCTGTCAGTTGTCTGTGACAGCCGAGGGCGGAGACTGAGGCACGCTGACAGGCACGTGGGAACGGTGGGCGGGGAGGACTAGTCTTAGGGGCCGTTTACACTAGTGCGTTTTCGTTTTAAAACGATGTTTTTTATCAAAAACGATCCGCGTCCACACTAGCGTTTCATCTAGCGTTTCTAAACATATCTCCGTCCACACTACTCCACCAAAAACGTATATCACGTAACCATTCACGCACTCTGGGCATGCGCGTTCAAGTATAAACAGGAAGCATGTGTCTCGCTCGGCATTTGGTTATTGTTAGTCAACAAACGCTGGTTGAACGATGAACGCGAGCGATTAGCGAGTTCTCGAACAAAAGCTTGCCTCTTGCGAATATATGCAGCTGCTGTAGTAAAAAAGGCAGAGTTTAACTGCACAATGGCGCCTGAAACGGACAATAGTGCAAACAACGCTCCCATTTCTGTGTCCATGTTGTTGTTTACAGTGAAGGCTGGTCTGGCGTCTTCCGGTAGCGTTATAGTCATGTGATAGGGGCTTGACAAATAAGAGAAGGATACGCAATGACCCAAAAGCCCCAATCAGGTAGCGAATCTCAGCAGCCACGCCTCCGTTTTCAGACGTCTCCGTTTTCCCCCATCCACACTGAGACGGAGCAGCAGCGTCTCTGTATTAAAACGGGCTCTTCAGCGTTTCCAAAACGCTTCGTTTTCGGGGCTCGAAAACTCCGGCGTAGTGTGGACGGATGGCGTAACCGTAGCAAAACTTATGCGTTTTAAAACGAAACGCATTAGTGTAAACGGGGCCTTAAAGGCCCAGTACACAAAAACAGCAAAGAGCTGTTGAGGGCTATAAAATACAAACTAGTGAAAGCTATAAGAAATAATCTGATGGGTGTTTTGAGCTGAAACTTTACAGACACATTCTGGGGACACAAAAGACTTATTAAATCTGGAAAAAGGGGTAACCTAGGTGCCCTTTAATGCTTGTTTATATCTGCAAAAATGTTACTTTTATCACTTTTATTATAACTCTATATATCAAGTTGACATATACTGTATGTATATAATGCATGTAATATATTAACATGCAATTTAGAAATATATATTTTATTTTCACAATATAGCTCATTTTAATTGCTTAAAGTTTATTTAGTTGCACATTTTCTAAATTATATTATTTCCTAATCTGCTAAATGTGGCTCTATGCATGATTACATTAAATCATTATTAATGTTAACATAAGTATCTGCTTTGAACTGTGTATTGTGCTTTGTACAAAACAAAATTAACTTGAATTTTTAAAACCATTATTTTAAATATTATTTGCAGTGCTACAAGACTTGATTTTTATTTATTCTATTTTTCCTTTGTTCCAGTACTTTGTTGTCATTTTTTGGCACATCTGTTTTGGTTTGGTTCAAGGCTTTACTAATGAGTTATTTTGGATAATGTAATTTAAAAGCTGCTCAAAAAAGTGGGCCAAGAACTCACACACAGTACTGTATACTGGTGCTTTTGATGCTTGAAGTCGAAAGAAAACCTAACATTTACTGCAATGTCAGTGAAAATGAACCTGCTGTGAGTGGCAACACTTTGTTTATTGTATTAGAAATAATTGCACGTCCACTTGTCGCATGTTTGGTGATCATTATTACATGAATGTGTGAACCAGCTAAACAAACAGTAATGACGTCTGCATTTCGGGAAGAAATAGCGAAATCCCAGTTTTTCCTGTTGTGCACGTGCTTTTTAAAGCTCACACATGCTTCTGGGTCTTTCCGGTGTGAGTGTTGAGAAACAGATCTGCTGCTGTGTTAGAAACAGGAGCAGAAGTTAACACAGTTGGCACTAATGAAGACTGTAATTAAGCCTCTGAGTGTAAAAACAGCGCTCTCGGTGGACGTTTCAGTCACTGCCACAGTGCCTTTAGAAAGAGCAGCATTGAGTCTGTACACTGTAAAAAATTGTGACGGCCTTAAATTCAGTGAGTTATTTCAACTTACATCACTTAAACTGACCTCAAAGATCCACTTAATATTTGCGTAACTAAAAAAAAAAGGTTGGAATCTGATTAACTTACAAAAATGATTATATAAGTGTACAAAGACGTTTGCTTGATCATATATATATTTTACAATGTATGGGAAATCACTGTTCAACCAGAAATTAGGTTGTTTTGGACCCCACTGACTCTTTAAATAACTTATTTCATGTTGCAACAACATAATGATGTTTTGTTCTTTAATGGATAAATGCACAAAAAATAATGTCTGTGAAGCATTGGGTTACACTTAAAACTTAATAAGTTTTTCATTAACATTAGTTAATGTGTTAGGAATTGTGTGCTAAATGTCAGGTTACTTTATGTAATTTTTATAGGAGTTATTTTGTCATATCAAGCCCGTAGCAAGGTCCGTCACACGTGGTTCGGGTGGTTCGAAAGACTCACCCCTCACTGACAAAGGTCCAGAATGTGTCCCATACATGAGCTGATTTGTTCTATTTTGACTACTATGCCATATCAAATCGTGAACCAGTTGTGAAGATCAAGCCGAATCCTGTGTTGGCTGTCAGGACAAAATTTGTGACACCGAATTAGACACAGCGTGACTTCTCGATCTGAATTCGACCAAATTTGGCATCCCAAATTCTGTCTGGGGAAAGTTTAATGTGCTGCCCAGTTTGTTATTTGCCTAATAAATGACAATAGGCAGTGTATAATTTAAAACCTTAACAAATTTTTTTTTCTAATGATATATGATCTAATACATTTGTATTTTAAAAAGAAGTATTGTTTTCATATTTCTTTATTCTAAATCTTTAGAAAATGTTTGGTACATCAAAAAGTGTGGTTATGATGACCATCCGACAAGCTAATCCAGCAATAAATAGTGCTTAAAATGTCACTAGAATGTAGTATTTAAATAAAAAATAAAAAATGAGGTGAATAACTGCAAAACAGTCCACACCAGGCTGGCTACTCGCCTGCATTTGTATTGTTTTCTTAGATATATCTATGTAGTTATCATTAAGTTTTATTAAACAATGTAATAATAATGTATTTAATTTAATTATTTTTACTTTTAGTCCCAGATAAAAACACTTTTACAGCATATGTTAATGTGCATGAATTAGCGTGATTTGACAGTGGAGTCATAATGAAATGCTGCTTAATGTTGGTGATATTTTTTTATCATATCTGTGCTGTTAATGATTATTATGCTTGCCTTTTGATTTTAGAACCATCGTTTGTGCTGATTATTATTATTATTTTTAAATATATTATGTTATTTAAGAATTATTAGAATTTTTCTTATTTTTTAATGGCTTTTATGTTTGTTTTTTTACCTACTTTTTGGTTTTAGTATAGTTTTAAATTAATAATTTTTTTAAAATAGTTGTTTATTTTATTTCAATAGTGAGTTTAATTTTTTTTAGTTAACAATAATTACCCTGGCTTATATGAGCAAAGTGACTTTAATGTTTTTCATCTACTTTTTAGTTTTAGCATAGTTTTAAATTAATTTCACAACACAACTTACAAATTTATTACATACACACATCAACTACAATCAGATAAAGTTGGGACAGTATGGAAAATGCAAATAAAAAAAAGAAAATAGTGATTTTTTAAAATTTACTTAGACTTTCAGAATACAACAAACATTATTTAATGTGTTCCTTGTGATTTTAATTTTTTTTTTTTTTTTTTCAAAATAAACACATATTGCAATTTTGGTTTTTGCAACACATTTAAAAAAAAGTTGTAACAGTAAAGCATTTATCACTTTGTAATGTTGCCATTTCTTTTCACAACACTTAAAAGACGTTTCAAGAGTTCACACTTAGCTGATGATTGATTATAAAGCTTGTTTGGCATGCTGTCCCGGGAGAGAGCCCTGAGCTCATAAGATCTTCGAGCCCGGGGCTCCCTCCTGTTTGCAAGGCGTGAGGGGAGTTTGAGCTCAGGTAGATCTCGAGAACTCCCCTGCTGTAGTAGCTAATGAACAGATAGTGATTGCTCTTAAGAGGGAAATACTTACTAGGAGCATGTCTATGGTGCCGATTTGGATTAGTCAATTAACTTAAGTTGCAAGTTTTTGGACAGTGGGAGGAAACTGGGGAACCTGGGGGAAAACCGCGTGAGCACGGAGAGAATGTGTAAACTCCGCACAGAAACGTCGGCTGGCTTGGTAAGGACTAGAACCAGTGACGTTCTTGCTGTGAGGCAACAGTGCCAACCACTGGGCCACCGTGTCACCCATCTAAGGAGGAGGAGTAGGGCTGGAAGGGAGGATTCTTCAAACCAAATGGCTGTTACATGGAACTTAGTGTATTTATAATGGCTTAGGAATCGTCTGATTGGTGAATCATAAATTGGATAATGCGGGACCAGCCGCAAGCAATTATTAGCACATGACCCTCTCGAAATTAGTTTATAAATAAACTTAACTTAGGGACTGAAGACACACCTGCAAACAAGTCTTAAGGTGTGCAACAGTACGGGGTCTTCATTGTTACATTTTGCGCTTCAAAATGTGCCACACATTCCCTATCGGAGACAGGTCAGGACTGCAGACAGAACAATCAAGTACCTATATCCTCTTTCTCAGGACTTTGTAATGTGTGCAGAATGTGGTTTTGTATTGTCGTGTTGAAATTTGCAAGATACCTTTGCCAAGGGTTAACATAGGGTTTCCTTTTAGCACAGTACTGATTTATCTGGCATTTGTGGATGTAACTACATTTTTTGGTACTTTACAAAGGTTTTCCAAAGTAGTTCTAAGCCCGTGTGTTGATATTGCTTATAGATGAATGAGGATTCTTGATGCAGTGCCGTCCTGAGGGATTGGAGTTCACGGTAGTTCAGTTTAAGCTTGTGCCATTGTCCTTTACGCACTGAAATGCCTCCAGATTCCTCGAATCTTTTAATTTTTTTATGCACTGTTGAAGGTAAAATATCCAAATGTCTTCCTATTGTCCTTTAAGGAACATCGTTTTTAAACATTTCAAACATTTTCTCATGTATTTGTTGGCCAATAGGCAATCCCTAGACCATCTTTGCTCCTAAAGGACTAGACCTTTCTTGAAAGCTGCTTTTGTACCAAATCATAATCACCTGTTGACATCTGTTTCAAATCACATCTGTTAACCAATTTACCTGATTACTAGCCCTAAACTGCCCTAAACTTTTTTTTAAAAATGTGTTGCATGTCTGAATGACTGGAAATATGGAAAATTCTATATTTACTATAGGTGGGCATAGATTATTTTTTTTAATCTAGATTAATCTAGATTAATTTCGAAATTAATCTAGATTAATCTAGATTAAAATGGCTCATTTGAATTCTGCCGAAGGTATTCAGAATATGTGTGCTACCCAAATAATAAGTCTTTGAGAACAGGTTTCTCAAGCCGGGTGTCGCATTAGACCAGGGTCTCATCTCCAAAATATTTCCAAAATGCATCACAAACTGCTTGAGAAACTGTTCTACTATGATAATTAGTGATGAAAATAAATGATGTTAAGATGTACTTGTGTTTATTAACTGTTTATTCAGTTAAACATGAATGTTGAACTGTAGGCCTACATAAGCTTCAAACAGCGAATTCTGATGAGCTTAATCTGACTAAAGCCATCACTGAACTAAACAGAAATGGAATTAAGACGTGGAGTATGCAGATATTAGTGGCATTATTGAAGTAAACACCGCGGTCTTTAGGACCTTTCGCCATATTTTCCGACAAGGTCCACACGCGGCTGTCAGAAAGGACTGCACACACACATACACAAACACACACACACATCGTGAAATGCGGAAGTTTTTTTTCTTACCATTTGGCATGCGTCATTAAATTCCATAACTCTCTCACCTGTCCTTACTCCGTATTTGCGTCTAATACCCCAGTTTGTCACGAAGGAATAAATGAAAAGTGAAACTGCCAAGCTGCAGTTAGAGTCTCTGCTGATTTGATTCAAAAGAGCAGACGGCTCACCAGTCAGGTATACATCCGCGGTAATATATCAAGGTGAAAGCCATCATAGCTTGCGTAAAATAGACCCAGCTCCCAACCCAACTTTGAGAATAGATTAACGGCGATATTTTTTTTATCGCGCGATAAGAGTCTCGCATTAACGCAGCACGTTAACGCCGTTAACGGCCCAGCACTAATATTTACAAATGAAATGAAATTGACTAGACAAAACATGAAATAGATTGTGTTCATATTGTCTGCAATGAAATACAAGTCAAAGAAAATTTGGAAATCACTACTTTCTTTTATTATCCGCGTTTTTATTCGCTGTCCCCACTTTTTCTAATTTGGGGTTGTAATCAATATGAAAAAAAAGCACACTCGCAAATTCAAATGAGATAAATACTGTAAAAAAAAATCTTAATAGCTTACAATCAACCTGATCAAATTTACAATGCCTGCCTGTAGAATCACTTCCACATTTATCATTGGCGATGTCTATATTTTGCTCCATCACTAACGGGCATCAGAGTTGCTCATCTGAATGCTTTAATTGGCTTCCAGACTTTATGTTTTCCTCCTTTCCACTCTCCGCCATTGCCAAACCGCCCTTGCGTACCAGTAGGTCTTTTCTCCGTGATTCAGAGCCAAAGTCAGTTGTAAAGCGATTGACTGCATTCTGCGTCGTCCATTTCCATATGAAATGGGGCTTCGGCGCTTGCGACCCGCCAACTCTGGCACTGATCTCTGCCAGCCATTCCTCCCGATCCCCCAAAACAAGGCGGCATTGATGAAAGAAAGGCCTGGAAAGAGATGTTTTGGGGGGCTTGCTGGCTGGCAAGTGTCTTGTGTTTTTTTTTTTTTTTTTTTTTTAAAGAGGACGGGGCCTCTTTTTGGGCGTTCTATCTTACTGTATTAAACCCACAAGGTTATTAGAGTTAGTTTTTTTAAATTAGCCTTTATTTTAATATTATTGAGAAAAAAATTGCAGTTTTCTGTATTTTGTGATTCATGTTTTTATTTTCCCTGTTTATTTATGCTTTTAAAATGCATTATGAGACCTTGATCTTTCTTCCACCAACTTTTAACCTTCAAAAGTTCAAAAAAAGGGACTTTTATTGACATTTCTAATAGTCTAAAGCAGGGGTGCTCAACCCTGTTCCTGGCGATCGACCTTCCAGCTGATTTCAGCTCCAACCCTGATCAAACACACCTGAACCAATTATTTAGAACGTGAGGAGCACTTGATAATTACAGGCAGGTGTGTTTGATAAGGGCTGCAACTGAAAACTGCAGGAAGGTCGATCTCCAGGAATAGGGTTGAGCACCCCTGGTCTAAAGTGTTATATTGTCTGGGTTGGTGTTATATATTACCCTACAAAAACCTTGTAATAAACTGCCAGTACTTTTACTGTTATTTTACAGACTTAATTCTCTATATTTTATTTCTTACATATTATATTATTTCAAATGACTAAAATGTCAATAAAAGTCACTTTGTTAAACGGTAGATGTGAATTTTCAACTTCAAAAGTCGACAGAGCAGAGATCAAGCTCCCACATTGCAATTCACCACCGTAAATATACGGAATACACTTGTGAATCACAAAATACAGACGCTGTTCATTTCATTTGATTTTCCTTTGGCTTAGTCCCTTTATTAATCAGGGGTCGCCACAGCAGAATGAACCGCCAACTTATCTAGCATATGTTTTACGCAGCGGGTGCCCTTTCAGCTGCAACCCAGTAATGGGAAACATCCATACACACTCATTCACACTCATACACTACGGACAATTTAGTTCATTCAATTCACCTATAGTGCATGTGTTTGGACTTGTGGGGGAAATCGGAGCACCCGGAGGAAACCCACACAAACACGGGGAGAACATGCAAACTCCACACAGAAATGCCAACTGACCCCGCCGGGACTTGATCCAGCGACGTTCTTGCTGTGAGGCGACAGTGCTAACCACTCAGCCACCATGTCGCCACAGAATCTGTTAATTAACATTTATTTTTTACAGTGTTTACACATTTCAGTCTACTTTTAGTTTCACTTGTGGATTTACAAGTTTTTGCTATATTTTTGTGAGTTTTTTTGGTTCTGTTGAACAACGTTATTTTGGAGAATGTTGGAAAGCTGTAACCATTGACTTTAATAGTATTTGTTTTTCCTATGAATGCCGATGGTTACAGGTTTCCAACATTCTTTAAAATATGCTTTTTGTCCTTAACAAAAAAACTGCTTCAAAATAAGTCAAGGATGAGTAAATGATGACAGAATTATAATTTTTGGGTGAACTCATGTCTTTCTTTTCGTTTTAGTCCCTTTATTAATCAGGGTCGCCACAGTGGAATGAACCGCTAACTTATCCAGCATATGTTTTACGCAGCGGATGCCATTCCAACTGCAACCCATCACTGGGAAACATCCATACACACTCATTCACACACATACACTACAGACAATTTTAGCCTACCCAATTCACCTATAGCGCATGTTTTTGGACTTGTGGGGGAAATCGGAGCACCCGGAGGAAACCCACGCCAACACGGGCAGAACATGCAAACTCCACACAGAAACGCCAACTGACCCAGCCGGGGCTTGAACCAGCAGCCTTCTTGCTGTGAGGTGATTGTGCTACCCACCGCGCCACCATGCTGCCTTTTGGGTGAACTATCCATTTAAAAAGTTCATGATACGACATATGAGGGCGGGACAGTGGCTCAGTGGTCCGCACTGTCGACTCACAGCAAGAAGGTGTGTGTGTGTGTGTGTGTGTGTGTGTGTGTGTGTGTGTGTGAATGAGTGTATGGGTGTTTCCCAGTACTGGGTTGCAGCTGGAAGGGCATCTGCTGCATAAAACATATAATAGTTGGTGGTTCATTCCGCTGTGGAGACCCCTGATAAGTATGTGACTAAGTCGGAGGAAAATGAATGAATGATACTACATATTTAAACATGCCTACACTGTAAAAAAAAAAAGAATTGTAAGGCAACTTGCTGCAGAGCTTTTTCGAGTCGACTCAACTTTCCACCCAAGTACTGCACTTGACTCGATTTAAGTTAAGTCAACTCAAAAAAGCTCTGCAGCAAGTTGTCAACTTTTTTTTACAGTGGAGTTTACTTTTTTTTGCCAGATAAATAATATAAAGTTTAAGGTTTATGCAAATATTAGCAATCCTCTGAAATTGTAATTTTTTTTACACATTTTAAACATAATAGTTTTAGTACTAATTTCTTTTGTCTTTGCCATGTGTACAATTCATAAATATTTTATTAGTTATTTTGCAACTTAAAGTGCAATTTAAAGCATTAACTAGGTTAGTTAGACAAGTTAGGTTATTCCAGCTATTAAAACTGCTGTTATTCCAACCAAGCTAAAAGAAATAAGACTTTCTCCAGAAGAAAAATATCACAGAATGTCAAAATTGCTTTGTTAAACATCACTTGGTAAATATTTAATAAAATAATAAAATTTTCCCATGAGTGATAATAATTTTGCCTTCAACTGTATGCTTTTCTGTACACTGCAAAAAAATAGCTTTTTTTATTTTTTTTTCCCAAAGAATCAATCTAATTTTCTAAATTGAACTTGCATTTAAATTATATTCTAAAAATTCTGTTCTAAAAATTCTATTCTAAACTTCTAAAATTATATTCTAAAATTCTAAAATTATTAGAGGTGTGAACCTACACTGGTCTCACGGTACGGTACGGTTCGGTTACGATTATCAGTATTGATATCGATATCACGGTGCATTGACGATGCTTTCCATACACAATTATATGTTTTACTTCACAGCACAACAATTCTTGTATTCAAATTTATAGATATATTTATATACTATTTGTAATACAATTTTGTCCTTTAATACAAACAGTCAGATATATAAACTGTACCTTTAAAAACTCAAGTACATGTACAGAACAACATGAGCATTTATAGCAAATAAACAAATATAAATAACTTTTGATTGGTCGCGCGATCAACAGAAAGCGCTGCAATTGGCTCTAACGCTCTGGCGCTGTTCACCAATGAGTGACACTGATAAACGGCAGCTGCGATCACAGCTGATCCATGATAGACACGGTGGAGAAAACTTGCTCTGCAGACACACACTCGTGTCTGTATCCAGAAGTATCGCTGTAACAGCCGAGAGAAGAGGAAAAGTCATGCCAGCAGGTCAAATAGGCCACAGTGAGAGAGACAGAAATGGAGTTTACGTTCTCTCAATTGCAGTAAAATAGGGCTTCTGCTGTAAGTGTCAGTGAAAGACCGGCCAGCAAACACACAAGCAGTTAATTGTGCACAGTTTCTGCGTTTTTAAGTTGTTGGAGTGTTTTAAATACTCGCGCTCGCATCCCTCGCCATAGTAAGCTACAGCGACATACCGCATATGAGATAAATGTCATCAGTACACAATAACTGGTTATGATTATTACTGAATTGTCTGCGTCTGCATTGCAGTGCACCGAAGAAACAATTAATTTTGACACACCTAAAAATTATAAGCTAAAATTATATTCTAAATTGTAAAATTATATTCTAAAATTCAAAAATTATATTCTAAAATTGTAAAATTATATTCTAAAATTAAAAAAAATATATTCTAAAATTGTAAAATTATATTCTAAAATTCAAAAATTATATTCTAAAATTGTAAAATGATATTCTAAAATTAAAAAATTATATTCTAAAATTGTAAAATTATATTCTAAAATTGTAAAATTATATTCTAAAATTCAAAAATTATATTCTAAAATTGTAAAATTATATTCTAAAATTTAAAAACTATATTCTAAAACTGTAAAATTATATTCTAAAATTAAAAAATTATAATCTAAAATTATAAAATTATATTCTAAAATTGTAAAATTATATTCTAAAATTAAAAAAATATATTCTAAAATTGTAAAATTATATTCTAAAATTGTAAAATTTTATTCTAAGATTAAAAAATTATATTCTAAAATTGTAAAATTATATTCTAAAATTCAAAAAATATATTCTAAAATTGTAAAATTATATTCTAAAATTGTAAAATTATATTCTAAAATTGTAAAATTATATTCTAAAATTGTAAAATCATATTCTAAAATTGTAAAATCATATTCTAAAATTGTAAAATTATATTCCAAAATTAAAAAATTATATTCTAAAATTGTAAAATTATATTCTACAATTCAAAAATGATATTCTAAAATTGTAAAATTATATTCTAAAATTGTAAAATTATATTTTAAAATAAAAAATTGATATTCTAAAATTGTAAAATTATATTCTAAAATTGTAAAATTATATTCTAAAATTGTAAAATTATATTCTAAAATTGTAAAATCATATTCTAAAATTGTAAAATTATATTCCAAAATTAAAAAATTATATTCTAAAATTGTAAAATTATATTCTACAATTCAAAAATGATATTCTAAAATTGTAAAATTATATTCTAAAATTGTAAAATTATATTCTAAAATTAAAAAATTATATTCTAAAATTGTAAAATTATATTCTACAATTCAAAAATGATATTCTAAAATTGTAAAATTATATTTTAAAATAAAAAAATTATATTCTAAAATTGTAAAATTATATCCTAAAATTGTACAATTATATTCTAAAATTGTAAAATTATATTCTAAAATTAAAAAAAATTATATTCTAAAATTGTAAAATTATATTCCAAAATTATTTTCTAAAATTCATTCATATTCTTTTTGGCTTAGTCCCTTTATTAATCTGGGGTCGCCACAGCGGAATGAACCGCCAACTTATCCAGCATATGTTTTATGCAGCGGATGCCCTTCCAGCTACAACCCATCACTGGGAAACATCCATACACACTCATTCACACACATACACTACTGACCCAACCGAGGCTCGAACCAGCGACCTTCCTGCTATGAGGCGATCGTGCTACCCACTGTGCCACCGTGTCGCCATATTTTAAAATATATTCTAAAATTACATTCTAAAATTCTAAAACTATATTCTAAAATTCTAAAATTATATTTTAGCTTTCTAAATTTCTATTTAAAAAAATTCTAAAATTCTATTAAAAAAATTATATTCTAAAATTCTATTCTAAAAATATAAAAAATATAAATATATTCTAAAATATATTTTAAAAATCTAAAATTCAAATCTAAAAATTCTAGAATTCTATTAAAAATTTCTAAACTATATTCAAAAATGTAAAATTATATTCTAAAATTCTAAAAAATAAAAATATATTCTAAATTGTATTATAAAATTATATTCTAAAATTCTAAAATAATATTCTAAAATTCTAAAAAGTAAAAATATATTCTAAAATAAACTTGCATATATACATTAAAACTGATCAACATCAAATTTTATCTTGTATAATTAAACAAAAATCTAAATTCTAATGCATTTTAATTCGATAAAGTGACAAAATATATGTGGTTTTGACTTACGATTTTTGATTGTAGAAGCCCCATCTACAGGTGTTTCCCTAAAATTCATGCAAGAATTATCGCTGTAAATGTTTTTTTTTTTATCTATAGTTTCAATTTTGGTTTGTGAAAATAACCTTGTTCCCCCCGTCCTGTCCTCCGTCTGCATTGGCCCTGACTCTCTCAGTTATGGGGCTTGGGCTCTTTGTACCATTGTGGGCTCACAGTGGGGTCTAAGCCTTCATTCTCATGAAAATTCCTCCAGCCCTCTCTTTGTGGATCCACGTTTGGCTCGTCCTTGTTTTTCCCCCTCTGATAGTTTTGGGAGATTCTTGCCTGCTGAGGGTTTAAGTTGGCTAATTAGAAAAGACATGGCCGAAGAGGAGACGGGGAATGAAGGGGGGGCAAAAAGGGAAACACCATACGGGACAAAACAGACATTAATGAAGGAAGGAAAAACAAGGGCTGTCATTTGCATATTTAATGCTTAATTTAAGCTTAAACGGTTTTACTTGAAATAAAATCAACTTCATCTGAGATAAAAGAAAATCTTAGACTTTTTTTATTTAGTGCTTAGATAGATGTACTAAAATAACCCTGAAACAGAAATGAAAATACATAAAAAAATAGAGAGACCTCTTTTTAGAGGTTTATTAAAAATTCTTTTAATAGAGAGAGTCTTTTTTAATAAGTTTTATTTAGAGGAAAACAGATACACTTAGAAAAATGCTGAGCTGTTTTTAGCCAACATTGGATTATTCATTCATTCATTTTCCTTTCGGCTTAGTCTCTTTATTTATCAGGGGTCATCACTGTGGAATGAACCACCAAATTATCCAGCATATGTTTAACACAGTGGATCCCCTTCCAGCTGCAAATTCAGTACTGGGAAACACCCATACACTCTCACATTCACACACATACACTACAGACAAGTTAGTTTGTTCAATTCACCTGTACCCCATGTCTTTGGACTATGGGGGAAACCGGAGCACCCGGAGGAAACCCACGCCTACATGGAGAGAACATGCAAACTCAAATTAGCGATCTTCTTGCTGTGAAGCAACAGTGCTAACCACTGAGCCACTGTGGTTTAAATACGGTAAATCCCAATTTTGGATTATTCTTCTTACATTTTTTTTATTAAATTTAAATGGACAGATGTGTCATTTAAATTTAATACCAAAAATATAACTCAACAATTTGTTCATATTTTACCCAACGCTGGGTTAAAAACACACTGCAATTTAAAAGTGTATTGTATTTTATTATTATGATATTTTTATTATATTATATCCCAGCATTGGGATAAAACAACACAGCATTTTCAAAAATGCACTCTAAAATGCTTGATTGATTTAACCCAGCATTGAGCAAAAATGGACAAACCCAAAAGTTGGGTTAAAAA
Source organism: Danio kyathit (assembly GCA_903798195.1). Lineage (NCBI taxonomy): Eukaryota > Metazoa > Chordata > Actinopteri > Cypriniformes > Danionidae > Danio > Danio kyathit. The sequence goes on from LR812527.1 coordinate 59,013,507, forward strand.
ATGTAATTAAAAATTTAATAAAAAAAAATAACTCAACAATTTGTTCCTATTTTGACCTAATGCTGGGTTAAAAACACACTGTATTTTCAAAGTATTTGTTATTAATTTGTTTTTGCTATTATCATCTGTAGTTACTCATATACAAGATTCTGTGTTGTATTATCCCAAAGCTGGGTCAAATATGGACAAACCCAACATTGTGCTTTTTTTAAAAAAAAAATGTAATTAAATTATGGTGGTTCATATCGCTGTGGCGACCCCTGATTAATAAAGGGACTAAGCCGAAAAGAAAATGAATGAATGGATAAATTAAATTACACTTTTTAACCCAATTGGTTGAATTTGTCTATATTTTTCATCAAATGTTAAGTTCAAACCACTTAGTATTTTTATATGAGTGTAAAAAATGCAGACAATAAAATCAAAAGCAAATGAATATGGACAAACCCAAGGTTGGGTTATTATTATTTTTTGTAATAAATTTAAATTTACTATTTTAACCCAACTGTGGGTCTTTGTCCATTTTGACTCAATGCTGGGTTAAATCAACCAAGTTTTTTTGGAATGCATTATAAGAAAAGGCTGTTTTGATTTATCCGTTGAATTATTATTTTTTAATTTAATTTAAATTACACACTTTAACCCAATTGGTTGGGTTTGGCCATATATAACCAAATGTTGGTTAAATCAACCCAGTATTTCTTATATGAGTGTAATAAATGCAGATAATAAAAGCGGAAAGAAATGAATAAAATATACTTTGAAATTGCAGTGTTTTTAACCCAGGGTTGGGTCAGATATGATCAATCTTGTTAGTTGTTAATTGTTAATTGTAAATCAAACTGAGTTAAATCTTTTAAATAAAATTTAAATTGCAATTTTTAACCCAACTGTTGGGTTTGTCCATTTTGACTTAACGCTGGCTAAATTAACCAAACATTTTTAAAGTGTATTGTTAAAAATGTTGTGTTGTTTTATCCCAACGCTGGGTCAAATATGGACAAACCCAACATTGGGTTGTTATTATTATTATTATTATTATTTGGTATTAGTTTTAAAAGACACTTTGTAACACTTTGTTGTCTGGAGTGCATCATAAGAAAAGACTGTGTTGGTTTATCCCTGCGCTGGGTCAAATATGGACAAACCCAATGTTGGGTTATTTTTTGTCTTAAATTTAAGTGACATTTTTTTAACTCAATTGGTTAAGTGTTGGTTAAATCAACTCATTATTCTTTTATGAGTGTAATAAATGCAGATAATAAAATCAAAAAACAGATTAATAAAATATACTTTGAAAATGTAGTGGATTTTTAACCCAGCATTGGGTCAAATGTAAACAAATTGTTGAGTAGATTATTTAAAATAAATTTAAATTACATTTTTTAACTGTTGAGTTTCTCCATTTTAGACTCAACCATGGGTTAAATCAACCAAGCCTTATTCATTTATTCATTATTTATTAATTTAATCATTTTTAAATTAATTAATTCATTTATTTATTTATTTATTTATTTATTTATTTATTTATTTATTTATTTATTTATTTATTTATTTATTTAACCAAGTGCATTGTAAAAAATGTGTTGTTGTTTTATCATAACGTTGGGTCAAATACAGACAAATCCTACATTATGTTAATTTTATTTTCAAGAAATCTAAATAAAATGTAAATAAAAGTTTTTAACCCAGCTGTTGGGTTTGTCCTTATTTGACCCAGCGTTGAGATAAAACAACACAGAATATTATTAGAATGTTAAATAACAGTCACTAATATTATTATTTCTTAATGTTTTATCTGTTTCAAGTAATTTTGATGTTCTTCTTTGCATATATATACTCTGTAAAATGCTGGGTTATCTTAACTCACCATTGGGTCAAACACGGACAAAACCAACTCTTGGGTTTATTTTTAACATTCAATTTAAATTGACATTTTTAACCCAACTTCTGCGTTTTTTCATCTTTGACCCAACATTGATTTAAAATAACCCAGAGTGCATTTTTTTAAATCTAATTATTTAGCAGAGGGTTCAAGAGGAAGCAGCCTGAGCAAAGACATTAATAAAGGAAGGGAAAACAAGGCCAGAGCTCCTCATTTGCATAATACAAGAGGTTGAGTTCACAATGGGCCTCTGGGACAATCGCATAACTGTTGTCATTCACGCCATCTTAGTTAAGACGTCCAAATAAAAGGCTTTTAGAGGCACCGCAGGAAATGACGGGGGGAACTGGATCGGCCCGCCGCTGTTCACTTTACCTGCTGATACTGTCAGAAACACTGGCTGCATTTTACTGGGTCTCGGCCTGATAGCTTTTGGCTCTTGGCAATGCGTTTGGCTAATGTAAAGCTGATTCATGGTGTTAAACTACTGAGGGAAAACAACTCTGCGGAGAAAGACGTGTCATTAGTCAGGGGCATTATGCTTGATTAAAGCTCAAACTATTTTGTTACTTGAAATGACTTTTTTAGAAATAAAATAAAAGAAAAGAAAGTCAAGACACGTCTCATTTTCACTAGTTTAACTAAAGCCGATACAGTAAAACAATAAGTCAAACTAAAATAAATTAAATTACTTAATTCTTTTATTTATTCATTCATTCATTTTGTTTTCTGCTTAGTCCCTTTATTAATCTAGGGTCGCCACAGCGGAATGAACCTCTAACTTATCCAGCATATTTTCTACGCAGCGGATGCCCTTCCAGCTGCAACCCATCACTGGGAAGCATCCATACACTCTCATTCACACACATACACTACGGACAATTTAGCTTACCCAAATCACCTACAGCGCATGTGTTTGGACTGTGGGGGAAACTTGAGCACCCAGAGGAAACCCACACCAACACAGGGAGAACATGCAAACTCCACACAGAAATGCCAACTAACCCAGCCGGTGAGTGGGTTTCCTCCGGGTGCTCCGGTTTCCCCCACAGTCCAAAGACATGTGTTATAGGTGGATTGGGTAAGCTAAATTGTCAGTAGTGAATGTGTGTGAATGAGTGTGTGTGGATGTTTCCCAGTCATGGGTTGCAGTTGGAAGGGCATCCGCTGCGTAAAACATGTGCTTGATAAGTTGGCGGTTCATTCCACTGTGGTGACCCCTGATGAATAAAGCCACTAAGTTGAAAAGAATATGAAATGAATGATGAACTTTAACTAAAGGAAACATTTGAAATATTATATATATATATATATATTTATTTATTAATAATGAATTACATTATTATATATTAAATATTAATTATAATTTTCTATATATAATATTATATCTAACATTATATATTAAATAATAATCAATAATAAAAACGAACAACAAATCATTGTAGTTGCACAGAAAATATTTTATTTTAAAAATATTTTTTGAATAAAATTGAATACATTTATTTTAAAAATAAAATTAAAATTGAATAATAATCATAAAATTAACATAAAACAATTAAGTTATCACCAAAAACAAAAAAAAAAAACCTCAATATTTTTTTGGTGCAACACTGGTATAAAGTGCATTAACATTTTCATCTCTTTCCTCTCCTAATGGCATAGTATATAGTATTATTATTTCACAAACTTAACTAAAGGAAATTTTGAAATATTATATACATATATTTATTAATAATCAATTGTATTATTATATATTCAATAATAATTATAATATTTATATTCATTCATTCATTTTCTTTTTGGCATAGTCCCTTAATTAATTAGGGGTTGCCACAGTGCAATGAACCACCAACTTATTTTTTACACTACAGACAATTTAGCTTATTCAATTCATCTATAGTGCATGTCTTTGGGGGAAACTGGAGAACCCATAGGAAACCCATGCCAACATAGGGAGAGCATGCAAACTCCACACAGAAATGCCAACTGGCCCAGCTGGGGCTTGAACCAGCGACCATCTTACTGTGAGGCGATCGTGCTACCCACTGCGCCACCGTGACGCCTATAATATTTATATATTATATCTAAAATTAAATATTAAATAATATTAAATAAATAAATTATTTTTTTAACCTTTAATAAAAATGTGATGCCAAGGCACACTGTAAAAAAGGGTTCCATACAGTCAATGGGGCAACATGAAGGAATGAACTTAGCTTGTTAGTTTTTACAAATTTAGGTGGACTGACCATAACACACAGCTAGCTCTCTGCAACTCTTACATGGTCGCCCACTGAAACTAAGCAGGGCTGTGCCTGGTCAGTACCTGGATGGGAGACCACATGGGAAAACTAGGTTGCTGCCGAAAGTGGTGTTAGTTAGACCAGCAGGAGGCGCTCAACCAATTTTCTTTGTGGGTCCTAATACCCCAGTGTTGTGAAGGGGACTCTATACTGCACGTCTTGTGTCATCTTTTGAGTAAGACGTTAAAACCGAGGTCCTGTGATCATTAAAAATCCCAGGATGTCCTTCAAAAAGAGTATCTTGGCCAAGTTTGCGCACTGGCCTCTGTTGATCATCACCTCCTAACCATCCCTATATCATGATTGGCTTCATCACTCTGTCTCCTCTCCACCAATCAGCTAGTGTGTGGTGTGTGGTTTGATGCAATATGGCTGCCGTCGTATCATCCAGGTGGATGCTGCACACTGATGGTGGACGAGGAGACCCCCCCCCCCCCCCCCCCCCCCAAAAAAAAAAAAATATATATAAAAGTGCTTTGAGTGTTCAGAAAAGTGCTATAAATGTAAGGAATTATTATTATTATTATTAAGATGTCCCCCCAAAAAAATCAAGATTTGTGTTGTTTCAGCTCATTTTAAATAAGTAGTTTGAACAAACAGCAAATGTCATTTATTTTGAGTGCAACACTGGTATAAAATGCATTAACATTTCCATCTCATTCCTCTCCTGATGGCGTAGTCCTCGTGTCTTGGCAGCGTGTGCGGAAACACCGAAGGCTAATGTTTGAAATTCTCTCGTTTTCACGTGGGTGTCAGTAAAAGCCTCTCACCTCTCAGCTCCAGTATATGCCAGTTATCTACCTGTGCGTTACAGACGCGGCTCAAAACCTCCGGATCACGTCCTGCCAACAAAGGCTTCCTTTCAGCCGCTAGAACAGCAATTTTATCATTAGTAAACTGAGCAGGAAAAAGGCTCGTTTCCCAATTGGCTGCAGAAGGAGTTAAAAAGGAAGCCCATTTGGCTGGCAGGGCTTTAAAAGCGTTTGCTGTGTGTTTGGTCTGGACTATGAGGAGGCCCTCGCTGAGCTTTTAGCGCCACGGCCTTTTGGCACAGGACGAAATCCATTATTAAAGAGCCCGATAAACTTCTGACTCATGCATAATGAATGATCTGCTAATACGGTGGCACTGAACCAACGGACTGTCTGCTGGGAGAGGTTTCAAATGATGTCTTTGGTGTGAATTAATTTTGAAGGGTATTTATGAGGGGATTGATAGTAATAGCTATTTGTGACCCACAAAAGCAGTTATGATGGTCAATTTTTTTTAAATTTGAGATTTATACATCATCTGAAAGCAAAGTGAATAAATTAGCTTTCCATTGATGTATTTGGCTGAGATACATCTATTTGAAAATCTGAAATCAGAAAGTTAAAATACTGTAAATATTGACCATATTGCTAATCAACAATTAAGTTTGGATATTTACAGCAGGAAATTTACGAAATGTCTTCATAGAAGATGAATAATTTTTGGAATAAAATGAAAATGGAAAATTATTTATGTACACACATTTACATAAGTGAGTAAATAGACTCAATAATGGAGTAAAAAATCTGTGGAAACCTGTAGATTTCTGCACACGTAGATTGTGAATTTTTTTTAAAATAAATAAATATACATATATTTATATTATTCTAATATATATATATATATATATATATATATATATATATATATATATATATATATATATATATATATATATATATATATATATATATATATAAGCACTGGTCCAGCCTCTTCATGCTTTACCTTTGTATTACTCCGCCGACTTACAGCAACAAGCAGCAGAAGCTCTACAGCAGGGCTATTCAATTAGTTTGTCATGGGGGCCGGTTCATGAAAAGCATCCCAAACGAAGGGCCGGAGAGATTTGACTTGCTCTATGAGTGATAACACAACAGCAATATAAGAGCCCATATGTTGTATTTTTGCTCCTTAAGACACCCACGTTGGCTTTTTCTACATTAAAATGTTAATATATTGTATTTTGAAACTACATAATATCAGTGCATTGTACAATAGACTTTTTTTTTTTTTTTTACAAACATTCAAATGTTGCATTTCAGAGCACAACAAAAGCAGAGCATTGCTGAAGTAGGCTTCTTCTACAGACACATTCATATGTTATTTTTTGAACTGCATAACAATTAGGGATGCAACAATTATAGATTTTGGTTGTACGATTATATAGTCTGAAGAATAATCATGGTTATCACCTCTAATGTAAATTCAAGCTTTATATTAGGTGAGCTATTTAGATGACCTGTTGTTGCCATCTGCGTTCATGCATACATAATCATCTTAATATTAATTCGTCTTCCATATCTTTTGTTTACACTGCACTGAAAGGCATGCAGAACTCTCACCGTGAGATGTTTTCTACTGCGTGCGCCCGCAAAGACGCAAGCGCGTTGCTCCGCTTGTGCACGCATATTGTCATATATTCTTACATTAGAAACAACAAACTTGCAAGCGGAAAAGACGTGATATGAGAACGGCCGCTGCTATAGTTAATCCGGTGTGCGTGCGTATTAGCCTCAGTGTACATACTTGGAACTTTAAACTAGGGCACAGTTGGCAACTTGGCATAACTTTGTTTAACTGCAGCAGTTTCGTTTTGTTCCGTGCAACAGAAATGCGGCTTAGAGAAGCCTTTACGATTAATTGTGACGAATTAAAGCGCAGTTAATAGTGAAATCGGCTAATCGTTGCATCCCTATTGATGATATCATTGCATAGTACAAAAGGCCTTTTCTACAAACATATCCAAATATTTTTGGCTGCCCGCACCACTCCCTGAATGTCAGGTGACTCACGCTCAGTGTTGCCAGATTGGGCTAACCAAAGACGGTTGACATTGTCCATCCACAAGAGGGCGACAGAGACCGCATAATAAGCCCTTACAGGCAAGGAAAAACCAAACGTAATTTTAAACTACATGTAACCAGGGGATGTGACACTGACAACAGTGGTGCGGATCCACATGCAGGTTTATTATCAGGATGGTCAGGCAAGCAACAGTCAATACAGGTGCAAACAGATGTATACAGGCAATCCAGAATCGTAATCAAAATAACAGGCAGATAGATGGTCAGAATGCTGGCAGCAGACAGGGAGAAACAGACTAACAAGGCGAGGGTCAAAACACGGCAAAAACAAGACAGAGGAAACGCGTTGTAATGTCACTATAACAGATAACAAGACTTAGCCACAGTGTTTGTGTTAGTGCTCCTTATGTAGTGCATAAATCAGTTCATGAGTGGCTTCAGCTGTGAGTTTGCAATCACTGGTGACTTGCATCATGTGTGTGTGTGGCATGACTGAATATGTAGTCCATTTACCAGCAGATTTGTAGTCCTATGTGTTTATGAATGTTTTCCAGCGATCTCTGGTGATTTAGATCGCTGGTGATCATGACACTACAGCTGATCAAATCATTATAAAACTGGTAAGTGGCTTTTTAAGTCGATCTCTCTCTTTTGTATGTTGTAGTGCTGTATTTATGCCATAGTAATTGTAGTGTGTTGAGTGTGAGATGGGACTTATCTTAAAGTCTTAAAATCAGAGATGGCCATCTGTTTCTAATGAGTCTCCTGTTTTCGCTACGGCAGACTAGTTCAGTAAACAGAAAGAACGAAGAAATGCCCGCATGTGTTTATTGTTTTTCCTTATCGCAAACACAACAGTTTTCTGGTAGTGATTGCATTGCTTTGGCGTTTTCGGGGTTAATTATTGTGATCTCCCGATTGCAACAAAGAAGTACTGGGAAATCTCTGTAGACTGAGATGGCATTTCATGCTGTTCAGCCTTATAATCTTAAAATGTCAGCAAAATCACTGTTTTGTCATCATTTTACACATTACCGCTAGAGAATCATTCAAATACTAGCTCTAAAGTGACGTTGGTGAGTTAGTAACGGCTATGGCGGAAGAAAGTAGTTCCTAATACAAAAGGATTTTGAGACTCTCTGTATTTGATTTTCTTTTTGATACACACGATTATGCCGTCGAACTGTTGTATAAACGCAATATCACACTCGTAGCAGTGCGATGTGGCTGTATATTGTCACTGGTGGGAGGCTAACGCACGCCTTCCACCAGTGCCGATATACAGCCACATCACACTGCTACGAGTGTGATATTGCTCATATATATATACTGTGTTGGGGAGAATACTTTGTAAATGTATTTAGTTACAGAATACAGAATACCTGCTTTAAAATGTATTTTGTAACGTATTTCGTTACTTTGCTTAATCCTGGTACTGGTATTCTAAATACTTGGAATACTTGCCCTTAAAAACAGCCTTCAAGTCTATTAAATGTCACACTATGCGTTGGTAGCAATTTCTGCAGGAAAACAGAGGGCCTCTAATGCCCATTATTAACTGATAAATAAATAAAACAATATAATTATGTTTATTAAATAATGTTTATTTATCAAAGTGTCAACAAATTCAATTTCTGTTTCTATAATAAAGATAAAAAGTGCTTGAACATAGACAGCATTACTGTCTGTAATATACAGTATATGTATATAATATGCATTTTGCTTACCCTTTGTATTTCACAGTCTGCACAGAAAAAGAGATTGCACTGCACTGTCAGGTTTCGCTCATCCCTCTCATTCTTTAAAGAGAAAAAATGCTTGAACTTCTAAGACGTGAATGCATTTTTTCCTTTACTGTTGCTAGAAAGTTGCTTCGGTTGCGGCTCCAACCCCTCGAGCCCCTGGTCTGAATCCTTCATATTTGTACACTCAAGTTAACCAGGGCTGCCAACTTTGGCTAAGGTGTCCCGCCCACATTTGTGTCAGAAAAGCGAACGTAAATTTAAGAAGCGTAAATGAAACCTCTGAAAGCGCAAACGAAACATCAAGCAGCGAATTCACGAACAATGACGGCAAAAAAAAAGCAGTTTATTTGAAAATCATGGTTGTTGTCCGGTTGTTCGGTGTTTGCGATCGTCCTTTTTGCTGCGTGAGAAAATGGAGGTGTGGCGTGAGAGCATGAGAGCAGGGTCATTTGCGTGAGTCTCACTGAGTTAACGCTGGTGATTGCAGTAGGGAGTGTAGCTTCTGTTTCTATGGTTTCGGCGGCAATTTAGTAATATTATTATGGGCCAGACACGCACCGCCCGAAGTATTCCAATGGTATTTGGAAAGTAACTGTATTATAAATACCCTGTTTAAAAATAGTAACTGTAACGGAATACAGTTACTCATAAATAGTATTCTAAATACGTACCGCCGGTACATGTATTCCGTTACTCCCCAACACTGTATATATATATATATATATATATATATCAGAGGTGGGACCAAGTCATTGTTTGGCAAGTCACAAGTAAGTCTCAATTCATTGCCCTCAAGTCCCGAGTCAAGTCCCGAGTCAAGACAGGCAAGTCCCGAGTCAAGTCCCAAGTCAAGGCCAACAAGTCTCAAGTCAAGTCCAAAGTCCTACGGTTTGACTTTCGAGTCTTTTCGAGTCTTTTTAACAGAAAAATAAAATGTATACAGATTATGTATGGCTGTAAGATCTGTATTAATTGAACAAACCTTTTTTATGAAAGAACATTGCTCAGATACATAAAAATACAAATGTAATTTTCTGAAAAAGTGCTGAACAGTGCTGCGTCTCGTCTCTACAGCATATTGCACAAGAACGAGTTCCACCACAATAGAGTCCATTTTGCCACACATCACACAGAATTTGCAGGTCTACTGCTGTCTAATTCATTAGTTTTAGTTGTGCTATATTATGTCTTCGGTGATCAACTTGTGATTAACCAAAATTACATAAACGACCTCAATGAGGCAGCAGTAGACCAACAACTCCTGTATGCGGCAAAGTAAAATTGAGTGAAATTGGTATTTTGTCAATGGAATCTCGTGTGTGCTAAAGAGATTAAGATGCAAATCTGTCTAGCAGCAATGTAAAATGGTAGCACATATTCTCAATGAAGTAGGCTACTTCATACAAACAATAACGTTGTTTTCTTCACATAACATTGAAGAACTGTCTCTACACTCTCTTGTGTGATGCTCGTGCACCGATTTCCTCTATTTGTAGACAAAACTGCTTGTGAGCTGAGCTCTCAAATATATGCTGCTCGTGCGCAAATTTTCTCACTCTCTCAAATACGCACCGCTCACGCACTATTTTTCTTGCACGTTCTCAGAGATTATATGCAAACTCACAATTTGTGTCTTGTGTTCCCTCTTCCTTTTGTGCTTTTCGATATGATTTATATTGGTGCAGTTTATTAACAACCAATATACTAAAATAGACGTACATAATAAATTTTTTATCTAATAAACCATAAAATTTTTTGGCTGTGTTATATGATAAAGTGTTTGAAACTGGAAATATTTTAAGACAGAGAATAGACCAGTGGCACCCCCGGAAAATTTTCTTAGGGGTGGCTAGAAGTGGCCGCACCAAATCTTGGGGTGGCACACAAAAAATATTTATGAATTCAGTGTAATGTTATATTTTTGTTTCTGGTAAATGAAATAATGTGGTTTTAATTCATTTAATTAATTACTCTTGAAACATTGCAATTTATTCCCCCCCAAAAAATCAAGAAATTCAAATTCAGTAAAATAAAAAACATTTAGTTTTTAAACAAGTTTCATATATATAAGTAACTTTTCAGTTGTTTTCACATACTTTTATTGGACAGCATACGGTTTATGCCGTGTCTAAAATTAATGAAGAATAATGAATTAATTAATAAAACAAACAAATGAACAAAAGGCATTACTATATACAGTTGCAATCAGAATTATTGAACCCCCTTTGAATTTTTTTTTCTTTTGTAAATATTTCCCAAATGATGTTTAACAGAGCCAAGAAATTTTCACAGTATGTCTGATAATGTTTTTTCTTCTGGAAAATGTCTTATTTGTTTTATTTCGGCTAGAATAAAAGCAGTTATTAATTTTTTAAAACCCATTTTAAGGTCAAAATTATTAGTCCCTTTAAGCTATATATTTTTTCAATAGTCTACAGAACAAACCATCATTATACAATAACTTGCCTAATTCCTCTAACCTGCCTAGTTAACCTAATTAACCTAGTTAAGCCTTTAAATGTCACTTTAAGCTGTATAGAAGTGTCTTGAAAAATATCTAGTCAAATATTATTTACTGTCATCATGGCAAAGAGAAAATAAATCAGTTATTAGAGATGAGTTATTAAAACTATTGTGTTTAGAAATGTGTTGAAAAAATCTGCTCTCTGTTAAACAGAAATTGGGGAAAAAAATAAACAGGGTGCTAATAATTCAGGGCGTTGAATAATTCTGATTGCAACTGTATTCACACACTCATTATGCAGACTCTAATAATATCATTTATCCATATTCCTTTCTGAGCCACATTATTATTAAAACAGCTTTTTCTATTGATGTACCTTAGGGTAAATAATAAATTGCCATTGCTGTCTATATTGAAGGTGTGTGCATGCTGTCAACTACGATCGTAAAGAATACATTTTATTTTAAAAACATTTATTAAACATCCTAAAGGTGCACCATACTAATCAAATAAAAAACATTTAAACAATAACTAACGCAAGCAGAAATGTAACTGTGATAAAAAATAAGGAAAAACTTAAGCCTACTGTACTATTCACTCTTAAAATAAATGTCACAATCAATCCCATTTTATCATGGCAACTAAAATAAAGTCTTAATAAATAAAGTAATCTGTTGTGGTAATACTGTAGTTGCTATGGTAACACAACATTCATTCATTCATTAATTTTCTTTTCGGCTTAGTCCCTTTATTAATCTGGGGTCGCCACAGCGGAATGAACCGCCAACTTATCCAGCACATTTTTACGCAGCGGATGCCCCTCCAGCTGCAACCCATCTCTGGGAAACATCCACACACACACTCATTCACACTCATACATTCATTACGTCATACGCTAATTTGCATATTACTGACGTCATCTCGTTCTACCATTTCTGTTTGTTTAACAGCCTATGGTAAATAAATGGGGTATTTTATATTCGCACTACGCTTTATGTAACCTTGTCAATTTAACTAAATTCTATTGCTGTTTGAATACAGTATATCATTATAGATGAGTAGGGAATTTGCAGTAATCTCTCAGACGTAATAAACTCAGGCAAGTTCTGAAACTCTCACTTAAAACATCTCTGATTGTGCAACAAGAATAAACGGTCAAATTAAATTGTTAAAATAAAGGAGAAGCAGATCGGGTTGACTGTACAAGGTAAATACCTTCAAACTGCCACCTGTTCTAAATCATTTGCCGTCGGTACGCAGAGGTGCTCTGCTCTCAGGATGAGAAGAGTAGGGACGGTACAGTTATGGACAAACGACAGTCTATAAAAATCGCCAGTAACACACAAAAAAGTCGCTAGATTTGTCGCTAAGTTGGCAATACTGGCGCAAACTGAAGAGCGGGGAGCAGGAGGGGTGAGAGGTTTGGGGAGATGTGGGCGCGCGAACTGTAGCGCGCGACCGGAAGAGCACAAGCACCAAGTTTCAGCCCGGACTGTACCAAAATGCTGAGGAGCGGGGGGCGGGGGAATTCCGGGAGACAGAACAATACGGGAGACGGGTCTGAAATACGGGAGACTCCCGGGAAAAACGGGAGTGTTGGCAGGTATGCACCAGAGTGGACAAAAGTCAAGCGAACGCAGAGAGCAGGGTTCTTACACTTTTTGCAACTTTGAATTCCAGCACTTTTCAAGCACTTTCAAGGTGCATTTTTATGCTTTTCCAGCACCTAACAACCGCGGTAAATTACGTTTATATATGCTGTATGTACTTTTTCACATTTAAATCCATTGTGCTATTTTAAAAAAACACAATATGGCACTTCAACTTAAATTGTTGAATACTTTGGAGCAAAGATTTATTGGGATAGTTCACCCAAAAATGGTAAAAAAAAATATATAATAAAAATAAAAAGTTCAGTTATTGGATGAAGCATTATTTTTAAGTTTGGTCTTTTCTACCTAAGGTTGATATCTCAAAAATGAGCTTACAGTCAGATTTTGTTTGGGTGTAGTACCAAACTTTCAAGACCAGTCGTTCATAATATTCCATGTTCATAATATTTCATGTGCATTGCTATTCAAAATTCATGTAACAAATTAAATCCATATGAGTCTGAGAATAATCTTGCTGCAAATTAATGAACTCTTCCTATGTCAACTGTTTTGAAAATCAGTCACCAAATATGGAAACCATAGTTTGTAATCTTTCATCAATTAATTAATTCATTTTCTTTTCGGCTTAGTCCCTTTGTTAATCAGCAGTTGCCACAGCGGAATGAACCGCCAACTTATCCAGCATATGTTTTATGCAGCGAATGCCCCTATACACTCTTGCATACACACACATACACTACGGCCAATTTAGTTTATTCAATTTACCTATAGCGCATGTGTTTGGACTGTGGGGGAAACTAGAGCACCCGGAGGAAACCCACGCAAACACGGGGAGAACATGCAAACTCCACACAGACGTGACGCCGAGCTTTCATCAATATTACTTTTTATTATTGTCAATATTACTTTAGGTTATGACCAGGGCTTCACATTAACACCGGCCAACCCGCCAAATGCGGGTAGATTTCACCTCTGGCAGGTTAGACAGACACCTCCACTAGCCACTTTGGCTGGTTGGAAATCATTTTTAAATTGTAGGTCTCCTGAAAGCAGGGTTCGATAATAAGCATGGCCCAATATTCCTGCAAACGTGACCTTAGAATCGAAAAGCAGCACAACGAGAAGATGATCACTCGCGCGCACAGGTAATGTGATGCGCGCAACTGTTAAAAAGCGTGCACGCTCCCGTTTACTTGCGCGAAGCAACCGTGCCTAGAGGAAGCGCAACTGGTGCGATTGGTTCCCTTTGAAATAGACTGCACAAAAAGCGATTATCGTGCACCATGTTACAGTTATATTTGTTAATATGGTTTAATTATATTTGTTTACAATAACATTGCTTTAATGGGAGATTACTCCCCGTTTATGTGTAGTTAACTGGTGATCTGGGATTTTTAGACAGATTACTGTGCATATTTTAGATACATGACAATAATTCCTTTTTTAAAGGTAATGTTTTTTTAAAAGAAAAGTTTTGTTGAACTAAAAACTGCACCTATACAGCTATATTTTCCTTGTTTTGACACTTTAAAACATTGTGGCTATGAAATACTTATTTGGTGTGGTCAGAGATAAATTTGGTAAATCCTTAATTTTGAGCCCTGAAAAGTCGTGAAATAAAAACTGATTGCATTGTGACACAACCCATTTGCTCATTCACACTGAGCAAGCTAATACACAACACACACAAGAAGTTAAATGAATGAGAAGGCATGTGGACATAACACAACATCTAAATCAAGTCATTTTAGCATGTCAAAGTCAAATTTATGCATATAAAATATATTTTCCCAACAAGAAAAGTGTGGCTAGTGAAAATGGCGAGTGGCTAGTAATGTTGGAAATCTACTAGCCACAATGGCTGGTGATCAAAAAAGTTAATGTCAAGCCCTGGTTAGGACTAAGGTACTGTTGTAACTGTATGTAAATGTCCCACCTGTCAAATGGTGACAGTTAAGGGGTTAGAGAACATGTTTAATAGTTCAAAATGTATCACCTCTCTGTAAGTAGTTTGGGAATTTTATATAACCTATAAATAATTGACAAATAATCACCAGAGAGATAAATACAATTTCAATAAACACTAACGTTAATTGTGTAAAATTTGAATATTTTTTTCTGCCTTATGCTCATCTTGAGCAGCCCCCACATAGCATGTCGTGAATAACACGATCAATAATTTAAATTGGCAATGGAGTGCCCTTTTTAGACTGTTAGAGTTTAGGAAAAAATCTACAATGAAAATAGTGCAAAAATGAAACTGCACTGAACAAAATATAGTGCAAAAATAATAACTAGGTTATCCAGGAGTAGGCCAAACAGGGTAGGTAGGTAGGTAGGTAGATATTGACATATAACTTATTATTTGCATATGTCATCTTAACAGCAATAAGTTGCAAATGAGTTGCAATATTAGTTTAATCTTAGTGAACGCAGGCACTTTTGCGATGGTGCACGCGCTGCAGTTGCATGACTGACAACATCGTGATGAATAAATGAGGGATTAAACAAAACATCTTGTGCTTTAAATGTGTGGAAAATGCTGTTAAGTTACCTGCTAACTCCGTCCCTCAGGCTTTACAGTGAATGGCTTTCGTCACTTTCATAGCGAACTTTAACACACCGGAAGTCTTTTATCCACGCTTCGAAAAGTGTAAATGCTGGATTAACATTCACCACATGATCACTGATCAGATGTGCCGTTATTTGTAACTTTAGGCTGACAAAAATTGTCAGTGTTATTTTCATTCTCTCGTATCCATACATCCAGACCTTCACATTTTCGCGGCTCCGCCGGCTCGCAGCTGTAGCATTCGTCTGAACTGAGTGATTGACAGCTGATTTTAACCAATCCATTCGCGTTCAGTTCAAGAGCAGTGGGCCAATCAAACGAGCTTTAAGGCGAGGCATTGCGGGCTTTGCAGCATGTTGACATGACAACTGTTTTAAAACTATACCTGAGCGCTGCGTTTGCCGTTAAGAGCAAATATGCCGCATTTCGGCCGCATATGAGACCAAAACGGTTGTAATTTTGAGTCCTGCAATTTCAAATTCAAGCAGGTTCAAGCACTTTGTCCAAAATCCAAGCACTTTTCTAACCTTGAAAACACTGTATTAAAAATCAAGCATTTTCCAGGATTTCCAGCACCCGTACGAACCCTGAGAGAGACTGAATACGCGCGCGAGAGACCGAATGTACACGCCGCGGGCGCGAGAGACCGAATGTACGCGCCGCAGGCGCGAGAGACCGAATATACGCGCCGCGGGCGCGAGAGACCGAATGTACGCGCCACAGGCGCGAGATACCGAATATACGTGCCGCGGGCGCGAGAGACCGAATGTACGCGCCACAGGCGCGAGATACCGAATATACGTGCCGCGGGCGCGAGAGACCGAATGCACGCGCCGCGGGCGCGAGAGACCTATTGTACGTGCCGCGGGCGTGAGAGACTGTATTGGCGCGCGAGTATTGGCTCGGTCCAATGACTGTATAAGGCTCAGTCTCTCTGCGTTCGCTTGACTTTTGTCCACTCCGGCGCCATATAGTCACGTTGGACGCTGTCGAATCAAAACATTCTACGGTGCTGTGATTGGATGTCGTGCTGAATACGCGCATGCTCTCTGTCACACACACGCACGGAAAGAGAGAGAGAGCGCGTGCAGAGTGGTCCGTGTCAACATACTTTTTATCTTTGGGCTTTTTATGGGAAGCAGCAAGTCTTCACAAGTCAATGGGCGCAAGTCCAAGTGAAAGTCCAAGTCATTTCTCTTCAAGTCCAAGTCGAGTTGCAAGTCTTTTGATATTTTGTCAAGTCGAGTCTAAAGTCATCAAATTCATGACTCGAGTCTGACTCGAGTCCAAGTCACATGACTCGAGTCCACACCTCTGATATATATATATATATATATACACACACACACACACCGACTGGCCACTTTATTAAGTACACCTGTCCAACTGCTCATTAACGCAAATTTCTAATCAGCCAATCACATGGCAGCAACTTAATGCATTTTGGCATGTAGACATGGTCAAGACAATCTGCTGCAGTTCAAATCGAGCATCAGAATTGGGATGAAAGGGGATTTAAGTGACTTTGAATGTGGCATGGTTGTTGGTGCCAGACGGGCTGGTCTGAGTATTTCAGAAACTGCTGATATTGTCACGGTCGGGTCTTGAACCCGGGTCTCTGGTGTGGAGACTGGTGTGTGAGAACCACTGAGCCACAGGGGCAGTTGTGTTGGACCCAAACGAAAACACTCCAAGTGGGAATCCAGAAAACAAGGATTTATTAAAAAAAAGTAAACTTAGATTCTTCTCAAAAATAAAGTAGCAAAACAAACAACTCAGGTTCTTCTCAGAATGAGGTATATAAAATATTTTAACCGTACAATAAACATACAAAGAAAACTCCATGAGGGGAGAAAACAAACAGACAACAAGGCAGCAAGCAACAGGATAAACAAAACAGTCTTACTAGACGTAGCTCAGGATATCAAGGGACCGGAAGGTAAGTGCACTGTGGCTGACTCAAAAACCGAGTGAGGAACAGAGAAAAAGTGACAACTTAAATACACTGGGTGGAACAAGTCACAGGTGATCGAAATAAAGTAAACAAGAACACACGAGGAATAACAAAGGCAGAGGGGAAACATGGCGACCTCTAGGGGAATGGAGACAAAGTGCAGGATGGTGACAGGACCCCCTCCTTTAGGAACGGCTCCTGACGTTCCTACCAGAACACCCTGGCCTCTGGGCGTGGAACTCCCGGATTAAACTAGGATCCAGGATGTCTTTGGCAGGAATCCAGGAGCGCTCCTCTTGCCCGTAGTCCTCCCAGTCAACCAGATACTGAAGTGAATTCTGGACCCTTCTAGAGTCCAGTATCCGGCGGACCGTGTAGGCTGGCTGGCCATCGATGATCCTGGAAGGTGGAGGGGGTCTGCGAGGAGGGGCAAAGGGAGAAGACAAGACAGGTTTTAATAAAGAGACTTGAAATGTGGGATTAATTCTAAGTGAAGAAATAAACGATAAGAAACAGGGTTAACTTTCCTGGCTATTCTAAATGGCCCGATGAACTTCTGGGACAATTTTCTGGACTCAACCCGGAGCGGAAGGTTCTTAGTGGCCAACCAGACTCTCTGACCAGCACGGAAAGCGGGGGCCCTTCGACGACGGCGATTAGCCTGATGCTGGTATCTCAGGGAGGTTCGAAGGAGAGTGTTTCTAGCTCTCCTCCAGGTTAGTCGACAGCGTCGAACGAAGTGTTGGGCTGAGGGTACTCCCACCTGCACCTCCTCCTCAGGAAACAATGGAGGGTTATAACCAAATTGGCATTCAAAAGGGGATAGTCCAGTGGCTGAGGACTTGAGGGTGTTGTGGGCGTATTCGGCCCACATTATGTAAGAAGACCAAGTGGTGGGGTTGTTGACTGCCATGCACCGTAGAGTGGTTTCCAGGTCTTGGTTAACTCGCTCGGTCTGACCGTTAGACTCAGGATGGAACCCAGATGACAGGCTGGCAGTGGCCCCAAAGAGTCTGCAAAAAGCCCCCCAGAATCTGGACAAGAATTGTGGGCCTCGGTCAGACACAATATCTTGGGGAATGCCAAAAACTCTAAAAACATGACTCATTATGAGCTCAGCTGTCTCCTTGGCTGATGGTAACTTGGACAGGGGAATGAACCGAGCAGCCTTAGAGAATCGATCCACCACAACTAGTATGACAGTGTTGCCCTGGGAGGGTGGAAGTCCCGTAATGAAGTCCAGGGAGAGGTGTGACCATGGCCTGTGGGGAACAGGTAAGGGATGGAGCAGCCCCTGAGGTCGCTGGTGTGATGATTTTCTCTGGCAACATACTTGGCAAGCCTCCACATAAGCTTTAACATCTTCCTTCATGGAAGGCCACCAAAAGCGCCGTTGGAGGAAATCAAGAGTGCGGTTGCTACCTGGGTGGCAGGTCAATGGGGACTCATGACCCCACTGCAGGACCTGAGCTCGTGCTGATCGAGGGACATACAGCGCACCCAACGGCCCACTGCCTGGATCAGGTTCCTTGGTTTGGGCCTTACGGACCACTTGTTCCAGATCCCATCTAAGGGGAGCGACAATCCTTGTACTAGGAATAATAGAAGAAACAGGTCTTTCCTGTGTCTCGGGAGAGTAGGCTCGGGACAAGGCGTCTGGCTTGAGGTTCTTGAAACCGGGTCTGTAAGTCAGGATGAACTGAAATCTGTTAAAAAACAGAGACCATCGAGCCTGCCGAGGGTTCAGTTGTTTGGCCTGCTGGAGATATTCCAGGTTCTTATGGTCTGTAAGAACCTGGAAAGGATGTTGAGCACCCTCAAGCCAATGGCGCCACTCTTCCAAGGCCAATTTCACAGCGAGCAGCTCTCGATCCCCTACATGGTAGTTGCGCTCGGCATTAGACAGACGGCGTGACATGAAAGCACAGGGGTGTAGTCTTCCATCCTCATTCCTCTGTGATAAGATGGCTCCTACCCCCACATCTGAGGCATCCACCTCCACCACAAAGGGTCTGTCTGGATTAGGGATAGAGAGAATGGGAGCTGAGGTGAATCGATACTTGAGATTCTGGAAGGCAGTTGCTGCTTCAGGGCCCCAGTCAATCTTTACTCCTCCTCCCTTTGTCAGCGCTGTCAAGGGAGCCACAATAGAGCTGAAATTCTTGATAAACTTCCTGTAAAAGTTTGCAAAACCCACAAACCGTTGCACCACTTTTACTGTGGTTGGAATAGGCCAGTTCAGAACAGCCTTAATCTTGCTAGGGTCCATCTCCAGGTGACCAGGGGTGATGATGTACCCAAGAAACTTAGTCTGAGCTACATGAAACTCACATTTCTCTGGCTTGACAAAGAGATGATTTTCAAGGAGTCTTTGGAGAACCTTGCTGACGTGCCCCTCGTGCTCCTCCACTGACTTGGAAAATATTAGTATATCATCCAGATAAACGAATACGAATATATTTAACATGTCTCGGAGAATGTCGTTGATAAGTGCCTGGAACACAGCCGGGGCATTGGTAAGGCCGAAAGGCATCACCAGATATTCATAGTGGCCTGTGGGGGTGTTAAAGGCCGTCTTCCATTCATCTCCTTGCCGTATCCGCACCAGATGGTAAGCATTGCGAAGGTCCAGCTTAGTAAAAATGGAAGCTCCTTGCAGCAGCTCAAAAGCAGTAGCCATGAGAGGCAGGGGATATCGATTCCGAACGGTTATCTTGTTGAGACCTCGGTAATCGATACATGGCCTAAGCCCCCCATCCTTCTTCCCTACAAAAAAGAAGCCAGCACCAGCAGGGGAAGTGGAGGCTTGGATGATGCCAGTTGCCAGGGACTCCTTGATGTAAGCATTCATAGCAGCCTGTTCAGGGGGAGATAAGGAGAAGACTCTGCCTCTAGGAGGGCAGGAACCAGGGAGAAGGTCAACTGCACAGTCGTATGGGCGGTGAGGTGGCAGAGAGGTGGCTCGGGACTTACTGAACACTGCCTTAAACTGATGGTAGACAGTGGGAACTTGAGACAGGTCTACAGACTCTTGAGGCTCGGGATAAGGGGCTGAGGGGCTCTGGGTTAAACAGGTAAAGTGACAAGAGGGACTCCAATCTAGAATGGAACCAGTAGACCAGTTGATATGGGGATTATGTCTGCGCAGCCATGGATGACCTAAAATGACAGGATACTCGGGAGAGTCAATAAGGTAAAAAGTCTCCTCCTGCTGATGTTTAGCAATGGTGAGTTTCAGGGACTGAGTGGCCTCAGTTACTTTGCCGGGTTCTAGGGGTCTACCATCCAATGCAGTTACTGCCTGGGGATGAGGGAGAAGGTGGGTAGGGATCTTAAGTTTCTTGGCCAAGGATAGGTCTATGAAATTACCTGCGGCACCTGAATCGATCATTGCCTGGACTGGAAGCTGACGACTCTCCCAGGACAGAATGGCTTGGAGTGCTAGAACAGTGTTGGCAGGAGGAGCTCTTATTTTCCCCATCACAGTCCTCCTGTAACTAGGTGGGGACCGTCGTTTCCCGACAGTTCTGGACAAGTGGACCGAAAGTGTCCAGACGTACCACAGTAAAGGCATCGTCGCTCCCTCATGCGTCGTTCCCTTTCACTGGGAGAGCGTCTGGAACGACCTAGCTGCATATCTTCTGGAGGCTCGGGTTCAATGACTGGGACAAATCTGACAGGTGGGGCATGAACTGGGGATATAGGTTTGTGAACAGGAGCTTGGGACTGGGATGCTCTGCCTTGAGTGATTCGACGTTCTCTCAGGCGATTATCAAGGCGAATGGCCATATCAATAAGGGATTCAAGGTCTTTGGCTGGTTCCCGGGTGGCCAACTCATCTTGAAGGGATTCAGCTAATCCTCCCTGAAAGCAGACTCTTAGGGCTTCGTCATTCCATCCACTTCCTGCTGCAATGGTTCGAAACTCAATGGCGAAGTCTGCAGTGCTGCGGGGGCCTTGACGGAGAGTCAGCAGACGTTTGGAAGCCTCCTGTCCACTAACTGGATGATTGAAGACCCGCTTGAACTCATTCTCAAAGGCTGTGTATGACTTGCAATAACTAGTCTGGGACTGCCACACCGCAGAGGCCCAAGCTAGTGCCTTGTCAGTCAGAAGGGTGATAATATAAGCAATCTTTGAGCGGTCAGTGGGAAAACTTGAGGGCTGAAGCTCAAAAGTGAGAGAGCACTGGGTGAGGAATCCCTGACAAGAACTAGGATCTCCAGAGAATGGCTTGGGGGGTGGAAGTCGGGGTTCGGCAGCAGCTACTGGAGCTATGGGAGGATTGTTGGTGCTTAGAGTTGGTGCAGCAGGAGAAGGAGAAGCACCAGGAAGGTTTTCAAAAAGCTGCCGAATGGACAACATGACATGTGCAAGGAGCTCTGAGTGTTTTGTCATCAACTCCTCTTGACGATGGAGGACCTCTTCATTGTGCTGGAAGGAAGCTTCATGACTGGCAATCACCACCAACAGATCTTTGGCACTGAGTGTTTCGGGGTCCATGTCTGACTCGGTTTTTCTGTCACGGTCGGGTCTTGAACCCGGGTCTCTGGTGTGGAGACTGGTGTGTGAGAACCACTGAGCCACAGGGGCAGTTGTGTTGGACCCAAACGAAAACACTCCAAGTGGGAATCCAGAAAACAAGGATTTATTAAAAAAAAGTAAACTTAGATTCTTCTCAAAAATAAAGTAGCAAAACAAACAACTCAGGTTCTTCTCAGAATGAGGTATATAAAATATTTTAACCGTACAATAAACATACAAAGAAAACTCCACGAGGGGAGAAAACAAACAGACAACAAGGCAGCAAGCAACAGGATAAACAAAACAGTCTTACTAGACGTAGCTCAGGATATCAAGGGACCGGAAGGTAAGTGCACTGGAGCTGACTCAAAAACCGAGTGAGGAACAGAGAAAAAGTGACAACTTAAATACACTGGCTGGAACAAGTCACAGGTGATCGAAATAAAGTAAACAAGAACACACGAGGAAGAACAAAGGCAGAGGGGAAACATGGCGACCTCTAGGGGAATGGAGACAAAGTGCAGGATGGTGACAGATATACTGGGATTTTCACGCACAACCATCTCTAGGGTTACAGAGAGTGATTGGACAAAGAGAAAATATCCAGTGAGCGGCAGTTCTGTGGGTGCAAATGCCTTGTTGATGCCAGAGGTCAGAGGAGAATGGCCAGACTGGTTTAAGCTGATAGAAAGGCAACAGTAACTCAAATGACCACTCGTTACAACCGAGGTCTGCAGAAGAGCATCTCTAAACGCACAACATGTTGAACCTTGAGGCGGTTGGGCAACAGCAACAGAAGACCACACCGGGTGCCACTCCTGTCAGCTAAGATCAGGAAACTGAGGCTACAGTTCGCACAGGCTTACCAAAATTCGACAATAGAACATTGGAAAAACGTTGCCTGGTCTGATGAGTCTCGATTTCTGCTATGACATTCGGATGGTAGGGTCAGAATTTGGTGTTCACAACATGAAAGCATGGATCCATCCTGCCTTGAATCAACAGTTCAGGCTTGTGTTGGTTTTGCAATGGTGTGAGGGATATATTCTTGGCACACTTTGGGCCCATTAGTACCAATTGAGCATCGTGTCAATGCCACAGCCTACCTGAGTATTGTTGCTGACCATATCTATATCTTTATCACTACAGTGTACTCATCTTCTGATGGCTACTTCCAGCAGGATAACGCACCATGTCATAAAGCGGGAATCATCTCAGCCTGGTTTCTTGAACATGACATTGAGTTCACTGTACTTAAATGGCCTCCACAGTCACCAGATCTCAATCAAATAGAGCACCTTTGGGATGTGGTGGAACAGGAGATTCGCATCATGGATGTGCAACCGACAAATCTGCAGCAACTGCGGAATGTTATCATGTCAATATGGACCAAAATCTCTGAGGAATATTTCCAGTACCTTGTTGAATCTACGAATCTATATATAATACTTCCAAACCACTAGGTGGTACTGTGTCTGAACACACTAAAGAAGAGATAAACCTTTCACAGAAAGTTTTATCGGTGGCTGAAAAACACTTGCTGTGCATATGGCCCATTCAGATTCATTTATGTGCTGTAAAGAATCACCGTTCATTGGTTATTCGCAAACAATAATTAGAAGGAAATGACAAAATAATAATAAAATCAGTTTTTCAAAAGTGAAAACAAAAGAAGGAATTTGAGTATTTGTTATAGTTATAGTAATTGTTATGATAAAACTGTATGGGATTTCTGGATCAACTGTTCCTTTAAATCTTTCTAATTCATCAACGTTCCATGTCTCACATTAAGAGGGAGTTCTTCCTCCATCCGTTCACAGATTACTTTATTGCCCTGTAATACTAATGTTATTGTCAGTCAGATGTCTAAACATATTACCTCAGTTTTTTTAGCAAGGTTTCTGCTCGGCTAAATGTCAATGATGACCTCATAGTTTAGCCCAGTTCTCAGTTTCCTATTGGCAGCTCTTGAGCCACACTAATTTCCTAGAGTTTCCCAAAAGGCAGCAGGTCAGATAAGATTCCAATTTCAACTGATCCAGACACAATAAAACCAAATATCTTTTTGGATATTTGCATTTATTTAGGTTATTAGTAGAGTAATTGCAACTGCTCTGTTTACTCTGATCTTTTTACTCAGAGGCAAGCCTTTTTTTATTGAGATTGAGCAAACTTTACATAATCAGTGACTGTTAATTATTCATTCATTCATTTTCCTTCAGCTTAGTCCTTTTATTCTTCATTATTCGCCACAGCAGAATGAACCGCCAACTTATCCAGCATATGTTTTACGCGGCGGATGTGAAAAATAACAGCAGTAATCGAGCGGAGGATGGAAAGCTATAAATATAAATAATCACAATATAAAAATGAAAGTTTGTAGAGTAGTTTGAATGTTTGCTAGGGTGTTACCATGAAATTGGTACTACGTTTTTTTTGTCTAAGGTGTTTTTATACATTTGTTAGAGTGTTCTCTGTGTTTCTATGCCATTCATAATAGTGTTACTTGGTGTTGTTGTGCTGTTTTGGGGCATTGCTAGACTGTTGCTATCCATTCGACAATGTTTTGGGTGGTTGCTAGTGTGTTGCTATGAAATTTGTAGAATTTTGATGGTGGTTTTAGTGTGTTGCTATGCATTTGGGAGAATGTTTGGGCGGTTGGTACTAGGCGTGGGCCGGTATAAGTTTCTGAAGGTTTGGATACCTTGGATAAAAATATCACAGTATTGTTTACTGCTGTAAAATAAGTTCTTTTTAAATGTCTTAGAAAAAACAACAACGTTTCCCCCATTTAACACAATATATTACATTTTAGGAAACATTTATAATATTTTGGAACAGTACCCTGCTGAAAAATCCAGCCTAAACCAGGCTATAATGGTTGGCTGGTTTTAGCTGGCTGACCAGCCTGGTTTTAGAAGGGTTTTATGGCCATTTCCAGGCTGGTTTCCTGCCTGGTCTTAGCTGGTCAGGCTGGGAGTTGACCAGCTAAAACCAGCTTGACCAGCCAAAACTAGCTATGTCCAGCTTAAACCAAGCTGGTCAAGCTGGTTTTAGCTGGTTTAAGCTGGTCATTTTCCAGCCTGACCAGCTAAGATCAGGCTGGAAATGGCTGGAAACCAGCCTGAAAGTGGCCAAAACCCCTCTAAAACCAGGCTGGTCAGCCAGCTAAAACCAGCCAACCAGCTTAGGCTGGTTTAAGCTGTTTTTTTCAGCAGGGTAAACATGTCAGGCTACATAACTATATATTTTTTTAATGTAAAGTTTTGGGAAACAAAAGAATGTTTTGGTGGTTGTTATTAGGGTTTTGCTATGAAATTGGTAGAATCTTCTGGGTTGTTGCAAGTGCATTGCTAATATGCAATTGGTTGGATTTTCTAGAATGTTGTTCAACCAGCAATTGGTAGAATATTCTGTGTGGTTACTAGAGTGTTACAGTGCAACTGGTAGATGCTTTTCAGTGGTTAGTAAGATGCTGCTACAGTATGTTGTTCATTGACCCAAGTCAAAAGAGACCACACATTTAATATATGTGATATTCTGGCTTCCAAATTTTGCCCATTTTGTTCACCAGGTTAAAATGATGAATTTGTTAATTTACAAAAGTCAATTGTCAGAATCAGGCCTGGCCAATATGACAAAAACCTCATATCACAATTATATCCTGATATCCACAATATATCCACAATTATACAATTTTTTTTATAGATTTTTATAGATAGTCAGAATTATTAGCCCCCTTTTGATTTTTTTTTCTTTTTCAAATATTTCCCAAATTATGTTTAACAGAGCAAGAAAAGTATGACAGTATGTCTGATAATATTTTTTATTCCTGAGAAAGTCTTATTTGTATTATTTTAGCTAGAATAAAAGCAGTTTTTAATTTTTTAAAAACCATTTTAAGGTCAATATTATTAGCCACTTTAAGCTATATATTTTTTCGATAGTCTACAGAACAAACCATCATTATACAATGACTTGCCTAATTACCCTAAGCTGCCTAGTTAAGCTAATTAACCTAGTTAAGCCTTTAAATGTCACTTTAAGCTGTATAGAAGTGTCTTGAAAAATATCTAGTAAAATATTATTTACTGTCATCATGGCAAAGATAAAATAAATCAGTTATTAGAGATGAGTTATTAAAACTATTATGTTTAGAAATGTGTTGAAGAAATCTTCCCTCCGTTAAACAGAAAATGGAGAAAACAAAATAAATTCTGACTTCAACTGTATATACTCAGAAATTTACTCATCTATATTCAATCATATTTTTCATTTTATTTAGAACTTCAGGGTGAATGTTTGATTAAAAATGTAGAAATATAAAATAATAAATATTATTATTAAATATAAAGCACTTTCCAAAAACTCATGATCACAAAAAAAAATATGGCAAAAATAATGCAAAATAAAAGCATTGTACTTTCAAGATGGCAGCATTCTCACAATGCTGTTATTCATATTTCTGTCTGCATCTCCGTAATGGCGTGTAATATTGCACTCATATAAATTATTAAAAATATTACCATAACCAATGTATTTTGTGACAGCATGAAATACCATGAAATAAGCATAATATATGCATAATATATTTGACTTTTTATTTTGTCCATATGATATACAGTTGAAGTTAAAATTATTTGCCCTCCTGTGAATTTTTATTTTTATTTTTTTTATGTTTTCCAAATGATGTTTAACAGAGCAAGGAATTGTTCACAGCATTTCCTAATTATATTTTTCTTATTTGTTTTATTTCGGCTAGAATAAAAACAGTTCACAGCATTTCCTAATTATATTTTTCTTATTTGTTTTATTTCGGCTAGAATAAAAACAGTTTTTAATTTTTTTAAAACCATTTTAAGGTAAAAATTATTAGCCCCCTTTTTTTCGATTGTCTACAGAACAAACCATCGTTATACAATGATTTGCCTAATTACCCTAGTTAATCCTTTAAATTGCACTATAAGCTGAATACTAGTGTCTTGACACATATTATTTGCTGTCATCATGGCAAAGATAAAATAAATCAGTCATTAGAAATTAGTTATTAAAACAATTATGTTTAGAAATGTGTTGAGAAAATCTTTCCCTGACACAAATTAAAAATACACAGGAGGGCTAATAATTCAGCAGGGCTAATAATTCTGACTTCAATCGTATATTGCCCTAGTCGGAATTGGTGGTCAATTGTCATGGAATATTTATAGATTAAATAATTATTCCCCATTTAATTTCAAGTGAATTTGACCATACATTCGACCAGAGACTCTATGTGTGTGTGTGTGTTTAGGTAACTGGTGATAAGACATACTCACTCACCCACTCACCCACCCTCCAGCCCTCCACCGCGTCATTCCACCTTGCATCTCCCTTTGCTTTTTGGAATTTGGGGTGTAAGGGCCGTGGTACCACCCGGTACCGATATTTATCCTAATTACTTTTCTGACAAGGAACAGCATGCACCATTCATCAGCGTCAGAGAGAGACAATCAGAATCCCACATTCCGGCTCCTCTGCTGAACTCTGCTGATGGTGTCGATATGTCGGGGAAGGTTTGGAGGGTGTATCTTATCTCCTCGCATGTCACTCACGGGGCAGATCAAACAGACGGCTGGGATGAAGGAGAGCTAGTGCCTGCTCGTCCACTGGCACGCTTGGCTCCGCTAGATGTCAATAGGGTATATGCAGAAGGACTTTTATTTTTCAGTAACTCAGTTAAAGTGCTTCCGCTGTTACAATATCACCACAATTAAGGTCTGTTTTCTTTAAAAGTCATTGATCTTCACTGCCTGATTGATATACATTATATAGTAGATCTCAGAATGTACAAGAACCACTGCATTATATTCTATTTTATCCATGCCATGTCTTTAAAATATGAACATATATTTTACAATTCAGTATTTTCAATGGAGTTTCTGCGATAGGCTGCACTCTCAGAAATAAAGGTACGCGAGCTGTCACTGGGGTGGTACTTTTTTAAAAGGTAAAAATTTGTACCTAAAAGAAACTAACTAAAGTAAAATATACACACAATAAATGTACAGTTGAAGTCAGAATTATTAGCCTTCCTGTATATATTTTCCCCCCAATTTCTGTTTAACAGAGAGAAGATTTTCTCAACACATTTCTAAACATAATAGTTTTAATAACTCATTTCTAATAACTGATTTATTTTATCTTTGCCATGATGACAGTAAATAATATTTGACTAGATATTTTTCTAGATACTAGTATTCAGCTTAAAGTGACATTTAATGACTTAACTAGGTTAATTAGGGTAAGTTGGGGTAATTAGGCAAATCATTGAATAACAATGATTTGTTCTGTAGACTATCGAAAACAAATATTGGTTAATATTGACCTTAAAATGGTTTGTAAATAAATAAAAACTGCTTTTATTCTAGCCGAAATAAAACAAATAAGACTTTCTCCTGAAGAAATAATATTATAGGAAATACTGTGAAAACTTCCTTGCTCTGTTAAACATGTTTGTACTTCAACTGTACAAATAAATACATTAAATAATAATAAATAAATAAAAAGGGAGGAGATGCAGTATAAACCATTGGGGGAAGACCCCCCATTTTTGTCAAATCAAATCATGAGGTACTGTTTTTATATAATTCAGAAATGGATTTCAAATCTTTTTAAATAACTCACCCCTTCCTCTCAAAAGAATATGTGATCTTCTCCAAAGGTATACATTTGCAAACGTCTGAGGTACCTCAATGTCTGTTTTCCATGTCAAAGTAGGGCTGAACAATACATCATTTGAGCATCGATATCGCAAAGCAATAGTCATATCGCAGGAATTGATTATTTATTAAAGATTAAGGCCCAATCCTAATTCTACCCCTTAGCCCTTCCCCTTAAGCCTGGTTTATACTTCTGCATCAAGTGATCGGCGTAACCCACGGTGCAAGCCTCGCACGTAGCAGTGCATTTATACTTGTGCGCGCTGTTTCTGTTTCGCTGCAATAACACTTCCGAAACGCTAGCTGGCAGTAGGTGTTTATGTTTCTCTGTGTCGAGTTTCTTTGCTGGTTTGTCATTTTTTTCTGAACACTTCCTTAATGTACAAGTGGCTCAAATTCGCTCATTTTGAGGCGGGAATTGGCGGACTCGCAACAACTTTAATCATGAGGTAAACACAAAACAACAGTCTCCATCCGGAGCTCCTTCACGGGACTCCACACTTGTAAACACTCTCTGCTTCGGTGCGCGGCTCTCACCTCCGCCCACTCTCGTCAGAGCTGCCAAGCCGACCAATCACAGAGCTTTCGCTACGTGTACGCGTTACATTTTTTGAGAGGTGCGCGTCAACGACGCCGACGGCCACGGCGAAGGGCTATGCGTCCACGCGTAGGCTGCGCCGTAGCATACGCGTGTGCTTGACGCAGAAGTATAAATCGGCCTTTACCTTTTCCCAATTCTCTTTAGCTTAAAGGCGTAGGGCTAAGGGGAAGGGGTAGATACCCCTTCAAACGGAGATTTTTCAGGACCACACTCGAAATCAAGGAGTAAGAAAATTTCCCTGAATACACCAGCCACAACGACAGCATAGCTGCACCCGGAAGTCAGGAGATACACAAATTAGTATTTTTTGTCATTATTACGAATTTTTACAACAAACAAGCACATGCTTTAATATATTCATAACGGCGTTCCTGTTTTACTGTCATGCTTTAAATTTTTCAAAAAAATATAAACCGCTAAATTTGGCTATCTATAATCTCTAATAATAACTCCTGTACAGCAGTCCCACAACATTGTGACACTGGATGACACTCAAATACCCTGTCAGAAAAGTCTAGTGGCTGGGAATAACCTTTTTACAGTGTCTGCTATAATGTTAATGCTGTTTTTGTGTGTTCACATAGATATTATGACCACTATGTTAATGCACAGTACAGTTATGATCTTATTGCCACGTTATATTGTTACGATAACATGATATTGTTGCCTTCAGTGATTTCCTGAAGGTAAATACCAAAAAATAACGTAACTGGAATAACTAGAGCAGTCGCGATCGTCAATCTCATATGAAGCAAGAGATCGCGATGACATATGAGGACATGTGCAAATGCTGTAGTGCTGTCCCATTTTTTAGGGGTAAATTTTGAAGCCTTTCCCCTTCACACTGTTTCAAGGGTCAAGGGGAAGGGGTACAAAAATAGAATTGGGATTGGGCCTAAATGATAAAGATTTTGTTTTTTATTATTTATACTATGATGACGGGCAACCCAGTGGCGCAGTAGGTAGTGCTGTTGCCTCACAGCAAGAACGTCGCTGGGTCGTAGGTTCGAACCTCGGCTGGGCTGGGTCAGTTGGCGTTTCTGTGTGGAGTTTGCATGTTCTCCCTGGGTTCGCGTGGGTTTTCTCCGGGTGCTCCGGTTTCCCCCACAGTCCAAAGACATGCAGTACAGGTGAATTGGGTAAGCTAAATTGTCCATAGTGTATGAGTGTGAATGTGTGTGTGGAAGTTCCCAGAGATGGGTTGCGGCTGGAAGGGCATCCGCTGCATAAAATCGTGCTGGATAAGTTGGCGGTTCATTCCGCTGTGGCGACCCCGCAAGGGACAAAGCCGACAAGAAAATGAATGAATGAATGAATATACTATGATGACCTTGTCATTTTGCATTTGATTGTTCAATTTCTGTACTTGAATACTGTTAGACTCCCCCAAAAACCTTAAAGTACTGTTTATTTATTTGTTTTTCCCTGTAATTTATTATAATTTATCTAGATCCCTGTTGATCTAAATGAATTAAATCTTTCCAAATAGACCTATTTAAATCATCTGGTGAATTATATTTATATGTAACGCAGCAAAACAAAATATTGCAAAGTCCGATTTTTCCAATATCATGCAGCCCCATGTCAAAGCAATACATTTTTTAGCTATTGTCAATAACATTTCAACCACATGCACACTTGAAGAGAAGTGAATTGCTTTTCAGAATTATTGCACATGCTGCTTTGGTTGCATTTATTTTGCTGCAAATATCATTTTTTGTGTCCTGGAATTAAAGGGATAGTTCACACAAAAATAAAAAAATACCATTTACTCACCTTCAAGTGGCTCAAGTGGTGAGTTTACTTTTTCTGTTAAACACAAAAGAAGATATTTTGAAAAATGTTGGAAATATGTAACCATTAGAAAAAAACAAATAATAATAATGGAGGTCAATGGCTACAGGTTTCCAACATTTTCCAGAACAATTATTTTGTTCAGCAGAAAGTCAAACAAGTTGTTAGAGTGAGTAAATTATGACAGGAGTTTTAGGGTGAACTATGTCTTTAAGTGCACAGCAAATGTTAATTTAATTTAAGTGATGCATTTTCATTAAGTTTTAAGTAATATATTTCTTTTTATACATTTCTATAATAAATTTTATAAATAATTTATATGAATAATTAATGTAATAAAAAATTCTTAGATTGAAAAACATATATAACTAAAAACAAAACGTTTCTTGATACTAAATCACTGTTAAAATTTAATTTAAGGATTTTTAGATAACAAAAATTAATCTTTTTTTTTCTTTAGAATTTTTGCAAAAAATTAAATAAAAAATACCCTCAAATTATATGGTAATCTTGCATAATTTTGCATAGCAATCATATGTTTAAAGACTTTCATTGTGAATCTCAGGGAATGTACTTTTGCATTAGACAAAACTTTAATCTGAGCAGTCTATAAATAAAATCTAAACTTTAGAGCATGCATTGTAAATAATTTATGTTATGTTAGCAAATTGCATACGTGCATCGTAGTTAATTGACCTGTTAACCTTATCTGTAATATGTACAAATCTGTAAATAACTGCTATGCAACCAAGATTAAAAACGGACATTTTGAAATAAGTATAATAAACGATACATAAATATATCTTGATTAAATATAAATAGCACAGTCTGTTTTATTCTTATATATGACAAGAAAAAATAGGGCAAGAAAATATTTTAGGTAGTTGACAATTTTTATAGTTGCATTTAATTATTGTCTTGATGAGTGTTTTTTTAGTCGTTCTCTCAGATCTGTAATATTGATCATCACACACACACATACTAGTCAGATGTTTTTGCATTTATCATGTAAAGAAGGGCATTGTCCATGTCGGGGGAGATCACTGAACTTTATCTTGTGTAGTAACTTCTGCAATGTTTACATTATTTCTTATTACATTACATTATCTGGACTTCACAAACCCATCACAGTCAGGTTTTATGATCTGTGGGAGTAGATCTTTCAGTCTTATGTGCTAAAACCTTGCCTGCTATCTTCAAGTCGGCATTGAGTAAGCCCATAGGCCTGAATGATGGATGTGGGCTTTTCTCCCTTTTTTTTTTTAAAGCTAATGGATGCAAAATTTCAAGCATCTGTCATTTAGAGCTGGCGAAACATAAGTCAAAGATCAGGTAAGAATGGTACAGAGTATTAATGTGGGAAGTTTTTGCTGTTCAGTGATACCGTGATATCTTTCCTACTAGAGTCTTTCAAGATCAAAAATTAAAAATAAATACAATAAAAATAAATACTAAATAATAAAGTAAATAAATAAAAACAACTCTATAAATAAATTGCATATTTCTGTTTATTTTAACACAGGATGGCAAAATTATATATATATATATATATATATATATATATATATATATATATATATATATATATATATATATATATATATATATATATTCAGTTGAAGTCAGAATAATTAGCCCCCTTTTTAATTTTTTTTTCTTTTTTAAATATTTCTCAAATGATGTTTCACAAAGCAGGGAAATTTTCACAGTATATCTGATAATGTTTTTTCTTCTAAAGAAAGTCATATTTGTTTTATTTTGGCTAGAATAAAAGCAGTTTTTAATTTTTTAAAAGTAATTTTAAGGACAAAAATATTAACCCCTTTAAGCTATTTTTTTCGATAGTCTACAGAACAAACCATCATTATACAATAACTTGCCTAATTACCCTAACCTGCCTAGTTAACCTAATTAACCTAGTTAAGCCTTTAAATGTCACTTTAAGCTGTATAGAAGTGTCTTGAAAAATATCTAGTCAAATATTATTTACTGTCATCATGGCAAAGATAAAATAAATCAGTTATTAGAAATGAGTTATTAAAACTATTATGTTTAGAAATGTGTTGAGAAACTCTTCTCTCCGTTAAACAGAAATTGGGGAAAAAAATAAACAGGGGGGCTGATAATTCAGGGGGGCTAATAATTCTGACTTCAACTGTATATTGCCACATTTTTGTTGGGAAATTATATTTAAATTGTGTATTACGTGCTGAAATGTTACTGAAAGTCATATTTAACATTTTATTCATATTTTTAAATAAAAACAATAAATCAACAAAAATAAATAAATCAACAAACAAACAAACAAACAAATAAATAAAAAAATAAGACAATTTTGGGTTGTTTCCAGTGAAATAAAATAAGCATAAACAAATATATATTTAATGCATCATTATTTGAGGCATTTCGATGTTTTTGCACAGATTAATAAAGGTCAAATGTGGCATGAATGCATTTATATTACAAAATACAACTACAAGATTAATGTATTGTGCTCATTGTTTTTAATTAAATTAAAATTTCGGGAAAATTGTATAATCTTTTTGAACATTTATGAAAATAATCTACCAGTAGATGGCGACGAGTGACTCTAATAAGCGAGTCATTAGGTATGTATACTAGGTATATAATGTATATTTTAATATAAAAGGGCTACATTTTCTCCCTATTCCTTATTTTCACATCCCGATGTTGACAGGCATGTTTGAAGCTGTTTTCACAATGAAATTGAGGTAAAACAGTCATTACAGACAATATTGTGTATAAAATGTAAGTCACGATACATGCTTGAACTCTTATAACGTTCATTTCTTTTCTTCAGAAGAGTTTCTCTCACAGATATACTGTTAACGTTACAGTAGAGAGACTGCTTGAGCCTTGGCCAAATTTCATCACCTAGTTTGATGTTTAAGGTCACTTGTTCAGTCAGACAAGTAAAATCCTCTTTCACTTGCCCTTTCAAAAAATCCACTTGTCCAGGAAAAGCGTTAATGTCGAGCCCTGTCATTAAAATTCAACCCTACAAAGTGATACGTACACACACACACACACACACACGCACGCACGCACGCACGCACGCACACACACACACACACACACACACACACACACACACACACAGACACACACAGTTTTTGTGAATTGTGGGGACATTCCATAGGTTTCCATTGCTTATATACTGTACAAACTGTATTTTCAGTATGTCCTCATACTGTAATTTACCATCGCCTTGTAATACCCATGTCATTCTACACAACTGAGTCCTGATAAGTTAATTTGCACTGTAAAAAATATGTTTCTCACTTAAATATATGAGTTGAACCAATTCAACTTTACACTACCTGACAAAAGTCTTGTCACCTATCCAAGTTTTATGAACAGCAAATAATAACTTGACTTTTAGTTGATCATTTAGTGTCAGAAGTGGCTTATGTGAAAGTCAAAGGCCTCTAGATTACACTTATTTTACCAAAATAAAATATAATCATGCCTTGATTTTGATTGATTTAATGAGGAAAGTAATGTCTGACTATGCTTAGACAAAAGTCTTGTCACTTAACAGAAATAATGTACAGTATAGAATATAAAGTCATGGTGCAGTGGACAAAGAATGAATATTGTGTTTGACACAATTGTTCCCATGAGCTTGGAGGACTGCATCCATCCAGAGATGGGAAGTAACGAAGTACAAATACTTCGTTACTGTACTTAAGTAGTTTTTTCGGGTATCAGTACTTTACTTGACTACTTATTTTTTTGACTACTTTTTACTTTTACTTCTTACATTTTTACACAAATATCTGTACTTTCTACTTCTTACATTTTTTAAACCACAGTCGTTACTTTCGTTTTTATGTGTTTGGTGGCGCGATCTATATTATTTCTTATCATTGCGCAATAATATGAGCGCATTTTTGATGCAGTCAGTCTGTTTTTCCTCATTGCGCGCCTGCTGCGTGCTGCAGCGCGCGGCTTCTTCAAGCCTATCGCGCACCGTACATGGCCTATCCCTATAAGATTACTATGAGAAAGGCTAGGATTACTACGCAGTGACAGAGGGAGTCGGCGAATTTAACATGACTGATGCTGCTCTGTTTACACGGTAATAAGACAACTTTTGCTCGTTCGGATCACAGGTAAATGAGACACATTCCAGTCAAAAACATGCTGTTTAATTGCTTAAGCCTTTTGTCCACTTCCGATCATACTGCACGGGCTTTCTCTGGTCTTTTATTCTAATACCGCGAAAATAGTGCTTTTTGTAAAAATGTGTACATTTAGGACTAAAACAATCAAATACTTTATAAAAAATGTATGCATTGCGGTTTATTTCCTTTATTTCTGATGAGTTCATAATGGCTGTGTCCTATTCCCACTTATCCCCCCTATGCCCTATTCATTTAGAACATTCTAACATTTAAAGTTTGAATTATTAAAAATAAAAAAGCATTAAGGTCATCTCTCTTAGGTGCAGGGGCGGAATAGACATTTTAAAAGTGGGGGGGGCAGCTGTATGAAATCCAAAAGTTTACGTTCTTAATCATCTGTTTCTAAATGGTCTGTCTCTAAAAGTGAGGGGGACATATCCCCCCCGTCCCCCCTGGTTGCTACGCCCCTGCTTAGGTGTAATTTGCTTTCAAAGTATTTTTACAGTTCAGTTTTAGCGATCTTCATGTTTACAATTGCGCTCCCTTTGCAGTGCACTTTGAAAACTTTGATGTCATTTTGAACACAGCCTCATGACAAAAGCTATAGGTGACTATTTTTTAAAAGCTGAATTTATGTTACATCTCCAAAGCTTGTGAAAACAAAAAAAAACATAGCATACATTAATGCTTTTAATTTATAGTAGGTTATTTATTAAGTATCTGTACTGTATATGACATGGGCCTGCTGGTTAGAGCATATCTGCAGTGGTTTGCACGTGCTCAAATTAAAACTTTTCAAAACTTTTCAGACTTTTCAAAAAATAAATAAACAATATCCTACTTAATAATAATCATCATCATCATTAATATTATTATTAAAATAGGATTTTTTATCATTTTCTAATAAATATTACATTTCATTTCTTAATAAATAGCCTCATTATTTGTTTATTTATATGATTTATATGATATTATATATGACAAAACTAATATTGGATTTTATTTTAAATGCGTTTGTGTAAAACAATATAATTTGCACAAAGAAATTATGGGGTTGTTTTCTAAAGAAGTTACTCCACCCCGTTTAGAGCATCATTATGGACGTTTTACGTTATAACTAACGTGGTTCAAACCATGGATCTGCGACAGAGAAACTAAGGGTTTTGGGAAACACTCGTCACCACATCGTTCTTTTCCCAAACGATGCATGGCACTATGATAGTTCAGCAGCAAGTTACGTCGTTGTTTGGGAAACGCACCCCTGGGCAATTTATGTGTATGTTACCTGTCTTACCTGTGTATGTTGCTTTTAGCATAGAATAAATGTATTGCAGTTTTTCTCAGTCACTTTGGCACATTTCTCAGATCAGAATTGAAATTTGTAAAACAGTAGGACAAAGTGCATTTCTCAAAAAAACACGTATAAATAGCAAAACACCATGGATTACCTGCAAAAGCCAGTCTCCTGCTCAAAATCCTTCAGTTCATTCCTCAAAACTAAATTTCTGTGACAGTCAACATGTCAGTGGCGTCAGAATGACATGTCCTTGTGTCATTGTATAAGAATAAGACTCAAATTACTTAGTAGTCATGTTGTCAATAACGGTGTACTCTGGAGGGCTGTTCTGGTGTAAACTATGGCAATATTTTTGCTGTTTGTACTGTAATTTGTTGCCAGATCATGTCATTCTGATACAGAAAGGAAAAGAGAGCACGGCATAGCACAAAGAAAAAACAAAAGTAAAAATGTGAACATAATACAACCTCCTTGTAGACCTTTATTAGAAAAAGTCAAGATTCACCTGGGAGAAATGTAAAAAATGCATTATGACTAAATATTAAGACAACTTGTTCAGGCATTTGAACGATTAAATGTTGTGGGGGGAGTCTATTCAACAGAGATAAAATAATACATGTTGATCAACATGACATAAGCAACTGATAATATAGGAAACATCAGAGAATTGCACATAATCATTTGCATGGATGAACAAAAGCATTTGCAACTTGTTCATAATGAGAAACTGCTTTCTGATGTGCACAAGTGACACAATGATGATCTGAAGATTGAACAGAGAGTTTTGAGAATTTCAATTCTGATCTGAGAAATGGACCAAAGTGACTGAGAAAAACTGTAACAGAATTAATGTTTATCCATTAAATAAAATAACCACAATACCTGAAAAAAAAAAACACTGAAATAGCAGGTTATATATGAGAGCTACTCTCTGAAGAAAATAAGAAGCTTTAGCCTAATGCAAAAAAATAGTTTACAGTCATATCTGATAAGTATTTATTTTAGCAAAAGACAAAATCAACATGAATGGCAGCTGTTATTTTTGATCTAACACGGCAAAACTACATGCTGAACACTGAGTTTGCGTCAGGATGATTACCTACCTACAGTATCTCACTTGTTATCCTGTGGTTGAAATGAGTACTTTTTACTTTTTTACTTTTGTACATTTTTCAGGCGGTACTTCTTTACTTTTACTTAAGTACAAAAGTGTAGTCAGTACTTCTACTTTTACCAGAGTCGTTTTAAACATGAGTATCTGTACTTCTACTTAAGTAAAGGATGTGTGTACTTTTGCCATCTCTGCATCCATCCATCTCTGCAATGACTCTCAATGAAGAAAGCGTTCTTGCAGGACTCCCAGAGTTCATAAAGATACTTTGGATTCATCTTCAATGCCTCCTCCTTCATCTTACCCCAGACATGCTCAATAATGTTCATGTCTGGTGACTGGGCTGGCCAATCCTGGAACACCTTGACCTTCTTTGCTTTCAGGAACTTTGATGTGGAGGCTGAAGTATGAGAAGGAGCGCTATCCTGCTGAAGAATTTGCCCTCGGAATGTAACCCCAAACCATGATTTTTCCTTTACCAAACTTGACTGATTTCTGTGAGAATCTTGGGTTCATTTCGGGTTCCAGTCGGACTGGAGCTCTCTGCCCTTTACCGATCCAGCCACGGGCCCATCCATCTGGCCCATCAAGACTCACTCTCATTTCATCAGTCCATAAAACCTTAGAAAAATCAGTCTTGAGATGTTTCTTGGCCCAGCCTTGACGTTTCAGCTTGTGTATCTTGTTCAGTGGTGGTCGTTTTTCAGCCTTTCTTACCTTGGCCATGTCCCTGAGTATTGCACACCTTGTGCTTTTGGGCACTCCAGTGATGTTGCAGCTCTGAAATATGGCAAAACTGGTGGCAAGTGGCATCTTGGCAGCTGCACGCTTGACTTTTCTCAGTTCATGGGCAGTTTATTTTGCACCTTGGTTTTTCCACACGCTTCTTGCGACCCTGTTGACTATTTTGAATGAAACGCTTGATTGTTCGATGATCACGCTTCAGAAGCTTAGCAATTTTAAGAGTGCTGCATCCCTCTGCAAGATATCTCACTATTTTTGACTTTTCGGAGCCTGTCAAGTCCTTCTTTTGACCCATTTTGCCAAAGGAAAGGAAGTTGCCTAATAATTATGCACACCTGAGATAGGGTGTTGATGTCATTAGACCACACCCCTTCTCATTACAGAGATGCACATCACCTAATATGCTTAATTGGTAGTAGGCTTTCGAGCCTATACAGCTTGGAGTAAGACAACATGCATAAAGAGGATGATGTGGTCAAAATACTCATTTGCCTAATAATTCTGCACTCCCTGTATATGTGTATATTTATTTATTTGTTTAGAACATATCATCAGATTATTGTTATTTTCTGTCTAGGTTCAGGTTGTGAGTTGGGATCTTTCCGTTGTGGGACAGGCCGGTGTATTCCAGTCAGCCAGAGATGCGATGGGACAACCGACTGTTCGGATAACTCAGATGAAATTGGCTGCCGTATGTAACACTCTTTTCTTTTCTTTTCTTTTCTTTTCTTTTCTTTTCTTTTCTTTTCTTTTCTTTTCTTTTCTTTTCTTTTTTTTTCTTTTCTTTTCTTTTCTTGTCTTTTCTTTACAGTTACTCACAGCAAGGGCACGCTGAATACTGCTAAAAACTGGCAAGTGTGAAATAGACAGTTATGGAACAAATTTTGAAAACGACAAAATGTAATTTTATTCAGTAAAGGTCTGTTAACATTTCTTCGAAGTTAAAATAAAAATATTGTCATTTTGACCTTTTTCTGTGTTTTGCAGTTGGACAGAATAGAAAATATTATTTTTTGTGAACATCAGGGTTATTTCATTATTTAAAGTATCAATATTTAAAGTTGTTAAAGTAAACACTTCAAAATAAGGGTTTATTATTCAGTTTTAGTTAATATATTTACTTACACAAATTAGGTATGAACAATTTTGTACAGCATTTGTTAACACTTTACAATAAGGTTGTATTAGTTAATATTAGTTAATATATTTACCAATATAAGCAAACAAT
The DNA here is from genome assembly GCA_903798195.1 of Danio kyathit. Lineage (NCBI taxonomy): Eukaryota > Metazoa > Chordata > Actinopteri > Cypriniformes > Danionidae > Danio > Danio kyathit. The sequence goes on from LR812527.1 coordinate 59,053,025, forward strand.
CAACAATACATTTGTTACAGCATTTTTTACATTATTTAATTACATTACGTTACATTTTATTACATTATTTTACATTAGATTTTACATTAGATTTAATAAATTAAAATGTAACACATTTCAATAAGGTTGTATTAGTTAATGTTCCCAGGAGGCACAGGACATCAAAAGGACATCAGTTTGACGTTGTACCCCAACATCGTGGGGACGTTGCATTTTTGTTGGGACATAAAAATTGGGTTGACGCCAGGACCCAACATCAGGCCAATGTCAGTGTCCAACGTCCATTAGTTACTTTTCTCATGACAAACATAACATAGAATTTATAGGCAATTTATTTATTTTAATGGGTAAATATTATATTCACAAATGTTAATTTTCTTCATCATTACCTAATTTGCAGAATTTTCTTTGTGACTTAAATTGTTTAATTACTACTTTACAAAATGTTTACAGCAAAAAAGTGTAAAAACTGTGAAATTTTACAAGGACTTTGTAAATATTATTTAATTTGATAGTTTTGCCACTGTACTCTGTTTTTTTTTATTTTTTTTTATTTTAGTATTATTTATTTCCTTTTATTTATTCATTTATTTTTCCTTGTTTATTATTGTACTTGATGTCATCCTATGTTATGGTTAATATGATTGTATTTTTAAAACACACACACACATACAAAAAAGTGTCCAATGTCCAACCTAAAATCAACCAAATATCAACATCTAATGATGTTACAGCTTGAGATTGTGTGGACGTTACCACTATGACGTCTATCAGACGTTTGATTTTGGTTGCTATAGTATACCTGATGAATAAATGTCAGTATTTGACGTCAATATGACTTTTATTTTAGTTGGCTCTGTTGATTTTGGTCTCTTTCCAACACAACCTAAAATCAATCAAATATCAACATCATTTGATGTTGTTATTGGACATCAAAATAACATTGTCCTTAGTCGCTGACTAGACATTGAATTTTGGTCACCTGACATCACAACCTAAATCTAACCTAATATTAACGTCTTATGACGTTGTGTGGCTGCTGGGTTAGTTTATGTATTTACTAACATTGAACAAACAATGAACAATAGATTTATTACAGTATTTATTAATCTTTATTCATTCATTCATTTTCTTTTCGGCGTAGTCTCTTTATTAATCTGGGGTTGCCACAGCGGAATGAACTGCCAACTTATCCAGCATGTGTTTTACGCAGCGGATGCCGTTCCAGCCCCAACCCATCACTGGGAAAATTTATTCATCTTTGTTAACATTAATGAATGAAAGTGTATATATATATACCTTATAATTATATATATATTGCCTTATAATTAGCAGGTAAACAAACTATGTGCATACAGTAATTATAAAGTTAAATTGGTCAATGGGTTTACTCACTTTTCAATAGTAAAGTAGGTAATCGCTTTTTACAGTGTAACAAAGGCTGTACAAGTATTGCTTATATTTAGTTCATGTTAGTAAATACCTTAACTAATGAAACCTTACTGTGGCCAATATATTAGCTAACAATAACAATTGGTTGATTGGCGTTATCAAAAAGTACACATACTTATTTCACCTTTCCATGTCATTTCTTACATTCCTCCTCATATGGAGTCTGTCAATAAATGTCGAGCTCTTTTGAATGGAATCCTCTCAGCTCAGGCCAGCTCAGGTCTCCTCTGTCCCGGTTAACAAAGCTCTCTCACTGCACTCTTCCAGCTCAGCCCACCTGCGAGAGTGCTCAGTTCCAGTGCTTGAGTGACGGCGAGTGCATTCCTCAGCACTGGGTCTGCGATGATGAGGAAGATTGCGAAGATGGCTCCGATGAAAGGCAGCACTGCCGTGAGTACTGCTTATCTCCATCTAGAGCTGTGCAATATGACAATATACAGTTGAAGTCAGAATTATTAGCCCTCCTCAATATTTTTTGCCCAATTTCTGTTTTAGGAAGAGAAGATTTTTTTTCAACACATTTCTAAACATAATAGTTTTAATAACTCATTTCTAATAACTGATTTATTTTATCTTTGCCATGATGACAGTACATAATATTTGACTAGATATTTTTCAAGATACTAGTATTCAGCTTAAAGTGACACTTAAAGGCCTAACTAGGTTAATTAGGGTAAGTTAGGGTAATTAGGCGAATCATTGTATAGCGATTGTTCTGTAGGCAATCAGAAAAATATTGCTTAACCCTTTTACTGCCTGCTCTACCAAATGGTTGACCATGTTTTGACTGTTTTAAATAATGACTGTTATAGGGCCATGAAACCTCCCTCTTTCAGTTCAAGTCTACCTCAGAAATTTTTCAAAAAATGCTCAGACACTTTATATTTTCTTATTTTTTTATAGTATATGTATTAACTCCGGTAGAAATTATGGAATGTGTTGAAAAAAATGCATTGAGTGTGTTAACTAGCGAGATTAGCTAGTTAGTTAACTTTATTTGTCCCCTTAGGGAAATTTCATTTCCAGCATACACTCACAGAGACTTCTTACATTTCACATTTGGCATATATATAAATAAATCATTTAAAAACATGGTACCCCTTCTCTAAATAAATATCCAGTCTACTAGCCATCAACTGCTACTGAGGGAGGAGGAATTTAAAAACTTAATTGCTTGAGGTATAAATGAACATTTTTTCCTATTTCTGACACACCTGGAAACACCTGATGGTAGCAATTGGAAGGTGTTTGATAATTAGGATAACATTAGGAGTTAAGAAATGCAATCCACCATTTTTTTGTTGGTGGGGCA
>LR812527.1:59060788-59073288 GCA_903798195.1 Danio kyathit
GCTCAAGTGGCTGCAGAAGTGTGTGTTTGTTTTCTGCATTAGCTTGATACTGTTTTTTTCTTGCACATTAAGGCAACAAAGGCTCATTGTGAATATGTACCCCGTATACATTTCTGGAGAATTATGTAGCCAGAGCTACGTATGGCTGCATTTCGTCTTTAAAACGAATGATATGGGGTGGTATGATGCCACCGACAGTTTCTTTTCGCGCTTACCAGCTGACTGGCCGTGTGGATGGCTTTTTCTCAGTTACCAGTTTGCCCAGTAGCTCGCCGTGTTGACTGTCGAGTGAAGTCCAGTAAAGAACGATTTCAGAAAGCGGGTAAAACAAAAATGAAAGGCAAAATATAAAATAAACAAGTAAATAACACAACCCAGGCTCATTCTGAAAACGTAGTCCCGTGGACGTTTCTGGAGACCACGACTTTTGCAGTTTTTGTTTTCACGAATCCTCGAGAGGCCGCTGTGTGTGCTTTTTTCCTATATCAAATGTCTCTCACGAGTGCCGTTCGCGCCCGCGCTGTTCTCGCGTAAACCCACCAGAGGCCGCTGTCGACCTACCGTCTGTCTGTCTGTCTGACTAAATGATTGACTGGGCGACCGGCCAATCGACTGACCCACCCTCCTCCTTCCCTATACCCAACCAATTTTACCGATTGACCCGCCCACCCACATACTTCCCTAAACCCAACCAACTGTTTACAAAAGCCGTCCAGAAAAAGAAAAGCCCTCGTCTGATTTTTACCACGTATTCGGATTTTACCACATTCTCAGCCTGTTGTTCACTCGTTCATTTCTTTTTTTGGATTCTGTTTTTGTCTTACCTGATTTCTGGAACCGCTCTTCTCCGGACTCGAACCCGGTTGTCGTCGTCATGGTCAACACCTTTCTGCATCTCAAGTCCGCCGACGTACACGACGAGCTAACGGGACAAACTGGTTGCGGCAGGAAAGACCTCCACACAGGGGTGAGCGGTCAGCCGGTAAGCGCCAAAAGGAATGCCGTCATACCGCCCCGTAGCGTTCGTTTAAAAAATGAAATGCAGCCATACGTACCTCCTGCTACATAATTCGTGGTCTCCAGAAACGTCCACGGGACTACGTTTTTAGAATGAGCCTGTGTTGAAATAACAGCATGAGAATGTGGTAAAATTTGAAAAAGTGGTAAAAATCAGGCGAGGGCTTTTTTTTCCGGATTGCTTTTGAAAACACTGTTGGTTGAGTTTAGGGAAGGGGGTGGGTGGTGGGGGTAATCGGTCTGTCAGTCAGTCAGTTGACAGTGGCCTCTGGTGGATTTACGTTAGAACAGCAGGCGTGAATGGCACTCGCGAGAGAAATTTGAGATCTGAAAAAGCATACACAGCGGCCTCTGGTGGATTTGCGAAAACACAAACTGCAAAAAAAACCTAGCTCCTGGGACATATTTCGCGATCTCCAGAAATGTATACAGGGGTAGATATCAACAATGAGCCTGGGTTGCAGTAAGAACACCCCCTCAGTGTTGTATATACCAGTGGTCCCCAACCTTTTTATTACTCGCGGACCAGTCAGCGATTGACCATTTTACCGCAGCCCGTGGGATGGTGTGGGTGTACATAGATCAATGTACACCATCAACCGTTTTCTTAGAGGATGACAAGCTGACAAAACATTTCTGTCACTCTAATTTATAGAGAAAATTAAAAAGCACTGGGTGTTTGTCTGAGATAATTAGTCTGCCAAAATGTGTATATTTCATACAATACAGGAAGCTGATTGGTCAGTTCTTGTCACATGACTCGCGGTGCGCTCGCAGCATTCTAAAAATGTTTTCAGCTGGAAGGCGCATGTGCGTCGCACCACTCCCAATATGCGCACACAATTCACGCGCCTCCATTGGAAATAACGAACTTGCACGCGGAAAAGACGGCTGCCGTCATTTGCGATGTCCAGTAGTTGATCTTTTTGCACAGACATGGTGGATTCACCTGGTTTGTTGACAAATGTGTTGTGGATTCATTCCTTGGCAGTTCGTGGGTCCTTCACCGGGCCTTTACCTCTTTGCAAAGAAACTTTCCAGAGACGTCTGTTTCTTACTCATTTTTCTAGCTTGTGAGTTCAATTTTGGCGCTCAAGTGACCGAGTTGTAACTCATTTTTCAAAATAAAAGATTTTTCATAATAAAAGACTAAGATAATAAATACAACGGAAATAATTAAGGATTTCTTGTGTGGCCCGAGGCCACGAGGAAACCCAATTGCAAGTGTAACAAATTTTTATTGAACTGGAATCAAACAGAGTTCAACAGTAGAGAAGAGTTCGTAGATAATAGCAGGCAAGCGTGATAGACCAATGGTGAATCTCTTATAGCTATCAACAACGCTTGACAGCGGTAATAGTTCATCAGAGAAGCAGATCAGGTAGTCGTCATAAGATCTGAAGACAAAGTCCAAAGGTATAAGCCACACAGCAAAACTCACCACCAGCAACAGACGAAGACGAGAGCCTGACAGGACACAGACAGGGACATGAACAACAATGAACTGACAACGTGAAACAAGAACGCTGAACAGATATAGGTGCAGTAATGCGCTGCACCTGTGGTGTGCTGATTAACAGCAGTAGTGCACGTGATCACCCAGCTGATAACATGTAAACACAACAGACAGCCGCGCGGTGAAGACACACCAACACACACACACACACATAGACGCACACATACACAAGAGGAGCAGACTGATCCACAACCGTGACACGATTGATCCACGGACCGGTACCTGTCCACGACCCGGGGGTTGGGGACCACTGGTATATACTGTATTGTATTGCGCAGTGATTATATTTAATTCAATTAATCTTTATCTTCATTTCTATTTAAATATCTTTATTTCTACTTTATCTTTATTTCTTTATCTTTTACAATGTAGATTGAATGTCAAGCAGCTTAACATAGAAGTTCTAGTAAATTAAATCTGCTTCAGTCCAGTTTTCAGAGTTGAAGTTTAGTTTAGTTCAGTTCATTGTAACGTAAATGTCACTGCTGAAAGCCCAACAACATTTTAGTGCTGTTTAATTAAATGAGTGAGTGAGTGATGGCTGTGCTTTTTTTCAGTTTACCCAGAATGCTCGGAGCTGAGGTGCGCTAACGGGGCTTGTTTTAATCGGAGCCAGCGCTGTGACCAGGTGCTCAACTGCCGAGACGGCTCAGATGAGGCCAACTGCAGTGAGTGTCTTTCTCTGGCAGCAGAAACAGAATCAGAATAGCCAAAACTCGCCCTTCACTTGTTTTAAACTTATTTGACTTTCTTTATTCTGTTGAAAGATATTTTGAAGAAAGCTGGAAACATGTAGCCATCGCCCTCCATAGTATATGTTTTTCCTACTATGTAAGGCCTTGGTTACAGGTTTTCAGCTTTTTTCAAAATATCTTCTTGTGTTTAACTAAAGAAAGTCAAATAAGTTTAAAACAAGTGAAGTGTGAAAGTTAAGAAAAACAAGAAATTCGTAATAGTTCTAAAACCACACAAGGGTGAGTAAATAACGAGCACATTTTCATTTTTGGGTGAACTATCCCTTAAACATTGTAGGATTTCACAGCTGCACCCTGAAAGAAAAAACATGCACAATGCTGTGTCTTATATTGGTATCGTATTATTGTACATATTAGGTTATTATGATTCTGTAGTGTTAACATTAAAATTGTTCAAGAGTGTGTGTATAATATTTAGATATGTGTTTTAATAAGAGAGGTCTTTTACTTGGAAACACTTTAGTTCAAGTCACAATACATCATATTAACAAACCATTAACTAACACCACAAGTTTAATAAACTACTAATTAGCTGTTTATTATTAGTTAGTGAGGTAGAAGTTGGGTTTTGGGTAGGATTAGGGATGCAAAATAGGATCATGCTTAATGAACAGTTCATATCTTAATAATAAGCAGTTAATAATCCAGTAGTTAATAGCATGAATTGTGACCTAAACTAAACCTTTTACTTTAATAAGATGTCAATTTTGTCAGTTTTGACTCGTGGTTATGTTACTCAGTGCAGTTCTTTTTTAGTATTATTTGTGTGCTATTATAGTTCTATTGGTAATTAAAGGGATAGTTCACTCAAAAATGAACATTCTGTTATCATTTACTCATCCTTCACTTGTTTAAAACCTATCTGACTTCATAAAAATTAAAAATTAAATTGTTATGTCTTAGTAATTTTCACTTTATAGATTTTTTTTGTTCATTTGTGCTTAGTTTTGGGTTGGTTTTTGTAATGTTATTAATTAATTTTTTTTATATTTGTTTATTTATAGTCTCTAATTTCAGTGCCTAAGCTTATTTTTGGTTGTTGCTAGGTCAGATATGGTTGCAGCCGGAAGTTAACAAGAATAATTTATATTATTATTAAATTTCCCATTAATTGTATTTTAACGTCTACCCCTTCCCCAACCATCACAGTAATGTAAAAGCAGTAGTTGTACCGAGTATTCGTTCATTCATTCATTCATTCATTCATTCATTCATTCATTCATTCATTCATTCATTCATTCATTCATTCATTTACCCTTGGCTTAGTCTCTATTTCAGAGGTCGCTACAGCGGAATGAACTGCCAACTTAATTCATTCATTCATTTTCTTTTTGGCTTAGTCCCTTTATTAATCTGGGGTCGCCACAGCGGAATGAACCGCCAACTTATCCAGCATATGTTTTACGCAGCGGATGCCGTTCCAGATGCAACCCATCTCTGGGAAACATCCATACACACTCATTCACACTCATAAACTACGGACAGTTTAGCCTACCCAATTCATCTGTACAGCATGTCTTTGGACTGTGGGGGATATCAGAGCACCCGGAGGAAACCCACGCAGAACCCAGAACATGCAAAGTCCACACAGAAACGCCAACGGACCCAGCCGAGGCTCAAACCAGCGACCTTCTTGCTGTGAGACGACAGCACTACCTGCTGCACCACTGCGTCGCCTAACCGCCAACTTATCCAGTATATGTTTTACACAGCGGATGCCCTTCCAGCTGCAACCCATCACTGGGAAACACCCACACATTCTCACACCCACACTCATACACTAAGGCCAATTTATTTCATCCAATTCATCTATAGCGCATGTATTTGAACTGTGGGGTAAACCGGAGCACCCGGAGGAAACCCACGTCAACACGGGGAGAACATGCAAACTCCACACAGAAATGCCAACTGGCTCAGACGGGACTCGAACCAGCTACCTTCTTGCCGGGAGGCGACAGTGCTAACCACTGAGCCACCGTGTCACCTTTACAGAGTATTATTTATGTTATTTATTAAATTACTCAATAAATTGTATTTTTTTAATGTCTACCCCTATAACCCTAAACCCAACCGTCACAGTACTGTAAAAATATGATTTATTGTTATACAGTGCCATAGAAATGATGCTATATTAATGTGTGGATCCGCAGCTGGATCCTTTCTAGACTTTACACTTATTTTTTAAAGGGTGTATTTTTTAATTGTATTGTTTATACACATTGTTCTTTTTCTTGGTTGTGTTCAGCCCAGCGGTGCAGCAGTGGGCAGTTTCAGTGTGGTAATGGAGAGTGTATTCCTCGCGGATACATCTGCGATCATGATGACGATTGTGGAGACAGAAGTGATGAACAAAACTGCAGTATGTATATTTCAATTTTCAAATTTGTTATATTTTTTATTGTATTAAATCTTTCTAAATATTTGTTTACATTAGATGAAATCAAATAAAAGGTAACACATTACAATAAGGTTGTATTCGTTAATGGTTGTTCACGTATTTACTAACTTGAACAAACAATGAACAATATATTTATTACAGTATTTGTTTATGTTTGTTAACATTAGTTATTGAAAATACAGTTGTTCATGTTAGATCAAAGTGCGTCTTTGCTGTGTCCAGTGTTAATGCAGTGAATCGGATATGAGTCACTTTTAAAAGATTATGTAATCGGGTCATCAAAAAAATCAGATACAGTCTCAAAACCAGAATTGACCATCAAGATCTGCAGTGTAAATGCAGCCAAATTCATACTTTAATTCATTTACTGCACATTTCATCTGCAGCTTATCCAACCTGCAGAGGCACATACTTCACCTGTCCCAGCGGTCGCTGCATCCATCAGGTCTGGCTGTGTGATGGAGAGGACGACTGCGAGGACAATGCTGACGAGAAAGGCTGTGGTATATCTTTAAAATGAGCAAATATAAAAACGGCAACACCAAGGATCTAAAAGTATCACATTTATTGACTTAAAAGTAAGAAGAAGAGCCGGTGTGCTCCAAAAATCACACGCTATGTGACGGACTTTTAGTAAATACATTTTATACTTCTACAGCCTTGGTGTTGCCGACTTTATCCACTGCCAAAAAAATGCTTTTCTAACTCAGATTTTTAATCTTGTTTCTGGTCCAAATATCTAAAATTTCTTACATTTTATAGACAAAGAAACAAATATTGTCTTGTTTTTAGAAATAATGAGTCAAAATTTGTAGAGTTTTACCTTAAAAAGGTATGGTTAACCTTAAAAATTAACCATACCTTTTTAAGGTAAAACTCTACAAATTTTGACTCATTATTTCTAAAAACAAGACAATATTGTCAGCAATCTGTAAGGGCTAGATTGCTGGTCATTGTGACAAAGTGAGTTTTTCCTTAAAACAAGCAAAATATTCAGCCAATGGGGTTAGCAAAAGAATCTTACGCCAAAAGGAAAAAACAGATTATTTTGCTAGACAAAAACTCTAAGAAAAGCATTTTTTGCAGTGTGTTTCCTTTCTTTTTGTCCGATTTGTGATAGATTTGTGTGCTTTTTTTTACATCTTTAAAATGACCTTCTGAATGCTCAGTGTGTCTCAGAGCAGCGTGCTGACAGCTGTATGAATATGGGCTGAAGTGTTGTGTATGTGGTGTGTTCAGATAATGTCCAACGGGAGTGTTATCCAGGCGAATGGCCGTGTCCTTCTTCTGGTGTCTGCATCCCTTTTGACCACCTCTGTGACGGGATGGTCCACTGTCCTGATGGAGAAGATGAGACCAACATCACCGCCGGACGCAACTGCAGTCAGTTAAAATCTAAATATCATTAAACCGCCTGTCACACTTGCTGATTTTAATGTATTTATATGTGAATGTAGAGTATGTATGCATTGTTTATTTATGTTTAATTTATATTTGATTTTTATTAGTTTATGTGGCTTTCTGTTATATATATATATATATATATATATATATATATATATATATATATATATATATATATATATATATATATATATATATATATATATATATATATATATATATAAAATAGAATATATATATACAGTATATATATATATATATATATATATATATAAAATAGAATATATATATACAGTATATATATATATATATATATATATATATATATATATATATATATATATATATATATATATATATATATATATATATATATATATATATATATATATATATCTAGTTTTTAGGTTTAGTTTGAGTCATTTTAATGCTTGGTGTTTTTTTGTTTGGGGTTTTAAGTTTTAAAGATTTTATTTCAGTTTTATTTCTATAACTGAGGATGATTTTAAAGACATAAAAAAATCGAAGGAAAAACATCATTAACAAAATAATTAATATTAAATGTATAAAGGTTTTCATCGAGAATGTATTATTTCAGTTATATTTATTCATTTTCCTTCGGCTTAGTCCCTTTATTAATCAGAGGTCCCCACAGTGGAATGTACCGCCAACTTATCCAGCATATGTTTTACACAGCGGATGCCCTTTCAGCTGCAAACCAGTACTGGGAAACATCCATACACACTCATTCACACACATACACTACCGACAATTTTAGCTTACCCAATTCACCTGTACCGCATGTCTTTGGACTTGTGGGGGAAAGCGGAGCACCACGGGTAGAACATGCAAACTCCACACAGCAATGCCAATTGGCCGAGTCAGGACTCAAACCAGGGACCTTCTTGCTGTGAGGTGACAGTGCTAACCACTGCACCACCGTGACGCCCTTATTTCAGTTTTATTTCTATAAAACAATTAACAAAATAATAAAAAAAATGCTCAAATAATTAGAGTTTTTTTGTTTAACATGTATAATATTTTATTTTAGCGTTTTTATCCATCATGATCAAATAAATTTGATTTTTAATACAATAATACAGTGGTGCAATTAAAATAATTTTTAAGACAAAAATGATAGAAAAAACTTGCAAGTAACATATTAAAATGAAATGCAAAGTTTTTAAATAAAACAAAAAGTATTAAGGGGTGTCACGGTGGCTCAGTGGTTAGCACTGTCACCTCACAGCAAGAAGGTCGCAGATTCAAGTCCCAGCTGGGTCAGTTGGCATTTCTGTGTGGAGTTTGCATGTTCTCCCCATGTTTGTGTGGGTTTCCTCCAGGTGGTCCGATTTCCCCCACAAGTCCAAAAACATGTGGTATAGGTGAATTTGGTAAGCTTAATTGTCCATAGTGTATGAGTGTGAATGAGAGTGTATGGATGTTTCTCAGTGATGGGTTGCAGCTGGAAGGGCATCTGCTGCATAAAACATATGCTGGATAAGTTAGCGGTTTCCTCTGAATGAAATCAACCAATAAATGAATGAAAAAGTAATAAAAAAATCTTTGAAGTTTGGTTTAAGTCACCATAAAACTAAAGTGACATTTTAAAATTAAATATTGTAATATTTACAGCATAATAGCCTATATGATTTATTTGTGTACATCACAGTTTTTAAATATTGTCTTTTCTCGTAATCTTTAATTAAAATAAATTCCTGTCCCCACCTTCAACAAGATGTTTTTTTCTGATTGGTGTTTACTGGCGTGGGGGCGGGATCAGCCTTGTCAATGACATAAGATCCACCATTCATTCATTTTCTTTCAGTTAACCCCTTATTTATCAGGGGTCACAACAGGGGAATGAACTGCCAACTATTCTGGCATATGTTTTACGCAGTGGATGCCCTTCCAGCTGCAATACAGTACTGGGAAACATCCATACACACTCATTCACACACATACACTACGGCCAATTTAGTTAATCCAATTTACCTATAGCGAAACCCACGCCAACACGGGGAGAACATGCAAACTCCACACCCAACTAGCCCAGCCGGGACTCGAACCAGCGACCTTCTTTAACTTACAAATAGATAAAAAAAAAATGTATTTTCTATATTAATGTTCTGTTTAGCATTTGCCTACAGTCAATGAATTTAATGGTATCTTTGAATTTGATCCTAAACTACCAGAATCCTTGAATTAGCTGGACGTTTTCCTTGTATATGGATTTTGCTGATGTGTGTCTGCGTTTTGTGTAAGGTATCTGGCGCTGTGCTTCGCTGAGCTGTGAACATCACTGTCACGCGTCTCCAGACGGAGGAACCTGTGCTTGTCCACCTGGATATGTGATCAACACAAACGACAGCCGCTCCTGCATGGGTAAAGCATTCCATTCATTTTAAAGTTCCAGAGTTTTCAGCGACCTAATTTATAGTCGATTATTGTGAACGGCAAGTTTTAGGTTTAATACCAAAATCTGAAATCCTGAAATAAAATAAAGGTTTTTAGATGTTAATATCAATATGTTAATCTTAAGGATATCTATTAGCTAGTGTGCTAAAACAGTGACAAACTTCACATTTAGAAGATATAAATAGATACAAACATGCTAAGCTTGCTGTTTGTCACGTCCGCCTAAATGGGTCAGCGTTTTTTTTTTTTTCATGTCACCTCATACTCCAGTTTCTCATCACATCTTGACCAATCAAGTGCTCTCTAGTATCTGACATGCTCCGCCTCCTTTAACACACTTCTCATTTGCTCTTCATTTGCTGCTCCTGAGCCCAATCACTCTCACTGGCAGAGCTGTGATAAAAACAAATTGCTATTGGCTGTTTTTTTTAAAGGGGAGGAGCTACTGTCACACCCTCTCTTCATTTTTCAGATGAGATTACGTCAAACATTGAATAAAGAACGCACATTTCAACGCACTTCGCGGGGATCTTTAAAAATTTGATGTTTAGAATGGCGATAACCCAGGGTTAAGAGCAGTGTGGGAAAGCTCTAATCTGTAAAACAGTTATCTTGACTCTGACGACTCTGTATTCTGTGTGCATTATTCAGATTATGATGACTGCAGTTTGTGGGGAATGTGTGATCAGCTGTGTGAGGATCGCATTGGGAGTCACCGCTGCAGCTGTCGGGACGGCTACATTCTGGAGCAGCACAGATACTGCAGAGCAAATCCCTCATGTGAGTTCAGTCAGGCCTTTTACATGCTTACAATATGATATTGTCACGATATTTTGCCTTCGATTATGATTTATCACAATATGTTTAAATGAAGAATACATTTGCCAAGTCACATGATATATTTCATTCATTAACAGTACATCTATTTAAAAACAATAAACAAAAAGAACAATGATACGTATAACATACTATTTGTGCTTCTGATAACCTGTCAGCCCACAGCCATATCAGCAGCCTGGTTAGTAGCTGGATGGGCGACCACATGGGAAAACTAGATTGCTGTTGGAAGTGGTGTTAGTGAGGCCAGCAACTTGTGGTCTGTGTGAGTCCTAATGCACCAGTATAGTGATGGGAAAACTATACTGTCAGTGAGCGTCGTCTTTCGGATTAGACGTTAAACCGAGGTCCTGACTCTCTGTGGTTATTAAATATCCCATGGCACTTCTCGTAAAGAGTAGGGGTGTAACCCCTGTGCCCTGGCCAGGTTCCCTCCATCGGTCCTTACTCATCATGGCCTCCCAATCATCCCCATCCACTGAATTGGCTCTATCACTGTCTCTACACTCCACCAGTAGCTGTGCCGTTGTCCTGTGGCTGCCGTCGCATCATTCAAGTGGATGCTGCACACTGGTGGTGGTGTGGAGAGACCACTCTCATGATTGTGAAGCACTTTGGGTGTATGGCCATACACAATAAATGCGCTATATAAATACACATTACTTACTATTACTTATTTTCTTACGTTCACTTAAATCAGAATGTAATACACGACTCTTTTATTTCAAAATATTTTCTACATTATGTTATATGTCTATATTATATTATATATTAGTTTTTTTAAATTTGCATTAATGTATTGTGCACCCTTTTTCTTCATAACTGCATAATATTAATAAAAGAACGAAAGAAATATTAACTTAAAAATCATTTATTGTGTGCTTTTTCAACATAATAAATCATTCTTTTGTTTTTTTTCGGCTTAGTCCCTTTATTAATCCGGGCGGTCGCCACAGTGGAATAAACCTGCCAACTTCTCCAGCATGTACTTAGCAAGTGGATGCCCTTTCCAGCCACAACCCAACACTGGAAACACCCATACACACTTTTTTCATACACTACGGCCAATTTAGCTCACTCATTTCACCTATAGCGCATGTCTTTGGGCTGTGGGGGAAACCGGAGCACCCCGAGGAAACCCACGCCAACACAGGGAGAACATGCTAACTCCATATACAGGATTAAAATTGTATTTGTTTACTTTGTGCTTTTTAAAAATCAATGTGTTATTTAAATATTTGAATATATTTTACACTGGTTTACAAATATATTTTTTAATTAGATTTGTTTTACTCTATGTCATTTTTTCATAGCAAATCAGACTGAATTAACAATTATTTTAATTGCATAATATAAATAAAATCTATTGCTTCTTTTAACAAATAATGTTTAAATAATATCAATTATATATATATTTTACACAGGTTTACAAAGATTTATTTTTAAGAGCATACTTTGATAACAGTATTCATGGTTTGTTTTTTAGTTACTCTTATTTCTTCATTTTATTTGACTGTATTAAATGCGGGTGACATGGTGGCTCAGTGGTTAGCACTGTCGCCTCACAGCAAAAAGGTCACTGGTTCGAGTCCCAGGTGGTCAGTTGGCATTTCTGTGTGGAGTTTGCATGTGTAGGTGTGGGTTTCCTCCGAGTGCTCCGGTTTCCCCCACAGTCCAAAGACATAACTATAGGTGAATTGAATGAGCTAAATTGGCTGTAGTGTATGAGTGTGAATGAGTGTGTATGGATGTTTCCCAGTACTGGGTTGCAGCTGGAAGGGCATCCGCTGTGTAAAACATATGCTGGCTAAGTGGCAGTTCATCCCTAATGAATAGAGATTAAGCCGAAAAAAAATTAATGAATGACACCAGCATCGCAGCTTTTTTAGACAGATATTCCTGCTGTTAGCCGTTATCTCACATGTCCATTAATCAGGCTTTTTGTACCATCACGCTCTGTTTGCATCACACACCATCATGTTATTAAGCTCCTGAAATGTCTGCCTCCCAACCATTTGTTTGGCAGCATCTGGAAAATGAATGACTAACGCTGGCACCACACAGCCAATCTTAAACTCTCTCACATTAGTTATGCCTATCAAAAGTGCATTATATTATGTTTGTTTTCTGAAGACTGTCAAGCTGTATCCGTCAT
>LR812527.1:59078288-59090788 GCA_903798195.1 Danio kyathit
AACTGACCCAGCCGGGACTCGAACCAGTGACCTTCTTGCTGTGAGGCTAGTGTGCTACCCACTGCACCACCGTGCTGCCTATTTTTGTGTTATATATTAAAACTATATTTTTATTTGGCTATAATGCAGATAGCTGAATAAAATCACAGTAAATAAATTGAAAAATGGTTAAATGCTCTTCTTTTGAAATGTATATACATCAATTAATGCTGAAATAGCTTAAATGTACAGTTGAAGTCAAAATTAATAGCCCCCCTGAATTATTAGCTGTTTATTTTTCCTCAATTTCTGTTTAACAGAGAGATTTTTTCAACACATTTCTAATCATAATAGTTTTAATAACTCATTTCTATCTAACTGATTTCTTTTATCTTTGCCATGATGACAGTAAATTAATATTTGACTAGATATTTTCAAGACTCTTCTATACAGCTTAAAGTGACATTTAAAGGCTGAACTTGGTTAATTAGGTTAACTAGGCAGGTTAGGGTAAATAGGCAAGTTATTGTATAAAGATGGTTTGTTCTGTCGACTATTGAAAAAAATATATAGCTTAAAGGGGCTAATAATTTCGACCTTTAAAATGGTATTTTAAAAATTTCAAAACTGCTTTTATTGTAGCCGAAATTAAACAAATAAGACTTTCTCCAGAAGAAATGTTCGCTATCAGAACATCAAAATGTTTCTGTTTTATGTTGTTTATAGTTGTTTAAATCAGCTAAAATGAGAAATGCTGAACAGCTTTTATAGACTTCCAAAGTTTTTGCTCATAAAGGTCATAAAGTTCAAGAAACTGGCTGAGAAAAGGCAGCACGTAATAAACATTTTTTTCAATATATCCATGTGTACAAACTTATTTTAAACACGATAATTCGTTTGACAGCACTAATAAAGCTTATATACAGGCCTTGCTATGTGTATAAATATGTTAATGTGTTATATAAAAATCAAATACAAACACCACCACACTTATACAAATCCAGAAGAACATAAATAAACTCACCCTGCCCTGCAATTGCTGCAATGAAATCTCCGTCTGTTTTTCTGCAATAATCCTTGTCTTTTACTGGTGTTGTTTGGCACAGTAAATTACTGTAATGTGAACATCAAGATGTGCAGCAGCAGTGAATGCTAAACAGGGCTCGAAA
Organism: Danio kyathit; assembly: GCA_903798195.1. Taxonomy (NCBI): domain Eukaryota; kingdom Metazoa; phylum Chordata; class Actinopteri; order Cypriniformes; family Danionidae; genus Danio; species Danio kyathit. The sequence goes on from LR812527.1 coordinate 59,079,437, forward strand.
TTAACCTTTTTTTTTGGTAGCACCGGTGCTCCTAACTTCAAAAATTTAGGTGCATCAGACAAAATTTAGTCACACCCACCAAAAACTATGAGCATCGTTACTACACGTTTTATATTAACAGAATCTATTGAATATTAACACTCTAATCACAACTAACAAATAAAAAAAATCTGAAACCTGACGTGAATGAGATGAACTGAATTAACAATAATAACTGTAGCTGTTCTCACGGGTGCTGTCTGATATTGCACAGACGATATTGACATGTAACTTATTATTTGCAACTTCATCTTAATAGCAATAACGGTCTTTTCATGTGCTGCAATATTAGTTTCATCTTGGTGAATGCATGCTCTTTAGCGATGGTGACGCGGGGTGCTGTCAGTCAACGACTGACAGCATCGTGATGATTAAATGAAGGATTAAATAACGTTAGAACATCTCATGCTTAATGTGTAGATTCAGTGGCAAACACTGTTACCTGAAAACTCCATCCCACCGGCTTTACGGTGAATGGCTTTAGTCATTTTCATAGCGGACTTTAAACACTGGAAGTCTTTTATCCACTCTTGGAAAAGTGTAAATGCTGGATTGACATTCATTACATGATCACTAATCAGATCTGCCATTATTTGTAACTTTAGGTGGTTTCCTAAACTAAATCTGCCAGTGTTGTTTTCATTCTCTCGTATACAGACCTTTACATTTTCGCGGCTGTGGCTCCCTGTCATCGGAACTCAGTGATTGACAGCTGATATTAACCAATCCATTCGCATTCTATTCTAGCGCAGTGGGCCAATAAGAAGAGCTTGAAGGCGGGGCAAGAATTGCGTGCTTTGTTTACTGCAGCAAGTTGACATGTCAACTGTTTTAAACCATACTGAGCGCTGCGTTTGGTGTTTTTAGGGGCAAAGATGCTTAAGGCATGAATGCCTCCTAATTCTGCACATTGTGGTGAAACATTTTTGCTGTGAAACTGGTCGCACGACAATCAATTTTATGCACTCGCACAAAATTAGACGGTTATTATTGTGGAGCACTGTTTACCCGTCCACTAAAAAAAAATGATGATGATGAGGATGGTAATAATAATGTAGACTAAGCGTCCATGCTTTCGTCTGTTTTTCGTGTATGAAAAACAGATGACTGGAAGATACAACATTATCCGCATGGGAAAAAAAACTATAGTAATTTATAATAAAATGTGGTTTTTTTAAACACCACTATAGTAAAGTGTATATAGTACAACTGAATGTTAATCAAGGCTACAGAATACTGTAGTATAATAAACTGTAATAAATACATAGTGTAAACTGTGGTGCGGGCGGCATGGTGGCGCAGTGGATAACCGCTGTCGCCTCACAGCAAGAGGTCGCTGGTTTGAGTCCGGATGGGTTCAGCTGCGTTTTCTGTATGGAGTTGCATGTATCTGCCCCATGTGGGAGTGGGTCTTCCCCCCCACAGTCCAAAGACATGCACTATTTTTGTTTTATTACTACAGTTGTTTAGTACCACAGCAACCATATAATTTTGACAGTGAATTCAAGTAATGTCTATAGGATTGCTTCAAACACTAGTATTTTACTATAATGTTTTTCATGTAATAGCTCACAGTATCTACTGCCTGGATGACAGGCAAATACATTTTAGTTCTAGAGAAAACTCGACCCTGTTCATGATATAAGGATTATTGCCCAACATTCATTCACTCATTTTCTTTTCGGCTTAGTCCCTCTTATTAATCTGGGGTCGCCACAGCGGAATGAAACCGCCAACTCTATTCCAGCAATATGTTTTTACACAGTGAATGCCCTTCCAGCTGCAACCCATCACTGGGAAACATCCATACACACTCTTTCACACTCATACACTATGGACAATTTAGCCTACCCAATTCACCTATACTGCATGTCTTTTCGACTGTGGGGAAAACCAGAGCACTTGGAGGAAACCCACGCGAACACGGGGAGAACATGCAAACTCCACACAGAAACGCCAACTGACCCAGCCGAGGCTCGAACCAGCAACCTTCTTGCTGTGAGGCGACAGCACTACCTACTGCGCCACCGCATCCATGCTCAACATATGTGGTTATTTTCTATTTATATCTCCTTTAAAATATGGTATGAATCACATAAATTCCGACTTTCCTCTATGTCTCCCATTCAGTTTTTTACTTCCTGCCCTACATCTGAATTTCGCGCGTCACCAGAACCATGTGATTATCATTTAAGATCATAACAATTGCTCATTATTATTCATTTATTCAATTATTTTGAATTGTTTTATTATTTATTCAAGTTATTAAGAATATTTTTTGCACAACTGTTGTTTTTGTAAACCATTACTAAACTACTACTACATGCTTAAAACTAATACTTATATAATTTCTGAAAAGAAATGCATCAAAGTTTCCACAAAATTAAGCAGCACAACTCTTTCTCTCTCAGTATATAATAGGTCTGTGTATAAAAAAGAGAATGTTCAATCAACATCAGTGCATGTGTCTCTATGAACTGAATAAGCCAGCAGTTTGTGAAGGCTGTGAAGGAAGCTGGCTCTCCATCAGCGGAAAGGGAATTCTTCGCCTGATGCCCGTAGATACTGCTAATACTCTAATAATGGACGAGGAGTCTGGCTCCTGAAGGGCTGCAGTCACACTAACAAGCCTTTTCTAATCTCCACAAAGTGTCTGATATGCAGGGAAATCTCACATATTTCTGCGTAATTTTATGCAACCCGAGAGGACCTGGAGTGAGCGTGCAGGATCCGTGTTCCTGTTTTTGGCCGGCTCAAAGTGCTTTGTTTCAGGCTCTTGGCTATTTTGTGATTTGGAGATCAGCCATAAAGCCAAAAAAATAGGGGGTATATGCAAGAAGTCGTATTTAAAACCCAAATATAACAGGGGTCTAAGGCTACCTTGAGACGTGTGTTTTAAAGATTGTGTGTTATTTTTGTATCCGTGTGTTATTTTTGTAAGGTAATATTTGGGTTTTGGGGGTCTCCAACATCAGGCTGATATGCATGCAGGGTTAAAAAACACTGTCATTGTCTTATAATGTGCATTAATTTTTACCTAATTATCCCAACGACTACCATATGATTCATTTGTTCCCAAACTCCTCCTTAGCACAAAGCTCGTCTGCGCTGATTGGTCCGTTAACCCAGTCTGTTGTGATTGGTCGACCAGGTTCAGTGCAAGACAGAGAGAAATGCCCACCATGGCTATGTAGTAGCAGAGAGTGTGTGAGAGCCCAATGCAGGAATGCAATAAAGCAATGCAGTTACACAGCAGCACATTACTCTACTCTTAACGCTAACCCCACGTAATAACAACGACAAATGGCAGAGGATCGCAAGTTCAGAAATGTGTTTAAATCGGTAAAGGAAGAAGCACGCATTGCGTTTTCAACGTGGTTTTGGACACAATATGTGAAATAGATCATAAGAGTTTAACCTGAGAGATACAAGAGTATAAGCACTGATCTATAATACTATAGATAAGCGATTACAAATCCACGTGGAGTGATTATAAGTTACAACACACAATTAAATACATATAATAATAATAAATAATAATAATTCCTTACATTTATATAGCGCTTTTCTAGACACTCAAAGCACTTTACACAGTTTTGGGGAATCTCCTCTTCCACCACCAGTGTGCAGCATCCACCTGGATGACGCGACGGCAGCCATATTGCGCCAGACCGCACGCCACACACCAGCTGATTGGTGGAGAGAAGACAAAGTGATGAAGCCAATTATGGTATGGAGATGGTTAGGAGGCCATGATAGACAGACGCCAGTGGGCAGATTTAGCCAGGATTCCGGGGTTAACCCCTACTCTTTTTTCGAAGGACATCCTGGAATTTTTAACGACCACAGAGAGTCGGGACCTCGGTTTAACGTCTCATCCGAAAGACGATTTCGCAAACTAAACAAAACGAGGTAACAATTTAAACCCCTAGGGGTCGAAGAGGTGTTTTCTCCTGATAATGCAGAAAAGAACTTAAATTACACTTTCAGTTTTGATCGTGCAGATAAGAGCAATACATCAATCAAATCTGTTGGGTGTCTACTTTTTTGTGTACACTCACAATAACAACAAAAGTGTTTGCTTTTGCAAAATAAGGAAAACAAACAGTGAAGGCATTCTTTCATTTGTATCTGCGCGAACTGTATTTAGAAACGCAACAGTAAAACGCACTGAAACTCCGCGAAAACAAAACACACAGACATGAGACATATATCTATAGAAAGCTTGAAGTGAAAGCTTGAAGTGTCTTGTCTTGCGCTATAGGTGTCTTGTAGCACGCATCACGCCGGCTCTTTCCGTGTCCGCCATTATTAAAAACAATGACGAAAGCTGCCCCCATGCCCTAAACAAAGACAGCTGGCTAGAAAGTACACGCCCACAAGCGCAGCTCGTGCTAGAAAGGTCGTTTCATTTTTATTCCCAGCAATAAATTGAAATTATGACCTATTTAACCTCACGGGAACATCATCGAGTATTTGGGCGTATAGAGTTGAAGTCAGAATTATCAGCCCCTCTGTTTATTTTTTTCCCCAATTTCTGTTTAACAGAGAGGATTTTTTTCAACACATTTCTAAACATAATAGTTTTAATAACTCATTTCTAATAACTGATTTATTTTATCTTTGCCATGATGACAGTAAATAATATTTGACTAGATATTTTTCAAGACACTTCTATACAGCTTAAAGTGACATTTAAAGGCTTAACTAGGTTAATTAGGTTAACTAGGCAGGTTAGGGTAATTAGGCAAGTTATTGTATAATGATGGTTTGTTTTGTAGACTATCAGAAAAATATATAGCTTAAAGGGGCTAATAATTTTGTCCTTAAAATGGTGTTTAAAAAGTTACAAATAAATAACAAATAAGACTTTCTCCAGAAGAAAAAACATTATCAGACATACTGTGAAACTTTCCTCGCTCTGTAAAACATAATTTGGGAAATATTTAAAAAAGAAGAAAAAAAATCGAAGGGGGACTAATAATTCTGACTTCAACTATATATATATATATATATATATATATATATATATATATATATATATATATATATATATATATATATATATATATAAAAGGTCTTAAAGTATTATTTTGATTTAAAGTAATTGTTTTTCATGTTTAAAATATTATTTATTTTTATGTTTAAAGCTTTTTTCCTTCAGTGTCTTAGAGTCATTCTGAAATTATTATTAAATGCTGGATTAATGCACAAGAGAGTTTTTATTACAAAAGTTTTGCAAACACGTTTTGTACCATTTTGAATATATATTTTTTGTGCATGCTGTATAAGTGCACATACAGTGCTCAGCATAATTGAGTACAGCCCATTTTGAAAATGAATGTTTCTCCATTTCTTAGTGAATATAGGCAATGTATTTTGCTGCATTTAAACAAAACAGATGTATTAAACAGATATATTTATTAAAATAATATTTTAGTCACCAAACATACTGAGAAATTGAAAGATAATACAATTAAATTCAAGCAAAACATTGCAAAAAAAAAATACAACCTACAAAAGTTCAACTAAATTTTTCCATTTTTTTTGTTTCTCTTGATTTTTCCTCTTTTTTAAATTTGTATTTAATCTTTTTCTATAACATATAAATTTGGGTGTACTAGTTTTTGGACCGTTATTGTAAGTTATTTTGTTAGATAAGCTCCAGATTGGGCTTCAGTACTGACTAATCTAATGTATAAGCACAAATATAATATTGTATAGCTTCCTATTAAAATTATTAATTTAAGAGAGAGATTTGTGAGCGGTGAACTTAAATGTGCTGAGCACTGTATCTAGCTTTTGCAGATGGGCAGTGCCCTTGATGGGTGAGTGGGGGAGTGTCTTTTGTCTCTCAAGGTGTGAATTATTCATGACCATTGTCACTCAAGCATAGACCTGAGATGAGCCAAACAAACTTAACAAATTGTGATTCATTGTAATGTTTCTTTGAATGAGAAAACAGAATAATTTTCAGATAATTGGGAAGTAAATATTCTATCCTGCAAGACTGGTTACTCAAAAGTCTTGTTCAGGCACATTCAGTGTGTTTTTGGACCTTATTTCAGCTATATTTTTTTCTCCAAAACTTACTAACCACGCATTTTTTTTCTCTAAAAAACGTCATGTACATCAATATTTCTTACATATTATTGTAGCACAGTTTGTGCTGAATACAAAAAAATACATGTTGCCCAATACTATTCAATAAATAGCTGAAATAAGCACAAATGTCAGGGCATGTCAAAATATCTCAGGGGCTCCAAAATCACCTCAGACCCCTGAGGGTTAATCACACTTACATGTTTTGATCCAGAGTGAGAAGAAACTGATCCATGTCCCTGTCAAAGTCTGACAAAGTCCCATAATGTTACATAATAGTCTCTGCTGCTCCTTCCTTTAATAGCAAATGGCTGGCGAATCTTTTATTGCAGCGTAGGTTATTGTATCAATCATCAGAAAAATGACAGGAACAAACACAGCACTATGGCTATACTGTGGTTTTGTTGTGAAAATGAACTATAACTGTTTATTGCCTTCAGCCGAATCTCCATCTGTCAGTGATCGTCATCTTCGTGTCATGATCAGTCCCGTGATCCCTCTGCGCTCGCGCTAGTTTCTGAAGCGAAAGCGCATTCACATTTCACCAGATCTGGTACTACATATTTGGTGACCCAACACGATTCATTTATTCGACTCTGAGTCGACTATTTCGTTAAAGAATCGTTAGTTTTGGTCACACTTTATTTTGATGGTCCGTTTGTTGAGTTTAAATTACATTGCATCTACATGCCAACTAATTCTCATTAGATTATAAATAGACTGTTAGGTTGGATTTAGGGTTAGTGTAAGTTGACATGTACTTGCAAAGTTTCTTATAGTCAGTTAAATGTCTGTTGAAGGAGCAGTATCAACAGATATTAAACAGACAGTCCACTAATACTTAAATGGACCATCAAAATAAAGTGTTACAATAGTTTTAATCACTGTGCACTTTCAGATTTAAACCTCAGCTGGATGTTTTCATTCATTTAGTGTTGTGTTACACACTGCATAGAAGGTCATTTTTAAAAACCCATAATAGGGGCTCTTTAATATTAACACTGCATTTAAACATGTAATCCATCAGCGTTCATGAGATCAAGATTTTCATCCACACTTCATGACTTCTGTTTGTTCAAACTACTTCTTTAAAATGAGCTGAAACATCCCAATTCTTGGATTTTTCAGGGCACAACTTAATTCCTTTTATGTTCAATCCACTTAAATCTGTAAAAACTAATAAGCTTAATTCATTCAAGGAATCCTTAAACCTTTGCGGTGGCTTAGTGGTTAGCACTGTTGCCTCACAGCAAGAACGTCACTGGTTCGAGTCCCGGCTGGCTCAGTTGGCATTTCTGTGTGGAGTTTGCATGTTCTCCCCATGTTGGCGTGGCTTTCCTCTGGGTGCTTCGATTTCCCTCACACTCCAAAGACATGCGCTATAGGTGAATTGGATGAACTTAACTGCTGTAGTCTATGTGTGTGTGTGATTGCGAGAGTATATGGTTGTTTCCTAGTGTTGAGTTGCAGCTGGAAGGCCATCCACTGCATAATCGATATGCCCGAATAGTTGGCAGTTCATTCCGCTGTGGCGACCCCTCATGAAGCCGAAGGAAAATGAATGAATGAGTAATTCCTTCATGCTGTCCCATCACAAATCGATTGTGTGGAACCTAGCATTTTTTTTATAGTGTAATTAGTTTATAACATTGTGACATTGTTTATGATTACGTGAATGATGAATTGTACTATAGTGTTACACTTAAATGTTACACTTAAATCTTTGGAAACTCGCCCCAGGCTGTAAATGTGAGCAGCCACATTTTCATTTTCAAAAGTATATGTTTAGGTTTGTCTACACTTTAAAACAACCCTAGGACCCTATCATACACCCGGCGCAATACAGCGCCAGGCTTGTCAGACATGATTTTTTTGCTATTTTCAGACCGGCGCAGCTATAATTTTCAGGTTTTGTGCCACGTTGTTTTATTAGCAAATCCAATTGTGCCACTTTGGTGTAAAAAGGAGGTGTGTTAAGGCGCATTGTTGGCGCATTGCTATTTTGAGGAACTGAAAAAGACTGCATCCTTTGACCAACTAAAAGCTGATCTAAAGTCAATGGCACAGTTTTTGTCATTTAAAAAGCGCGTTAGTTATGCACCTATGCACGTCCAAACGCGTACACATTGCTTAATACACACAGGATGTACAGCAATGCACAAATATCTTTACACAGCAAAAAAGTCAGTGTACATTTAACTCAGTTTGAGTTTAACGTAACACTCCTTGGGTGTACATATGACTCCCTCCATTTTGGAGTTAAAATAACACTTTCTAAAGTGTGAAATTTGTACATTACTCTCAGAGTTCATTTTAACATAGGAAGAGTTTATTCTTACATCGAACTGGAGTGTGTGTTACCCTTCAAAGTGTTAATATATTACCTTTTTTTCTTATATTATCAATTGGTGTGTGTGACAGATAACAGTGATCAAATATGTTGAAAATAGTTTTAATTTATTAAATGGTCATTAATCTTTTCAGAAATAATTTCAATACATTTAAGTAAAGTTCAAGTAAAACAGACTGGTTTGATCACTGTTTGTCTGAAAGAACCGGTTTAAGTAAAAAAAAAACTGGATATCCCATCACTAGTGGGATAATATAATATACACTGCATATTGGGTTTAACACTGAAAAAAAAACTCTTAAATATACACTCTTTCACACTCGTGGATTAAAATGTACTCTGGTTTTAACACTGAACAACACCAAAAAAATCACACTGTATATTTAACACTGGAACTTTTGCTGTGTACATATGAAAAAAATTAAAGGATTAAAATGTTACAAAAATTATTATTTTCTACATATAAAAATCTCTGTTGTAGTCTGTTTATTCATGACAATTTGCATTTGTATTGTGTTATTATTAGTACACTGTAAAAAAATCCTTAAATTTTTAAGCTGAATCAAATTGACCTTATGAGTCCATTGAACTAATCTTATGTTAAACTGACTTAAAACAGCTTGCATAACTTATAAATTTAAGTTAGAACATGATTAACCTAAAACATATGCTGTCAGGACTAATTGATCATAGAACCTTTTACAGTGTAGTAGTATTTATTATATGCATATTTATATTTGTTTTAATAAAAACATTTGTTATTATTGTTTATTTATTCATTTGCTGGAAATTAGAACTGAATTTAGAAATAGCTTTGAAATAAATCTTTGCGCTTAACAAACGAAATAAAAAAAATATGTAGGCTAATAGATGTCTTTAGGAGAGTGTGTACAGAACAACACAGTTTTCTTACTACACGAAAGTAAAGGAGTAAAGTAAAGAGTAAAAGTAAAGTTAAGAGAAAGTAAAGAGACCGAATGGAGAAGGCTCGTTCTTTATCCTATAGCTGCATATATATAGCTGCAGATGCTCTGTCTTCTTGCAACTGATTCTTAAAGGGAATGGGAGATGAGACTCTGATTGGTTTAATGCACGTTATGCTCAAAACACACCCATATTCAATTCAATTCAATTCACCTTTATTTGGATAGCGCTTATACAATGTAGATTGTGTCAGCAGCTTCACATAGAAGATCATAGTAAATTGAAACAGTGTCAGTCCAGTTTTCAGTGTTTAAGTTTAGTTTAGCTCAGTTCAGTGTGGTTTAATAATCACTACTGAGAGTCCAAACACTGAAGAGCAATTCCATCGATGCGCAGCTCTAAAGGTCCCGAACCATGCAAGCCAGTGGCGACAGCGGTGAGAAACAAACTTCACCAATTGGTATTAAGAGAATAAGCACAACCCTGTTAGACCATGCGCCAGGGCGTAGACTGTATTTTTCCATTCTTGAAATAGCAAAAGGAGATTCAGACACGCCCTTCATGCTTTTGTGTCACGTGCTTTAGACTTTGCGCTAAGATCATTAAAGTAGAGCCTCTAGAGTTTCAAACTTAAAAACGGGGCTCTGCTTTGTTTACAAAAGTCTCTATTTTTAAGTGTTGAAAACTCTGGTCTAGTGTGAATGCCATGTGTAACTGTAGTAAAAATTGTGCGTTTGTATGTGTGAATGTAGCCTATAAAGAGCCACCAGCGTCACAGCTTGAGTTTCTGTTCGACAGGTCAGCTAGAATCATAGTCTTTTAGACGTTTGGCTCTGGTTTCAAAAGGGCGAAGTCTGCAAAGAGCATTGGTGCTTTAGCTTGTGTTATGATGCCAGGGGATCCAGGCTGAGAAACCGGTGCCATCTTTAATCAATAGGGCAGTGGTTTCAGATAGCACCTCTGGGGCCGCGCAGAAACACAAGCTCTCTGATGGCGGATCATACAAGCCAGACTACAATCTTATTAGCCCCGATTATATTAAGAGAAGATAATGGCACGTTTTGATTATGTTCTTGAGGGATTACTGCGCAAGCTATACTTTAGATCAGTCTGATTTTGTAAAGCATGCTTAAGGTAACAAAAAAACATGCTGTGCTTGACACGTTTGAAGAATGCCACAACCCAGCACTGGGAAACACCCATACACTCTTGCATTCACCTACATAAACTACGGCCAATTTCATTCATTTATTCATTTTCCTTTCAGCGTAGTCCCTTTATTAGTCTGGGGTCACCACAGCGGAATGAACCGCCAACTTATCCAGCATATGTTTGACGCAATGCCCTTTCAGCTGCAACCTATCAACGGAAAACATCCATACACACTCACACACTACAGCCAATTTAGCCTACCCAATTCACTTATACCACGTCTTTGGACTGTGGGGGAAACCGGAGCACCTGGAGGAAACCCACACCAACACAGGGAACATGCAAACTCCACACAGAAATGCCAACTGACCCAGCCGAAGCTTGAACCAGCAACCTTCTTGCTGTGAGGGAACAGTTCTAATCACTGAGCTACTGTGTTGCATATTATTATTATTATTTTATTAATTAATTAATTTAGTTTTCTTGTATTCCAAATGTAGTTTTATTTATTTAGCCATGTTTGTCTTTTGTGTATTTATTTCAAGTATTTAACGTTTATTTTTTAACATTTATAACATTAACTGTATTTATTTTATTTTCGATTACAAAGGCAATTAATATTTGCATTTTTTTAATTTTAGCAATATTTTTTTAGTTACACAAAATGTTTTTAATAGATTTTATTTATTTAGCATTTTCAGAAAGCAAAATATTTAATTTATAATTTATTATTTAGTATTTTTAGAGTATTTTGTCAATTAAAACATTATTTAATTTATTCATTC
>LR812527.1:59095788-59448288 GCA_903798195.1 Danio kyathit
CAGGACCAAACTCGGCTGGCCTGCAGGAATCACTCTGGACCTCGAGGCCAAAAGAGTGTATTGGGTGGACAGTCGATATGATTACATCGAAACCACAACTTATGATGGACTCCACAGGTATGTGTTGCATTAAAGGGTTAGTTCACTCAAAAATGAACATTTTGTTAGTCCTTTATTTATGTTCACAACACAAATTAATATATTTTAGATGAAATCCAGGAGGTCTGTCATCTTCCATAGACAGCAATGGTCCTGAGATGTTCAGAACAGTCCATGTGACTACAGTGCTTTAATTGTAATCATACGAAGCTCCAAGAACACTTTTGTGCAGTAAAAAAACTGTAAATATGACTTTGTATGCTAATATCTTCACTATCGTATCAGGCCATCAGGGTGTATATTTACTATGGGCAGTATAATGTTGTGCCAGTAGAGTCAGGAGCACAACACACAAGCATAACTGCAACACAGGCTCATTGTGGATACGTACCCCTGTTTACATTTATGGAGACCGCGAAATATGTACACAGTAGTGATGCGCGGATGGTGGTTAAATCCGCGGGCGCTGCGGATAATCCGCGGGTCGGGTAATAAAAAAATACATTATGATTAATTGTGGGTGGGTCGCGGGTGGATGTAGCGGGTCATAGCAGTTGACCAGCAAAAAAGCAGAGAGTGGACTTCGCAGAATGTGAAGATGAGAGACGCCCAAAATAATGGATGAAGTGCAAGAGTACTGTGCTAACTTCAGTTAGAGGAGTCATCAGAGGGAAATCTGCTATCGTTCTGGGAGAAACAAGATCGCTTATTTACACGACTGCAGCGCCTTGCAAGGAGAAGCTTGTGCATTCCTGCAACAAGCGGTTCACGTGAACGCTCATTTAGTGCAGCCAGCCGTGTTTTGGAGGCGAGGCGGAATCGCCCGAATCCAGGCACAGTAGATGCTATTCTGTTTTTGCACAGTGTTAAGAAAAGCGCCAAGTACACACAACATAGCTGCTGTTTAGGCTGAAGGGACGCCGTTTTTGTTCTCTTTGCTCTTTGTTGAATCTGCTGTTAATAACGAACGATCCACTGTAACCTATGTTGCAGGAGAGGGGAAATAGTGTGGCCGCATTAGGACTGCTTTTACGGGAGTTGTAGTCCATAGCGAGGGGCATTGTGGGTAGTGTAGTTCGACACGCATGCTGTGTGATGTGAGCTCTCGCTGTGTGCTGTGCGTGCGGTGAATTAGAGGGAGAAAGTTTTATCCGGTTTTGTTTACTTCAGTAATTCCACCCGGGAGCTGTTTTGCACTGTGAACCTGAAAACACTGAAATAAGTAAAAGAAGGGCATTCATCGAGTCCTTTTGTCCGTCTCATCATTTGCTCGAGCATGAATTAACGAGCTGTTACTCTGCCGCCGGACATTGCGGAGAAAGTTACACCTATCATCATGCTTAAAACAAAGAATTAGAATTATTAAAGTGGCGATCGGGTGCGTGTCGGGTGCGGATATATATATCAGATAAAATAATATGTGCGGGCGGGTGGCGGGTGGATGATTAGAATGAAGGAGCGGATTCGGGTGACATTTGAGCTGATTCGCGCATCTCTAGTACACATATGTACGTCTGGCTCCATTTTGTTTGTAAAACGAATGGGATGTGGAGTGGAGTTAATCGCGACATTGGGGTTTGAGTCTGGTGAAAAACGGGAGCAATTTGAGATCATCAAAAAGTATACACAGCGGCCTCTGGTGCATTTTCAAATAGAAAAAATTGTAAGGAGATGTAGCTCCGGTTATGAATTTCGCTGTCCCCAGAAATGTAGACCTGGGTACATATCCACAATGAGCCTGGGTTGCATAAATGGGCACCCTGATGTTCAGGAGAGAAGATTTAAGCAAACAAAATTGTTTTTACCGGTTTTGTGCACAAAACGGTTCTTGGAGCTTCGTATGATTGCAATTCAAGAGTTCGCCCTTGCTGATGATTGATTATAAAGCGTGTTTGGCATGCTGTCCCGGGAGAGAGCCCTGAGCTCATGAGATCCTCGAGCCCGGGGCTCCCCCTCATTGTAGGGCGAGAGGGGAGTCAGAGTTCAGGTAAGTCTCGAGAACTCCCCCTGTTTGATAATGGTAGATGAGGATTATGAATCTGCTATGGAGTGTGAATACTAAATTCAACGCTTGTTATGATGTCAATTTAGTTTTGTCAATTTACTTGTGACACATGTTTTTGGTCTGTGGGAGGAAACCGGAGAGCCCGGAGAAAACCCACGCAAACACGGGGAGAACATGCAAACAATTTGGCCAGGTAAGATCTGAGCCGGTGACATTCTTGCTGTGAGGCAATGATCCTAACCATTAGGCCTCCGTGTTGCCCTGACAAGGAATTGGGAGGAGTAGGGGTGTAAGGGGGGATTCTTCAAGACGAGGATGGTTCAGGAAAGATACTCTGGTTATTTATAGTGATTTAGGAATCGTCTGATTGGTGAATACTGCGTTAGCTAATGAGGACCAGCTGTTATCAATCCTAAGCGCATGCTCCTCTCGAAATTAGTTTATAAATAAACTTCACTTTAAACACTGATGTCGCATGGAATATTTTGACAATGTTTTCGATCCCTTTTCTGTACTTTGAACATCTCTGGACTGTTGCTGTTTATGAAGAATAAGGAGACAAAGGTCTCAGGGAATTATAACAACATGAGAATGAGTAATTAACAACAGAGTTTTCCTTTTTGGGTGAACTAACCCTTTAAAGTTTCAATTGAAAATGCATACCAATTTGCTGAAGGTGTGTTTTTATTAAACTCTGATTTTAATTTTATAGGAAAACAGTAGTTCATGGTGGTTCTGTGATTCCTCATCCGTTTGGCATTACTCTGTTTGAGCATTCAGTTTATTACACTGACTGGACTAAGATGGCTGTTATGAAGGCTAATAAATATAGTGACAGCAGCCCTCAAGAGCTTTACAGGACCACACAGAGACCATATGGCCTGACCGTGGTACATTCATACAAACAGCCATTTGGTAAGTAGCTGTGAAAGTACTGCGCTACACGTACATGTGCTACACGATTAAAAAAGTAAATGGACTCACCCTCAAGTGGTTTCAAACCTTAAAGAGTTTCTAAAATATAATTTGAAGAATGCTAGAAACTTATAGCCATTGAAATCCATAGTAGGAAAAAAAATACTATGAAGGTCTATGACATTTTAAATGCTTAAAATATCTTCTCTTGTGATTACGAGAATAAAGAAACTCAAAGAGGTTTGGAAAGAGTCGAGAAAGAGTAAATTATGCCTGAATTTAAATTGTTGGGTGAACTATCCCTTTAAATGTTGTTTTGTTTTAGATGTTTTAAAAAAGAAAAGAAAAGAAATAAAAAATCTAATCAATGATTCTGATAAGCAATTGGTAATAACTAAAACTGAAACCGTTCAATTTTTTCGGTTAATTGGAATGAAGCTGATATAAAATGTCAGATAAAAAAGTTAAAGTAATAACAAAAATGACAAACGTACACTTACAGAAAAACCACAAGTGTCTCACGTTAAAACCACATGTTTTCTCAGATTAATTTTTATATACATTTGTTTGTATTTACGCATTAGGATATAGATAATATGTGCAGTGTGAACTCATGACATCGGTAGTGTAAATATTTAGTTAAAGGTGAAGTATATAAGTTTGACACCCAGTGGTTGAACTACTGAAGCAGGTAGTTTACCTCAGATTTTTTGAAATATCTTACCTTTTTTGAAAATGAACTTTAGAACTGTGACTCAGTGCAAGCCAACAAATATCAGTGATTCAGCATGTACATTTAATAATGTTAAAGAGGTTTAATATGCATCAATTAGATTATAAACCTTACCATTTCGTTGGAGTGCAGTGAGTGCACTATTCTACGCTTCTGAATGGCTGTATTTTAATGTTTCTGTCAGGTTTTGTCTGGTGCAAACAGCCAAATTGCTTATCACTGCAAATCTCATCACGCAGCGTGTTGTGAGGACATGAGGTTACAATGTAACCTGCTCACCTAATGTTTACGCTTGTAACATTTATATTATTTGTTAATTGATAACCACTTCATGTGGAGCTCTGAATCTGCGTCTAATTTTGGAGTCTGCTACTGTTCACTGGAGGTCACAATTGGGTCACGGACACATACTCTGAGAGCCTTCCTGACTGAATGAATCAAATACACGTTTTTTCCACCAAGGCAACCGGGGTGCTGAAATATAGTTGGCTAAACTGTCATTGGGCGGGTTATAAAGACCAAAACAAAGACAGAAGTCTTACAGAACACACATGTAAAGTCATGTATCTGACTTTAGCATAGTTTTTCAGAGAAACAAGAATGTTTACTTAGCCTGTTTCTTAAATATCTGCAAACATATTATGGTATTTTTATGCTTTAGAAGAGTCAAAAACTTACAAACAGCACCTTTAAAGGCAAAATATGTAGGATTTTTAAAATTCCTATATCTGAAAATCAGCCATAGTCCATAGGATGTTATGATGACCACAACTCCCATGATTCCACACTCAGTCATACCATCATCAAACTATTCCTTTGTTTATTGTGAATACACGCCCTTTAGTGTTGAAAATTGCATACTGTGCCTTTAATGTGTCCTGTTTAATCCAGAACATTGATTGACACCTGTCAGTCAATCATTGCACCAAGGAGAGATTTTAGAGCGGTTTACAACAATACAGACATGCATCATGTTCTCTAATCATGTATGGTTTTGTGATGTACAGTCAGTAACCCGTGTGGCGCTGATCGAGGGGGCTGTGAGCACATCTGTGTTCTGAGTCACAGAACTGATAACGGTGGTCTGGGATATCGCTGCCGCTGCAGAATGGGCTACGATCTGCATGCTGACGGCAAGAGATGTGTTGGTAAGACATCACAATCACACATTTTTTTAGCTTATGCCATAACCATTGCATCTCTGCATCGTATGATTTTAAAGGAGAAATCATCAGTTTTAATGTTAAACCTCTTAACCGTCACCGTCCTGCCATTACATTTTTAAACCATAATATTGTAGTATAAACATAAAGCACTCATGACAAACTATATATCATTTAAAAGCTGCAAAATTTTTAGCTTCCATATTTGGTTGGTTGATTTTTGGTACATATTACCGAGCAACAGTTATTTATATCAGAGTCGTAAAGCATTACTTTGCTACAGCAATCTGCATGTACATTTTTTTGTAGGGTGTTTTTAGAGGCTAAATTTAAATCAAATACCACCAAACTTCCCATACTACTTTAGAATATTATGTTTACTTGACAAATAATGTCAAAAGTATGAAAAAAATACGGTTCATATTTCTCCAAACATAGGGGGCACCCTTGTATGGTCATCAATGGAAACTAAATGTCAACTGGTGGTGATGTTTGGTACTGCAGCCACACAAAGTCTTACGCCCCATTCACACGAGGCTTCAGCTTCAACGCTTGACAGAGGGCGTGTCTGAAGTTGGGGCTGACGCGATCGTCATAGCAGCGTCAGCCAATGAAATTAGTCAGCAATAAGCCACTGTTGGAGCTGGTGTATTTGCATACAGCGATCTGATTGGCTGACGCTTCCGTCGGCGCTTGAAAAGTTGAGCATGTCCCAACTTCTGCAGCGAGCAACGCCTCTGAAGCGGCGCCGACGGATCCACAATGCAGTTCGACAACGCCTGACGTCACCCATTCAAAGTGAATGGGAAGCGTTGAAGCTGACGCCCCGTGTGAATGGGGCGTTACTGAAAGCTCATTTTGAGATATCAACTTCAAATTCGGGATATAATTGGTTCAGACATCTAGCTTTCTATCTTTTCTATCGATTTTATGCTAAAACTGGTTTAGTAAAATACATATTTTATGTCATTTACTAAAATGTACAGTTATTATTTTATTTTCATAATCAAAGGCACATAAACTTAGTTTTATTTAATGTTTCGAATTTTTTTCACTTCAGCTACAATCTGACATCTGTCTACTTTAAATTGAAGCTTCAATCTATGCACCAAAGCGTTGAAGATTGGCAATCATTTGAGCGGAATATTTCATTTTCATGACAATGTTCAAAAAGTAGTTGCGACAGTTGAGGGGTTAAATCAATGATCATTACTCGATTAATTATTAACCTTAATAATTCAGTGACATATTGTCACCTGTATGACATGATGCACATATAACACTTAAAACTGTAGCATCCTTAACCAAAAGAAAATATTTTACTATTAATAAAAAGCCAGTGAGATTAATAAATAAATAGATAAATAAATAATTTAACAGACCCACTTAATGACCATCAAACAACAACACAAGCACAATATAAACACAACAAAAAACAGTAAATAACACAACACAAACCGATGTCCTGTTTTGCTTCTCCAAGCAATGAGAATGAATTCAAAGGATTATCAGCATTTAGTTGTTGGTATTCATTCCAGTTGTTGTGTTGCATTGTGTCTCCTTCAGCTGTGAGGCATTTTCTGCTGTTCTCCAGTCAGCTGGCGGTCCGAGGAATCCCCTTTAATCTGTCTACACAGGAGGACGTCATTCTGCCCGTCACAGGAACACCATCTTATTTTGTGGGAGTGGACTTCAGTGCTGAGGATAATTCAATATTCTTTTCTGATACGGTGAAGGACATCATCTACAAACAGAAAGTTGATGGAACCGGTAAGAATTATAATATTTTTTATACACATTTCAGCAATGTCAGTCTCTCGTTTACCCATCAACCTGCAAAATGCGGGTAGATTTTAGCTGTGGAGGGTTAGACAGACACACCCACTAGCCACTTTGGCTGGTTGAAAATATTTTTTTAATTGCCAGTGCTGGCTCATCACTAAAGATTCGAATTATAGTTTATGACCATTTGTCAATATGCGTGCAAATGTGATCTTAGAATCGAGAAGCAGCTTGACTTACTGTTAAAATAACTGCTCGCCCGAGCAAAAAAAAAACAGGTGAATACCGAATGAAAGGATGATCACACAGATGCACTCCCGTTACCTTGCGCGAAGCAACCGTCCCTGGAAACACAACTGATGTGATCGGTTCTCTTTGACTTAGACAGGACAAAAAGCAATGCTCACGCACCCACTATCCTGCTGCTTTCAAGAGCTCAAGGTTTTTTTAAGCAGAAGCAGATGCCACTTTCACTTGAACCATGTTTTGAACGGATTATTAATGGGCCTAACCAGGGCCGGAGCAAGCCGAACTGCCGCTCTAGGCAAAGGACTATCACGCCGCCCTCAACCCGAAAGTGAAAACTTAAGGAGACCCGGAAGAGACGTGATAGTGGAAAAAAACTGAGTGGGAGAAAAAAAAAAACAGTGATAGGAATTTTTTTTTTAATTTTTAAAAGTTTTTGCGTTCCCTCGCAAAACTGATTTTCCACAAACACTTCCTGTTCACTTCATACATGTCAACCCTCCCGTTTTTGCCTGGATTATCCCGTATTTTACAATTCTATCCTGCTATCATCACATCATTCAGTATTTTCCCATATTTCTCATGTATTTTAATCTTGAATGCATGCTGAAATGAATATAAAAATGTCTTCATTCACTTTCTTTCCATTAAAGTTGTGCGTCGATCATCACCCTTCATATGCAACCTCTGAATCAGCGAATGCATGTATGAGCCAATGACTGGTATAAGCGCTGACTGACAGAAGCGCTCCGTATGGTAAACTGATCCCAGATCAGCTTCTGTACACGGCATTTAAAGAGGAGCGAAAGTGCAGGGCATTTGGGGATATTTGGGTGTATGTTTAAACAAGACAAATACTCTTAATAATTTGTAAACATGTCCGTCCTGCGTGTTTTATTTTAAACACACTTAATGACAAACTAATGCACAAACAGTTACGAAAGTAATGGAATACTTTCATTATAGATCTGTGCATTCTTACAGTGACACCACTGCTATCAAATACAAAGCGAGAGATTCATTTGCTGCTCTTCACTTGTTTAATAACAGAGGTGTCACTTTAAATGGTGTTTTCACTGTTTTTAGAAGCTGATCTGGGATCAGTTTATCATACGGAGCGCTTCTGTCAGTCAGCACTTATATCAGTCATTGGCTCTGGCTCATACATGCATTTGCTGATACTGAATGATATGATAATAGCAGGATAGAATTGTAAAATACGGGATAATCCAGGCAAAAACGGGAGGGTTGACATGTATGAAGTGAACAGGAAGTGTTTGTGGAAAAACATTTTCGCGAGGGAACGCAAAAACTTTAAAATATATATATACTTTCCTATCACTGTTTTTTTTTCTCCCACTCAGTTTTTTTCGGATGAGAGTCAGTACGTTGGGTTGGGCAGCGGAGCGCGTTTGCCGCCCTCACTATTGTGCCAGACCCCTATTATGCCAGTGTTGTGTTCATGATGTTGCGGATGAAAGTCAGTTGGGTTGGGGGGCGGGGCGCATTTGCCGCCCTCATTATTATGCCGCCCTAGGCGGCCGCCTAGGTCGCCTCAATGGACGCGCCGGCCCTGGGCCTAACGTTAATCATCCTTTCATTATCACACACAATAATGCTTTCTTGCTTACAGTTATTTTTACAAGATTTAATTATCATCCTTTATTATAATATTGCTTTAATATAAGAGTAACTCTCCATTTATACATAGTTAACTGGTGATCTGGGACCTTTAGCCTGGATGATACTGTGCATAGTTTTAGATACATGAGAATATGTATTTTTTTAATGTCAATATTTACAGGGTGCTCGCAAGGTCTTAAAAAGTATTAAAAGTTGATAAATCAATTATAAGAAAATTAAGGCCCTTAAAAGGTATTAAAAAGTCTTTATGACGTCTTAGATTTTGTTCAAGCGTTGTCCAAAGTGTTGGAATCCAAAAAAGCAGAAGTATATTTATTTTCCTCCTAATATTAACAATGGAAAGCTCGATCCACGCAATTGATTTGGGCTGGGGTGCATCCGGCCAAAGCTCCTCCGTCCGGGTGATATCACATAATTTGCGACAAATGCGGGAAGGTGATGCGACGCTCTCCACATGTAGTAAAAACAGATGACAAAATGAAAAAAGTGTAAGTTTGCGTACTCCTGGTTGGAGAAAGATGTGTTTAAACAGTGGCTGAAGCCTGTCGCTGAAAACAACCGCGTAATTTATTCTTTCAAGCTTTGTTTTTTCTGAGCTTATCTGAGTTCTGTTGCATGGTTGTGCTCCATTGATTTATTTAACTACAACTGTTTATTAAGTTAATGGTTTGATACTGATTAGAACTTGAAGTGGCGATGAGGTCTTAAAATATTCTGAGAAGGTCCTTTAAAAGTCTTAAAAAGGTATTGAAAATTACCTTTAGGATTCCTGCATATACCCTGTTTTGAGAAAATTTTTGTTGGATATAAAGTGTATGTACAGTTGAAATCAGAATTATTAGCCCCCCTGAATTATCAGCCCCCCCTGTTTATTTTTTCCCCAATTTCTGTTTAGCGGAGAGAAGATTTTTTCAACACATTTTTAAACATAATAGTTTTAATAACTCATTTCCAATAACTGATTTATTTTATCTTTGCCATGATGACAGTAAATAATATTTGACTAGATATTTTTCAAGACACTTCTATACAGCTTAAAGTGACATTTAAAGGCTTAACTAGGTTAATTAGGTTAACTAGGCAGGTTAGGGTAATTAGACAAGTTATTGTATAATGATGGTTTGTTCTGTAGACTATCAAAAAAAATATATAGCTTAAAGGGGCTAATAATTTTGTCCCTTAAATGTTTTTAAAAAAATTGAAAACTGCTTTTATTCTAGCCAAAATAAAACAAATAAGACTTACTCCAGAAGAAAAAATATTATCAGACATACTGTGAAAATTTCCTTGCTCTGTTAAACATCATTTGGGAAATATTTAAAAAAATCAAAGTGGGGATAATAATTCTGACTTCAACTGTATACAGCTATATTTTGCTTGTTTTGACACATTATTTAGAATTTCTGGCAAGAAAATAATTAGTTTATTGTGGCCAGAAGAAATGTGGTAAATTCTTACATTGTTGAACCCTGAAAAGTCAAGTGAAATAAAACTAATTGCAATGCCACACTATGAAACCACAACCCATTTTCTCATGCTAATTAAGCAGTCACAACACATTAAAAAAGTTAAATGAATGAGGCATGTGGACATAATACAAATTTTTAATCAAGTAATTTTACCATGGGCGACACGGTGGCACAGTGGGTAGCACAATCGCCTCACAGCAAAAAGTTCGCTGGTTCGAGCCTCAGCTGGGTCAGTTGGCTTTTTTGTGTGGAGCATGTTCTGCCCATGTTCGCGTGGATTTCCTCAGGGTGGTCCGGTTTCCCCCACAAATCCAAAGACATGTGGCATATGTGAATTGGGTCGTAGTGTATGTGTGTGATTGAGTGTGTATGGCTGGAATGGCATCCGCTGTGTAAAACATATGCTGGATAAGTTGGCGGTTCATTCTGCTGTGGCGACCCCAGATTAATGAAGGGAAAATGAATGTTTTTACCATGCCAAAGTCTAATTTATGCATATAAAATATATTTTCCCAACAACAAAATTGTGGCTACTGAATATGGCAAGTGGCTAGTAATGTTGGAAAACAACTAGCCACAGTTGTTAAAGTTAATGTCAAGCCCTGTATATATACAAATACCACATGTATGCTATTAATTCTACACATTTAACACATACATAGGTTTATATTGCATATACAGAACTAATTAACCAATCTGTTATTTATGTCTATAAACTATGTATCATTTTTATGTTGTAAAAATGTAAGTATTCATGTTAATATTTCCTTTAAATATTTGAGTAATTAGATTTTTACAATGTATAGTTACATGCACGCACGCACGCACACACACACATATATATTAGTTGCATTACCTCAAATTTTTAGAAGCATTCTTTTTTTTTTCTATTACTCCATATATGTCGAATAATTATATTTATAACTGTGGTTTGTTTTGTTGACAATCAAAAAAAATATATTGCTGAAGTCGAGTAATAATATTGAGCTTGAAATGGAAAAAAAAAATTCAACTGCTTTTATTCTAGCTGAAATAGAACAAATAAAACATTCTCCAGAAGAAAAAATATTATAGAAAATACTGTGAAAAATTCCTTGCTCTGTTAAACATCATTTGAGAAATCACAGGAGAAAAAATCACATTTGGGAGAAAAAACAAATCACAGGAGGGCTAATAATTTTGACTTCAACTGTATATACTGAATATATGTAGTCAAGCCAATTCTATATATACAGTCAATTCTGACTTAAAGTTTTTGTCCAAATGTAAATAAAATCTGATGAATATTTTTTCCTCAATGATGCCTCTTGTACATCATCTTATTATCTGTTGGGAGAAGCCTGTGTCATTTTAAGTCAGAATTTGCCAGAGGTATGAATAAATTTGGGCCTGACTGCATATATACATTTAGAGTTGAAAACCAGAAGTTTACTGTATAAAAAGGCACATAACCATTTAAAAAAAAGTCAGATGTTAATGCGACTAAACTTTTTCTCTTTTAGGTAAGTTAGGATTATCAAATTTGTTTCTGTTCTGCTTAATAGCAGAATAATGAGAGAGATATTTTTGGAGAAATTGTTATAACTTTTCTTGAAAGTCAAGTTTACATACAATAAGATTATTCTGCTTCTGAAAAAGCTCAGATGATGGTGTCAAGTTTTTGGAAGTTTCTGATTGGCTAATTGACAACATTTGAGTTAATTGGAGGCACAACTGTAGAATAGTATTTAGGGAAAACCTCAAACACACTGCTTCCTTGTGTGACAACATGGGAAAATCAACAAGCCAGAATCAACAAAAAAGCCAGATTACAATTTGCTAAATTACACTGGGAAAAAGAATAATTTTTGGAGACATGTCCTGTGGTCTGATGGAACTAAGATTGAACTGTTTGGCCATAATGACCAGTGTTACATTTGGAGGACAAAGGGGAAGCTTACAAGCTTAGGAACACAATCCCAACTGTGAAGTATGGGGGCGGCAGCATCATGTTGTGGGGCTGTTTTGCTGCAGGAGGGACTGGTCCACCTCACAGCATAAATGGCATCATGAAGAAAGAACATTATGTAGAAATACTGAAGCAACATCTCAAGACATCAGCCAGGAAATTAAAACTTAGCCACAAATGGGTCTTCCAAACAGACCATTACCCTAAGCATACTGCCAAATTAGTTAAAATGTGCTTCAAGGACAACAGAGTGAATGTTTTGGAGTGGCCATCACAAAGCCCTGACCCTCAATAGAAAATTTGTGGGCAGAGTTGAAAAAGCTTGTGCGAGCAAGACAGCCTACAAATCTGATTCAGTTACACCATTTCTGTCGGGAGGAATGGGCCAAAATTCCTTCAAACTATTGTGAGAAGCTTGTGGAAGGATACCCAAAACATTTGACCAAAGTTATACAGTTTAAAAGCAAAGCTAAAAAAAATACCAAGGAAATGTATGTAAACTTTTGACTGTTTAGAAATTAATAAAAAGTTATCTTATTATTCTGACATTTAGCAAATGTAAATCATTTAGGTAAAATAGTAAACGTTTAGTATGATTTACCATCAGACATTTTTTTTAAAAAAATGGTTATGTTCCTTTTTTTAGAGTGTATGTAAACTTCTGGTTTCAACTGTATATCACGTTACACATTTATCTCAGATCAGCTGGTCTTATTTCATTCCTCCTTCTGGTCTAAAAAAAAAAAAGCCCAAATTTAGTGTGCTGGTTGATGAAATGTCCTTGACTTGTAGGCAGATAAAGTGAGAAACTGATACTCAGTGAATACTCCATTCAGCCCTCGGGATGCTTGCTGTGTGCCAACAACACATTTCACCTATCAGCTGCCTTCAAAAGGCCAACGACATGAGATCATGTGTTCACTGGTGTTGGACTACATTTCTAAAATCAATCCAGGACACCAATACCTTCCTCCTCTTCACTCAAGCCAAAACAATATAGACAGTTCATCACAGGTGAGCCACATATATGAAAAAGACATGCACATTTTTCATTTTATTCCTTTTTTCATCACCTTTGAGCCACATAAAAGAAAATGACACAGTTTTCGCTCACCAGAATGAAGGCGGTGTGCTTCAATAATTCAGTGCGAAGTCAGTATTTTTTTTATGATGTTTTTTTCTTATTTGTTTTGCATTTGGTCAGTTCGCAAAAGCTTAATGACGTTTCAGCTTTTCATTCACACGGCACTGGCATTGTCAGTGACATGAAATAAACCTTTTGAAAATGGGTAGCAGAGTGGAAAAACCTCAAAACGCAGCCCAAAAAGTAGCCATGTAGATAGGCAAAATGATACTTTTTGTTAATGATGATGTCAGAGGTGTAAAGAGTACCTGAAAACCATACTTGAGTAAAAGTACAGATACCTTACTGTAAAAATTACTCCATTACAAGTTACAAGTCACCAATTTAAATAAGACTTGAGTAAAAGTATTAAAGTATCCGATTTTAAAAGAACTTAAGTATTTTACTCATACTGAATGTAGGCTCAAAGAGCACCAAGAAAGGTTTATTTTCCTAATATATAAATTAAATTTAACACCTCAATGTTTCAAAATGGCAGAACAAAATATATTTAAAAATAGAACAAAAAGTCTCAGTCAAACTCAAATGTTCAAAAAAGCCACAAACAATTTATCAACAAAAAAAAAAAAGTAGTAAAACGTAGTAAAAAAAATCAGAGCTGACTTTGATGTGATTCATCTCTCAGTATCAGAGGGGGGCAATATTTTTTATTTTGAGTAGTTTTGTAAACAGTATGTGTTGAGCAGTAATTTAATGCTGGGCGTGTCATCGTGATTGACAGCTGTGATTGACAGTTTCTCAAAGGAGACGCCGGAGCTTCGGCAGGAGACTGAAGTGTTATTATTCCATTTCTGTGTTATTTTACCATGATAAAATGAGTTGCTCAGCAGTAAACTAGAGTTTCTGACATACAGGATCTGGTGAAACACTGTTTATTCGTTAGGGTCAGGGGGCTTTATCAGTTATTTGATACACGCCTAACCACCCAGATAGCAAAATACACTCGGGCCAGTTCCGGCTACACTCTCGCCTGCCGGAGACTTACCCCTCGGCCCGACTCCGTCTGCTGTACCTACTCGCGCACATTACTCGCGGGCCGATCCGGCTCGGATGCGGCAGCGTCGGCTCGCTAACGGCCGCCGCATCTGGCCCGATTGACTCGGGCAGTGTGTCCATAGGCATCCAGTCAGATCCGGCGGCCGTTAGCGAGCCGACGCTGCCGCATCCGAGCCGGATCGGCCCGCGAGTAATGTGCGCTGCGGCATGGAGCTGGCGCGATTAAATCTTCATTATATAAACCGCACCTTTGTTAAGGTTATTACAACCATTTGTGTTGATAAAACAGCAAACCAGGCTCCTATGTAAACGCAAAGTGTACATTAGCGAGCCTTTGTTATAGTGCAGACATCGGCGGTCAAGTGAGCAGTTCGGGGGGCGTGGTTGATTTGATGTACAAGCGTTTGGTTGGAAGCTTGATTCCGCAGCTCCTCCTCTGGCTCCATCAGGCAGTCCTTCTGCGCATGCCCAGGCTCCAATTTCAGCAGTCTTCTGCCACAGTTTGTGTCCGTCACGAGGCGTTTTTTCCTTCACAGCGTTTAATGGAAAATGGCGCTGTCGCGTCGTCCATATTTTATACAGTCATTGGCACAATTACAATGTAACGAGTAACGGTAAGCATCTGTTCAAATGTAGTGGAGTAAAAAGTACATATATTCAATCAAAAATGTAGTCAAGTAAAGAGTAAAAGTTGCTTATATTTTTGATACTCAGTACAAGTACAAAGTAGCCAAAAAAATACTTAAGTAAAGTAACGAAGTCCATTTACTCAAGTACTTTACACCACTGGATGATGTACCATATGACCAGGGGCCTGTTTCAGAAAGGAGGTTAAGTGAAAACTCAGAGTATTTTAACCCTGAAAGTAGAGAAACTCTGGGTTTTCCGTTTCAAAATGGCAGGTTTGTCAAACTCGAGAAAGCAGGGTAAGTCAAGCCTGTTTCTGAAAGAGAGGTAACTTTAACTCAGAGTCAGTTACAGTGGTAACTTACTCTGTGAACCTAACCTGGTCAGGAGCAGGTTTTATTCTCTAAACTCAGAGTTTCTGTCGGTCTCCTGCCCTTTTTTAAAGACAAAGCGGCATTTCTCACCTTAGATTTACGTTTCCACACACCTATTTTAATGTGCATTTTGGATATGTGCATAAAAAAATCGATTGATGGAAACGCCAAGATGCACATAACTTTTGAAAATAGGCATAATAAACATGCGCATAACTGAGTAGGAGAAACTTTTTATTCGATAAGAAAAGATGTGCATAAACTACGATGGAAACACTTTTACTGAACAAATTCCAGTATACGCATTAAAAAAGGTTTGTTATAAGAGATCATATGATGATGAAAATGTGTGTGACTGGACAAACCAACAGGCTGAGCACGTTGTAAAACATCTGAAATGTTGTTTTGGTCATTCTAAAACGCCTTAACCGTTTCAGTATTATTATATTATTAATTACCTCCAGAGAGTCTGCAGCGTGTCAAGAGCGTCTGTTCTCCGCATCTAAAACGCCACCACGCGTTCATTGTGTGTCGGCATTGTCTTTTGAGGCACAAGTCATTTATTAAATAAAAAACAGTAAATTCTGTTGTTACTATTGATTTTTGGCGACAGTTAATCAGCAAGTGACAATTTTGTTCTCTTTGATTCGTTGAATGGAAACGCTGCTTTATTTGCACATCTTTTATGCGATATTCCAGTTTTGCACATAAATTTCATTCGCATTTTTGGATGGAAACATAGCTAATACATTTCAGTCACACAAAGAACAAACTCACGTACGAGAATAGCTTGTCCTTTTTTAATAATTAATTAGCTTAAATTCACTTACCTTCCACTGGCACATGTAACGTTACTAACTAGATTAATGGTATTATTACTCCTTCTAAAAACTATTTTTTTTAGTTCTGCTTACATTATAAATGTCATATCATCCTCTACCACTCGAACAATAAAAAAGGCAAACACACAAGTGCACTTAAATCTATTAAAACTTATCAACCTGTGTAAAAGTGAGAACCTTAAATGAAACATTTCCACTGAACATTAAGCTAAGGTTATCTGCATTCTTGTTTTGTCAGATTTGTTGTAGAAATGCGCTAGCCTATTTTATGTAATTTAATGCAATTACATCTGAAATAACTTCAAAATTACGGCCACTTCCCCACTTTTTCAAGTAAAAATTTTATAAACGTCACACATTACATTACTTTTTTTATTATACTTTATTATTTAAATACTTTAAATGTAAACTTGCACGTTAACTTGAGCAGCTATGTTTTCCCACGCTAACTGTCTCTGTTTCACTGATGCAGTGGTGTTGCTTTTTTCAATATATGGTCATATTTGCTATAACTTTGCATGAGCACATCAAATTCAGCTGGAGAACTCGTAATATCTGCGCTCCATTGATAATGCCTTTTTATAGTCACAGTGTGCGCGCTTAACTCTGAGTTGGTCTACTCAAAGTTGATTGATCCAACCCAGATCAGCTATTCTGAAACCGAAAACTCTGAGTTTTTAATCTCTCGGTAAATCAACTCAGAGTTCAAGTTTAAACTCCGAGTTGGTTGAACCTCCTTACTGAAAAAGGCCCCAGAAGAAGGAAGAACCCTGAATGCAGCAACCGGTAACAACAACAGCAATAGCCAATTGCAGAGCTGTGTTTGTGCTGCAGGCACTGTTTACAACTGTTTACAGTGTTGTTAGCATTACATTACATTACATTAGGCCATACCTGTCAACATTGGGTTGTGAAAAGACAACCCCTCCTCAATTCAAAACAAACCCCCCAAAATTACCCCAAGTTACTAAATCTGTTCATCTGGGCCCTGTTTCAGAAAGGAGGTTAAGTGAAAACTCAGAGTATGTTAACCCTGAACTGAGAGAAACTCTGGGTTTTCCGTTTCAAAATGGCAGGTTTGTCAAACTCGAGAAGGCAGGGTCAAGCCTGTTTCTGAAAGAGAGGTAACTTTTACTACTGTGGTAACTTATTCTGTGAACCTAACCTGGTCGGGAGCAGGTTTTATTCTCTAAACTCGGAGTTTCTGTCGGTCTCCTTCCCTTTTTTTAAAGACGAAGCGCTATTTCTCGCCTTAGCCTTACATTTCCACCCACCTATTTTTATGCGCATTTTGAATATGATTGATGGAAACTCCATGATGCACATAACTTTTGAAAATAAGCATAAAAAAACATATGCGCATAACTGAGTAGGATAAACTTTTATTTGTTAAGAAAAGATGCGCATAAACTATGATGGAAACACTTTTACCGGACAAATTCCAGTATGTGTAGGCTTTTAAAAATGGTTTGCTTTAATAATTATGATGATGAAAACGTGTGCGAATGGCCAAACCAGCAGGCTGAGCACACTGTAAAACATCTGAAATGTTGTTTTGGTCATTCTAAAACGCTTGAACCGTTTCAGTATTAGTGTTATTATATTAATAATGACCTCCAGAGCTGTCAAGAGCATCTGTTCTCCACGTCTCATGGCTTCAAACACCACCAGGTGTTCATTATGTGTTGGCATTGTCCTCTGAGGTGAAAGTCATTTATTAAATAAAGAAAAGATTCACGCAGCTTCTTCTACCGCAGTAAATTCTGTTTTTACTGTTGATGTTTGGCGCCAGTTAATCAAGAAGTTTCGATTTTGTTCGCTTTGACTTGTTGGATGGAAACGCTGTTTATTCGTACGTCTTTTATGCGATATTTCAGTTCTGCACAAATTTAATTTGCATTTTTGGATGGAAACATAGCTATTGCCTACATTTCAGTCACACAAAGAACAAAGTCACGAGAATGGCTTGTTCTTTTTTAATGAATAATTAGCTTAAATTCACTGACCTTCGACAGGGATATCTACTGTAACTAGATTAATGGGATTATTTACTCGTTCTAAAAGCTATTTTTTAGTTCTGCTTACATTATAAATGTCATATCAACCTCTACACTTGATCAATAATAAAGGCAGACACACAAGTGCACTTTTACATCTATTAAAAACTCCATTTTAGAAATTTTATCTTAAACTGATCAATGTGTGTAAAAGTGGGAACCTTAAATTAAACATTTCCACAGAACATTGAGTTAAGGTTATCTGCATTCTTGTTTTGTCAAATTTGTTGTAGAAACTGCAGTAGCCTATTTAATGTAATTTAATGCAATTACATCTGAAATAACTTCAAAATTACGGCC
This sequence comes from Danio kyathit, assembly GCA_903798195.1. Taxonomy (NCBI): domain Eukaryota; kingdom Metazoa; phylum Chordata; class Actinopteri; order Cypriniformes; family Danionidae; genus Danio; species Danio kyathit. The sequence goes on from LR812527.1 coordinate 59,114,133, forward strand.
AATTCCTCACTTTTTCAAGTGAAAAGTTAATAAATGTCACACATTACATTACTTTTTTTTATTATACTTAAATATTTTAATATTTTAAATGTAAACTTACACATTAACTTGAGCAGCTGTTTTTCCATGCTGTCTTTGTTTCACTGATGCAGTGGTGTTGCTTTTTTAATATATGGTCATATTTGCTATAACTTTGCATGAGCACATCAAGTTCAGCTGGAGAAAGAAATGCTGGTCTCTTTTTTCAGATGTTGCCACGATGACTCATTATATCTGTGCTCCACTGATAATGCCTTTTTATAGTTGCGGTGTGTGCGCATAACTCAGAGTTGGTCTACTCAAAGTTGATTGACCTAACTCAGATCAGCTGTTCTGAAAATTCTGAGTTTTTAATCTCTCGGTAAATCAACTCAGAGTTCTAGTTTAATCTCTGAGTTGGTTGAACCTCCTTACTGAAACAGGCCCCTGGAGCTGTTTCATTGTAAATAAACAGTTGAAACTGTCAGTATTATGTTTTTTTAATTATTACAAAGGATAGAACAAATAATAGCATACAATAGAAAAAGCTGATGGCTACTACATAAAATTGTTGAATTAAGCTGATGGCTATTATAATATTATTCACTAATATATAATTAAATGAATGGCTATTATACAAGAATTGAATGATTTATCAGCTAGACAACCAAATCTTTTGAAATCCACCACGGTGTCCTGTTTATGTCTGTACTTAGCGTGCAGAAGAAGAATGACTTCATGCTCATTCTCACTGCATTCTTCTGTGATTTTACTGTATCTTGTGGCTCTGTCTGTGTTCTTTTACAGTGCCACATATAGGTATAACATAGGTATTACACCGTTTTCCGGTTTCCATGTGGATGCAGACATTTTTTGAAGAGAAAGATGTATGGATGTGAAACGTTTAGTATCTGGAAAAGGGAAAAAAACACAATTTTTGCCGTGTGGATGTACTGTAGTCTTTAGAGTGTGTTCTGGTGGTATTCATTACATCTTACCTCAGAAACATGTTTATTAAAATAAATTTACAGCAATTGTAATCTATAACCATAATTATTTGATCTATAAAGATCTATAATCATTTGATTTTAATAGATAATTTATTTCTATTTGTCTTGCGCTTGTCAAAGGAATCATAATAAAATTTTAACTCAGTCTTCATCTTGGAGTAGCTGCAGGTTTTCTGAAAGAAGATTTTTCTCTGAGCTCTTCATGGCTTCAGTGTTTCGATCAGAAGCCAATCTGTTTTTGAATGAATCATCTGAATCAGGGATCCATTCATAAAGTTAGTTGATTCATTTCTAATTTTGAACAACTCATTTAAATGAGTGGTTCAGCAAATTACTCATAGGGCCAGACGGAATCTGCGGAGGTTTTTTGCAATTTCTGTGGAGAATTTTGGTAAAAATCTGCAGATTTCTGCGAAATTATTTTGGGAGTCTCATAACTAAAACCTTAATATGTGAAATATGTGTAATTTAAAAACTGAATAAATTCAGATTTACACACATTTACTCAAGTAAATAAACAGAATTAATGATGGGCTAAAAATCTGCGGAATTCTGCACATGCAGATTCCGTGTGGGCCTACTCATAACACAGGGCTATAGATCAGCGGTCCCCAACCTTTGTATCACTGAGGACCAGTCAATGCTTGACAATTTTACCGCAGACCGGGTATGGGTTAGGTGATTCATGCTAGGTGACCATCAACCGTTATCTGAGAGGATGACAAGCTGATGTGGTGGAAAATTCATTTTATTCATCTTATATTCATTTTATATACTCATTTATATACATTATAAAGGTCTGTTCTTTTATTCGTCAATGTACAGTTGAAGTCAGAATTATTAGCCCCCTAGAATTTTTTGCCCCTTATTTGTTTTTTTCCCCCAATTTCTGTTTAACGGAGAGAACAACACATTTTCAACACATTTCTAAACATAATAGCTTTAATAACTCATCTCTAATAACTGATTTATTTTATCTTTGCCATGATGACAGTAAATAATATTTTACTAGATATATTTCAAGACACTTCCATACAGCTTAAAGTGACATTTACACCTCCATTGGAAATAACGAAGTTGCGCAAACTCTAGAAAAGCGATATGAGAACGACCCCTAAAAGGCCGCCATCATTTGCGATCTCCAGCAGTTTGTCTTCTTGTGACAGAAATGCTGAATTCACTTGATTTGTTGACAAATGGGTTGCGAATCTATTCCTTGGCCGTTTGCATCTTTCGTGCCTTTTCCATTTCGCAAAGTAACTTGTCAAAGACCCCTGTTTGTTTTGCTGCTTGTGGATTCAATTTGGGCGCTGAAGTGACTGAGATGTAATCGAGAGAATACGGTCATTTTTCAAAATAAAAGTTCAGACTCAGATCATAAATTAAACGGAAATAATTAAAGATTTCTTGTGTGGCCCGGTACCAGTCCGAGGCCCGGTGGTTGAGGATCACTGCTATAGATAATGATATCGATAGTATTATCAATGAAAAGTAATTGAGATATAATCAATTGTTAATATCACACATCCTAAGCCTCATAAAAGTGATCAAAGTAAATTAGATTTAATCATAATTCTTGATCTGACATGCTTCTAACTAGACTGAAAGGGATAGTTCACCCAAAAAATTTTAATTCTGCCAAGTTCAGAGAAAATCCAACCTCTTTGAGTTTCTTTCTTTTGTTAAATACAAATAAAAATATACTGAAGAATGTTGGAAAAAGCAGCCATTGACTTCCATAGTGTTTTTAGTTCCAGCTATAGATGTCAGTGGCTGTTTTTTCCAATATTCCTCAGAATATCTTGTTTTGTGTCCAACAGAAGAAGTTTAGAACCACTTCAGCATGAGTAAATGATGATGAAATGTTATTTTTGGGCAAACTATCCCTTTTAATTGGAGTTTTCAAGTGATCAGGGTCTACACGTTGTTGCTTTTTTAATTATTATTTGGTTCTCATCTTTGTCTTCTTTACTGTATTCGCTACAGGTCGAGAGGTTCTGGCAGCCAATCGGGTGGACGGTGTGGAAGATCTGGCCTATGATTGGATATCAAAGAACTTATACTGGACGGATCCACGTTACAGGAGTATTTCTGTCATGAAGGTGGCGGATAAGTCCAGACGAGCCATCGTACGCAACCTCAACAACCCCAGATCCATAGTGGTCCATCCAGTGGCTGGGTGAGTCAGAATTATTAAAGAAAACATTTGGGTGGCTCAGTGGTTAGCAGTGTCCCCTCACAGCAAGAAGGTCGCTGGTTTGAGTCCCGGCTGGGTCAGTTGGCATTTCTGTGTGGAGTTTGCATGTTCTCCCCGTGTTTGTGTGGCTTTCCTCCGGGTGCTCCGGTTGCCCCCACATTCCAAAGACATGCGCTATAGGTGAATTGGATTAACTAAATTGGCCGTAGCGTATGAATGGATGTGTGAATGCAAGAATGTATGGGTGTTTTCCATTACTGGGTTGCGGCTGGAAGGGCATCCGCTGCATAAAAATGTCAGAATAGTTGCCGGTTCATTCTACTGTGGCAACCACTGATAAATAGAGACTAAACCAAAGGAAAATGAATGAATGAATGATTCCCTTCATGTTTACAAACATTATTATGTCCAGTTTTTATGATGATGTCTTGATATTATTTTGCTATAAAAATGATATTCAAAATGTTTTTATAGCGTTTCAATCTCATGCTACATTGTGTAAATGTTCTCATTATACATTATATTGAAAGTTATTCGACATTCCATTCACATTACATTAATGTTTTAAGAACGTTTTACTATTAACCTTATGAGAAAATTCATCAAGAACATTCTAAAATATTCCAAGAATATTCATCTAAGTAATTTTTTTCTAAAGTGTTCCAAATACACTACTTGAAAAACAATACATGCAAACATTTACACAACTTTTTTTAGGATTGTTGCAGAATGTTCTGTGAACGCTCCCTGTTAGCTTGGTTTGTAGTGCTCTATATAGACAGCAAATCTGAGCGACATACAAATAGCTTGCAAAGTGTAAATGAGACTTGAGTTTTGTGAATTAGTTTCAGTCTCTATTTAATTTTATTAACAATCACAGTTACTTACATTCATTCATTCATTTTCTTTTCGGCTTAGTCCCTTTATTCATCCGGGGTCGTCACAGCGGAATGAACCGCCAACTTATCCAGCACGTTTTTACGCAGCAGATGCCCTTCCAGCCACAACCCATCTCTGGGAAACATCCACACAAACTCATTCACTTACACTCATACACTACGGACAATTTTAGCCTACCCAATTCAACTATACTGCATGTCTTTGGACTGTGGGGGAAACCGGAGCACCCGGAGGAAACCCACGCGAATGCAGGGAGAACATGCAAACTCCACACAGAAATGCCAACTGACCCAGCCGAGGCTCAAACCAGCAACCTTCTTGCTGTGAGGCGACAGCACTACCTACTGCGCCAATGCGTCTCCAGTTATTTACATATTTACTCAAATTTATTGAAGGCAAGGCAACTTCTTTAAACCTTGTTTTCCTATATTTATTTTAATTTTGTGACCTATAATTATTTGTAATATTTTTAGTTTTAGTTCTAGTCATTTTAGTTAAATTAAATTAAATTAAATAATTAAATAATGTTATTTATTTATTTATTTATTTATTTATTTATTTATTTAATTATTAAGATTAAATTAACTGCCAAGGCAACATTTTATATTTTATTTTATTTCCAAAAATAATTAATAATAGTTTTAGTATTCTTTGTACTTCAGCTTGAGTTTGAGGATTTTCTTAAAATATTTTGTTTTATATTATATTATTATTTTAGCTGTTGATATAAGCTGTTATTTTTTAAATAATACATTTATAATCAGTATTTTTTGTGTATTGTTTCTAGTTTTGGACTTGTTACAGTAGGGAATAAATAATTATGCACATCCTATCTTTAGGAAAATCTTTCACTGAGATGCCCCAAGAAGTGAACTTACTTGATTTTTGCAACAGAACTATTGTCATACTCAGATAAAAACCTGCAACCTCAAAGCATACACGCTCACACTTACACTTTACGCTTCATGTAAAAAAAAAAAAAAAAGTGTGATCATGGTTTTGAAATCACAGGCATGTTCAAATGGTAACACAAATACCATGGATCCTTTTTACAAGACATTTGATGGTCATCAGCATCTTAAATCCTTGAATTTTTTTTATATTTAGATGTTTAAAAAACCGAATGTATATTTCTATGTATTTATGTATATATTACATCAACTAGCGATGCTCCGATCAGGATTTTAGCAGCCGATGCCGAGTACAGATTCCTTGTCATGGTGATCAGCCGATTCTGATGCTTCAAGCTGTATAATGCATAAAGCACATTTCCCCTCTAAGTAGGAAACTTAAGTGGAGATCTCTCCTTACCTAAGAGAATAAATGAACGAGGTTGCATATAATCCCTTAAACATGCCTCTCGCGATCTATTCTTTTGCTCATTCACTCTTGTTACCATGATTTGGGTATTTTAACTAATTTGCTGTTATGAAGCCGGTATTGAATATGTGGGAGACTCGCGACGCTTCTGGGAGAGGTCATACAGTTTGATGAGACATTAGATAGGGGCGATAGCTCTGCTCGTGTCACAGCAGCTCAAAACACTGGATATACAATGGTTGCAACAAAGAGACCATCACACGCACGAGTCGCGCCAATAAACTGCACAGCAAAAAAATCAGTGTACATTTAACTCAATTTGAGTTTAACTTAACACTCCTTGGGTGTACATATGACTTCCTCCATTTTGGAGTTAAAATAACACTTTCTAAAGTGTGAAATTTGTACATTACTCTCAGAGTTCATGTGTATATAAGCTAATGAGTGCATACTGCTTTTGATGAGAATTATTTTATTATATCTTATAATTTATTATATCATCAAGACTCGTGAAACATAAATGTTTGATCACTGTTTGTACGAAAGAACGGGTTCAAGTAATAAAAATGACTTCCCTTCACTAGTGGGAAATACACTGCATATTGGGTTAAAAGTTTAACACTGAAAAAAAAAAACCCTCCTAAATATACGCTCTTGCACACTCATGGATTGAAATATACTCTGAATTTTAACACTGAACAACACCAAAAAAATCACACTGTATATTTAACACCGGAATTTTTGCTGTGTGTATGAACAGAGTTCGCACTGCATCTCTATGTATTTTAGCTGTCATTTACCTCCTCACGTGTTGTAGCTGCTTTATGTAATCATTAAATGGGATTATCGGCCGATACTGATCTCCGGCCGATCGATTGGAGCATTCCTAATATCAACTTTACATCAAATTAGAAAAAAAAACTATTATGCTAGGTGTTTCTAATGGAGCGTCTATGGGCGCAGGACAGTAAATTGGACGTTGTTCTCTCTTCTGGCTGCCGTTCACAGTCTCACACATTTTTTTTTTATTATAAATAGCCTTGATAACACTATTGTTACATTTTTCCTTTCTTATTACAGCAAATAGGATTGTAAAAAAATATTTGTTGTACTCTCCCATTAACCCGGAAAAGGGTCCATTCAGCGAGCGGCTTGAGCCAGAAACACAGCTCGAGGGAGTCTTGCTTTCACCTCTCCTCTCTGTTTCCTAAGAGCATGAAAAAGCATTAACAATCAGCCCACTTGTGTCCAGTCACACCTTTGATAATGCAGGAGGTGCTCGGCCATTCAGAGATCACTCCTGCTTTGAACCTGGCACAGATAAAGGGGCTCTTTATGCCGGACTAGTGGGACATTTCCAATGGCTTCAAAGTCATGAGGCCTCTGGGCCCAGGAGACTAGATTAGTGCTGCATGAAGGCTGGTATTGTCGCGCACACTAGAACTTGGCTTAACCGGGAAAAACCCCACAGAGTGCTCAGATAAACTGTCTATACCTCACAGTTTATAAATAAAACCCAGTGGACGCTTTGGAAAGTGTCCCCACTTATTAATTTGGCCTTTGCTGAGGGCAAGGGGGTGAGGATTTAGGGTGATTTTGGCATTATTTCTTTGGCCCAATGTTGTTGAATATCTGCATGACTTTTTGCTGCTCTTTTAAAGATCCCATGAAATTAAAATAAAGTTTTAGTATCAGTATTCTTGGTTTTTAGGATATCTGTAAGCTAGTGCACACCAAAACAGAGACAAAATTCGCGTTTAGAAGATATAAAACTGCTATAAACATGTAAAACTTGTAGTTTGTCACTTGATGCCTGAATGGATCAACGGTTTTTTTCACGTCACCTCATACTCACCTCATTCTTCAGTTTCTCATCAAATCATGACCAATCAAATGCTCTCTAGTATCTGACATGCCCCTCTTCAACATGCTTTTCATTTGATGTGCTTTTTTTAAAGGGGAGGGGCTACACTGTGTCCCACCCTCTCTTCATATTCACATCACCTCATACTTCAATTTCCCATCAAATTGTGCCCAATCAAAAGCTCTCTAGCATCTGATGTGCCCCCCTTCAAGAGACTTCTCATTTGATGCACTTGAGCTCAAAGAGCGGTGATAAAACAAAATACTGTAGTATTGGCTGTTTTTTAAAAAGGGGAGGGGCTACACTATGTCCCACCCTCTCTTCATATTTCAGTTGAGATTATGTCAAACATCTAATAAAAAAGCACTTCACAGGACCTTTTTTCCCCAAAATATATTATTGGGTTTTGTTTGAACTACAGAACAAAATAAATGAAAAAAAAAAAACAAACAAAAAAAACCAAAAAGACAAATGGATTAAAATGTGAAAATAAATATGTAAATAAATTACATAAATCAAATAATAACAGTACACAATTAAAAAATAAATTAATAATAACAATGTTCAGTGCATTTTTGTTTTCCCAGAGATGGGTTGCAGCTGGAAGGGCCACTGCGTAAAACATGTGCTGGATAAGTTGGCGGTTCATTCCGCTGTGGCGATCCCGGATTAATAAAGGGATTAAGCTCAAAAGAAAATGAATGAATGAATTAAGTGCATTTTTGTACCTTGCGTTTCACTGATTTCCAGTGTTACTGGTTAAACAAATTTGTTAATTGTTGCTGAAATGTAAGACATCTGAACAATATAATAAGACAGCAACAAGGATTTGAAAGCTCAAACATCAAAAAATGTTGCGTGGTCCACTTGGTTCAGAAAGTGTTGAAAGGTATTTTATAAAAATCTTGTAATTTGCCTTTAACACTGTATGTCAGCTTCTCCAGAGCAAGATTGCTAGTGATTTCTTTAATCCACTGGCCACAGGTTGGGCTCTAAGTTTTTTTTCCAATTTAAAGCAATAACACGCTTCGCTTGGAGTAAACTAAAATCTAATAGTTTGCTTTTGCTTGTGTTCAGTTCCAGGTTTACACAGTAATCAGTTGAAGTCAGAATATTACCCCCCCTGAATTATCAGCCCATCTGTTTATTTTTTTCCCCAATTTCTGTTTAATGGAAACCCATTTCTTCAATACATTTCTAAACATAATAGTTTTAATAACTCATTTCTAATAACTGATTTAATTTATCTTTGCCATGATGACTCTTTTAAATATCATCTATTCACATCTAAGATGTCATATTTAACCATACATTTGTATTTATTTGAATGATCTGATTTTTCCATATATTTAAAAATATTACATTATTTTTGCCTAAAATACATTGAAACCAAAATGTCCAATGGGTGGCGCCAAATGTGTATCTTTGTCACTGAATTGGTCATTCAGATTCATTCGAATCGGCTCATTTATAAAGGTGCGTTTGACCTAAAGCACGGCTGCAGATTAGCCGAGTGCAGGCGGGGGCGGAGTTGAAAACGGAGCTGTCAAGCCGGCTGAGCGGGACACTTCGGGGCTCAAAGTTGCTGCAGTCATGATGACCGATCACATGGCGTGATCATTCATTCATTCATTCATTCATTTTCTTTTCGGCTTAGTCCCTTTATTAATCCGGGGTCGCCACAGCGGAATGAACCGCCAACTTATCCAGCACGTTTTTACACAGCGGATGCCCTTCCAGCCGCAACCCATCTCTGGGAAACATCCACACACACTCATTCACACTCATACACTACAGACAATTTACCCAATTCACCTGTACCACATGTCTTTGGACTGTGGGGGAAACCGGAGCACCCGGAGAAAACCCACGCGGATGCAGGAAGAACATGCAAACTCCACACAGAAACGTCAGCTGACCCAGCTGAGGCTCGAACCAGCGACCTTCTTGCTGTGAGGTGACAGCACTACCTACTGCTCCACTGCGTCGCCCTGGTGTGATCATTTATTTATTGCAATAACAACAAAAGATTGACAGTACAAATAAAGCAGAATACAGTCTCTACAAACTATAGTTCATTTTTAAACAATAAGGGAATTATGAATTAAATTTAAGTAGCCTACATAACAAACGCATGAGAAATAAGGGGAAAACGAGAGGGCACATAAAAAGGAAATGTACATAGTATGTAAATACTATAATTAAATAAATATATTTAAAAGATTTTTACCAAGTGATTCATTCTGAAGCTGAAAGCTCTATTTTTCCTTTCATTATGATTGCATGTAATGTATAATGAAGTAAACAAAAGACTTGACTTCTTTTCATAGCTTTCAAGTGATGTGTGCATTTCTGTGCTTGGCAGGTTTATATTCTGGACTGACTGGTACCGTCCTGCGAAGATCATGCGGGCCTGGGGTGACGGTTCACATGCTCAATCCATAGTGAACACCACTCTCGGCTGGCCCAACGGCCTGGCCATTGACTGGAGGTGAATCAACACAACAATACAGAATTCGGTTATGCTCATATAACTTTATAATATCAAATATAATTTAAGGCCTTGAATAGTCTTAAAAATATTGTGTTGTGGGTCTTAAATGATTTTAAACAGGTCTTAATTTTTCTATGTCCTTTTAATGCAACCCAATTGGGCCAACACCCATCCAATCACCAACAATCCACCTTAATAAAACCTATAACAAAACCTTTATTCATTAACTCTATTTACCAATATGGTTTAATCATCTTCCATACAATGATATTTGTTAATAGTTGTGAATGAGGACACTCATTTACAGAGTGTTGTGAACACATGTAATTTATTATAATTTTTTAAAACCTGTCAATGATTTTTAAGGAAACTGTTAGGAACCAGATTTTGCTTGTTTTGATAAGTCATTTAAAATATATGTCTAAGAAATAACTAACTTTGAATTTGTCTTTGATAGGGTTAAGTAAAAATCGTTTCCACTTGCTCAACCATTACAAAAAGTTATTGTAAAAGTCTGAAATTTCATTCATAATAAAATATAATGTAAATAGACCATTATTGTAAATTTAAAGAATGTCAATAGATCATAATTGTAAATGTAAATACAGTAGTCCCTCGTGTCGCAGGTGAGGGATCACACGGACACAGAGAGGCAATGAAAATCCCCGTAGGGGTGTTTATTTAGGGAGTGGAACAAGGAAAAGGTACGTTGGGATGTGCAGGGCGGTGAGTTCTGTGTCCAAAGGGGTCCGGTGAGCTCGTGCAGTGAAGTGCCGGTCAGGGTGCCCAGTGGAAGAGGGAGAAGTGAGCTTAGGTCCTGCTGTCATTCTAGTTGTGCTTCGCCGCCAACATTGACGGCGTGGTTTAAATACCCCTCTTCCAATGGGTCGCAGCTGTTCCTGATCAGCACGTGATGAGTCGTGATTATGGTGAGGGAGACGTTTCCATGGCGACGCTGAAGCCACACTGGCAGGTCTGCCACACTCGCTATAACGCAGTTCACCTTTTGCTGTTTCGCGAATTTCTTTTCCTTTTTTTTTTACAGCACATTGTGTTCTGCATCCCAATTAGCTGTAGACCAATCAATCTCATCCGTGTCTCCTCTACAGTACAGAATGCAGAATGCTTGCCAAATTAGCATAAATCTTTGATCGCTAGCAGTGTGAGTTCCAACATGGATGCAAAAAGGGTTGTAACTGTCTGCAGCAAGACCATCGTAAAACGCAGCGCCATGCATTTTGTAACTGTAAACATAGGTTTATATCAGGGTATGCACACCGGCACCGCAAGTCAGTGGCTATCTGCTGTGCTCAGCTACAACTCAGGACACTGTTCATATTTCTGCCGCCCCACAGAGCGCCGTCTGATTACTTTCATTTGAAATGACATGCGAATATGTGCGCATCCGGTGTACGTTACATCCAACTGTCATGTGCGTGGTGCATCCGGGCACTGCTTTAGTTTTGTAGATCAGTGACTGCAGGAAAAAGAACATTACGCTGGATGCCAACATTATACGCACACTTTTTTGCTAACATCGATGAATGTTTGCGCAAGGTTTTGATCTTTGGTTTCATTCTACTGGACTTATTTTTCTGCGAAAGTTGAGAAAAGTGTATACAGTGTGTAATAAGGGGTTTTACAGCCTTAAAACATCTATAATAATTGTAAAAAATTAAGCTGACTACTTTGCGGATTTCACCTATTGCGGGTTATTTTTAGAATGTAACTCCCGCGAGTAACGCGGGACCACTGTAATGTAAATAGACCATTCAATAAATTACATAATGGTCTTCTATAGATCTTAAAAAGCCTTAAATTTGACTTGGTAAAATCTGCAGTAACCCTGTCATAATACCCCAAACGATAATCCATCTCTGATTCATTCATACAGTAAATCTGTCTTATTTGGTTTAACTTTGATGGCTTTCTAAATCCGTGACTCATCATTGTTTGTTTATTTGTGTGTACGGTGCTCACCCTCTCCTCATAATCTTCTTAAAATGAATGATCTGCTGTAATCCAGCTCTCAGTCTTCATGTGTCATTATCATGTGTGTCCTCTCAGTGCCATGCGCTTGTATTGGGTGGACGCCTTCTTTGATAAGATCGAGCACAGCAACTTTGATGGACAGAACCGCTTGTCTTTGGACCGAATCACTCAGATCTCACACCCGTTTGGACTTACTGTTTTTGGAGGTGGGTTTATGAGTTGACGTATTGTTCTGTTTATTATACTGTGTCTGTCTGTCTGTCTGTCTGTCTGTCTGTCTGTCTGTCTGTCTGTCTGTCTGTCTGTCTGTCTGTCTGTCTGTCTGTCTGTCTGTCTGTCTGTCACATCTATTGTTCGTTTGTTTGTTTAAATTACCTCTCTGCCTGTCATTCCTTCCTTCCTTTCTTCCTCCATTTATTCAATCATTCTATCTATCTATCTCTATCTATCTATCTATCTATCTATCTATCTATCTATCTATCTATCTATCTATCTATCTATCTATCTATCTATCTATCTATCTATCTATCTATCTATCTATCTATCTATCTATCTATCTATCTATCTATCTATCTATCTGTCTGTCTGTCTGTCTGTCTGTCTGTCTGTCTGTCTGTCTGTCTGTCTGTCTGTCTGTCTGTCTGTCTGTCTGTCTGTCTGTCTGTCTGTCATTCATTCATTTGATCTATCTGTCATTCATTCACTCATTCATTTGATCTATCTGTCATTCATTCATTCATTCATTCATTCATTCATTTGATCTATCTGTCATTCATTCATTCATTCATTCATTCATTCATTCATTCATTCATTCATTCATTCATTCATTCGATCAATTGTCATTCATTCATTCATTCATTCATACATTTGATATGTCATTCATTCATTTGATCTATCTATCTGTCATTCATTAATTCATTCATTCATTCACTCGTTCATGAATTTTTTAATTTGATCTATCTGTCTGTCATTCCTTCCTTCCCTCCGTTCTTCATTTGATCTGTCTAATTCATTCATTTGATCTATCTATCAGTCATTTATTTGTTAATTCATTCATTTGATCTATATCTGTCTTTCTGTCATACATTCATTTAGTCAGTTTGATCTATCTGTGCCATTCATTCATTCATTCATTCATTCATTCATTCATTCATTCATTCATTCATTCATTTGTTCTATCTATCCATCTGTTCATTCATTCATTCATTCAATCAATCTAGCTCTCATTCATTCATTCATTCATTTAGTTTTCTATCTGTCATTCACTCATTCATTTATTCATTCATTCTTTCATTTGATTATCTGTTATTCATTCATTCATTCATTCATTTATTCATTCATTCATTCATTCATTTACTCACTCAATTATTAATTTATTAATTTGATCTGTTTGTCATTCCTTCCTTCATTTGATCTGACTGTCTCATTCATTCATTTGATCTATCTATCTATCTATCTATCTATCTATCTATCTATCTATCTATCTATCTATCTATCTATCTATCTATCTATCTATCTATCTATCTATCTATCTATCTATCTATCTATCTATCTATGTCATTCATTCATTCATTCATTCGATCTTTACCTGTCTGCCATACATTCGTTCAATCAATTCGTTCTATCTATTTGTCATTCGTTCGTTTGTTCGTTCGTTCGTTCATTCATTTGATCTATCTGTCATTCATTTATTCATCCATTCATTTGATCTATCTGTCATTCATTCATTCATTCATTTATTTGATTTATCTATCATTCAATCATTCATTAATTCATTCATTCACTCTGTCATTCATTTGTTCATTTGATCGAACTGTCATTCAATCATTTGTTCTGTCATTCATTCATTCATTCATTCATTTATTCATTTGATCTATCTGTCTGTCAGTCTGTCTGTCAGTTAATTTGTTAATTTGTTAATTTGTTTGTTCTCTCATTTATTTGTTCTATCTATCTCTATTGTTCATTCATACAAGTTCAAGTTCATTCTTGAATGAATGAACTATTCTATCTATCTATCTATCTATCTATCTATCTATCTATCTATCTATCTATCTATCTATCTATCTATCTATCTATCTATCTATCTATCTATCTATCTATCTATCTATCTATCTATCTATCTATCTATCTATCTATCTATCTATCTATCTATCTGTTTTTCTTTCTCTTTCTTTCTTTCCTCCTATTTCTTGACATGTGACTGACTTTTAATAGACAGCCTAAATGAAACCCACTGACTGACGTAATGTTCATTTCGCTCTTCCCTGATGTCTGTCAACAACACAATGTCATCTTAAACACGCTAGCCTTAATGCCTCCTTTAGTGATTGTCGTGTTTGGTTTTTGTGAAATGACTTCTTTAAACCTCAGTGTAGTTCATCTGCTCAGCGCTGAAAGATTGAGGGGCAGAAGTCAGAGTTCATGGACTGGTATTTCTCAGAGATGCCCTGCTCGATTATTTTAATGAATTTTGCTGGTCCAGGTTATGTGTACTTCACTGACTGGCGGCTGGGTGGAATCGTGAGGGTCCGTAAAACAGATGGAGGAGAGATGATGACTATTCGCAGAGGGATCAGCCACATCATGCATGTCAAATCTTTCAACGCCGACTCGCAGATTGGTGAGAGTCATTTTTGGGATTTTTAAATATTGGCCATCTGCACAAAGAGGCTTAAAGACACAAATACAGCAAATAAAAACAATCAGAATAGTTTAGTAATACAGTTGGTGAAATTGACCTGTTATTTTCTTATATATATATATACTCTAACAATAATCAACAACACAAAAATAGCACCAACTAATTCTTTCAACAATAAATTTAAAGGGATAGTTTACGCAAAAATGAAAATGTGCTTACTATTTAGAAATACAGCGGGGAAAATAAATATTGAACATGTCACCATTTTTCTCAGAAAACATATTTCTAAAGGTGCTGTTGCCCTGAAATGTTCACCTGATGTTGATAGCAACAATAGAAATCCATATATCCAAAGACAAATCTAATTAGTTTACAAATTAAGTTATGCATAATAAAATGAAATAACACAGGGAAAAAGCATTGAACACATGAAGAAAGGGAGCTGTATTCATTTAGAAAAAAGTCCAGCATCTTCAGTCCAACATCTTCATTTGCAGGATGATGAAGATGAAACCAGGGTGGACATTTCAGCAAGACAATGATTCAAAACACAGCCAAGGAAACTCTCAAATGCGTTCAGAGAAAGAAAATCAATCTGTAGAATGGCCCAGCCAATCACCTGACTTGAATCCAATAGAATAATATTTTTTTTTGTTTTGTTTTATTGTCATGTTTTTTATTGTTTGGGTTTTTACCAAAATCAGGTTCAATTCCATGTTAACAGCTTCTTTAATAATATTATTCCCAGGTAAAACATATGACGTGTTCAGTACTTATTTTCCCAGCTCAGTATAAAATGGTTCCAAACCTTTACAAGTTACTTATTTCTGTTGAACACTAAAGATGATATTTTAATCATTTTTAAATACCGGTAACCATTGACTTCCATAGTTGGAAAAACAAATACTATGTATTTCAATGGTTACAGGTTTACAACATTTTTTAAAATAGCTTCTTTTTTGTTCAACAGAAAAAAAGAAGGTTTGTGACAAGTGAAGGATGATTAAATGATGACAGAATTTAAAATTTTAGGTGAACTACATATTTAGGTGCTCACATTGACAAATACAATAAAAAGTGTTCAGTGTTATGTAGGCTCTCATTATTCAATTATATTAGACTAGTATAAAATAAGAATGAATTGATAATGTTCCCATTTGTATGAATGGTAACACTTTACAATAAGGTTGTATTAGTTAATGTTAATTAATGCATTTACAAACAATGAACAATACTTTTATTACAGTGTTTACTCATCTTTGCTAATGTTAGGTAATAAAAATAAAGCTGTTCATCATAACTGACTAATGATAACAAGCTTGAATTTTATTTTTAACAATGCATTAGTTAATGTTGCACTTTAATTAAGCCTTATGTACTGTTGGGGATATTTTCATCCACTTTGGGGTGATTTTGAGTCTTAATTTGGCCACAACGTTTTCTGTGTTTCAGCTAGCAGAATGATTTTTGGTGACAAATCTCATCTTGACACATATTTTGAGAAAATGCTTAAAAAAAAAAAAAAATAAAATAACTCAACGATACACCCTGGGCAAATTTACTACCCTTTTTATGTTAACATCCACTGAATTAAACTGCTGTAAAGATGCATCAGATTAATATTTTTGAACCTTTTATCTAAGTCATGTGAAACAACATTGCCTTCGATGCATTGGTTTTGATTATTTGTCATTTTTTTTTCCCTAATTTACTGTTGGTGGCTGTTTTTGCCGCATTGACTTCCATTATAACCACATATTATTGAATGCAAAACCATGACACCATATAATCATGCATTTTTTATTGTTGGTGGTTTTCCCTGTTGGGCAGAGGTCAAATTGTAATTTTTACTGTTGATCATCAATTGGCACCATTAACCCTTTAAGCCTGTGCATAAAAAAGCTAAGTTTCTGGATTTTATATGGAGTATAACAGCAAATTAAAGTGTGTATGTGCGTCTGTGTGTGTGAGAGAGTGTGAGAGTGACCTTTACGCACTTACCTTGATGTGTCTGAGTAAACAAAAACAAAGATTATGTATTTATGCACCATCAAATGTGGTTATAAAAAAGCCAATGTTGTTACTAATCGTTCACATTTACAAGACTGTGATAAAAACCCAATCCACAACTACTTTTTATATTAAAAATACGTCATTTTGTTTTGTATTTTTTCACCAAATCAATGACAACATTTGTGAACTTAAATTAAAAAATCAAGTTAAATTAAGTTAATATCTTGTAAATTTCTATGCAATTCAGTAGTTTTGATCACGACTGAGGTTGACTAACAGATTTATGTAAAAAAATTTAAAAATAATAATTATCTGATGCATTTTTACAGCAGTTTAATTCAGTGGATGTTTTCATCCCGAACATAACAAAAGGGTAGTGAATTTGAACAATGGTTAATAAATGCTGTACAAGGTTGTTCATTAATAGTTCATGTTAGTAAATACATGAACTACTGAAACCGTATTGTAAAGAGTGACTGTTTGACTTATGTGTGTTGAGTAATCAATATGCATTGCTTTTTTTTACTGGCAACAGGGTTTAACTTCTGCAGCCGGCAAACTAACCCAAACGGAGACTGCAGTCACTTCTGTTTCCCAGCACCAAACTCCCAAAGAGTGTGTGGCTGTCCGTATGGAATGAAGCTGGAAGCCAATCAGCAGACGTGTGTTGATGATCCGTCAAACGAGCCGCCGACTCTTCAGTGTGGCTCCAACTCTTTCTCATGCGCTAATGGGAGATGCGTCCCACACAGCTACCAATGTGACGGCGTCGATGACTGTCACGATAACAGCGACGAGGCCCACTGCGGCGCTCATAGTAATGTTTTTTTATTTATGCTCTATACAAATGTTTAGGTCACACTTTATTTTGATGGCCCGTTTGTTGAATTTAAGTTACATTGCAACTACATGCCATTTTATTCTCATTAGATTATAAGTAGACTGTTAGGTTGCAGTTAGGGTTAGTGTAAGTTGACATGTACTTGCCAAGTTTCTTATAGTCAGTTAAATGTCTGATGACATGGCAATATCAAAAGATATTAAGCAGACAGTCTACTAATACTCAAATGGACCATCAAAGTGTTACCAATGTTTAAGCTGGAGCCCAAAATCAGTCCTCTAATATATTTTATATGTTATATACAGTATAGCCAGTAGCAAAAAAATACATTGTATTGGTTAAAATAATAGATTTTTCAGTAACACTTAAAAATAATGGTTAATGTATTTACTGATAAAAACTAAGTATGAATTTTCTAGTCATTAATATTAACAACTAACGTTGTTTAACTTAAATAACATTAACTAACATTAACAAAGATGAAGAAATTAAACAAATAAATGTTTTACTAATAGTTTGTTCAATAGTTTGTTCATGTTAGTAAATACATTAACTAATGGACCATTATTTTAAAGTGATTCTGGTTTTTATTTTATGCCAAAAATCATTGGAATATTAAGTATAGATCATGTTCCGTAAAAACATTTATTCAATTTGATACTGTAAATATATAAAAAGCTTAATTTTTAGTAACACTCATTACTAAGAACTTAATTTGGACAACTTTAAAGATGATTTTCTCAATATATTTTATTTTTTTGAACCCTCATATCTTATGACCTTATATGAACACATATATACAATGAAAGCTAATATATTTGAAATTATTTGTAATTCCAATGGTTAAAAACTGTATGAAAGTTGCCTGTTTTGCAATATTTCAAAATATATGTTGCATATATGATATATAATTTATGATGTCATAAATTTAATTTGCATATATTGCCATATATCAGATTTTTGTGGGTATGGCAATATAGATATACAGTTGAAGTCAGAATCATTAGCCCCCCTTTGATTTTTTTTTTTTATATTTCCCAAATTAAGTTTAACAGAGCAAGGAATATTTTCACAGTATGTCTGATAATATTTTTTCTTCTGTAGAAAGTCTTATTTGTTTAATTTCGGCCAGAATAAAAACAATTTTACATTTTTTAAAAGTCATTTTAAGGTCAAAATTATTAGCCCCTTTAAGCTATATATTTTTTCGATAGTCTACAGAACAAACCATCATTATACAATAACTTGCCTAATTACCCTAACCTGCCTAGTTAACCTAATTAACCTAGTTAAGCCTTTAAATGTCACTTTAAACTATATAGAAGAGTCTTGAAAAATATCTAGTCAAATATTATTTACTGTCATCATGAAAAAGATAAAACAAATCAGTTATTATAAATGAGTTATTAAAACTATTATGTTTAGAAATTTGTTGAAAAAAAATCTTCTCTCCGTCAAACAGAAATTAGGGAAAAATAAACAGGGGGGCTGATAATTCTGACTTCAACTGCATATATACTAATATAAGAGGGCTAATAAATTTGACCTTAAAAAGGCTTTTAAAAAATTAAAAACTGCTTTTATTCTAGCAGAAATAAAACTTTCTCCAGATGAAAAAAATATTATAGGACATACTGTGAAAATTTCCTGGCTCTGTTTGACATAATTTGGGGAAATATTTAAAAAAGAAAAAAAATTAATAATTCTAATAATCTGACTAATAATTCTGAATTCTTACTTCAATTCTGACTACAATGATGACCATGTTATTTTACATTTGACTGTTCAATTTCTGTACATGAACACTGTTAGACTCCCTAGAAAACCACAAAGCACTGCCTGTTTATTAAATTTTGCTTGAATTTATTATAATTTATGCTTATCCACTGCAAAGAAAAGGACTTGACCATCCCAGTCGGTTGAAATGAATGAAATAGAGCTATTCAAATCATCTGGTGAAATTATATTCATATCGCAATGCACTGTATAATGTAATAAAACAAAATATGCCAATGGCAGCAACTAACAAGCAAAGTAAATTACGTTTACGTCATGCAGTTTTACATTCTCTGGAAATTGCACCCATGAATTCTGCTCCCATGCTCTAATCTCTGAGCTATTGGAATGCACTAAACGTTATGGTTTTTGTTTTTTTTTGACGTTTTTATAAGTCTTTTTTTATTTACAGTGAAAATTATTTATATTCTATACAAATGTAAACCTGGAGCACAACATCAGTCTTCTATTGCACAGTTATGTTTTGCCAGTAGCTCAAAAATACATAGTTTGATTTAAAATTATTGACATTTAGTAAATTTGATACTAGGGCTGAACAATATACGTGTAACATTTGAGCTTTGATGTCTGAATGTTTATATCCGCAATAGTCACATCGCAGGATTAGATTATTTATTAAAGATTAAACGATAAAGATATTATTAAATATTATTTAAAAAAAATATTTATACAGTGGTGACCATACTACTTTATGTTTGATAGTTACATTTTTGTACTTGAATACTGCTAGACTCCCTAGAAAACCATAAAGCACTGTTTATTTGCACTCATAGAAAATGACTTGATCGTCCCAGTTACTGAAATCTTTATAAATAGAGTTATTCAAATCATATGGTGAAATTATATTCATATCGCAATTTACCTCGCAGCAAAAATGTTAGATTTTTCCCAATATCGTGCAGCCCTATTTGATACTGTAAATATATCAAAGCTTTTGATTAGTCTTTTTTTATTTACAGTGAAACTAAACCTAATTCCCTTTCTATACTGGCTCACAGATAACACTTGCTCGCCCACTGCCTTCACCTGTGCCAATCAGCGCTGCGTGCCCAGAAGCTGGCACTGCGACGGACACAATGACTGTTTTGATGGCAGTGACGAGAGGGACTGTTCCACTCAGACCCCTGGCACATGCCCGGCAGACCAGTTCAGCTGTGCCAACCATTACTGCATCCCTCGCACTTGGCTTTGTGACACCGACAACGACTGCGGAGATGGATCAGATGAAAACAACTGTGGTGAGGCTTCGCACACTCTTATGTTTTTAAGTCTACATTTTATTTCTTTTATACATTTAGATACACACAACATTGGAAACAATTAAGAGAATGATGTAACATTTACGATTTATAGTTATGTGTTTGAGTAAAACTTAATTTTAGTTTCATGCTCTCTTATTTTTCCCGATTGCACTGAATTGTGTTTGTATATATAGTTATATGTATGTGTGTGTGTATTTGTTGTCACTTCTTTTTCTAGATTCGATTGGCACGTGTTACCCTGGTCAGTTTCAGTGTCCAGACCATCGCTGCATTGACCCCAATTATGTGTGTGATGGAGACAGAGATTGTGCTGATGGTGCGGATGAACAAGGCTGTGGTAAGAATTCATTTTATGCAATTAAATCAATGGTTAACTCATAAATATGCTCAATTATTACTTCTACTTTCTTTAGGCCAGATCCAGATTATTTAATGAGATTAAGAGAAATCTGACAGTATTTCAGCCTTATTTTTTTTTTTTTAAACATTTATATTACCAGAAAAACCTCTTTTTGAATTGAGATTTGATTGAGATTTGTAATCTCTTTTCCAAGAGTGTCCTGGATGAACAAACAATAAATATCATAGACAACAAAGATCTACACAAAATATAATTAAATGAATACACCATATACAGTTGATATCAGATGTTTACATACACTCTAAAAAAAGGAACATAAAAGATTTTTTAAAAAGTGTCTGATGGTAAATCATACTAAATGTTTACTATTTTAGGTCCGTTAGGATTACCTAAATCATTTATATTTGCTAAATGCCAGAATAATGAGAGATTTTTTTTTGAGAATTCAAAAAAAGAGTCAAAAGTTTACATACATTTCCTTGGTATTTTTTTTTAGCTTTGCTTTTAAACTGTTTAACTTTGGTCAAATGTTTTGGGTATCCTTCCACAAGGAATTTTGGACCATTCCTCTTGACAGAATTGGTGTAACTGAGTCAGATTTGTAGGCTGTCTTGCTCGCACAAGCTTTTTTAACTCTGCCCACAAATTTTCTATAGGATTGAGTCAGGGCTTTGTGATGGCCACTCCAAAACATTCACTCTGTTGTCCTTGAAGCACTTTTGAACTAATTTGGCAGTATGCTTAGGGTCATGGTCTGTTTGGAAGACCCATTTGTGGCCACGTTTTAATTTCCTGGCTGATGTCTTGAGATGTTGCTTCAGTATTTCTACATAATGTTCTTTCTTCATGATGCCATCTATGCTGTGAAGTGGACCAGTCCCTCCTGCAGCAAAACAGCCCCACAACATGATGCTGCCGCCCCCATACTTCACACTTGGGATGGTGTTCCTAAGCTTGTAAGCTTTCCCGAAGTCCTCCAAATGTAACACTGGTCATTATGGCCAAACAGTTCAATCTTAGTTCCATCAGACCACAGGACATGTCTCCAAAAATTATTCATTTTCCCAGTGTAATTTAGCAAATTGTAATCTGGCTTTTTTGTTGATTCTGGCTTATTGATTTTCCCATGTTGTCACAAGGAAGCAGTGTGTTTGAGGTTTTCCTTAAGTACTATTCTACAGTTGTGCCTTCAATTAATTCAAATGTTGTCAATTAGCCAATCAGAAACTTCCAAAACCTTGACACCATCATCTGAGCTTTTTCAGAGGCATAATAATCTTATTGTATGTAAACTTGACTTTCAAGAAAAGTTATAACAATTTCTCAAATAATCTCTCTCATTATTCTGCTGTTAAGCATAACAGAAACAAATTTGATAATCCCAACTTACCTAAAAGAGAAAAAGTTTAGTCACATTAACATCTGACTTTTTTTATGGTTATGTGCCTTTTTATACAGTGTATGTAAACTTCTGATTTCAACTGTAATTGTACCTCCAAAACACATCCAGGCTCCAAATAAAAAGGTGCAATAAGATTGTAAATTCTTTAAGACATAATACATTTGTATCTAATAATAATAAAATTATATTATAGTTCAAAATTCATAGAGCAAATATCTTAGCATTGGCAGCTAAAAGATGGTAAGTGTAAATCATGCAACAAAAATGTCTATCCACCTGCTCACAAATGAATTGTAAATAGCTTTCAGAATAAGAGTTCAGATGATTAATAAAAGCATCCACATTTAATTAATCAAGAGAGAAGTATGTACAGATCAAGCAGTGTTTTTGAGGTGTTCGAAAATTAAATATATGACAATTTTATATCACAGCATTTTTTGGAATTGTTTAATAACATAAATAGTTTTGCTGTGTGTTTGTGTGTATTTTTTGCTATTACCTTGGCTAGTGTAGGCCATCACAAATAAACAAAGATGACTCTATGGCCTCTATTTTGTGCTTATTCTCTTAATGAGTTATGGGTGTGTTTTGCGAATAATATGCATTAAAGCAAAGAGTCTTATCTCCCATTCCCTTAAAGAGTCAGTTGTGTCGCCCATAGTAAGTGGAAAAACTGAGTGCTTCACTAGTGATAAAACAGTTAAACGGAGCATCTGCAGCGAGAATAAAGAATGAGCATCCTCCATTCAGTCTCTTAACTTTCTCTCTCCCTTTACTTTTACTCTTTACTTTACTCCTTTACTTTCATGGATGAGGAAATGGTGGAAACTCACTCCACTGAAGACATCCATCAGCCTACATATTTAATTTCATTTGTTAAGCGCAGAGATTTGTTTCAAAACTATTTCTAAATTCAGTTCTAATTTCCAGCAAACGAATAAATGAACAATAATAGCAAAGTCAAAAGACTGAGTTATATCCAAACACATGTTCTATTCTTATGCCCCATATGGTGATGCATACGTCTCCAAAACTCGACAGGTGGACAAATCTAAACTTGTTTTCATTAAAGCAAATATAATATAATATAATAATAACATTATACAAATGCAGATTGTTATGAATAAACATTTTGCGCTGGTTTGAAAATAGCAACAAATTGCGCCATACAGGTCTTGCGTCTTATTGCGCCGGGTGTAGGATAGAGCCCTCTATCTGCCAGTCCCTGTCTTATTAAGTAATTCACTGAATGATTAAAATGATTTGTTCAAAACAGCTAATCCATTTAGAATCAAAGCAAGTTACTGGCTGCGTCCGAAACCGCCTACTACTCAGTAGGTACTGCATTTGACTTTAAACGTACTACTCGGCCGTTAGAAAAGTACGTTCTATACAGTATGAATGTAAGCAGTATGAATGGAATTCGGACATACTACATCCGCCATTTTGTCATGGTCACGTGGCCTACCTGCGTCAGTTGCGTCGATTCATTCTCGTTCATAAATTCTCTCGCGGAGCATCATGGGATAGCGCAGCGAGCATGGGATGCGCACTTCAGAATCTCGCCGGAAGTAGTAAGTCATCCGGGTACTTCTCGCATACTCATTTTCGAATTCTATGAATTCGGACATACTACTCGGCTCACATACTGATTTTAGCGTACTGTATAGTATGGAAGTATGCGGTTTCGGACGCAGCCACTGTCTTAATGGATGGATCATTGAATCAATGACTCAATTGATTCGTTCAAACACAGATTCATTCATCCAGATGTACACATATTCTGCAAGCTAATTCTGCACACAGTGCTTTTCATAGTTACCAAAAAAATTGCAATCAAATACCTTGTAGTGCATGGGTGACCAACCCTGTTCCTGGAAATCGACCTTCCTGCAGATTTCAGCTCCAACCCTGATCAAACACACCTGAACCAATTAATTAGAACCTGTGGAGCACTTGATAATTACCGGCAGGTGTGTTTGATATGGGCTGCAACTGAAAACTGCAGGAAGGTCGATCTCCAGGAATAGGGTTGAGCACCCCTGTTGTAGTGTATGTAATATAATTAAATCTGTATCACATTTTTAGATTTGCCTTGTTTATTTTAATATGAGTGTTTCTTGCTCTTCTGTTCACCAGTGTACAACTGCACAGCGTATGAGTTTAAGTGCGCAAACGGCCATCAGTGTGTGAACTCGTACTACAGATGTGACGGCGTTTTTGACTGCAATGACCGCTCTGATGAATCTGGTTGTCGTAAGTATATTAAGTATATTAGACTTGCTTCAAACATATTTAAGTTTTTACTGTTTACCGTTGAACGCAAAAGAAGATATTTTGAAGAATGTTGGAAACTGTAACCACTGACGTGCATAGTAGGAAAAACAAATACTATATAAAATTGATGGCAGAATTTTAGTTTTTGAGTGAAGTATGTCTTTAATGAATCTCATCAGCCTCAGAAAGCTTGTATTATATGTTGATATTATCTTATATTTATTTATCATGACCTTTTGACCCCTCCAGCCACTAGGCCTCCGGGCATGTGCCACCATGAGAGTGAGTTTCAGTGCCAGTCGGACGGCAGCTGTGTGCCAGTGAACTGGGAATGTGACGGTCATCCGGACTGTGAGGACGGGTCAGACGAGCACCACGCCTGTCCACCGCGCACCTGTCCCACCACGCAGTTCCGCTGCGACAACGGCAACTGTGTTTACCGCGGCTGGATCTGCGATGGAGATAACGACTGTCGGGATGGGAGCGACGAGCGGGACTGCCCCACGCCACCGTTTCGCTGTCCCAGCTGGCAGTGGCAGTGTCCCGGGCACAGCGTGTGTGTGAACCTCAGCAGGGTGTGTGACAACACTCCAGATTGTCCCAACGGAGCCGACGAGTCCCCACTTTGCAGTAAGTCCTCACTTATATTTGACTGCAGATTTACAGCTGAGTTCTAGACTGTTGTGAGTTAGAATTTTGGAGGAAGTCTACATTTATTTGAGCAAAAATAACAGTAAAGATGGTAATATTTATGAAATGTTTTTTTTTTTTTTTATAAAAAACCTTTAGCCTTTTTTAGTGACTTTAGTGTCACAAGTTTAATGTGTTTTTTTATTTAGTTTATTCCTGTGATTTTATTATTACTCTAGTCTTTAGTGTCACAAGTTTATTCAGAAATAAGAAAAAATATATCATTTTTCAAATGTAATTTATTCCTGTGATGCATTTTTTTTTACATAATTTTTCCAGTCTTTAGTGTCACAAGTTCATTCAGAAATATTTAAAAATTAAGTTAAATTTTTTATGTAATTTTCAAAATGTAATTTATTCCTGTGATGCAAAGCTGATTTTTTTTACATAATTTCTCCAGTCTTAAGTGTCACAAGTTCATTCAGAAATATTTAAAAATTAAGTTTGATTTTTTTTATGTAATTTTCAAAATGTAATTTATTCCTGTGACGTAAAGCAGGTTTTTTTTGACATCGTTACTCTAATCAGCTGTGGTTTAGACTATTGTGAGTTAGAAGTTTTAGTGCCTTTTTTAGTGTCTTTAGTGTCACAAGTTCACTTAGAAATATTCAAAGAATTCAATTTTTTTTAATGTATTTTTTTATTCTAGTTTATTACTGTGATTTTTTTATTATTATTACTCCAGTCTTTAGTGTCACAAGTTAATTCAGAAATATTTAAAAAATAAGTTTATTTTTTTTTAAATGTAATTTTTAAAATGTAATTTATTCCTGTGATGTAAAGCAGATTTTTTTGACACCGTTACTCTAATCTTATGTTTGATTGCAGATTTACAGCTGTGTTCTATACTATTGTAGTATAACTACTACTGTGAGTTAGACGGTAATATTATTAAATTAGTTAAATAGCTGTTTTTGTTGGAATATTTATAAAATTTATAAAATATTTAAATTATGAAATTTATTCCTGTGATGCAGAGGCCTTTTTTTGGTGTCTTTAGTGTCACAAGTTCATTCTGAAATCTTCAAAGAAAATCAGATTTTTAAATTTAATTCTTTAATTGTAATTTATTCTTGTGGTGTTTATCTGATTTATTTTACATCATTACTCTAGTCTTTAATGTCACAAGTTTATTCAGAAAAATTAAAAAAATGAGAATTTTTACAAATATAATTTTTAAAATGTAATTTATTCCTGTGACGCAAAGCTGATTTTTTGAAAACATTATTATTACTCTTTAGTCTTTAGTGTCACAAGTTAGTTCAGAAATAATCAATAAATTAAAAAAATATATTAATATAATAATATTCTAATATGATGATTTAGTGAACAAGCAACATGTTTCAATTTAATATAAAGTTTTTAACAATAACAATAATGTTTTTGATCTTTTGTTTCTTAATCACCGAATCATCATATTAGAATATGGAAATTTCTTTTTTTTTTTCATATTTTATATATATTAGTGCTGCACAATATATCGTTTCAGCATCGATATCGCAATCTGTGAATGGAGGATATGCAATGTCAAGTTGGGGTTATAGTTGATCATCATAACAGTTTGTGGAGTCATCATAAAGATTTTCATTTGGATGTGCTTTAAGACCTGTGGCGGTGTACAATTTAAGCAAACTTAAACCAAGAGGTTATGAAGGTACATAAACCAAAATTAATTGTATTTAATTTTTTATACAACTCTGCACTATACAGTGTTGTTTTATCTATTATTATTACATTTCTGTACCTCAATACTGTTCGATTCTACAGAAAACTAACATTAATGTACTTGTACAATTGTATTTGTTGTATTGTACTTTATGCAGATGCTCCTCTACAGAATAATCCCAATCAATGTAAAAAACATGAAGAGTTCACACTTAGCTGATGATTTAATTTAAGCTTGTTTGGCATGCTGTCCTGGGAGAGAGCCCTGAGCTTAAGGGATCCTCGAGCCCAGGGCTTCCTCCCGTTCGTAGAGCGAGAGGGGAGCTTAAGTTTAGGTAGATCTCAAACTCCCCCGCTGCGGTAGCTAAGGAACTCTTAAGGATGAATAGAGTGAGACAGTCATATTTATTGCTTAGTCTATGGTGAATTAAGTATATCTTTGTGGGTGGAAGGAAACCGGAGGACCCGGGGGAAACCCACGCGGACACGGGGAGAACATACAAACTCCGCACATAAACGCCCGCCATCCTGCAAGGACCAGGGCTGGCAGTGTTCTTGCTGTGGGGCAACAGTGTTAACCACTGGGCCGCCGTGTCGCCCGATCTAAGAAAAGGAGGAGAAGGGGGAGGAAAGGGGGGTTTCTTCCATACGAAGATAGTAGTGGACTGGAACTGTGGTTATTTATAGTAAATGTGGGATCGTATGATTGAAGATCACGATTAGTTAATGCGAGACCAGCTGTGGTAAATCATAACCACGTGATCCTCTCGAAATTAGTTTATGTATAAACTTCACTTAATTCCAAATAGAGTTATACAAGATCTTATGAAATTATATTTATATCACTAAATAAATCGCAGACAAACTAAATATCGCAATATCCATTTTTGTCCAATATCGTGCAGCCCTAATATATATTTTTTCAGGATGTTTTGATGATTAGAAAGTTAAAAGAATCACATTTACGTTTTGTAACATTATAACAACAGGTTATTGCATTAATTTAATGCATCATTGCTGAAATAATAATTAAACAACATTAAATGGAATAAAACATTTGAAATATATTTTAGCATTGTGATATTATATTTAACATCCAAAATAGAATTTTCTTGTGGAACATTAATATTTTATTTCAAAACTCCAAAATAAAAGCTTAAAGTATTAATTCATACAATAACAATATATATAATGTTAAAATAACTTGATCCATCCATACTGTAGATTCATTTGAAATGTAAGTATCTTTAAATGGAATTGTTATAAGCATCTAAATGGTTTTCTGTTCTAATCAAACCACGCAGAGCAATTATTCACATTCAAATCTTGAAAACGAATGTTTGCTTTTATTAATGTCAATTCATGAGGCCAGTCAGTTGATTCCTGTACATGACGTATTACAGTATGCCGCCTGTGTTACAAATCCCAATGTGTCATCAAATCATGCATGTGTTTAGCTAATCTGGAAATTAACATTGAAATGATCTGTGATTTTCCTTCCATGTTGCCTTCCCTTCTCACAGATGAGCCTTTGCCAGGTAGGATAAATCCCTAATCACCCACAATCCTCTGCATGACACACTAATCTACCCCTGTGTCGCCTGCTTTACTCACTAACCGTACAGTTACCTTCAGAGTGTGGAAATATGGCAAAATTGTGTGTGTTATAGTCTAATAGATGCTTAGAGATGTAGTTTGTAGTAGTTTCTTTTGTTTTTTTAGTGTGTACAAATGGTATACAAGCACTGAATACAAGATCCAGAAATAGTAAAGAACAGATTTAAATGTTTGGGCTGGGCAATATATGCAATATTCATAATATATCTGCAACATTGTGAATATTATGATGATTCAATGCACTTTTTTAAAATAATTATTCCATTTGCTTAACGACAGCATGTTTTTCTGCATTGTTTTTGGGTGTGTATGTATATAAAATGCTTGTATATCATTCTTTGGTCAGTTTATTTAGTAAACACTAAGATTATTTGGTGTTTTTATTATTTAATATATAATATTTTAAATTGAATTGACAAATAATGGTCATTGAATGTTGTATTGGTCAATAATTACTTCATGAACTCTTGATTATTCAGCCGATTGGAATGTTATTATCTGATTGAATGGGCATTATCAATGGTTATCAGCTGATAGATATGGGCCATTAGGGGCCTTCTGCGCCTACTGGTAGGCTCAGAAGGCTGTTATCATGCATCCACATGGTTAATCAGCTATAGATCACATACGGCTGTGGCCGGAAGTTAACGAGAATTATTTATATTATTAATTAAATTTCCCATTAATTTTATTTTATTAACGTCTACACCCTACCCTAACCCAAAACCCAACCGCCACAGTAATGTAAAAACAGATCTGGATCTAGAATCTTCTCTATTAGTATAGCTGATTAACCATGTGGATGGATGATAACAGCCTTCTGCGCCTACTAGTAGGCGCAGAAGGCCCCTACTGGCCCATAACTATCAGCTGATAATCACTGATAACACCCATTCAATCGACTGATAACATTCTGAGCGGGTGAATTATTGGTCTTTCATGACCTATAATTTTGACAGAACTGTCTGTGTGACTTTTTAAGATAAATGTTTTTTTCTATGTATAATTAAACACAATTCACTATTTAGTGAACATAATATTGACTATCCTTGCATTTAATATTTTGAATTTAATTGACAAAAATGGTGGTTTGGTCACCAAAAATAAGTAAATAATTTGAATGAAAATAAAACACCCTTTTGTGTATTGTTTATGTTAAATTTACGTTAACTTCACTAGCAAAGTTTTATTTATTTTAACTTACAGATTTAAAGTAAATCTGTACAATTGACAAACTATCCATTTGCTGTTTATTGTGTATAATGTGTATAATAGTATTTTTAACTTTGGAAACTAGCTGAAATAAAACACATTTTTCTTTTTTTTTTTTTTTTTAAAGTTTTGGTTGTAGTTTTAGCTTAATATAACAACCCTGTATTGCATAAAAATGTAACGTTTATTTGGGGAAAAAAATGGTCTCAAACCTCAAAAGTCATCTAAATCAAGGGTCCCCAAACTTTTCTGCACATGACCCCCAAATAACCCCCACATTCCTCAGAGGTGGTTATAAATATACAAATGTTGCACACACTACAATAGGCCTATATAAACACGAGCATAAACACAAAATAGTGCTAAAACAGTCGAACAACCATAGGCTATAATTTATATAGTCATTTATTAATTTGTTTAATTTAATATTAACCTCACCCAATGGGACCGGTGGGCACAATGTTTTCAGCACAAGTCTATTCTTGGTTTAATTTTGGAGACCACCACTCAGAGATCATTCTCAATGTTCAGTTGTGGCCTATATTTATTTTTAGGTATTTGATTGCCAAAAATATGTCAGAAAGTTTAACCTGGTGCTATAAAATGAATCTGCTGCAGCTGACTCTATTGCTGTGTTGTTAATCTAACATAAACACACCAATCCTATGACAAAAATAATTTAAAGGGTGATGGCTTTTTATTTGCATGTTGTTGCTTTTTTATGTAACTAATAACTACTATTTTTATCTTATGTGGGTTATGGATAAAATATGGTAATTCTAATAGTTTAATGATATTTATTTGAGTTTTTAGATTAGATTAGATTAGATTAGATTAGATTAGATTCAACTTTATTGTCATTACACATGTACAAGTACAAGGAAACGAAATGCAGTTTAGGTCTAACCAGGAGTGCAATAGCAGCAAGTGCAGGATACAGGTATAAGTTATAAAGTGCAGTTATAGAAAACTATGGTGATATTTACAGATGGATGTACTATGAACATTATATACAGGTTGTGTTAGCTATAAACAGAGATTTACAATAGATGGATAGATGTACAGGTTGCTATTAATAATCAGAAGTGTGCAGATAGATAAACATAATTACAAATGTATATGTACAGTGGGTGTGTACATAATTACAAATGTACATGTGGGTATGTACAGTTAGAATAAATGAATCAGTGCAATGAATATGTGCAATTTTTAAATGTGCAAATGTTAAATAGTGCAGTGATTATGAGGAGTCTGAGTTATGAGGATAGTGGGGGTGTATCAGGGGGGCAAAGAGTCAGTGGGGCAGAGTTCAAAAGGGAGACAGCTCTGGGAAAAAAGCTGTTCCTTAGTCTGCTGGTTTTTGTCCGGGGGAGCCTGAAGCGCCTGCCAGAAGGCAGGAGAGAAAACAGTCTGTGAGCAGGGTGAGAGGAATCCTTAAGAATACTGCGTGCTCGGCGCACACAGTGTTTCCTCTGGATGTCCTCTATGGTTGGCAGTGTGGTCCCTGTGATGCGTTGGGGCAGTTTTCACCACCCGCTGCAGTGCCTTACGCTCCGCAACAGAGCAGCTTTGGAAATCACCAAGCGACCCCCTTGTCATTGTCCCCCACTTTGGGAACCACTGATCTAAATAAAAACAAAGAACCTTTTTAATACAATTTAGAGAAAATACAGTGTATGCTCAGCATAGACGAGTACACCTATACACAGATCGCTCTTTTAAATGAAAACACTGTGTAGTATGCTATACAATACAAGATATTTGCGAATATAGAGTGCATATCAGTCAGTACCAAAGCCAAAACTGGAACTAATCTAGCAAAATAACTTAATTTTATTCCGGCCAAAATAAAACAAATAAGAAAAAATATTACGGGAAATACTGTGAAAATTCCCTCTATTAAATACTCTATTAAATACCACTTAAGAAATATTTGAAAAAGAAGAAATTTATAATAATTTTGCTCTCAACTCTATATATATTCAATGAGAAATTGATGTAAATATAAATTTTACTCATTTATGCTGTGCAATTTTAATCCATATTGCCCAGCCCTACAGTAAACATCTCTTTTAATGGTTGTGTTAGCATGTTCCCAGAATACTGTGCATCTTCAAGCATGTCTATTCTTTGGATTCTCATTGATTCCCACCCTCTATGCCTTGCTGTAGATCAGGAGAGCTGCTCGGACAATAACGCGGGCTGCACTCACGGCTGCATTCAGGGCCCGTTTGGAGCCCAGTGCACGTGCCCCATGGGCTTCCAGCTGAGCAACGACTCTAAGACGTGTGAGGACATTGATGAATGTCACCCGCCGGGCGTCTGCAGCCAACACTGCTTCAATGAGAGAGGCTCCTTCCGCTGCCACTGTCAGGAGGGATACACGTTGGAGGCTGACACACGCACATGCAAAGCCTCAGGTTTGTGTTTTTACTAATATCTGACAGATATTAATGGTCATGGGCAGGCTCCAGCGGCCAACTGGACATCCTGGGTTACAACAGACAAGACCAAATTACACATACACTACCAGTCAAAAGATTTTTATCCGATTTTACCCCTTTTGAATTTTTTTTTCTTTTTTAAAAATTTACCAAATGATGTTTAACAGAACAAGGAAATTTTCACAGTATGTCTGATAATATTTTTTCTTCTGGAAGAGTCTTATTTGTTTTATTTCGGCTAGAATAAAAGCAGTTTTAAATTTTTTAAAACCCATTTTAAGGTCAAAATTATTAGCCCCTTTAAGCTATATTTTTTTCGATAGTCTACAGAACAAACCATCATTATACAATAACTTGCCTAATTACCCTAACCTGCCTAGTTAACCTATTTAACCTAGTTAAGCCTTTAAATGTCACTTTAAGCTGTATAGAAGTGTCTTGAAAAATATCTAGTAAAATATTATTTACTGTCATCATGGCAAAAATAAAATAAATCAGTTATTAGAAATGAGTTATTAAAACTATTATGTTTAGAAATGTGTTGAAAAAAATTTCTCTCCGTTAAACAGAAATTGGGGAAAAAAATAAACAGGGGGGCTAATAAATCAGGGGGTTGAATAATTCTGATTGCAACTGTAAGTTTCTTTGATGTTTTTGTGGTGGAGTTTATTTAAGTTTTTCTGAAACGATGAGTCACTCATAAATGCCCTTATAAAGTCCTTTAATTAATATTTTGAAATACGGCCATTCAGCTCACCAAGGATGTGTTGAATTAATCAAAAGAAGACTGAAAAAAAAAAAGACTTAAGATTTGCTTGATAAAATACTCTTAATAATTTGATAATTAAAGTCAATTTTACTAATCTTATATCAAGTACAATTAACTTGTCAATATCATGTAAACTTTACTTAACGAAGATAAAGTCAAAGTTAATTGATTATCTTTAATTTTATTTTATTTTAACGAATCAAGTAAAGTTACGTTTTTTTGTCGAATTAAATAAATTAGTTGCAATTAGTAGATTTTTATATTTTCTTTCTGTAAAATTTTCACTTCCATATGGTTATTTGGCTGTATTGAGATTTGAAAGGTTTTAGATTTGACAAAAGTTACGCAGGAACTTTTCGATATTAAATCAAGTAAAACATTTTTTTTAAGTAAAGATACAGCATCTAACCATGCATTCGTTTTTTTTTGTAATGATTATTCAAATTATATTATTCAATATTAAAAATGTTACTTCTAGTTATCTAGTTCATTCTCATTAAATCATTGACATGTAATGTTACAATTTAAATATTAGGACAGTAAGTTTATTATATTTTATCACTCTAAAAATTTTTTTTTTTCAGTTTACAGTAAAAACTGTAAAATATATAAATGAGTGTATGTATGTATGTAAAGTTGAAGTCAGAATTATCAGCCTCTCTTTGATGTTTTTTTCTTTTATAAATATTTCCCAAATGATGTTTAACAGAGCATGGAAATTTTCACAGTATGTCTGATAATATTTTTTCTTCTGTAGAAAGTCTTATTTGTTTTGTTTCGGCTAGAATAAAAGCAGTTTTTAATTTTTTATGAACCATTTATGGTCAAAATTATTAGCCCCTTTAAGCTACAGAACAAACCATCGTTATACAATAAATTGCATAATTACCCTAACCTGCCTAGTTAATCTAATTAACCTTTAAATGTCACTTTAAGCTGTATAGAAGTGTCTTGAAAAATATCTAATAAAATATTATTTACTGTCATCATGGCAAAGATAAAATAATTTAATAATTCTAATAATTCTGACTTCAACTGTGTATTTATATATGAGCAATTCCATGCAAATGTCAACCTTGCTATGAAAACAATTAAGCAAGTATTTTACATTACTTTAAAAATAGTTCAAATGTCTCTGCTAGTGTTTTCAAACTATTATATTTGATTTATAAAAGTCACACAAGTTGCGATTTTACATCTGTTGCATCCATAACGGAGAGATGTCACAATTATAATGGAGCTTTTCCCTCATAAATGCAAAAATGTCAAAAAAAAAAAAAAAATCATGTTTGTTCTATAGTGAGCCGACTCTTATCCTTTTGATTAGCATCATTTCTTTTAGGTTGTGTAGTTTAATTCACACAATTTCTACAAAGTATGTCGTAAACTGTAAACTCGCAAACTTTTTTTGTCACATCCATAACGCATGTTTATTTTCCCCATTTAAAATCTAAAACATGTTTACAGATTCATATTTTTTTGCTCCCATAACTCTGTGGTTAGTCATTTTGGAAAATATAAACAGTTGCTTCAATATAATGTTAACATACTTTCTATGTGAATTTATGTTTTGAGCAATTCCATACAAATGTCAACCTTGCCATGAAAAAAATTAAGTTTTCGCCAAAATAGCAAAACCGTTTCTGCATTTTTTGTGTAGACTTGTATTTTACAGTGCTTTAAAAATACTCAAAAATGTCTCTGTTAATGCTTTCAAACAATTATACTTGATTTACTAAAGTCAGACAAGTGGCAATTTCATATCTGTCACATTCATAACGAAGCTTTTTCCTCATAAATACAAAAATGTAAAATCAAACAAAATCAGTCATGTTTGTTCTATAGTGAGCCGTTCTATAGTGAGCTAATCCTTTTGATTAGCATCATTTCTTTTGGGTTGTGCAGTTTAATTCACATAATTTCTACAAAGTATCCTGTATACTGTAAACTTGCAGACTTTATTTTGTCACATCCATAACGCATGTTCATTTTTCTAATTCAAAATATAAAAAATGTTTACCAATTAATATTTTTCTGCTCCCATAACTCTGTGGCTAGTTGTTTTGAAAAATATAAAGAAATGTTTCAATATAATGTTAACATATGCAAATGCAACTGCAAATGTCACATCTATGACGCTGGAATTGCTCATATATATATATATATATCCCTGAATTATTAGCCCCCCTGTTTATTTTTCCCCCCAATTTTTGTTTAATTTTTGTTTTCAACACAGTTCTAAACATAATTGTTTTAATAACTCATTTCTACACTGTAAAAAAAATTGTAATTTATTTCTGGCACCCCAGCTATATAAATAAATAATGCCCGTTAAATTACAGAAATTTACTGTAAAATAACGGACATTAAATTAGAGAAATTTCCTTAAATTTAAATTTCTGGTAATTTTTTGTAATTCAACCTCTGTTATTTTACATTAAATTTCTGTAATTTAACAGGCGTTATTTTACGGTTTATTTCCAGCAGCCCAGCTGCCGGAAATAAACCGTAAAATTACAGATTGTTTTTTTACAGTGTAGTAACTGATTTATTTGATCTTTGCCATGATGACAGTAAATAATATTTGACTAGATATTTTTCAAGACACTTCTATACAGCTTAAAGTGACATTTAAAGGCTTAATTAGGTTAACTAGGCAGGTTAGGGTAATTAGGCAAGTTATTGTTTAGCGATGGTTTGTTCTGTAGACTATCGGGAAAAATATAGCTTAAAGGGGCTAATAATTTGACCTTAAAATGGTTTTTAAAAAATTAAAAAGGCTTTCTCCAGAAGAAAAATATTATCAGACATACTGTGAAAATTTCCTTGCTCTGTTAAACATAATTTAGGAAATATTTAAAAAAGAAAAAAGGGGGGCTAATTCAAAGGGGGGCTAATAATTCTGACTTGAACTGTATATGATTTTTACTGCTTGTATCCATGGTGTTTAGCCCTACACTATTACAGTTTTTATGAAGTCAGTTTATAAAATAAAATTTAATAAACAAATTTGTACTGTATTTTACCTCATTACTGAGCTATTATTATAGTTTTTATGAATATAATTTTAATAATATTTAGATTTTTTATTTATATAATTTTTTTGCTTCGATGTTTTTCTTTTAGTTCTGTGTTTTTGGCATTTTTTCATGTCTGTATAGGTTTCATTTATTTTTGTTTCAATTTTAGTTTGTGATCTCTGACAGATATTAGTGGACTGAAGCCATGCTCGGCTCCGGAAGCCAAATAGACCCGGTCTGTTTTGGCCTCTTGGATTACCACAGATAAGACAAATAACATATATGTCAGTCACAAACTTTCTTTTGGGGTAATTAGGCGGTAATCACCAAACAAAGGCTTGTTTATAAGCTCTGCCTCTGACAAGAGCCCATTCCCTTCAGATAGCCTGCTGAAAAATGCTGTCATCCGATATATCTCGTCTTCTTTCTCAATGTTTTCTCTATCCTTCTGTTTGGCCACGTTAGAGACGTTGCACATACTTTTATAAATGAGAGCTGATGCATGAAGAACGTTTGGATTAGCTTTGAGTCATGTTGAAATTATTTGATGTATCTTGAGATATGTGTGATCATTGTGTATTTTCAGATACTGGCATAACATATGAGTAGGGCCAGACGGAATCTGCGGACGTTTTTTGCTATTTCTGCGGAGAATTTTGGTAAAAATCTGCGGATTTCTGCGGAATTATTTTGGGAGTATCATAACTAAAGCCTTAATATGTTAAATAAAAAATAATACCTTTTTAACTTGTATTTAATGTTTAAAATGCAAATCCAATTAGATTATCTGTAAATAGTTAACTTTAAGTAAATAAACAGAATTAATGATGGGCTAAAAATCTGCGGAAATCTGCGGAAAATCTGCAGAAAATCTGCGGAATTCTGCGCGCGCAAATTCCGTGTGGGCCTACATATGAGGTATAAAATGAGCACACTGTGGCATGTTTTCTTTGGTTGTGAGTCTTTTGTCTATAAAACTTATCATTCTGAATGAATGATAAATATAAATTGTGATTTTGTGCAGTAAAATGCAGTTTATTATAAATATTTAAATGAATGGATTTGGATAGCTATTGAAAGTAAAGCCTTAATAAGATGGCTTAACAATACGGATCAGCTAAAATGTCACCCAAATCCATGGATTCATACTAATTATCCACCCACCCGCACATAATTTTATCTGATATATACAGTTGAAGTCAGAATTGTTAGCCCCCCAGAATTATTAGCCCCCTTGTTTATTTTTTCCCCAATTTCTGTTTAACAGAGAGTAAATTTTTTCAACACATTTCTAAACATAATAGTTTTAATAACTCATTTCTAATAACTGATTTATTTGATCTTTGTCATGATGACAGTAAATAATATTTTACTAGATATTTTTCAAGACACTTCTATACAGCTTAAAGTGACATTTAAAGACTTAAACTAGGTTAATTAGGTTAACTAGGCAGGTTAGGGTAATTAGGCAAGTTAATGTATAATGATGGTTTGTTCTGTAGACTATCGGAAAAATTATAGCTTAAAGGGGCTAATAATTTTGACCTTAAAATGGTGTTTAAAATTTTTTAAACTGCTTTTATTCTAGTCGAAATAAAACAAATAAGACTTTCTCCAGAAGAAAAAATATTATCAGACATACTGTGAAAATTTCCTTGCTCTGTTAAACATCATTTGGGAAATAATAAAAAAATAAATAAAAATTCAAAAGGGGGCTAATAACTCTGACTTCAACTGTGTATCCGCACTCGACCCGCACCCAATCGTCACTTTAATAATTTTAATTTATTTACTTAATAATTTTAATTTATTTACTTATTATTTAATTTTAATTAATATTTACTTTAATTTATTTTATTTTATTTATTTATAAAAACAAAAGTTTGTTACAGCAAAAAAAAAAGATAACAAAAACTGTGCCACTTCAGCCTAAACGCCAGCTATGTTATGCTTTCGATTTAGCATGATGTTTCATATTTGAGGTACCGGTCTTGTGGCTTTCATATACATACAGCGCTTCACTGCCGTTGCATATTACTTAGCCTACCCAGCATTTGATTCATCCTCATTAACGACTTTGCTAAAATGCTCCCACGTGGCACTTTTTTTTCCTAATTCTCCCTTTTTGAGTTTCTCTCGGATCTGCTTCGCCTCAATTTTTACTTTAGCAAATGGACCTCCACCATGCACGTGTTTTTTTTTTTTGTTTAAATTAGGGTCCGTTTGCTTGATGAAAATGTATTAAAACACATTCGTATTTTACAGAATGTGTTTAAAAAATGCAAAGCAAAAATCGTTAATAGATAATCTCATCCACCATGGATCATAATGTATTTTTTTATTACCCTACCCGCCCTACTAACCGATTATCCGCAGCGCCCGCGGATATAACTGCCATCCGCCCATCACTAGTACTCACACTTTTTATTTGTGTTATTTCGTAGTTTTAAGGGCTTGAATAGTTCTGAAATGTGTGTTAAGCGCATTAAGTGATTGCAAAAGTAATGAATGAATAAATGAATACATAAAGGGGCAGCATGATGGCTCAGTGGTTTCTTAGCCTCACAGCAAGAAAAGGTCACTGGTTCAAGTCTCGGTTAAGCCAGTTGCCATTTCTGTGTGGAGTTTGCATCTTCTCCCCGTGTTCGCATAGGTCCAAAGACGTGCGCTATAGGTGAATTGGATGAACTAAATGGCCATAGTGTATGAGTGTGTGTATGGGTGTTTCTTAGTACTGGATTGCAGCTGGAAGGGCATCTGCTGCATAAAACATATGCCGGAATAGTTGGCGGTTCATTCCGCTGTGGTGACACCTGATAAATAAGGGACAAAGCCAAAAGAAAATGAATGAATAAATAAATATTTGTACTTAAAATAAATTGTTTTAAAATAATTTACAATATTCAATGTTCAAATTTTGAGATTGATTTCATGTATATATATTAGAAATTAATAATTTTATGTCCAACAACTCACAAAATTTCACAAAAGTGACAATAAAGGTTTCTATTTTTAATAAAAGCTGTTCTTTTGGACTCAATATCCCCTTAAGTTAGCAAATCACCATATTAGAGTGATTGTATTAGAGCCTTAAAAATCCTTAAAAGAGTCTTAAAAATCAGCATTGCCTCATAGAAATACATTACATTTGATCATTTGATCACAAATTTCAATATAAAATCTTAATTAAAAGAATATAAAAAGTAATTTTTTAATTGTAATAACAATTCTTTCTCAATCCAATAGGATCTCGAGAAGCCTTGCTCTTAGTGGCTAGTAGGAACCAGATTATATCAGACGACATCCTCGCCCAGCCCAACGCCATTCGCTCTGTAGTGCGAGACGGACGTAATATCGTAGCAGTGGATTTCGACTCAGTCACTGACCGTATTTACTGGTCCGACACCACACAAGACAGAATATGGAGTGCTCACAAAAATGGGACTGACCGCACAGTGGTGAGCATCACAAATGACAGCTCTACAGTCAGCATGAGCATCGTCACCCTGAAATATAATTTCTCTGCCCTGACAGATCTTTGACAGCGGAGTGACCGTCACTGAGAGTCTTGCCGTTGACTGGGTCGGCAGAAACCTGTACTGGACTGACTACATTCTGGAGACCATTGAGGTGTCCAAACTGGATGGTTCCCACAGAACGGTGCTGATCAGTGAAAACGTGACGAACCCAAGGGGTCTGGTAGTGGACCCTAGAAACAAGTAAGACATGCTGCTTTACAACTGTCTGCCATGTGGCTCTGAAGGCCATTTTTTTGGGCCCTAGCATACTGTAGATGTGGCGCCAGGCACTATGTAAGTGCTTTTTGCTAGCTTCAGCCCAACGCAGGTATCATTTCCACATCCTGCACCACATTGTTTTAACAGCAAATTATTTTGCACTCAAAACAATTGAGTGCTACACTAAGGCACGTAGTTGACATACTGCTATTTTGAGGCAAATAAAATAAACCACAACTCCAACTGTTGTGATAAAAGTTTTAATTAAAATGTAATTGAAAAATAACCCAAAGTTGTGTTTGTGTGTCCATATTTGACACAATGCTGAGTTAAAACAATTAGTGCTATAAAGATATAAATATTTACAGTTGAAGTCAGAATTATTAGCCCCCCTTTGATTTTTTTTTTTTTTTTTTAATATTTCCCAAATTATGTTTAACAGAGCAAGGAAATTTTCACAGTATGTCTGATAATATTTTTTCTTCTGGAGAAAGTCTTATTTGTTTTATTTCGACTAGAATAAAAGCAGTTTAAAAATTTTTAAACACCATTTTAAGGTCAAAATTATTAGCCCCCTTAGGGTCATTTTTTTTCCATAGTCTACAGAACAAATCATCGTTATACAATAACTTGCCTAATTGCCCTAACCTGCCTAGTTAACCTAATTAACCTAGTTAAGCCTTTATATGTCACTTTAAGCTGTATAGAAGTGAAAAATATCTAGTAAAATATTATTTACTGTCATCATGGCAAAGATAAAAATAAATCAGTTATTAGAAATAAGTTATTAAAACTATTATGTTTAAAAAAAATCTTCTCTCTGTTAAACAGAAATTGGGGAAAAAAATAAACAGGGGGCTAATAATTCAGGGGGGCCAATAATTCTGACTTCAACTGTATAAACCTTCAACTGTATTTTTATACTTGCTAGACATATGCTTGTAACTAATGGTAGCAACATGATAATTTATGCTATCAAAATGTTAAAGATGCTTTAAACATCTAAAAATCAACTTGATTTTTTATTTTATTTTGAAATTGGTAGTAAATTCCTAATTTCTAATTTTAAGTAGTAAGACTACAATATTTTTGTTAGCTTGACTTAGCATCCTAGAGACGTGCAAAAAAAGGCTACTTCTATGTGAATGTACTAAAATATTAGTGCAAAGCATGCTAGAAGCATGCAAATTCAATTGACATTTAAACATGCAAAGGTTTTCTAAAAACTGTGTTTGTAAAGTAGACAGTGGGCTTCCATTTAAAAGGTTTTCTATGCTGTATAAAGTCATTTTTAGAAAATGTAATTGGATGCAGACACCAACATGAGATGTCTTGTCTTAAAAATTGTTTTAAATGAGAATTGGTTGAACAAATGTCTTTTGTATTTATTTCAGCACTCATCTGATGTTTTGGACGGACTGGGGCAGAAATCCTCGTATTGAGAGAGCCAGTATGGATGGCAAGTTAAGAACCACAATCATCAGCAACAAACTCTACTGGCCCAATGGCTTGACGATTGACTACCCCAACAATCTACTATACTTCGCTGATGCTTACCTAGACTTTATAGACTACTGTGATTACGATGGAAAGAACCGAAAACAAGTACTGGCCAGTGATTTGGTAAGACCTTTTGTTTAATACACTATCTTTTGTGTTTACCTGTAATGCTCATTACATAGGGTATTTTCGCCTTGTTTTTTCTTTAGAATATCCATTAATTAAGTTGCACATTAACATACACAAAGAAAAGCTTTCTGAAATGTATCTAAATTAAGTGATTTCTAACAACACTTTAAAATAGCATTGCATTCATTAACACATGCAACATACTCTAAGCTCTCAACATATTTAACAATTGTGTTTTCATATTTGCAAGAAGTATGCTTCTGTTTTAATTATCCTGCTTGTTTTTTTTAACTCAATAACCATTTAAATAAATAAATCACTTCTTGTTTCTCAATGGAAAGGTACTGCAACATCCCCACGCAATTACCATTTTTGAGGATTTTGTCTATTGGACCGACAGATACGTCAATCGCGTGATCCGGGCCAACAAGTGGCACGGACAGAACCAGTCGGTGATGCTGTATAATCTGCCCCAGCCAATGGGTCTGGTGGCACTTCACCCAGCTAGACAGCCAGCAGGTACCATACTTTACAACTATGTGTGTGTGCTTAAAAAAAAACATAATAAAACATTTCACAGAGGTATTTCTTTCTTAATTTAATCTTTGCCTAACGCTTTTCACAGTGCAAATTGTCTCAGACAAACCTGTTAGGTGTTAAAACTTTGTCGATCCAAGAATAACATCTTTTAAAATAACTTTCACTATTGAATCATGAACAATACATCCAAGAACGCGTTAAAGCGGTCCTTTTGTGCCCTTTTTTTAAACAAGATTAATATATGCCTTGAGTGTTTTTAGAATATGTGAAGATTCAGCTCAAAGTACCCTTGAAATCATTTAATATACCATACTGTACATCCAAAAATGCATTTTTTCATGCATCTGTTTAAATGCAAATGAGCTGATGACCCCACCCCCTTTTCAGAAGAGGGCGGAGCCTTTAAAGCATGTGTTTTAAAGTCTTGTAAGTTTAAACTCCGGATATTTCTGAGAGAGGAATTTGACACGCTATAAAAAAATGTCATTCAAGACAACAAATATTAATAAGTTAATCAGGTTTCAACTTTATATTTTTAGTCTGACTGATGTAAGTTGGGATAACTAGAATTGTACATTTGATTAAACTGTAAAAAAAATTATTGCTGACTTTTTTTTTAGTGCAGATGTCGCCAAGTTCTCTTTAATTTTATCTGACAAATGTTCATCAGATTATATCAGAAGCACACAAAAAAACACACTATGTTGGTTCTCTCTGTGAATGTAAACCGCTGGAGTTGAAATCTCATGTGTGTTGGTATAAAAGATCTGTGAAGCTGCGGCAACAACACTTTTCTAACAACTCAGTCTATGTGTCCCCTTTTGAGTGGTTAAATTCAGGATATTGAAGACATTTAAGGGAGTCCGGAAGCAATGTTATAGAGATTAACTTGGCTGTAGATCATTTGCTGATATATTTTATGCTCAAATAGCAACATTACACAGTAAATGATCTGTAAAAAGCATAATAGAACCCTTTTAAGAATTTGTGTCTTCTTCCTACAGGTTATAACCCATGTGACCCTCATTCAAGCCCCTGCACTCATATCTGCCTGCTGTCAGCTGTTGGTCCCAGGTTTTACTCCTGTGCCTGTCCGTCTGGCTGGACTCTCACCAATGACCAGTTCACATGCGCTAGAGGTATGAGAAACATCCATTTATATGGGTTTTTATAGGCCAATGCTGAATTCCAGAGGCAAGACAGTGAATTTAGTGATGGCCAGTGAGATGCACAATACATTTAAGCAACAATTTTTGCATCAATATATCATAAATATCTAATTTCCTCAAGCTATGTTTTAATCCAAAATAAGAATACAGGGAGTGCAGAATTATTAGGCAAGTTGTATTTTTGAGGACTAATTTTATTACTGAACAACAACCATGTTCTCAATGAACCCAAAAAAACTCATTAATATCAAAGCTGAATATTTTTGGAAGTAGTTTTTAGTTTGTTTTTAGTTTTAGCTATTTTAGGAGGATATCTGTGTGTGCAGGTGACTATTACTGTGCATAATTACTAGGCAACTTAACAAAAAAACAATATATACCCATTTCAATTATTTATTGTTTACCAGTGAAACCAATATAACATCTCAACATTCACAAATATACATTTCTGACATTCAAAAACAAAACAAAAACAAATTAGTGACCAATATAGCCACCTTTCTTTGCAAGGACACTCAAAAGCCTGCCATCCATGGATTCTGTCTGTGTTTTGATCTGTTCACCATCAACATTGCATGCAGCAGCAACCACAGCCTCCCAGACACTGTTCAGAGAGATGTACTGTTTTCCCTCCTTGTAAATCTCACATTTGATGATGGACCATAGGTTCTCTATGGGGTTCAGCTCAGGTGAACAAGGAGGCCAGAAAAGGCCCCACAAGCTCATCTTTGATGATACCAGCCCAAACCAGTACTCCACCTCCACCTTGCTGGCGTCTGAGTCGGACTGGAGCTCTCTGCCCTTTACCGATCCAGCCACGGGCCCATCCATCTGGCCCATCAAGACTCACTCTCATTTCATCAGTCCATAAAACCTTAGAAAAATCAGTCTTGAGATATTTCTTGGCCCAGTCTTGACGTTTCAGCTTGTGTATCTTGTTCA
The DNA here is from genome assembly GCA_903798195.1 of Danio kyathit. Classification (NCBI taxonomy): domain Eukaryota; kingdom Metazoa; phylum Chordata; class Actinopteri; order Cypriniformes; family Danionidae; genus Danio; species Danio kyathit. Next base: position 59,157,959 of record LR812527.1, read on the forward strand.
GTGGTGGTCGTTTTTCAGCCTTTCTTACCTTGGCCATGTCTCTGAGTATTGCACACCTTGTGCTTTTGGGCACTCCAGTGATGTTGCAGCTCTGAAATATGGCAAAACTGGTGGCAAGTGGCATCTTGGCAGCTGCACGCTTGACTTTTTTCAGTTTATGAGCAGTTATTTTGCGCTTTGGTTTTTGGTTTGGTTTTTCCACACGCTTGCGACCCTGTTGACTATTTTGAATGAAACGCTTGATTGTTCGATGATCACGCTTCAGAAGCTTGGCAATTTTAAGAGTGCTGCCTCCCTCTGCAAGATATCTCACTATTTTTGACTTTTCGGAGCCTGTCAAGTCCTTCTTTTGAGCCATTTTGCCAAAGGAAAGGAAGTTGCCTAATAATTATGCACACCTGATACAGGGTGTTGATGTCATTAGACCACACCCCTTCTCATTACAAAGATGCACATCACCTAATATGCTTAATTGGTAGTAGGCTTTCGAGCCTATACAGCTTGGAGTAAGACAACATGCATAAAGAGGATAATGTGGTCAAAATACTCATTTGCCTAATAATTCTGCACTGCCTGTATGGCATGAATAATTAGCTAACCAAATAAAAATACAAATAAATAAAACAAAAATTAAATTAAAATTAAAAATCTTCGCTTGGAATACCTCAATCAAGAGCATAGATTTTTTTAGGCTTTTAGTGTATGCATTCTTTTGAACAGAAAAGCTCTTCAACTCACTAGTCAGCTTTTACTGATTTTGCTGCTAGTCATTATGCTTATTTATCTTCCAAACGACACAAATGTTTTGTAAATTTCAAGTAAAGACTGAAAGAGTTGTCAGAAGCAATATGATTGTGGCGTTGATGCATAACTTATAAATAAAATTATATAGTTTTTAAAATTCATTAAAAAACAGTTGCTGATAAACAATAAAAAGACTAATTGTTGGTCAAGAATATGTATTTTCTGAAAAGCAAATAGAAAAATCCCAACTCAGGCTCATTAGAAATATTTGACGAAGCCTATTTTTGCAAAATGTAAAATATGTTGCTCCAGATACGTACATTTCACAGCACGTTTCAGCTGACTAATCCACTAGAGGGCGCTGTCTATATTTTTATAAATCTGAAACGTTATTTAGGCCTAATTCCAATTCTATCCCTTAGCCGTTCCCCCTTCTTCTTACCCAATTCCCAATTCCCCCTTTGTCCCAATTCTCTTTAGCTTAAAGGGCTAAGGAGAAGGGCTAGATAACCCATGAAACTGAGATTTTCCAGGTATGAAAATGTCTTAAAATACAGCAGCTACAACGTAAACATGGCTGCAGATGTGAGTCAGGAGATGCACAAATTAGTATTTTTAGCATTATTAAACATTTTTATAATAAACAAGCATATGTTTTAATGACGTATGCCATTCATAATGGCGTTCGTGTTTTACTGTCATGCTTAAAAAAAATATTTTAAAAAATGCTAAATTTGGCTATCTATAATCCATAATAATAACTCCTGTATAGTAGCCCCATACACAACATACTTTCACATCTGTCACTCGATGACACTCGAATGCCCTGTCAGAAAAGTCTAGTGGCTGGGAATGAGCTTTTTACAGTGTCTGGAATAATGTTAATGTTGGTTTTGTGTGTTTACATAGATGAATATGGACACAGTGTAAATCTTATATCGTTACGAACTGAGCATAAGCATAGTTACGAGCTTATTGCCACATTATATAATATCGTTGCCTTCAGTGATTTCCTGAAGATAGATACATAAAAATAACGCAGCTGGAATAACTACAGCAGTCGTGATCGTCAATCTCATATGAAGCAAGAGATCGCGATGACATATGATGACTTGTGCAGATGTAGTAATCTCATTTCTTAGGGGTAAATTTTCCCTTTCACACTCTTTTTCAAGGGCCAAGGGGAAGGGAAAGAGGTAAAAAAAAAAATTAAATTGGGATTGGGCCTTAGGGTACGTTTTGTTGTACAATACAGATACATGTTTTTCTACTACAAGTCCATAAGAAGATGGGGCTTGTTGTACAGATCACCTAGAATTGCAAACCACTGACCTAAACCCAACCAATAGTGTTTTCAAAACCAAGTGGAAGAAAAAGTGCACTGCAACAATGTAGCTTTACCTTGATTTTACATTGCTTCATCAGACTCAAACCTGAGTATAGGTGATAAACTTTTAAAATGCCAGTAAATTTAACCACATGGAAAATATCGTTGAAGCAAACATATTTAATTACAAATCATGGATACCATTAAGTTGTTTTGTGGTATTTATTTGGTGTTGTGCAACGAACTGCAAAAAAAGTCCTTTATTACTCAATAACATGTTCCAGTAAGGCCCAATCCCAATTCTATATTTGTACCCCTACCCCTACTCCTTCCCCTTCAAAATTAAAACTTTACCCCTAAGAAATAGGACAGCACTACAGCACCTGCACACGTAATCATATGTCATCGCGATCTCTTACTTCATATGAGATCAGACGATCTCGACTGCTATAGTTATTCCAGTTGTGTTTTTTTTTGGTATTTATCTTCAGGAAATCACTGAAGGCATATATTATGTTATCATAACGATATAATGTGGCAATAAGATCGTAACTGTACTGTGTATTTACACAGTGGGCATATTCATCTCTGTAAACACACTAAAAACGACATTAACATTATAGCAGACACTGTAAAAAGCTCATTCTCAGCCACTAGACTTTTCTGAAAGGGTATTGAGTGTCATCGAGTGTCAGAATGTTGTGGGACTGCTGTACGGGAGTTATTATTATGGATTATAGATGGCCAAATTTAGCGTTTTTTATTTTAGCGTTTTTTTATAAAAGCATGACAGTAAAACACGAACACAGTTATGAATGTATTAAAACATGTACTTGTTTGTTGTAAAAATTCGTAATAATTACAAAAAATACTAATTTGTGGATCTCCTTACTTCTGGGTGCAGCAAAACTGCCGTTGTAGCTGGTGTATTCTGGGAAATTTTCATACCCCTTGGTTTCGAGTGTGGTCCTGAAAAATTTTCGTTCGAAGAGCTATCTTCCCCTTAGCCCTACGTCTTCAAGCAAAAGAGAATTGGTAAGGGGAAGGGCTAAGGGGTAGAATTGGAATTGGGCCTAAATATCATTAGTGTGAAAAGGAACAACAGTTGTTGACGTCATTCTGCCCCCTAGTGTTGACTTGACCATATGTTTAAGTAGGTTTTTATGATTTCACAAAACTGTAGGCTTAATCCTGTTTTTCTAATGAGCCAGTGGTGAAAAATCATGTTGCTTTTGCTGGGGGTTGTTTCCGGTTTGGCCTACAGATGACCTTTGACCTTTTAAACATTGCGTACCATGAAGACTTTAATAAACATGCCATGGACAAGATAAATTAGTGCAATGGGTTGAACAGTTATTCCAGCTTTTGGCTGTTTTAATGAATAATGCATGCGAGTATGTCTTTAATGCTGGCCTCTGTCCATTTAATCTGCTTCACAGTGAATGAATGAAGCAGTCTTCTGTTAAAATTGGATATAGATTTCAGGGGAATGAAAACTTGTCAACAGAAACCCATTTCGATTTACTAAGTAAGCTTCTTTGCCGAGACAAACATTTACTATTATAAAAGGCCTTAGCTCAGCTGACAGTAACGGATGAAAGCGCGCAAGAGGCCTTAGGCCTTAAGGAGCCCTTAACATTCTCTTAGGGCAAACCCTCAAGCTCGCTCAGGTTTCAGCCTTTGTTAGCACTGTCAAGCGCATTCTTCCGTGAGAGTTTAACAATTAATCCAGACAAACGCTGATTGAATGGCCTGTTTATCGCAATCAACTGTGCTGACACTGCATGGTTTACTGGACCAGGCCTTTTTCACCAGTACCTAATTTCTGCAGGGCTAAAGGCAACGAAATGATACCTGTAGTCTGGGAATTTGGGCTATTTTTTGTGCTTAATTGCATTGAATGTATACGTGCAGTGAGCTGTACGTGCAGATATCATCACATTACTAATATAAAAGTGTACTTAAATAGAAGTACACATCAGTTAAGCTATAGTTAATGAAAACCATAAAACTTTGCACTTAAAATGCATTAAAAAAAATTTGCGTAAATATAATATATAATTTACTTGCATTTATTTAATTTCATCTAGCTTAAAAGAAATATTGTTTATTGTCATTTAACGTTACACTATGCGATTTTCGACAAATGATGTTGATATTTGAACTCACCGAAAACAATCATGCTCATAACCCAACAAGACCCCACCCCTTTTTTAGGGCTGCATCCGAAATCGCATACTTCCATACTATCAGTGGTGTAAAGTGACAAATTACAAATACTCAAATTACTGTAATTGAGTAGTTTTTTTTTCAGGAATTGTACTTTATTAAGTAGTTTTAAAAATGTGTACTTTTACTTTCCCTTGAGTACAGTTTTAGTGCTGTATCGGTACATTTACTCCACTACTTTCCTTCAGCCTGCAGTCCCTACTTTACTACTTTACTACACTACTTTATTTTTTCTCTGCTCTATGGATTGGCTATGTAAAAAAATCATTCCTGCAATTCCTGTTCAATCAAATAGCGCATAAAAAATTAAATCACTTTATACTGAATACCTTTTTTTATTTTATACACGCAGCAAACCATTTGGAAGTATTAAAAGTGTCCAAAAAGTGTCCAAAATCTTTACACACAATAACCCAGAGATTGTTTAGACTGCATGTCACTGATGAGAAGATGGTGGATGTTTACTGAATGATGACTGAAATCGCCAAACAGTCACTAAATGCACTACAGAATGTTACGTTTTCACATCCCTGCACAAATAAACCTTTTACAGCGTATTACTCACTACTCATGAGTACTTTTAAAAGGGCTACTTTTTACTCATATTTTGAGTAATATTTACTTCAGATACGTTTAGTCTACTTGCACTACATTTTTGGGTGTGGAAACAAATAAATCGGGAAATTGGGAAAAAAATATACAGGTGGACTAATAATTCACAAGGACTAATAATTCTGACTTCAATTGTATGATGGTTTTTGCAGTTGAGGATCCTTTCCTGGTGGTGGTGAGAGACAGCATTATTTATGGCATCCCACTCAAGCCTAACGAAAAGACGAATGATGCCATGGTACCAGTCGCCGGGCTGCTGAATGGATATGATGTTGACTTTGATGATGCTGAGCAGATGATCTACTGGGTGGAACATCCGGTAAACCATACATACTCGAAATAAATACGTTTTTTTTATATACTATAACCTCTTAAGGCCCAAGGTGTTTTTTTACATGCATTTTTTTTTCTCTTTGCTATTTGGGCTTATTGGAACCTAATTAGAATAAAAATCTAAGCATCATCTTTTGATATGATGTACTTTTAGAGAAAAATTATGTACATATTTGGACTCGTGGTTTGAATTTACATAAAACACTTTTTCACAAATTTTCTTTTGTGCATATTTAACATAGAATTTTTTTTTGAACTTGCTTTGACTATCAGAGAGTAAAAACAAATTTTTTTCCCATTTTCGACAGTTAAAAATAGGGTTTGGGACATTTAATATGCTGCAAAACAGTTGTAGGATGACACTGTATGTCTGTAACAAAATATAAAACATTCAAAGTATTTTAAATAGCCACTTAAGAGCTAAAAATGTGCTGTCCACATATGTGGACACTCGAGCCCTATGAGGATATATACACAAGTGCAAGCACAAGCAATAGTTTTCTGGCTGCAGTTCACTTAATGGCCACCGGTGTCACTGATTGCAATATGTGTTGTCTAGTAATGGCTGTATTATTTCTCTTTGCAGGGGGAGATTCATCGGGTGAAGTCAGATGGTACCAACAGAACTGAGTTCGCACCAGCAGCTATTTTGGGGTCTCCGGTTGGTTTGGCTCTGGACTGGATGTCTCAAAACCTGTATTACTCCAACCCTTCATCACAGGCTATAGAGGTCAGCAAGACCTGTGCTTGTCGGAGTTGATGGTTGTGTTTTATTGACTTTCAATATTGTACTTCTTATATCTTTGCTATTTATTTTAATATTACTTCAATTAATATTAAACATTTATTATTAGTTTAATTAGTTAATACTTATATTTAAAAACCAATTAAAATATTTGCCTTTAACAAATTGTTAACAGTGGTAACCAGCAAATGTTACCATGAAAAATAGTACTTAATTTAACCTATAATAATAATTAATATTTATTCATTATTATTATTATTACGTATACATTTTTGTATTCAAATTAATTGAGCAATGTTCAATATTATTTGCTTTTTATTAAACAACTTAATAACAACTTAATTTAGATAATAATAATAGCGTTTTTGCTTCTATATTGAAATTGAAATCTGATTTGTTTCAGGTTCTAAGACTTAAAGGAGAAATTCAGTACAGAAAAACCCTCATCACGAACAACGGCTTACCTACAGGCGCAGGAGCTCCCGTTGGCATCGCGGTGGATCCGGCACGTGGGTAAGAGCAGATCAGCAGAACTCTGCCATTAACCCTGATCTCTGAATTCAATGTCATCTGCCAGGATTGAACTGCCTGAGCACATTAACCTGAGTCAACACATACAAAGTCACAATCAGTCTTCAGAATATATACTTTTAGAAACAAATGCCACATTTGCTGCATTTGTACTAATGCAAATGCAAATAAGCTGTGATTACTCTTTGGTGATATTCTGCTTGTGTTTTAGAAAGATGTACTGGACTGATCATGGAACAGAAAGCGGGATTCCGGCTAAGGTGGCATCAGCAGATATGGACGGCTCCAATGCGGCCATTCTCTTCACACATAATCTAGAACATGTGGAGTTTATAACCATAGACATCAGAGAGAACAAACTCTACTGGGCCGTCACAGGGACTGGTGTGGTATGACCTTTTACACATGTTTGGCTCATGCAATCAGGAAAAAATAGTGACCACAAAACTAGTTATTAGTGTCAATTGTTTGAAATTTGAGAATTGAAATGAAAGCTGAATAAATTCACTTTCCATTGATGTATACTTTGTAATGATAGGGCAATATTTGGCCGAGATACAGCTGTATTTGAAAATCAGGATTCTGAGAGTTAAAAAAATGTGAATACTGAGAAAATCATATTTAAAGGGCCATGAACCCCCCTCTTTCGGTTCAAGTCTACCTCAGAATTTTTTCAAAAAATTATTCACAATGGGCGTGGAGCTCTGTGAGCAGAGGGAGAAGTGGGCGTGGCCGGCAGAGCAGGGGAAAATAGGGGAGCGAACAACTGTTGTCAGTTGGCTCACAAAATGAGACACAAACCATGAGGAGGCGCATGATTTTATAGTTTACAAAGTTTAAATGCAAAGAAATAAACAGTAAGTAATTTAATACCCTGCTAGATTTGATATTTGTAATTTCACATACACATAACCACAATTTGTTATATCATTATAAAGAAAATCATGTTTATATAAACACTATAAATGAGGAGGACTTCGCTCCTCCTTAATCCCTGGGTCTGAATGCAGACACAGTGGATAGCAGTGCAGCAGGTCTCTTGCCCTGTCTATTTCAACCATTAACCCTGCCGGTAATCTGGATGATTTTAAACATAGTTGAACACAGCAGCACGGATATAGACGATGTGTCTGAATGGTAATGAACTTAACTGATAAGAGACAAAGTCTGCCATTCTCCAATTCTCGTACAGCTCTCCCGACAAAAATGCTTCCTGCAAACCAACAGCTTTGCTGTATCAGCCCTGACAGCATCGGGGGGAAACACATGCAACAAACCCCATGAATCATGGAAACAAACACATAACGTTATGACCCTTCATGAATGGCTAAATACTGCTTGCCGTATGTGCATGCGGTGTCACCCGGTCATTGAGTCTCACAACTTGGCTGGTCTGCCTTGACTTTGGAAAGCATGTGCACTCATGAATAGTTAAGAAGCATGGTCTTCTCATAGGATAAGAAAACTCCGCTATGAATAATACTGAGAAACTGACATGTCATCACTTCACTAGCAGATTCACGCTACGTCACTGATTTTGATCCCGCCCCAAACATAATTTTAAACCCGGAAGATGAAATTAGCTGACAAAAGCTCAAAATTATCCAGTGTTTCCCACAATTAAAGCTGACAGCTGCTAACATTGTTTTAATTGGTTTTAATTGGTTTTTTATTGATGCTCAACACACAAATCTGTTAAAATAAAAAAAAGTACTCCAGGGTGTCTCAAACCTTTAAAGTTGTCTAAATAAAGCGGTTAGCAATGCATATTACTAATCAAAACATTTTGATATATTTACATTAATTAAATAAATTTTCTAAATATCTCCATGAAAGATGGCATCCCTGCTGAAAAATCCAGCTTAAACCAGCCTAAGCTGGTTGGCTGGTTTTAGCTGCCATTCCAGCCATTTCCAGCCTGGTCTTAGCTGGTAAAGCTGGAAAATGACCAGCTAAAACCAACTTGACCTGCCTGGTTTAAGCTGGACATAGCTGGTTTTGGCTGGTCAAGCTGGTTTTAGCTGGTCATCTCCCAGCCTGACCAGCTAAGACCAGGCTGGAAATGGCTGGAAACCAGCCTGGAAACGGCTAAAACCCCTCTAAAACCAGGCTGGTCAACCAGCTAAAACCAGCCAACCATCCTAAGCTGGATTTTTCAGCAGGGATTTATTTACATTCTAATCATTTTTGGCATAAAAGATCAATATATAATTTTGACCATGCAACGTAAGGGTCACAAATGTACTAATTTCTAACATGATTCAACATGTGACTGCCACCTAACATTTTAGCATGCTCCTAGAATGAGTTAGCATTGTTAGCACGTTTCTAGCATGTTTAGGACATGGTTGACGTGTTCTACTTTACTATTAGTATGTTAAATATCATTCTTTAAAAGAAAGAATGATTTAATATATTTCTATAATTTTTAAACATTTCGAACATGTTTTAACACGCTATTAGGATGTTTTATGACATGGCTAACATGTTTTAGCTCATTGTTAACATTAATTCTCATGTGTGCTGATAGTTCATTTCTCACGTAACATGTTTTAGCATGTTTACAGCATGTTTAGTATGTTGTTACCTGTTGCCTAGCTGCCCTATCTGGCAGTGACTTTGGAGACAGCATTTGTGCACTTCTTTTCAGATAGCATAACAATTGAATCATGTACTACAAAATAGAGAGCTTTAGTGACAACTACGGCAGTATTTGCTGACTACAATACCAACTTCTTCTTAGAAACTACATCAGTAGTAGTGGAAAACATTGGTCAAAAACATATATTTATGGATAAAATGATATCTCGGTGGAACTTCTAGATGCCATCTTTATTATTTTTTTTAAGGTTTTTCCCTGCTGAAAAATCCAGCTTAAACCAGCCTAAGCTGGTTGGCTGGTTTTAGCTGGTCGACCAGCCTGGTTTTAGAGGGGTTTTGGTCATTTCCAGGCTGGTTTCCAGCCATTTGCAGCCTGGTATTTGCTGGTCAGGCTGAAAAATGACCAGCTTAAACCAGCTAAAACCAGCTTGACCAGCCTGGTTTAAGCTGGACATAGCTGGTTTTGGCTGGTCAAGCTGGTTTTAGCTGGTCAACTCCCAGCCTCACCAGCTAAAACCAGGCTGGAAATGGCTGGAAACCAGCCTGGAAATGGCCAAAACCCCTCTAAAACCAGGCTGGTCGACCAGCTAAAACCAGCCAACCAGCTTAGGCTGGTTTAAGCTGGATTTTTCAGCAGGGTTTTTAGCTAAACTGTCATAAATCTGTCAGAGAGCAGAAGATTGTGGGATATTAAAGGGAATCGTCTTTGCTGCATTTAAAAATCGATCAGAAAAAAAGTTTATTATTAGACAGAAAGTAAAAATATATTAGCATGTTGCAAAAATAAGCAATGTTAGCAATTAGCATGTTGCTAAAACAAAAGAAAAGTTATTTAACATATTTTCTGTCATGTTTTAACACATTTTATGTTAATTAAATGTTTATTAGTCATCTCGTTAGAATGTTTAGTGTTTTGTTAGCATCTTTTAATACCATGCTAGTCTTAACAATCGTTACATTTTCTGTGAGTTTTTTAGCCTACAGAATAGCTGTAATGCTGCTGCACATGTTTGATTTCTGTCTCAGATTGAACGCGGTGACCCCGACGGATCAAACCGCATTACTATGGTGAACGGACTGTCCCATCCCTGGGGTGTGGCGGTGTACGACTCCTACCTGTACTTCACTGATCGAGACTTTGAGGTGATTGAACGCGTGGATAAAGCCACAGGACTCAACCGGGTCGTAATGCGGGATAACGTGGCCGGTCTCAGAGTACTCAAAGTACACCACAGAGACTGTAAGTATAAAGAGAACTGACAAATCATTATAACACGAAGGCTTTGTTTCCTAAATCGACTGTAATAAGTAGATTTTTTCTGTCTACTATCTGCATGGGCTGTTTGTAACTCTACTATAGATTAGTTTGCACTATTTTCTACATATAACATGCTGATGTACAGTCAATTTAAAGGGATAGTTCACCAAGAAATGAAAATTCTGTCATTAATTAATAAATGACATGACATAATTTTCATTTTTGGCTGAACTATGCCCTTTAAGTGAAGTTTGGTTATAGCATGTTGCTAAGCTAATAATATAGACTCATATTCAGTTGAATTCCCGTTTATTTGTATGGCGCTTTTCACAATGATTATTGTTTCAAAGCAGCTTTGCAAATGGTGCACATTATTGCATTACAATCAAAATCTGAAAGGTTATGGTTACTATAACTTTATTAGTTGCTAATAACTTTAGTTAGTCAACTCATATAAGCTCACTCATACAAGCTTAATATAAACTCATATAAACTTAAAACTACACATCACACACAAATATTGGATTAAATAGTCCACTTTAATTTTAAAATGTTTTAGAATAGATCAAATAAAATTTACAGAAAAGTCCATTTAAGTTTTAATTTTAGTACATAGGATGGTAAACATAATATTTGCAATGCTAAACATAACAGAATATTTGTATTGCAAAATGTGTGGTAAATACTAAGGATGTCCAGATCTGATCACATGATTGGAAATCGGGCCCGATCGCACGGTTTCAGACTCTATTGGAATTGGACGTTACTTCCAGATCAGGACCCGAATATATATATATATATATATACTGTATACACACAGTCCATAACGCTTCACTTTTTCCACATGTTACAGCCTTATTCCAAAATGGATTAAATTTATTTATTTTCTCCAAATTCTACACACAATACCCCATAATGACAATGTAAAAAAAAGAGTTTTTGAAATTGTTGCAAATTTATTAAAAATAAAAACCTAAAAAATCACATGTCCATCAGTATTCACAGCCTTTGCCGTGAAGCTCTAAATTGAGCTCAGGTACATTCTGTTTCCACTGATTATTCAGCAGCTTAATTAGAGTTCACCTGTGGTAAATTCAATTGACTGGACATGATTTGAAAATGTGCCAGGGTTGACAGTGCGTGTTGCATGACAATGACCCAAAGCACACCACCAAAATATCAATGGAGTGGCTTCACAACAACTCTGTGAATGTCCTTGAGTGGCCCAGCCAGAGCCCAGACCTAAACCCTATTGAACATCTCTGGAGAGATCTGAAAATGGCTGTACATCATCGCTTCCCATCCAACCTGATAGAGCTTGAGAGGTACTGCAAAGAGGAATGGGCAAAAATTCCCAAAGACACGTGTAGCAAGCTTGTGGTATAATATCAACAAGACTTGAGGCTGTAATTGCTGCCAAAGGTGCATCAACAAAGTATTGAGCAAAGGCTGTGAATATTTATGTACATGTGATTTTTCAGGTTTTTTATATATATTTTCTCATTATTTTTGAACACTTCTATAGTTATGAGGTGGCACAAAGTTAGATCTCTTTCTTGACTTCACACAGAAACAGCAACGCATGCGGCATGGCATCACTTTGGAAAGCGCGAGTATGTCTGCAGTCTGGAGGTATTATAAAGTTGATGACGACAACATTGCCATAGCAAACTGTGAGATATGTAAACTTGGGATTGCAAGAGGCGAAAGGGAAAAGGCTACACAATACAGCGAGTTTACCCAGGGAACCCAACCAAAGACGAGTCAGCTCATGCTGCAGGAGAGTTTGAAGAGGAGAGAAAAAAATGCCCTGTGACAGCACAAAGCCACAGGACATCAATGAGGTCGCAATGAGTGACCTGCCATTCGCCTTTGTAGAGAACCCTGGATTTCTTATGCTTATGGAGCACGTAGAACTTCGATTAGAATTTTTTTAATGTATTATAAAAGTATCGGATTGCCTTTCGGTATCGGTAGATACTCAAAATCAAATGACTCTGACTCAGACTCGAGGGCAAAACATGTTAATAACATGTTAATAAGACCCATAAAAAACAACAACATGCAAATAAAAAGCCATCAGCCTTTTGATTTATGTGCAACCCCTGGGGTGATTACATTATATTAAACACACAGCAGTTGTGTTAGATGCAGCACGTTGATTTTATGGCACCAGGTTAAACTTTCTGACACCTTTACTGCACTCACATACATTAAAAATAAATACAGGCCACAACTGAACAAGGAGGATAGTCTCTGAGTGGTGTTCTCTAAAATGAAACGATGAATAGACTTGAGCCTATTGGTATGTGTAACCATCGATAGACGCTGACAACAGGATGCGGATCCAAATGCAGGTTTTTATTAAGGGATGATCAGGCAAGCAAAGATCAATGCAGGAGCAAACAGATGTATGAAGGTAATCCAGAATCTATTCAGTATAGAAAGCAGATGGTCACAAGGCTGGCAGCAGACAGGGAGAAACAGATAAACAAGGCGAGGGTCCAAACACGGCAAGAACAAGACAAGGTAACGCTTAGAATTGTGACTGTGAACTGATAACAAGACTCAGCAACTCTTGTGTGTTTGTGTGCTGACTATACAGTGCAATGAGTTAGTCCTTGAGTGGCTTCAGCTGATGGTTTGCAATCAGTGGTGACTTGCCTCAGGTGTGTGTGTGTGTGGCATGACTGATTATGTAGTCCTTATACCAACAGAATTGTAGTCCTTGTGAATGTGTGTGTGTACCAGCGATCTCTAGTGGTTGTATCTCGCTGGTGACCGTGACAGTATGTGTGCACTGTTGTGTGCAAGGATTATATATTCATAACCACCTCAAAGACAATTGAGGTTCTCGAGTCACTGGCATTGTTATTTTGGGGGTCGTGGGCTGAAAAGTTTGGAAACCCCTGGTTTAAACTACTTATTGAAAATGAATTGAAACAACACAATTCATAAGTTTTTTGAGGGACAACTTGATTGTTTTAAGGTTTAACCAATTAAATTTGTAGAAGTAATTAAGTTAACTTAATGTATTTGTGGCAGGACAGCATGAAGGAATTGTGTGGAAGCCTGCATTTTTTTACAGTGTATAAACCATGTGTATAATTATAAAAATGAAGTAAAGTCAACTTAACAGTTTCAAGTTCCAACAGGTTTACAATTTCTTTTTTAAAATAAAGTAATTATCACTACTTACAGTGTAAACAATCAGATTGCACATCAAATCGCTGTCTATGTAGGCACCTCAAAGTGCGTTTTATTTTGATCATCTATCTTAGACTCATGCCACGGTTGACTGAGGGTGGTCTTTTCTGGAAGTCATAGTAACCTTCATGGCCGTGTAGCAATTACCAGAGAGGGATGAATGACTTTCAATAGGATATCAGTTTACCAATTAGTTCCCCTGTGCCGCAGGGGGACACTCAGCTTTATTCTGAGAAGAATCAGTGTCCCTTTGTTCGCTTTTCAGTGCACATGTTCATTCTTCAGGGCCGTGAACGCCGGCTATTGTACAAGTCCTTCCAGCAAGAAGTAGATATGATAGAGTGTAAAGAGTCAGAGTATAACAGTATACATAATGAAACAGCTATTAACAAATAAAATAACACACACTGTGAAAAATACTGGGATCCAAACAATCGGTTTGTTTTCGGACAACATGAAGTAATTAAGTTAACTTATTAGTTTTAAAAATGTAAGTGGATTGAACATAAAACAATTAAGTTGTTCCCCAAAAAACTCAAGAATTGTGTTGTTTCAGCTTATTTTTAAAGTAGATTCAACAAACAGCAAACATAATTTTTTGAGTGCAAAGAAAGAGACCAAGTTCTATATCAAACAGAAAAGTAAAATGCAAAACAAAAATATGGCTAAATTGCACACATTGTAAAACAATAACATCATGTAATAACATCTTGAGATGTTTCAGCAGCTTAATTGGAGTTCACCTGTGGTAAATTCAGTTGATTGGACATGATTTGAAAAGGCATACACCTGTCCATATAAAGTCCCAGGGTTGACAGTGCATGTCAAAGCACAAACCAAGAATGAAGACAAAGGAATTGTCTGTAGACCTCCGAGACAGGATTGTCTCAAGGCACAAGGCTGGGGAAGGTTACAGAAAAATTTTTACTGTTCTGAAGGTTTCAATGAGTACAGTGACCTCCATCATCCGTAAGTGGAAGATGTTTGAAACCACCAGGACTCTTCCTAGAGCTGGCCGGCCATCTAAGCTGAGTGATCGGGGGAGAAGGGTCTTAGTCAGGGAGGTGATCAATAACCCGATGATCACTCTGTCTGAGCTCCAGCGTTCTTCTGTGGAGAGAGGAGAACCTTACAGAAGGACAACCATCTGTGCAGCAATCCACCAATCAGGCCTGTATGGTAGAGTGGCCAGACGAAAGCCAATCGGCATCTGAAGGACTCTCAGACCATAAGAAACAAAATTCTCTGGTCTGATGAGACTAAAATTGAACTCTTTGGAGTGAATGCCAGGAGTTACGTTTGGAGAAAACCAGGCACCGCTCATCACCAGGCTAACACCATACAGTGAAGCATGGTGGTGGCAGCATCATGCTGTGGGGATGTTTTTCAGCAGCAGGAACTGGAAGACTAGTCAGGATAGAGGATAGTAGATGAATGCAGAAATGTACAGAGACATCCTGAATGAAAACCTGCTTCAGAGGGCTCTTGACCTCAGACTGGGGCGATGGTTCATCTTCCAGCAGGACAATGACCCAAAGCACACCGCCAAAATATCAATGGAGTGGCTTCACAACAACTTAATGAATGTACTTGAGTGGCCCAGCCAGAGCCCAGACTCGAATCCTATTAAACATCTCTGGAGAGATCTGAATATGGCTGTACACCGTTCAAGATAGAGCTTGAGAGGTACTCCAAAGAGGAAAAATTCCCAAAGACAGGTGTGCCAAGCTTGTGGCATCATATTCAAAAACACTTGAGGCTGTATTTGCTGCGAAAGGTCCATCAACAAAGTATTGAGCAAAGGCTGTGAATACTGATGTACATGTGATTTTTCAGGGTTTTTATTTTTAATAAATTTGCAACAATTTCAAGAACTCTTTTTTTCACATTGTCATTATGGGGTATTGTGTGTAGAATTTGGAAATAAATGAATTTAATCCATTTTGGAATAAGGCTGTAACATAAAAAAATGTGGAAAAAGTGAAGCGCTATGAATACTTTCTGGATGCTCTGTAATTCATAACTGCTGGAATCACCACAACCCAATAGTGTCAGTAATGTGTGTGTGTGTATGTACTGCAAACTTTCGCAATGCCATTTGTGTGACTCTTCATTTCAGAAAGGCTTGAATAATAAACTTACTTGGTATTTGTGACTAATGAGCTGGATTACAGCTTCATCTGTGTCTGTCTCTGTTATGATTAGTGATGCAGAATATGTGCTTCGTAAAAACCAATACACAGCCAATTTCTTAATATGAGGCAGGTAATAAAGCACTAGTTCACAGGGAGAATTGGTCCTAAAGGGTTACCTTTTTTTTAGTCCTAAATGGAAATTTCATGCAGAGGAGCTGGATGTGCACCAGTGATAGGAATGTGTATGCATTACCCGAATGGCTAGACATCCGTTTATCTGTGCAGTTTTCTTGTAAAGGTATTAAATGTCTCCGTCTCATTCTCTTATCTGTTTTCTCTCTGTCTGTCTCTTACAGCGTCAGCCGGCTCGTCTAACGGTTGCAGTAATAATGTGGGCACGTGTGAGCAGTTGTGTCTCCCTCGTCCCGGTGGTCTGTTCAGCTGCGCCTGTGCGACTGGGTTCAAACTCAGTGCTGATAACCGGACCTGTTCTCCATACCAGTCATACGTGGTGATCTCTATGCTCACTGCCATCAAGGGCTTCAGTCTGGAGGGAGTGGATCACTCCGAGTCCATGGTGCCTGTAGCTGGAAGAGGTGGGGGTCTCTAGGGTGGATTGTATAGATAAAAAGAAAGAAATAATATTGTTTTAAATATGTAAATTATTGTAATATACAGTTTTATTCAAAATTACTAGCCCCCTTGTGATTTTAAAAAATATATATATTTCCCAAATGATGTTTAACAGAGCAAGGAAATTTTCACAGTATTTCCTATTATATTTTTTCTTCTGGAGAAAGTCATATTTGTTTTATTTCAGACTAGAATAAAAAAAAAAACATTTTAAGGTCAATACTATTAGTCCCCTTAAGGAATATATTTTTTACGTTTGTCTACATAATAAACCATCATCATACAGTGATTTGCCTACTTACCCTAACTTACCTAATTAACCTAGTTAAGCCTTTAAATGTCACTTTAAGCTGAATACTAGCATCTTGAAGAATATCTAGTAAAATAGTATGTGCTGTCATTATGGCAAAGACAAAATAAATCAGTTATTAGAAATGAGTTATTAAAACTATTGTGTTTAGAAATGTGTTCAGGGCTTATATTGAAGGACTCCCAAGTATATTTAGTGACACATTTTTTTTTTACTATTATTATTATCCTTGTACACTTTTTTTGTATCCGCCTAATATAATCAAACATCCGCGAGCGATTAAGTAGTGGAAAATCTTCTCTCGTTTACCCGTTTCATACTGCTCATTCTGTCTGTGCGCAAGAACTGTTAACACTCACGTGCTTTGCAGATCCACAGAGGTGCACCTTTTTGCGTCCCGCTGGAGTTTCTAAATCTACTAAAATGTCTGGGATTTAGTTTTTCTTTCGTTTTCAACGCTGTCATTAATTTTATGTGGACAGCCGTGAGAGCGAGAGAGACATTAAATAATTAATTCTTTAATCTAAACGACTCTGAAAAACTTTACTAAATACTTGTAGAGGACAAAATTGCATCTAAATTGGCTGCAGAATATTTGTACATCATTAGAAATGGCTAATCAAATAATTTGTCTTATTTAAATAGTCTACACATTTTATTCTTGTAATTATTATAATTAATTGAGATATTGTCTGTTTTTATTCCTTTTTTTCTGTCATTCATTTCTCATTTGTTGTATATTTTCTTAACTAGATGATGTAAATATATTACATATTTTATACATCTAAAAGGCTTTGGCAATACTGTACAAAATGTCATACCATTAAAGCAACCTGAACTTGAATGAGAGATAGAGAGAAGCAGATTTTAGTGGGTGCACATGGCTCCTGAATAGCATAAAAGAGAAATAGTGGATTATTTATTTATTTATTTAAAAAGTCTTTTTTTTACTTTCCCCCATTGAAAAGAAAAAGTTCAAAACCTATAAAAAAATTGTGTTTTGTTTTTAACATATAGTTAACTATTAATGTGTTGTGGGTAAAAGGTGTGATTCAATCCGGCCACCACTGCAAGTATATTTCAAACCTGTGGGAAGCACTGGTGTTGAAAAAATCTTTTTTCCATTCAACAGAAGTTGGGGAAAAAAATATACAGAGAGGCTAATAATTCTGACTTCAGCTGTATTTAATTCATAATATTATATGTAAGCCTGAACCACAAAACCTTATGGCTCATTCACACAGAATGCTTAAAATGTCTAAAAATACAGGATGCAGCTTTCAGGAATGGTTTTTAAAAAACATAATGTGAAGCATGAGGGTGTCTGGATACAGCCACAGATTGCCTGTAAACAGAAACTTGCTGTTTAAAAAAAAAAAAAGTGTACATTGTTGACACTTTTTTGACTTGACATGGTTTCTAAAAAATGGGCCTTCAAAAGACACAAGCGTCCGTCAACGTGTTTACACTGAAAACCAATGTACCACACTGGAATGGAAAAACACATTTTGTGTGAAGGAGCCCTTAGGTTGCTCAGGTATACGTTTTATCCATAATCAAAAATACATTGTATGAGTGAAAATTATAGATTTTTGAATTTTAAAGTAAGTAAATATTTGATTCAGTTATTTTGTAAATCTACAATGGCAAATATATCATTTATTCATTCATTCATTTTCCTTCGGCTTAATCCCTTTATTCATCAGGGGTCACCAAAGCAGAGTGAACCGCCAACTTATCCAGCATATGTTTTTAAACAGCGGATGCCCTTCCAGCTGCAACCCAGTACTGGGAAACATCCATACACACTCATTCACACATATACAGTTGCAATCAGAATTATTGAACCCCCTTTGAATTTTTTTTTCTTTTTTAAATATTTCCCAAATGATGTTTAACCGAACAAGGAAATTTTCACAGTATGTCTGATAATATTTTTTCTTCTGGAAAATTTGTTTCTTATTTGTTTTATTTCGGCTAGAATAAAAGCAGTTTTTAATTTTTTAAAACCCATTTTAAGGTCAAAATTATTAGCCCCTTTAAGCAATATTTTTTTTTCAATAGTATACAGAACAAATCATCATTATACAATAATTTGCCTAATTACCCTAACCTGCCTAGTTAACCTAATTAACCTAGTTAAGCCTTTAAATGTCACTTTAAGCTGTATATAAGTGTCTTGAAAAATATCTAGTGAAATATTATTTACTGTCATCATGGCAAAGATAAAATAAATCAGTTATTAGAGATGAGTTATTAAAACTATTATGTTTAGAAATGTGTTGAAAAAATGTTCTCTCCGTTAAACAGAAATTGGGGAAAAAAAAAACAGGGGATAATAATTCAGGGGGTTGAATAATTCTGATTGCAACTGTACACTATAGCCAATTTAGTTTACCAAATTCACCTATAGCGCATGTTTTGGATTGTGGGAGAAACCGGAGCACCCAGAGGAAACCCACGCCAATACAGGGAGAACATGCAAACTCCACACAGAAATCCCAACTGACCCAGCCGGGACTAAAACCAGCGACCTTCTTGCTGTGAGGTGACAGTGCTAACCACTGAGCCACCGTGTCGCCACGGAAATATATCAATATGTAATTTTTTATTCATAATAGGGATTGCTAAGAACTTAATTTGATTTTTTTAATTCTTAACTTTAAATGTGATTTTTCTCAGTATTTAGATTTTTTGAACCCTCAGATTCCAGATTTTCAAAAAGTTGTATTGGCCAAATATTACACTATCCTAACAAGCCTTACATAAATGGAAAGTTTGTTTGTTTGTTGATTTACTTATTTATTTAAATTTATTTATTTGTTTGTTTGTTTTCTTCCGGGTTCTCCGGTTTCCCCCACAGTCCAAAGACATATGCTATAGGTGAATTGAATAAACTAAATTGGCTGTAGTGTATGAGTGTGTCTGTGAGTGTATGGATGTATCCCAGTAGGGAAGGGAAGGGCATCCGCTATGTAAAACATATGCTGGATAAGTTGGCGGTTCATTCCGCTGTGGCAACCTCTGATAAATAAAGGACTAAGCTGAACGAAAATGAACGAATGATTGAATGAATGATGTTTGATTGTTTATGTATGTCTTAAATGGATTATTCAATATTTTGTATATTTTATATAATAGGAGTTTTTTGACATTTGATTTTTTTGTTGTTGTTGTTGTTTCTAACTTTTTAGCTATATATTGCTATAGCAGCAATTAATTTTTCCCTAAAAGAACTGAAGGAGAAATATCAGTTCAACAGTAAATGGCAGTATTTAACTACATGTATATTTAGGATACGAAAGTGTTTTCATATATGAAAACTGGCACACTAAGACATTTAGGAGGAAAAAGCTTGGTTATGGATGTGACATCTCTTCTTCATGGATGTGACAGTTGTGAAATTGCCACTTGTGTGACTTGGATGATAATATAAAAATATAATTGTTTGAAAACACTTACAGAGACATTTTTGAGTTTTTTTCTTTTTTTAAGTACTGTAAAACACCTGCTTGCACAAAAAGTGTAGAAACTTTCATGGAAAGGTTAAATTTTGCATGGAATTGCTCATGTGTGTGTCTGTGTCCTGTAGGCCGCAATGCTCTTCATGTAGACGTGCACATGGCCTCTAGTTTCATCTACTGGTGTGACTTCAGCAGCACTGTGGCGTCCCAGAACGGCATCCGCAGGATCAAACCGGACGGGTCTAGATTCCACAGCATCGTCACTTCTGGAATTGGACGAAACGGCATACGGGGCATCGCCGTAGACTGGGCTGCAGGTGAGGACTTGCAAACTTGTATTTGTGGACTTCGTGTTACTACAATACTGTAATTTCTAACTTGGATATAATCCCTTTAAGTGACGTTTATATATAAACTAATTTCGAGAGGAGCACGCGCTTATGATTGATAGCAGCTGATCCTCGTTAGCTAACGCATAATCCACCAATCAGACGATGCCTAAATCATTATAAATAACCAAAGCATCTTACCTTAGCCATTTTCGTCTTGAAGAATCCCCCCTTCCACCCCTACTCCTCCCCTTTCCTTATCAGGGCAGCACGGAGGCCCAATGGTTAGCACCATTGCCTCACAGCAAGAACGTCACGCTCAGACCTTACCTGGCCAGGTCGGCGTTTCTGTGCGGAGTTTGCATGTTCTCCCCGTGTTTGCGTGGGTTTTCCCCAGGCACTCCGGTTTCCTCCCACAGACTAAAACATGTAACATAAATAAATTGACAAACTAAATTGTCATTATAGGCAACCAATGAATTCAGAATACAATCTCCATAGCCAATTCATAATCAAGCAGGGGAGTTCTCAAGACCTACCTGAGCTCAGACTCCCCTCTCGCCCTGCAACAGGAGGGAGCTCCAGGCTTGAGGATCTCATGAGCTCAGGGCTCTCTCCCGGGACAGCATGCCAAACACGCTTTATAATCAATCATCGGCAAGGGCGAACTCTTGAAAAATAGTGATATTCGATGCCATTCTCTATCACTGGGAACTATTACCACAGAATTAGTTCAAATTATAATATTTGTTTTCTTCATTCGCCAAACTTCACAATAGACGCAGATTTACGTCATGGTTAAGGCTTCTGTAAACATGTGCCCTGACATACAGTACATTTGATTGGATTTTGTGTGTAAAACAAACACTACATTGTCAAGTGACACATCGACAACTTGTGTTCATTTTTATGCTACCGCTGACCACTTATCTCTATATAATGGCTTTTTTGGCCAGTTTGCTCGGTAGCTCGCCTCGTACGACATCGGTCTTAAGACACGGAGCGGACAGGGTTTTAGCAGAAATGGGCACAGCGACCTCTGGTGTATTTACAAGCAGGAAATATTATAAAAGGTTGCCCAATAACGTTTTTTGCGATAATCAAAAATGTACACGGCGCCCTCTAGTGGATTTATGAAAACAAAAACTGCAAGCAGACGTAGCCCCAGGCACATATTTTATGGTTCATCAAAATGTAGCTCTGGCCACGTACAGTATCTCAAATTAACCTAGGTTGGAGTACTGAGTTATTTTAATGAGACCTTTAACTTGATAAAACCTGAAACACTCATGGAGATCCCAAAAACACGGTGGTGCAGTGGGTAGCACGTTCACCTCACAGCAAGAAAGTAGGTTCATTCCGCTGTGTCGACCCCAGATTAATAAAGGGACTAAGCCGAAAAGAAAATGAATGAATGAATGAAAAACTCTGGCAGGGCAGACTAAATTTTGGTTGGGTTGAACACCATTGTAACTGCTTTAACCGGCCAATTGAGAGTGTGGCTGTAAAAGTTTTATTGTTTCTTCTCAAAATTCCAGTATCTATTATTGACATTTCGATACTGTTGAAAACACTGTTTTGTTTGACCATTCCTCTGGTCGTACAATATAATTATGACTGATTAAAATAAATGTGGCTACATTCTACATCTAATGAATGTGAACACTAGCGCCAGGCACCTCAGATAGACTTGATTCAGAGGTCGCCACTGTTTTCATGTGCTCTGTGCTGTTCTGGAATGTTCTAGAGCAGCTTTAAGGGTCAGAATGGTGAAGCCTGACTATAGGGAACATATTAAAGAACTCCCGCTAGTATAAGCACAGACAGGTGGCACTGCAGAGGATTAAAGGTTAACATATGACACAAAAGAAGCTCAGTTAGCTCAGGCCTCTTCAACCCATGACTTGTTAAACATACACTTTTGACCTGAAAATATGAATATACAAGGCTGCATTAGTTGATCTAATTTGACCTGATTTGTAATTATAGCCATTTTATTTTTAATCTATGTACACTACTGATCAATGTTTTGCATCAGGAAGGGTTTTGAATGTCTTTTTGATGTTTTCATTCCTCTGAATTTATTTGAACAAATATACAGTCAAATGCTGATATTATAAAATATAATTACAGTTTAAAATAATTATATTTGATTGGATATCACTATCAGCCATTACATACATGCAGCTTTACCTGCAGAAATCATTTAAACTGTTCTTGTTACCAGCATCACTATGTTTGTGGAAACATGCCTTTTTCAAAGACAATGTTGAAAAGGACAATGTATATTTGAGATAAAGCTTGTTTATATATGTGTATTGCAATATAGCATTTTCCATTCATTTTTTTAAAACCTCCTAAACTTTTATGTTATGTAATGTAATGTGTAGCGCTAAAATAGTGCATTTATCATGTATGGCCAAACACCCAAAGCACTTCACAATCATGAGGGGGGTCTCTCTACACCACCAGTGTGCAGCACCCACTTAGATGATGCGACGACAGCCAAAGGACAAGTGCGCAGTGCGCTCACCACACACCAGCTATTGGTGGAGTAGAGAGATAGTGATAGAGCCAATTCAGTGGATGGGGATGATTGGGAGGCAATGATGGTTAAGGGTCGAGTAAGCGAATTTGTCCAGGACACCGGGGTCACACCACTACACTTTAAGAGATGTGCCATTGGATTTTTAATGACCACAGAGAGTCAGGACCTCGGTTTAACATCTCATCCGAAAGACGGTGCTCACTGACAGTATAGTGTCCCCTTCACTATACTGGGGCATTAGGACCAACACTGTTTAGGACATTATAACTGATGTAACAGAGTTGACCAGAATGCAGGGACAGGCACAAAATGTATTATTTATAACCGAAATGACTAATAATAATCAAAATAAATGTTTCATGAAAATGCTTATGAAACTTAGTAAACACAAAAAAGATGAACATTTGACTTAATTATTTCATGATAACTGAAGCTGCATGTAACCCAGCAGGCAAACAACATCATAAGACGTTAACAATAGGTTAGATTTAGGTTGTGATGTTGGGTGATCAAAATTCAATGACTAGCCAGCGTCTACGGACAATGTTATTTTGATGTCCAATTACGACATCAAATGACATTGATATATGGTTGATTTTAGGTTGTGTTGGAAAGTGACCAAAATCCAACATCGAGCCAACATCTTAAACCAACACCATATTGACATCAAATTCTGACATTTATTCGTCAGGTATGCAATCAAAATCCAACGTCTGATAGACGTCATAGTGGTAACGTCTACACAACGTCAAGCTATAGTATCATTAGGCATTGATATTTGGTTATTTTTAGGTTGCGCTGGAAAGTGACCAAAATCCCACGTCTGTCCGACAATGGACACTGACGTCGGTCTGACGTTGGGTTCTGACGTCAACCCGATTTTCATTTACACCCAAAATGCAACGTCCCCATGACGTTGGGGTACAACATTAATTTGACTTCAGTTTGTCTGCTTGTAAGATTCAGAAGGCAGAAAGAGTCAAAAATTGGGAAAGTGGTTAATATCTAAGTTAATATTTTCATGACAAAATGTCTCTGAATACACATACAAACATATTTTTTTTTTAGATAACTTGATATAATTTGTGTTATTATTCCAAATTAGTTTCATTTCAATGAATGTTTTGTTTTTGAAAAATAATATATATGCAATCTCTTATATATTAGGCATCCTGACATTTTTTTATATTTCTTTGATGAAAAAAAGTATATTTGTTATTAGTGTCAAAAAAACTAAGCATGAATATTTTGCACCTTGAGGGCCATATTGTACACCCAGCGCAAGACGTGTTTGCCGCGATTTGTTGCTATTTTCAGACCAGCGCAACCCTAATTTTTACGTTATGCGCCACGTTGTTTAAATAGCGAATCCATTTATGCTACTTTGTGGACTCATGAGTGTGCCAGTCTATAAAGGAGGTGTGCTAAGGCTCATTGTTGGTGTTGCTATTTTGAGAAACTGAAAGAGATCGCGTCATTGATCGAGTAAAAGCAGAACTAACTAAAACCAACTAAAGGTCTAGCGCCTATGCAGGTTCAAACGCTTAATACACACAGGATGTACAGCAATACACAAATATCTTTACATTCATATAAAAAATAAAGGATTAAAATGTTACAAAATTATTATTTACTAGATAGATTAAAAAAAAAAAGCATTACCTCCATGCCTTCTTCATGTCCTGGGGGCTTTTTTTCAGTTTATTCATAACAATTAGCATTTTTATTATAATGTTATTATTATTAGCAGTATTATTTATTATATGCATATTTATATTTGCTTTAATAAAAGCAAGTTTAGATTTGTCCACCTGTCATTTTGGAGATGTACGCATCACCATATGGTGCATAGGAACAGGACGTGTGTTTGGATATAACTCAGTTTTTTGAGCACAGTGAGTGTTATTATTGTTCATTTATTAGTTTGCTGGAAATTAGAACTGAATTTAGAAAGAGTTTAGAAACAAATCTTTGCGCATAACAAACAAAATTTAATTTGTAGGGTAATGGATGTCTTCAGTGGAGTGCGTACAACACTGTTTCCTTATCCACCAAAGTAAAGGAGTAAAGTAAAGAGTAAAAGTAAAGTAAAAAGTAAAGAAACCGAAGGGAGGAGGCTCGTTCTTTATCCTCATGCTGCAGATGGTCTGTTTAACTGTTTTCTTGCTAGTGAAGCGCTCAGTTTTTCCACTTACAAAGTCCATCATGTAAATGGCAAATGTGCCACGCAACTGACTCTTAAAGGGAATGGTAGATGAGACTGTGATTGGTTTAATGCACGTTATGCTCAAAACACACCCATAACTCATTAAGAGAATAAGCACAAATCTGTTTGACCATGCGTTGCGTCGCAAAGCATATTTTCCGCCCTTAAAATAGCAAAAGTGGATTCGGACACGCCCTTAATGCTTTTGCACCATGCACTTTAGACTTTGCGCCTAGACCGTTAAAATAGAGCCCCCAGTGTCCATGCACACATTTTGCATCACTATTGCATCATTATTCATCACTATTTCTTGGATTTTTTGTTCCCTCAGGAAACCTCTACTTCACCAATGCCTTCTTGACCGAGACGTACATCGAAGTCATTCGGCTTAATACCACATTCCGCCGTGTCCTTCTCAAGACCCAAGTAGACATGCCCCGTCATATTGTTGTGGACCCCAAAAACAGATACCTCTTCTGGGCTGACTATGGACAGACCCCCAAAATCGAACGAGCATTTCTAGACGGCTCCAACCGGACAGTTCTGGTTTCCTCTGGCATCATTACCCCCAGAGGCCTTGCTCTGGACCACCGAGACGGATACGTCTACTGGGTGGACGATTCCTTGGATATGATTGCACGAGTTCGGCCTGAAGGGGGCGAGACGGAGGTCGTCCGCTACGGAAGCCGCTATCCAACTCCATATGGCATCACTGTGTTTGAAGGAAATGTAATCTGGGTGGACAGAAACCTCAAGAAAGTCTTCCAAGCAAGCAAACTGCCTGGTGCAAGCGACCAGCCGGCCGTGATCCGAGACAACATCAACATGCTGCGGGACGTCACCATTTTTGACAGCAGAATGCAGCCAAGTTCAGCCCATGAGCTCAATAACAACCCCTGCTTAGAGTCGAATGGAGGCTGTGCTCATTTCTGCTTCTCCATGGCAGGAGCTCAGACCAGGAAATGTTCGTGTGCCTTTGGGAATCTGGCTGCGGATGACAGCAGCTGTGTGGTATCCCGGGATGACTACCTCATTTATTCAACAGAAAGCACCGTGCGCTCTATGCGGCTGGACCCAGAGGATCACTCGCTGCCCTTTCCTGTGGTTAACGTGCCCCGGACTTCGGTGGCGCTTGATTTCGACCGCTTGGATGGCAGGATCTATTTCACCCAGAGCTCAGGAGCGGGCCAGAGCAAGATTAGCTTCATTACTTTGGCTTCGCCTACCTCTCCCGCTACTGAGGTGGCCTCAGGTGAGCAGCTTATTTAAACTCTTAATGCACCCTGACATTGCAGGTTTAGCTTGGAAAGGAAAGTTCATTAAGACAATCTTTGGATGTTGGCTTAACACAGTATCTGCAGTGACATTTGTCTGTCAGTGGTTAGTTTGCTGGCTACATGTTATTTATTTCTAATGCACCATACACTGAATCATTAATATTATAAAATATAAAAAAGATGGAAAGCATGATGGATCTAAAAAGCAATTTTTGGGCAAGTGTTGTTAACAAGGTTGTTGGCTAGGGGGGCAATTAAAGAAGCAATAAGCTGAATTTACTTTAAAAAAGTGAGTAAATCAGTTGCTTTTAAAGAGATTAGTTGACTTTACTTTTTAAAAGTGAGTAAATCTGTAGCTTTTAAAGAGATTAGTTGACTTTACTTTTTAAAAGTGAGTAAATCAGTTGATTTTAAAGTGATTAGTTGACTTTACTTTTTACAAGTGAGTAAATCTGTAGCTTTTAAAGCGATTAGTTGACTTTACTTTTTAAAAGTGAGTAAATCTGTTGCTTTTAAAGCGATTAGTTGACTTTACTTTTTAAAAGTGAGTAAATCTGTAGCTTTTAAAGCGATTAGTTGACTTTACTTTTTAAAAGTGAGTAAATCTGTTGCTTTTAAAGCGATTAGTTGACTTTACTTTTTAAAAGTGAGTAAATCTGTTGCTTTTAAAGCGATTGGTTGACTTTACTTTTTAAAAGTGAGTAAATCTGTTGCTTTAAAGCGATTAGTTGACTTTACTTTTAAAAGTGAGTAAATCTGTTGCTTTTAAAGCGATTAGTTGACTTTACTTTTTAAAAGTGAGTAAATCTGTTGATTTTAAAGCGATTAGTTGACTTTACTTTTTAAAAGTGAGTAAATCTGTTGATTTTAAAGCATTTAGTTGACTTTACTTTTAAAAAGTGAGTAAATCTGTTGCTTTTAAAGCGATTAGTTGACTTTACTTTTTAAAAGTGAGTAAATCTGTTGCTTTTAAAGCGATTAGTTGACTTTACTTTTTAAAAGTGAGTAAATCAGTTGATTTTAAAGTGATTAGTTGACTTTACTTTTTAAAAGTGAGTAAATCAGTTGATTTTAAAGTGATTAGTTGACTTTACTTTTTAAAAGTGAGTAAATCTGTTGTTTTTAAAGCGATTAGTTGACTTTACTTTTTAAAAGTGAGTAAATCTGTTGCTTTTAAAGTGATTAGTTGACTTTACTTTTTAAAAGTGAGTAAATCTGTTGCTTTTAAAGCGATTAGTTGACTTTAACTTTTAAAAGTGAGTAAATCTGTTGCTTTTAAAGCGATTAGTTGACTTTACTTTTTAAAAGTGAGTAAATCTGTTGATTTTAAAGCGATTAGTTGACTTTACTTTTTAAAAGTGAGTAAATCTGTTGCTTTTAAAGCGATTAGTTGACTTTACTTTTTAAAAGTGAGTAAATCTGTTGCTTTTAAAGCGATTAGTTGACTTTACTTTTTAAAAGTGAGTAAATCTGTTGATTTTAAAGCGATTAGTTGACTTTACTTTTTAAAAGTGAGTAAATCTGTTGATTTTAAAGCATTTAGTTGACTTTACTTTTAAAAAAGTGAGTAAATCTGTTGCTTTTAAAGCGATTAGTTGACTTTACTTTTTAAAAGTGAGTAAATCAGTTGATTTTAAAGTGATTAGTTGACTTTACTTTTTAAAAGTGAGTAAATCAGTTGATTTTAAAGTGATTAGTTGACTTTACTTTTTAAAAGTGAGTAAATCTGTTGTTTTTAAAGCGATTAGTTGACTTTACTTTTTAAAAGTGAGTAAATCTGTTGTTTTTAAAGCGATTAGTTGACTTTACTTTTAAAAGTGAGTAAATCTGTTGCTTTTAAAGTGATTAGTTGACTTTACTTTTTAAAAGTGAGTAAATCTGTTGCTTTTAAAGCGATTAGTTGACTTTACTTTTTAAAGTGAGTAAATCTGTTGCTTTTAAAGCGATTGGTTGACTTTACTTTTTAAAAGTGAGTAAATCTGTTGATTTTAAAGCGATTAGTTGACTTTACTTTTTAAAAGTGAGTAAATCTGTTGCTTTTAAAGTGATTAGTTGACTTTACTTTTTAAAAGTGAGTAAATCTGTTGCTTTTAAAGCGATTAGTTGACTTTACTTTTTAAAAGTGAGTAAATCTGTTGCTTTTAAAGCGATTAGTTGACTTTACTTTTTAAAAGTGAGTAAATCTGTAGCTTTTAAAGTGATTAGTTGACTTTACTTTTTAAAAGTGAGTAAATCTGTTGCATTTAAAACGATTAGTTGACTTTACTTTTTAAAAGTGAGTAAATCTGTAGCTTTTAAAGTGATTAGTTGACTTTACTTTTTAAAAGTGAGTAAATCTGTAGCTTTTAAAGTGATTAGTTGACTTTACTTTTTAAAAGTGAGTAAATCTGTTGCTTTTAAAGCGATTAGTTGACTTTACTTTTTAAAAGTGAGTAAATCTGTTGATTTTAAAGCGATTAGTTGACTTTACTTTTTAAAAGTGAGTAAAGCTGTTGCTTTTAAAGCGATTAGTTGACTTTACTTTTTAAAAGTGAGTAAATCAGTTGATTTTAAAGTGATTAGTTGACTTTATTTTTTAAAAGTGAGTAAATCTGTTGCTTTTAAGCGATTAGTTGACTTTACTTTTTAAAAGTGAGTAAATCTGTTGCTTTTAAAGCGATTAGTTGACTTTACTTTTTAAAAGTGAGTAAAGCTGTTGCTTTTAAAGCGATTAGTTGACTTTACTTTTTAAAAGTGAGTAAATCAGTTGATTTTAAAGTGATTAGTTGACTTTACTTTTTAAAAGTGAGTAAATCAGTTGATTTTAAAGCGATTAGTTGACTTTACTTTTTAAAAGTGAGTAAATCTGTTGCTTTTAAAGCGATTAGTTGACTTTACTTTTTAAAAGTGAGTAAATCTGTTGCTTTTAAAGCAATTAGTTGACTTTACTTTTTAAAAGTGAGTAAATCTGTTGCTTTTAAAGCGATTAGTTGACTTTACTTTTTAAAAGTGAGTAAATCTGTTGCTTTTAAAGTGATTAGTTGACTTTATTTTTTAAAAGTGAGTAAATCTGTTGCTTTTAAAGCGATTAGTTGACTTTACTTTTTAAAAGTGAGTAAATCTGTTGCATTTAAAGCGATTAGTTGACTTTACTTTTTAAAAGTGAGTAAAGCTGTTGCTTTTAAAGCGATTAGTTGACTTTACTTTTTAAAAGTGAGTAAAGCTGTTGCTTTTAAAGCGATTAGTTGACTTTACTTTTAAAAGTGAGTAAATCTGTTGCTTTTAAAGCGATTGGTTGACTTTACTTTTTAAAAGTGAGTAAATCTGTAGCTTTTAAAGCGATTAGTTGACTTTACTTTTTAAAAGTGAGTAAATCTGTTGCTTTTAAAGCGATTAGTTGACTTAACTTTTTAAAAGTGAGTAAATCTGTTGCTTTTAAAGCGATTAGTTGACTTTACTTTTTAAAAGTGAGTAAATCAGTTGATTTTAAAGTGATTAGTTGACTTTACTTTTTAAAAGTGAGTAAATCTGTTGTTTTTAAAGCGATTAGTTGACTTTACTTTTTAAAAGTGAGTAAATCAGTTGATTTTAAAGCGATTAGTTGACTTTACTTTTTAAAAGTGAGTAAATCTGTTGCTTTTAAAGCGATTAGTTGACTTTACTTTTTAAAAGTGAGTAAATCTGTTGCTTTTAAAGTGATTAGTTGACTTTATTTTTTAAAAGTGAGTAAATCTGTTGCTTTTAAAGCGATTAGTTGACTTTACTTTTTAAAAGTGAGTAAATCTGTTGCTTTTAAAGCGATTAGTTGACTTTACTTTTTAAAAGTGAGTAAATCTGTTGCTTTTAAAGCGATTAGTTGACTTTACTTTTAAAAGTGAGTAAAGCTGTTGCTTTTAAAGCGATTAGTTGACTTTACTTTTTAAAAGTGAGTAAAGCTGTTGCTTTTAAAGCGATTAGTTGACTTTACTTTTTAAAAGTGAGTAAATCTGTTGCTTTTAAAGCGATTTAGTTGACTTTACTTTTTAAAAGTGAGTAAAGCTGTTGCTTTTAAAGCGATTAGTTGACTTTACTTTTTAAAAGTGAGTAAAGCTGTTGCTTTTAAAGCGATTAGTTGACTTTACTTTTTAAAAGTGAGTAAATCTGTTGCTTTTAAAGCGATTAGTTGACTTTACTTTTTAAAAGTGAGTAAATCTGTTGCTTTTAAAGCGATTAGTTGACTTTACTTTTTAAAAGTGAGTAAAGCTGTTGCTTTTAAAGCGATTAGTTGACTTTACTTTTCAAAAGTGAGTAAAGCTGTTGCTTTTAAAGCGATTAGTTGACTTTACTTTTTAAAAGTGAGTAAATCTGTTGATTTTAAAGCGATTAGTTGACTTTACTTTTTAAAAGTGAGTAAATCTGTTGATTTTAAAGCATTTAGTTGACTTTACTTTTAAAAAAAGTGAGTAAATCTGTTGCTTTTAAAGCGATTAGTTGACTTTACTTTTTAAAAGTGAGTAAATCAGTTGATTTTAAAGCAATTAGTTGACTTTACTTTTTAAAAGTGAATAAATCTGTTGTTTTTAAAGCGATTAGTTGACTTTACTTTTTAAAAGTGAGTAAATCTGTTGTTTTTAAAGCGATTAGTTGACTTTACTTTTTAAAAGTGAGTAAATCTGTTGCTTTTAAAGCGATTAGTTGACTTTACTTTTTAAAAGTGAGTAAATCTGTTGATTTTAAAGCGATTAGTTGACTTTACTTTTTAAAAGTGAGTAAATCTGTTGATTTTAAAGCATTTAGTTGACTTTACTTTTAAAAAAGTGAGTAAATCTGTTGCTTTTAAAGCGATTAGTTGACTTTACTTTTTAAAAGTGAGTAAATCTGTTGCTTTTAAAGCGATTAGTTGACTTTACTTTTTAAAAGTGAGTAAATCTGTTGATTTTAAAGTGATTAGTTGACTTTACTTTTTAAAAGTGAGTAAATCAGTTGATTTTAAAGTGATTAGTTGACTTTACTTTTTAAAAGTGAGTAAATCTGTTGTTTTTAAAGCGATTAGTTGACTTTACTTTTTAAAAGTGAGTAAATCTGTTGCTTTTAAAGCGATTAGTTGACTTTACTTTTTAAAAGTGAGTAAATCTGTTGCTTTTAAAGCGATTAGTTGACTTTACTTTTTAAAAGTGAGTAAATCTGTAGCTTTTAAAGTGATTAGTTGACTTTACTTTTTAAAAGTGAGTAAATCTGTAGCTTTTAAAGTGATTAGTTGACTTAACTTTTTAAAAGTGAGTAAATCTGTAGCTTTTAAAGTGATTAGTTGAATTTACTTTTTAAAAGTGAGTAAATCTGTTGCTTTTAAAGCGATTAGTTGACTTTACTTTTTAAAAGTGAGTAAATCTGTTGATTTTAAAGCGATTAGTTGACTTTACTTTTTAAAAGTGAGTAAAGCTGTTGCTTTTAAAGCGATTAGTTGACTTTACTTTTTAAAAGTGAGTAAATCAGTTGATTTTAAAGTGATTAGTTGACTTTATTTTTTAAAAGTGAGTAAATCTGTTGCTTTTAAAGCGATTAGTTGACTTTACTTTTTAAAAGTGAGTAAATATGTTGCTTTTAAAGCGATTAGTTGACTTTACTTTTTAAAAGTGAGTAAATCTGTTGCTTTTAAAGTGATTAGTTGACTTTATTTTTTAAAAGTGAGTAAATCTGTTGCTTTTAAAGCGATTAGTTGACTTTACTTTTTAAAGTGAGTAAATCTGTTGCATTTAAGCGATTAGTTGACTTTACTTTTTAAAAGTGAGTAAAGCTGTTGCTTTTAAAGCGATTAGTTGACTTTACTTTTTAAAAGTGAGTAAATCTGTTGCTTTTAAAGCGATTAGTTGGCTTAACTTTTTAAAAGTGAGTAAATCTGTTGCTTTTAAAGCGATTAGTTGACTTTACTTTTTAAAAGTGAGTAAATCAGTTGATTTTAAAGTGATTAGTTGACTTTACTTTTTAAAAGTGAGTAAATCTGTTGTTTTTAAAGCGATTAGTTGACTTTACTTTTTAAAAGTGAGTAAATCAGTTGATTTTAAAGCGATTAGTTGACTTTACTTTTTAAAAGTGAGTAAATCTGTTGCTTTTAAAGCGATTAGTTGACTTTACTTTTTAAAAGTGAGTAAATCTGTTGCTTTTAAAGCGATTAGTTGACTTTATTTTTTAAAAGTGAGTAAATCTGTTGCTTTTAAAGCGATTAGTTGACTTTACTTTTTAAAAGTGAGTAAATCTGTTGCATTTAAAGCGATTAGTTGACTTTACTTTTTAAAAGTGAGTAAAGCTGTTGCTTTTAAAGCGATTAGTTGACTTTACTTTTTAAAAGTGAGTAAATCTGTTGCTTTTAAAGCGATTAGTTGACTTTACTTTTTAAAAGTGAGTAAATCTGTTGGTTTTAAAGCGATTAGTTGACTTTACTTTTTAAAAGTGAGTAAATCTGTAGCTTTTAAAGCGATTAGTTGACTTTACTTTTTAAAAGTGAGTAAAGCTGTTGCTTTTAAAGCGATTAGTTGACTTTACTTTTTAAAAGTGAGTAAAGCTGTTGCTTTTAAAGCGATTAGTTGACTTTACTTTTTAAAAGTGAGTAAATCTGTTGATTTTAAAGCGATTAGTTGACTTTACTTTTTAAAAGTGAGTAAATCTGTTGATTTTAAAGCATTTAGTTGACTTTACTTTTAAAAAAGTGAGTAAATCTGTTGCTTTTAAAGCGATTAGTTGACTTTACTTTTTAAAAGTGAGTAAATCAGTTGATTTTAAAGCGATTAGTTGACTTTACTTTTTAAAAGTGAGTAAATCTGTTGTTTTTAAAGCGATTAGTTGACTTTACTTTTTAAAAGTGAGTAAATCTGTTGTTTTTAAAGCGATTAGTTGACTTTACTTTTAAAAGTGAGTAAATCTGTTGCTTTTAAAGCGATTAGTTGACTTTACTTTTTAAAAGTGAGTAAATCTGTTGCTTTTAAAGCGATTAGTTGACTTTACTTTTTTAAAGTGAGTAAATCTGTTGTTTTTAAAGCGATTAGTTGACTTTACTTTTTAAAAGTGAGTAAATCTGTTGCTTTTAAAGCGATTAGTTGACTTTACTTTTTAAAAGTGAGTAAATCTGTTGCTTTTAAAGCGATTAGTTGACTTTACTTTTTAAAAGTGAGTAAATCTGTTGATTGTAAAGCGATTAGTTGACTTTACTTTTTAAAAGTGAGTAAATCTGTTGATTGTAAAGCGATTAGTTGACTTTACTTTTTAAAAGTGAGTAAATCTGTTGCTTTTAAAGCGATTAGTTGACTTTACTTTTTAAAAGTGAGTAAATCTGTTGCTTTTAAAGCGATTAGTTGACTTTACTTTTTAAAAGTGAGTAAATCAGTTGATTTTAAAGTGATTAGTTGACTTTATTTTTTAAAAGTGCGTAAATCTGTTGCTTTTAAAGCGATTAGTTGACTTTACTTTTTAAAAGTGAGTAAATATGTTGCTTTTAAAGCGATTAGTTGACTTTACTTTTTAAAAGTGAGTAAATCTGTTGCTTTTAAAGTGATTAGTTGACTTTATTTTTTAAAAGTGAGTAAATCTGTTGCTTTTAAAGCGATTAGTTGACTTTACTTTTTAAAAGTGAGTAAATCTGTTGCTTTTAAAGCGATTAGTTGACTTTACTTTTTAAAAGTGAGTAAATCTGTTGCTTTTAAAGCGATTAGTTGACTTTACTTTTTAAAAGTGAGTAAATCTGTTGCTTTTAAAGCGATTAGTTGACTTTACTTTTTAAAAGTGAGTAAATCTGTTGATTGTAAAGCGATTAGTTGACTTTACTTTTTAAAAGTGAGTAAATCTGTTGATTTTAAAGCGATTAGTTGACTTTACTTTTTAAAAGTGAGTAAATCTGTTGATTTTAAAGCATTTAGTTGACTTTACTTTTAAAAAAGTGAGTAAATCTGTTGCTTTTAAAGCGATTAGTTGACTTTACTTTTTAAAAGTGAGTAAATCTGTAGCTTTTAAAGCGATTAGTTGACTTTACTTTTTAAAAGTGAGTAAATCAGTTGATTTTAAAGTGATTAGTTGACTTTACTTTTTAAAAGTGAGTAAAGCTGTTGCTTTTAAAGCGATTAGTTGACTTTACTTTTTAAAAGTGAGTAAATCTGTTGCTTTTAAAGCGATTAGTTGACTTTACTTTTTAAAAGTGAGTAAATCTGTTGCTTTTAAAGCGATTAGTTGACTTTACTTTTTAAAAGTGAGTAAATCTGTTGCTTTCAAATGGTTGCCAAGGCATAGCTAAGCAAGTGTTCAAAGTGGTTGCTTGGCTGTTAGTGTTTTTGAGTGTATAAACTATTGGTAGGCAATTTATAACATGTTTCTAGTGGTTTGCTAGGCAGTATGAATGTACGGTTCACACAAAAATAAAAATTCTGTCATAATTTGATCACAGTTTACTTGTTACATACCAAAACTTATTTTGAGGAAAACTAGAAACCTGTGACTATTGACTTTCATGGTATTTGATTTTTCTAATGGTTTGCAAGTTTCCAGCGTTCGTATATATCTTCTATTGTATGTAACTATCCCTTTAATTGACCTTTTCTTATTATGTGCTTGTAAATCTTTGTTTTTTGGGGATGATTTCTTCTCTGTGGAGATCTGGGAGCTCCTGACGGCATCGCCTATGACTGGATCAATAGGAGGATCTATTACAGTGACTACATTAACCAGACGATCAGCTCTATGGCAGTGGATGGATCTCAGAGGACTGTTGTGGCACAGGTGCCCAGACCCAGAGCCATCATGCTGGATCCATGTAGAGGGTAAGTCTGTGATCAGCAGATCTGTGATATAAACGTTTAAATGAGAGCCAATTTTAAATGTATAGCCACTTTTCTGTTTCTGTGTGTGTTCAGGTATATGTACTGGACCGACTGGGGAACCAGTGCAAAGATAGAGCGTGCAACCCTCGGAGGAAACTTCAGGACAGAGATTGTCAACACTAGTCTGGTTTGGCCGAACGGTTTGACACTGGACTATGATGATCAGAGGCTGTACTGGGCAGATGCCAGCTTGTAAGATGTCGTATTTTGATTTATATATTTATATTTTAGCGTCCTGGGATTGGCAATTGCAGACATGTGTTTTAGCACACTAATCCATAAAATACTCTGGCTTTTTATCGTATTGATAAGACAAACACAGATTTGAACACTGTAAAGGGTCAATGGTAGTTCACGCCTCCTCGCATATGAGCCATAGAGCTTTTCAGTGTCTTAGAAAATTTAAATCAGTATATTGTTTTCTGTAAGAAAGTAAACAAGCTGATTTTCACATCGTTTTGAAGCAAAAACTCTCGGTTACATGATCCACTTCTCAAAAGTCTTGTAGACAAATATTTAGTGTGTTTTTTATGGAGTGACTTTCAGTGACTTTAAACTTTTAGTTTTTCACTAACCACACATAAAAGTTTCTTTTTTAAAAACACAACCATGTAAATAAATGTTGCTAATGTATTATTGTAGCCCAGAGTGTCCTGCTTACAGAGGTATAAGACTTTAGCCATTTATATGTTTCAAGAGTTCACACTTAGCTATTGTTTGATACTGATTGCAGGTTTGGCATGCTGTCCCGGGAGAGAACCCTGAGCTCGGAAATACTTGAGCCCAGCGGTCCGTTCTTTGTACCTCGCTTAAATGATCTAAGATGATTTGACAGATCCTGGATCTTTTAATCTTGATAATTGATATCTGGCTAATTTGGTTCTTCAAACAAGTTTGTGAATCAGATTAAAATGTCTGAATGAACTGATCTGAGATCGCTGCGTGTGTTGTAAAGGACAGATCATGATCAGCAATGCAACGATTGGCTGACGGCACAGCAGCGTAATGACATCATCTGATTAATATTCAACTATCCATGTGAGCAAAATGCTATAATTCATAGTAAACGGTTTGTTAAATATGATACACAATAACTTTCCACATTTGTGGTGGGCTGCAGGCTTTACACTTTCACGTGTCACTGAGTATTTAGCAATTGATTTAGTTTTACATTTAGAACAGATTTTCTTTATTATAGTAATCTTAGCCTATTCAACTTTCTTTATCGGCGTAAGGAAATTCATTAAAATGTTTAAATTAATTTCACATTAAAAAAGCATTTTGATATCGGTAAAAAAGTCTGCAACTTTTGCGAAGCGTCAAATCACCGTCATATTAGCCGTCAAAGCATGTGCATGACTTCATAAATTATTATTCCTTCAAAAAAAAAAAAACAGTTGAATATTGGTCATGTCTATTATCATACAGAAATTGTACTGAAGGGCAACCCAGTGGCGCAGTAGGTAGTGCTGTTGCCTCACAGCAAGAACGTCGCTGGGTCGCAGGTTCGAACCTCGGCTGGGCTGGGTCAGTTGGTGTTTCTGTGTGGAGTTTGCATGTTCTCCCTGGGTTGGCGTGGGTTTCCTCCGGGTGCTCCGGTTTCCCCCACAGTCCAAAGACATGCAGTACAGGTGAATTGGGTAAGCTAAATTGTCCATAGTGTATGAGTGTGAATGTGTGTGTGGAAGTTCCCAGAGATGGGTTGCGGCTGGAAGGGCATCCGCTGCGTAAAATCGTGCTGGATAAGTTGGCGGTTCATTCCGCTGTGGCGACCCCGCAAGGGACAAAGCCGACAAGAAAATGAATGAATGAATGAAATTGTACTGAAGCTGGTACCTTTAAATAGTACGCGTTTGTATCTAAATAAATATTAATATTTTATTAATATTAAATTATTAATATTAATAAATGTTCTCTTTATTTCAGAGTGCAGATTGCATATTTTATTTATATATATTTTTAAACGTATATATTTTAGTGGTGGGCCATTATTGACTTTTAGCGCGCGATAAAAAAATATCGGTGTTAATCTATTCTCAAAATTGGGCTGGGAGCTGGGTCTATTCTACGCAAGCTATGATGACTTTCACCTTGATATTTTAGCGCGGATGTACACTTGACTGGTGAGCCCTTCTGAATCAAATCAGCAGGATGCCTGCAGTTCGGCAGTTTTACTTTAACTCACAAACATTTTATTCATGCCCCGTGACAAACTGGATTATTAGACGCAAATAAGGAGTGGTGAGAGTATTATGGAACTTAATAACGCACGCCAAATGGAAAGAAAAAAAACTTCAGCATTTTGCGATATGTGTGTGTGTGTGTGTGTGTGTGTGTGTGTGTGCGGTCCTTTACTGACAGCCGCGTGTGTGGATCTTGTCGGAAAATATGGCAAAAAGTCCTACATGACGGTAATAGTTTGATTGCGGTGTTTACTTCAATAATGCCACTAATATATGCATACTCCACATGTCTTAATTCCATTTCTGTTTAGTTTAGTTTTAGGGTATTAAGGTAATCAAAAATCGCTGTTTGGAGCTTATGTAGACCTACAGTTCAACATTCATGTTTAACTGAATAAACAGTTAGTAAACACAAGTATAACAATCTTATTTAACATCACTTATTTTCATCACCAATTATCATAGTAGAACAGTTTCTCAAGCAGTTTGTGATGCATTTTGGAAACAGGAGATGAGCCCTTGTTCTAATGCGCCACCTGGCTTGAGAAACCCTTTCTCAAAGACTTACTTTTAGTCATTATTTGGGTAGCACACATATTCTGAATGCCTTCGGCAGAATTCAAATGAGCCATTTTAATCTAGATTAATCTAGATTAATTCCAAGATTACATTGAGATGAATCTAGATATATACCTAATATATATATATATATATATATATATATATATATATAAAACTATTTTAACTATTTACTATTTTCCCAAGTGTATATAACTACTACTGTAAGAAAATATCACAATAGAATTTTTTCAGTATTACCTTTGCTTGAGAAGACTCAATCTAATCCTGTTCATATGAAATAAATTTGCTCACCAGCAAGTTTGAGCTACCAGACCTGTTGCTATGACAACAACTCTCGGATGAGTTTTAAAGAACGAAACAATCCTGGATTGTGTCAAATCATCAATAACCAAATGCAGCTAATTGACCCTTCACTAAGCCCCGTCCTCCTTAGTTACTGTTGCTACGCCTGTCAAGCTTTCGTGCCTGCCACGTCTATAACAATGTGTATGCGCTGCTGTCAGACATTGCCAGGGATATAATTAGTCATTTTTGGCGAACAGGTGAGATAGCCGAGAAAGCCAGACAAAAAAGGACTGCAGTATGCATTACAGGGGTATATTCACAACATAATAGGCAACCGATTAGAAAATGATTGAATCAAAATTGAAGCTAGGTTAGCCTAGCCGCCTCATATGCTAACCATTCAACAGCTTAGTTCATGCACAGCAGGAGAGGTGACATCTAAAAATAATCTAATAATAATAAATTAAACCGTGAATTCTTTTTTTTTTAGCCAAAAAGCCTGATAGATTAATTGTTGTGCAATGAAATATCATTACTAACCGACAAGGAAACACGCATGGACAGTGCTTCTACATAATTCATTCATAGAAAGAGCAGCCAGAAAGCGGAAACTGATGGATTTGTGCCAAACATTAGCATCATTGACCCATAACAATGTACAGTAGCTATAACTGTCAGTATGTTTGTGTGCTCTTTATACCGTTTCTATTCTAATTAGCAGTTAAGTGGAATAAATAAATAAATTGAAATGTAAATCAAAGTATGAATAGCAGAAGTGAACAAATAGATTTTCCTTACCAGCAAATATTAATCCAACACTAAATATAAAAGCAGACATTGCTTAACCCGCTATAACGTCGTCACCAATGACTAAATCTCTAAAAGACCGATGAAAACATCAGTGATTTGTAGCTCTGACATGGACACGAGGCTTATAAATTACTCAAAAACAGCTGCGGATGAAGCATATTGATCGCAAGTGCTCAGTTCGTGATCTCAGTTTTGTTCTGTTGATGTGTAATTTCAAATATTCGTAGTTTGAAACAGATGGAAATATGACCGCTATTAGTATGACTACTATGGCGAAGGCTTAAACGGAGCAGTGCTCATCGAGCGAAAAAAATGTGGGAATGTGCACTGCTATCATTGGTTTAAAGTTTAGCATTTTTACAAATTTTCAAAAAAAACTTAGTTGGACATGTGCCCCAAATCAGTCTTGAAGCAGCTTTCACACCAGACATGGAAAGCACTATGCTATGAAACCCTTTCATTTGAGTGAACTGCACCATTGACTAGCTTGTGCACGTGCCGTGGTCAAAGTTTGAAATAGCTTAATATTCCACTAATCTATGCATGAACTGCACATGCTCACTGCAAATGATAAGTCTGCTCAAATAATGTGCTAAAATAACATTTCTATGTACAGTAGTATATTTATTCCTGCTACTTGCAATAGGGCTACTGTGCTGTCATGTCAATGGTGAAAGGACACTTCTCAACTTGTTCACTGTCAATAAAATTTTAGTCAATAAAATGTGGTTATTTTATTGGTTTGGGTTTTATTGGTGTTATTATTACTGAGTTAAATTTAAAAACAGTTACAATAGTACTTTATATTATTTTATATAATAATAATAAATGATTATTTCAAGCATTTTCAGTTTTGTTTTTTGGTCAAGTGCATCCAGAATGTTTCAACATAAGCTCATTCTAAAAACGTAGCCCTATATACACTTCTAAAGGTAGCGAATTATGTAGCCAGAGGTACGTATGGCTGCATTTCGTCTTTAAAACAAACGCTTGCAGCGTATGTCAGCGTACTTGAGATGCAGAGAAAAGCTGACCATGACAACAGGGTTCGAGTCCGGTGAACAATGGTTCCAGAAAGCAGATAAGACAAAAGGTTGGGTTTAGGGAAGTGGATGGGCGGGTCAATCTGTGCTTTTGAAAACACTATTGGTTGGGTTTAGGGAAGGATGAGGGTGAGTCAGTCGACAGCGGCCTCTGGTAGATTTATTTGAGAACAGCAGACGCGAATGAGACTCAATAGAAATTTGAGATCTGAAAAAGCATACACAGCAGCCTCCAGTGGATTTTAGGAAAACAAAAACTGCTAAAAAAACGTACCTCCTGGGACGTATTTGGTGCTCTCCAGAAATGTATACAGGGGTACGTTTTCAGAATGGGCCTGGGTTGGAACGTTTGGTATCTGCGTAGGATTTTCTATTTTGTTAAAATGTTAAATATAAAGTGTTGAGTTCTGACATGTACAGGATGTTTTTATCATAAAATGACCATCTCAAATAATTTTTCAATTCATGACAGATGTGTTCATGTTTTTGCAGGCAGAAGATTGAGAGGTGCTCACTTACCGGCACTAACC
Source organism: Danio kyathit (assembly GCA_903798195.1). Taxonomy (NCBI): domain Eukaryota; kingdom Metazoa; phylum Chordata; class Actinopteri; order Cypriniformes; family Danionidae; genus Danio; species Danio kyathit. Next base: position 59,198,700 of record LR812527.1, read on the forward strand.
GTGAGGTCATCGTAAGCACTGCCATTTACCCATTTGCAATGACCGTTTATGATCAGCATATCTACTGGACGGACTGGAACACACGCAGCATCTACCGCGCAAACAAGCACGATGGGTCTGATCAGAGGGTGATGCTACAAAATCTTCCATCCCGGCCCATGGATATCCACGTCTTATCTAACAGCAAACAGCAGCAGTGCAGCAGTCCCTGCGAACAGTTCAACGGTGGATGCAGCCACATTTGCACTCCGGGTAGATTCACATTTCAAATCAATAAGCATTTTCAAAACTACTTTCAAAGTGTCCTTCAAATTAAAAAAAGCTCCGTTCCAAAAACATGTTGTCTATGGAAATGGACCTTCATTAGTGACTAATTTAAAGCACTCTAAAAAGGCAGTAACACAATTCATTATGCAAATACAGCATAAAAGTCACGATTAATTTCAGTTGAATTTGACTAGTAAGTTAGGTTTTTTATTGATATTTATTAATTCATTCATTTTTATTTTGGCTTAGTCCCTTTATCAATCAGGGGTCGCCACAGTGGAATGAACCGCCTACTTATCCAGCCTATGTTTTACGCAGCGGATGCCCTTACAGCTGCAACCCATCTGTTACGGCCTAAAACCCAAAACTGGCTTGATTAATAAAATAAAGGTTTGAGCAGAACATATGAAAGACACAGACACTTGAATATGACACATTGACGTCCCGTCAATACATTTTTAATCTCAAGAAATCACTTACAAAAAGAGACAACAACAAATAACTGTAGACAGGTAGGGCAGCTAAACAAACCATTTCCCTGACTATAGCTGTTTTACATGGAGAGATTTTACCTATAACTAAATAGATATATTTACCTAAATTACCTATATGCAACTCTCACATGGTCCCCCACTGAAGCTAAGCAGGGCTGTGCCTGGTCAGTACCTGGATGGGAGACCACATGGGAAAGCTAGGTTGCTGCCGGAAGTGGTGTTAGTGAGACCAGCAGGGGGCACTCAACCTGTGGTCTGTTTGAGTCCTAGCACCCCAGTATAGTGAAGGGGACTCTATGCTGCTCAGTGAGCGTTGTCTTTCGGATGAGACGTTATACCAAGGTCCTGACTTTCTGTGGTCATTAAAAATCCCAGTATGTCATTCGAAAAGAGTAGGGGTTTAACCTCGACATCCTGGACAAATTTGCCCACTGGCCTCTGTCCATCATGGCCTCCTAACCATCCCCATATCATAACTTCATTACTCTGTCTCCTCTCCACCAATTAGCTTGTGTGTGGTCTGGCGCAATATATTGCTACTGTCGCGTCATCCAGGTGGATGCTGCACACTGGTGCTGCACACTGGTGGTGAATGCGCTTTGAGTGTCCAGAGAAGCGCCATATAAATGTAAGGAATTATTATGAAAAGAATTAAAAACGGGTGAGTCTTTCGGGCTCCTGAACGAAATAAAAACAAAACGTGACTATGAAAATTAATATCCACTACCTGCTACAAAAATAAACAAAGTATCAAAATAAACAAACGAAGCAAAATAGTTTAACACATTAAGAATGCTAAAGGATCAAAAGTTAACAAAAACATAACATTGAAAGAAGCGCTATGCGGAGTGACCCTGGCATGCGCGGAGCACCGCCAGCCAGACAGCATGAGAGCAAGCGAGAGACTGAGCCGCCATTGCCATCAGCCTTAAATAAGGGGAATCCCCAGTGACGTCACCGGCGTCATCCAATCCGGACAAGCCATTTGCAAACTCCACCTACAACTCAGACAAAAAGCACGCAGAAAGCACACTACTATACCAACTAAATAAATATACACATACCCACGTAACACCATCACTGGGAAACACACTCATTCACACACATACAAGTGCATTTGCTGTGTAAAACATATACATATGCTGAAATAAGTGGCGGTTCATTGCATTGTGGCGACCTCTAAAATAGAGACTAAGCTGAAGGAAAATGAATGAACGACTGAATGAATGAATGAATGAAAATAAACAGCTTATTAGGTTTTCCAACAGAGAATGTTTGTCAATGTAAAATACATTTTAAATCAAGGCTTTTGACCTATATCCGCCAATAAAATGAACTGAAATACTTCCTTTATTTCCTCCAGGTCCTCAGGGAGCAGAGTGTCAGTGTCCTTCAGAGGGCCGCTGGTATCTAGCCGACAACAAACACTGTATTCCTGACAATGGCACACGCTGCCAGCCCGGCCAGTTTACTTGCATGAACGGCCGCTGTATCCGCTCACAGTGGAAATGCGACAATGATGATGACTGTGGAGATGGCAGTGATGAACTGGAGAGGGTCTGCGGTGAGATGCGTTGCTTACAGTACATGCTGTCAGCACTTTTATTAACACGGTGTCTGTTATGTGTGCCCATAAATTTATATATGGTGTGTCAAACATACAGTATGAGACAGTATGTCTCACATCAACAGAAATTTGCCTAAAACTTTCAAGGGTGAACTAAACTTAACTCTGTTAGTTGTGCATGACTAATCTTCAAGCGGAATGCTGGCAATCACATCTCTTGTGCTTAACTTGAAACAAATTAACATATTTTTTGACTGAACTCTCCATTTGGACAGTTCACTCAAAAATACAAAAACAAATCTCAGCCATGGCTTGTTCCAAACTAGTTTTATTTTTTCTGTTGAACATGATATTTTGAAGAATGTTGGAAACCTGTAACCATTGACTTTCATAGTAGGAAAAACAAACACTATGAAAGTCAATGGTTACAGGTTTAAAGGTGCAGTATGTAAGTAAGTTTGACACCCAGTGGTTGAACTAGGTATTGCACTCCTGGATCAAAACACACTCGAGCGCAGGTTGCCAGATTGACTTAAAGGTGCAGTATGTAAGTTTGACACCCAGTGGTTGAACTAGGTATTGCACTCCTGGATCATAATAAAAGTACGCTGGGATGCCAGATTGTGTACAGGAGCGAGTGATTTAAACTGTCTTCTAAATAAAAGCAACGACACGCGATAGAGGGAATATTTTCCATATTAAAAGGAGTTTTTGTCCTAACCAACACCTCGAATTGATATATTAGAAATGGCTTCTGTTTCTCACAGCTGAACAACAGAAACCTATGACAGCTAGATCACCTCAGGTAAATCTCGTGTGCTTTATTCTGTGCTAAATGCTAACAATGCTAGTTTGAATGCATTTTACATGGCATTTGTTGCCATATACTGAAAGCAGAAAGTTCACCTCAGATCTGGAAAATACAATAAAGCATCTGAAATTGAACTTTAGAACTAAACACATATGAGTGATTCAGCATCTACATTGATGTTAAAGTGGGTTAACATGTATTAAATAGATTCTAAACCTTACCGTTTCGTGAGTGAGTGCATATTCTGTGCTTCTGAAAGGCTGTATTTACATTTCTGCCGTGTTTCGTCTGGTGCAAACAGCCAAATAGCTGATCACTGCCTCTCTCGTCACAGCGTGTTGTTAGGACACGCGGTTACAATGTAACCTGCTCACCTAATGCTTACGTTCGTAATATTTATGTAATTTGCTAATTAATAACCTCATGTGGAACTGCATCTGTCTCCCATACTGTTCTTTTTGGTCACGGACGCATGCTTTCAGAGTCTTTCTGAATGAATGAATGAAATGCGCTGTTTTCCAACAAGGCAACCCAGGGTGCTGACATATAATTGGCTAAACTGGCATCGTGCATATGAAATTTATCTAAACAAAGACAGCGTTCCGGCACGGAAAAACCATTTTCAAAGCAGAATATCTGACTTCAGCATTGTTTTTCAGTTAAACAAGTATGTTCACTTGGGATGTTTCTTAAATATCTGCACACATATTATGGTATTTTTATGCTTTAGAAGAGTCAAAAACTTACATACAGCACCTTTAAGTGTGAGCCTAAATGCTGATTTAAGGCTGATTTAAGGTTCTAAATAAAAGCAACGGCACGCGATAGAAGGAATATTTTCATATTAAAAGTAGCTTTTGTTCTAATCAACACCTGAAATTTATATTTTAGAAATGACTTCTATTTTTTTGTAGCTGAACACCAAAAAAATTGATGAGATGATCCCCTCAGGTACACCTCATGTGCTTTATTCAGTGTTAAATGCTAACAATGCAAGTTTGAATGCCATTATACATGACATTTATTGTCATACAACTGAAAACAGCAGCAGATAGTTCACCTCAGATCTTGACAATAAAATAAACCGTCTGAAATTGAACTTTAGAACTCTAAGATAATGCAAACCAACACATATACAGACATCCCAAGTTGGGAAAAGTCATTTCTGGGGGAGACAGAGATGATTTGCGGGAGGTTGCCGGGTTTGGGGGCGGGGGTGCGCGCTACGTAGGTGAAAAAGAGAAGAGGGGTTGGGGGGTTTGGTGGTGGGGGTTTAGATGATGGGCGTTGGGTGATGGGGTGATGTCGTGTGCGCGCGACGTATCTGAAGAGCGGAGGGAGTTACGCACGACGTACCTGAAGAGCTGGGAGGGATGCGGTGGAGAGGGGTGTGCAACATATTTAAGGACTGGACGGGAGACTCGCGATTTCCAGATTATCATTCGTTTGTGGGCATCTTAAAGTCTCTATGCATTTGCGGGAGACTCCCGGAACTTCGGGGAGACTTGGGATGTCTGGATATCAGTGATTCAGCATCTACATTTAATAATGTTGAAGAGGTTTATTATGTATTAATTTGTATTTAAACCTTACCATTTCGTGAGTAAGTGCATATTCTGTACTTCTGAATGGCTGTATTTAAATTTCTGTTGTGTTTCGTCTAGTACAAACAGCCAAATTGCTTATGACTGCAAAACTCGTCTCGTAGCGTGTTGTTAGCACACAGGGTTGAAATGTAACCTGCTCACCTAATGTTTACATTAATAATATTTATATTATTTGCTAAATAATAACCTCATGGGTTTGATCTTTGAATCTGCATCTTATTTTGGAGGCTGCTACTGTCCACCGGAGGTCGCATTTTGGTCACGGACGCATGCTTTGAGAGCCTTCCTGATTGAATGAATGAAATATGCGGTTTTCCAACAAGGCAACCTGGGGTGCTGAAATATAATTGGCTAAACTGGCACTGGGCGGGTTAAAGGGACGAAAACATAGACAGCACTCAGACAGCACTCCGGCACGTAACTCGCATTTTCAAAGCATAATATCTGACTTTAGCATTGTTTTTCAGATAAAAAAGAATGTTCACTTAGCATGTTTCTCAAATATCTGCAAACATATTATGGTATTTTTATGCTTTAGAAGAGTCAAAAACTTACATACAGCACCTTTAACAATCAAGAGTCAATAGTTACATGTTTAAAATATGGTTAACATAACCAACATTCTTCAAAACACTTGTATTGTGTTCAACTGAACCAGAAAATTCAAACATCTTTGGACCAAGTCAAGGATGAGTAAATGATGACAGAAATGTATTATATCTCTTTAAGTCATTCTAATACTATTTGACTGCCTTTTTTTTACCAATTAATGAATTTTCCTCTCTTGTGCTGTTGCGCAGTCTTTCACTAACATGTTTCTTCTTGCTTGCACACTCTGTTTTTTACATTTTTGCTCCAGGATCCAAACATCATTTTGTTTTTGGTGTGTATTTTTCTTTACCTCTTCATATGTAGACTGTTCCAAAATCTAGTGCGCTGCCTTGATTATGCTGCTTTTTAAGCTACTTTATTTTGGCAAAAAAGTACTTTAATCAAGATAAATTAACTCGAGAAGCTAAATTATATTAATGCAAAAAAAAGATTGTTGTTTTCTAAAAAAAAAAAAAACAAGGTAAAATTCAAGTGCTTTCAGTGCTTCCCACAGGTTTGAAATATACTTGCAGTGGTGGTTGGATTGAAACAAACATTTTATGCGATAAACAAAATATAATTTGATTTTTATTTATTAAGCATCTGTTTAAACCTTTTATTTTCAATGGGTTAAAAGTAAAAAAGACTGTTGAAATAAATAACAAAAAATCTATCTTACTTGTATTCTATTCAGGAGCCATGTGCACCCACTGACAGGTAAAATCTGCTCCTCTCTATCTCTCATTCAAGTTCAGCTTGCTTTATTGGCATGACATTATGTGCAGTTTTGCCAAATAATTTTAGATGTATAAAATATGTAATATATTTACATCATCAAGTTAATAAAATATGCAACAAATGAGAACAGAAAAAATATACAGCAAATGAGAGACAGAAATTATTATGATTACAAAAATAAAATGAGTAGATTATTTAAATAAGGCAAATGAGTTGATTACCCATTTCAAATGGTGTTTCTAATAGTTCTAATCGTCCTCTCCGAGTGTTTAGTGAAGTTTTCTTTACTTTTAGTCAAGTAAAGCTTTTTTAGTAAAGAGACATTTAGATTAAAGAAAGAATTAATTATTTAATGTCTCTCTCCCTCTTGCGGCTGTGCGCACAAAATTAACAGCTTAGAAAACGAAAGCAAAACCAAATCCCGAATATTTTAGTAGATTTAAAAACTGCGGCGGGACCCAAAAGGCGTGGGTCTCTGTGGGTCTGCAGAGCACGTGACTGTCTGCGGGAGTGTTGACAGGTCTCGTGCACACAGAGCGAGCAGTATGAAACGGGTAAAGGAATGAAGATTTTCCATCGCTTAATCGCTCGCGGATTTTTGTTTATATACAAAAAAGTTTAGAAGGATGATAATAATAGGAAAAAAAATAAAGAGTGTCACTAAATATACTTGTGTGGTAAGCACTGGCTTTTATGCTGAAACTATCTTATATATTACTATCTGTCAGTGTACTGCAACGAAACAAAAATGCTTAATACAAATTTTTTTGTGAGTGTGACAATATTTTAATAATGCTTTATAAAATGATACATGTTTACCAGAACTGGGCTGCAGCTGGAAGGGCATCCGCTGTGTAAAACATATACTGGAGAAGTTGGCGGTTCATTCCACTGTGGCGACCCCTGATGAATAAAGGGACTAAGCCGAAAAGAAAATTAATTAATGAATGAAAATGATACATGCTAAATTTAATCATAGTGTTTCTAAATATAATAATATTTCAGTACTAAGGAAAAAAAACTGATAAAAGTGCAATAAAAAAACACCCTTGGATTAAATCTAGGTGTAAATGTAGTTTCGTGCTGTTTATTTAAAGATTAATTTATTTGAAATCAGATTTCAGCAGTCAAGACACCAAGGCAGCATACTATGATTTATAACAGAGCTCTAGACATCCCAGTCTCATTCTGAAAATGTACCGCTATATACATTTCTGGAGAGCGGCAAATACGTCCCAGGAGCTACGTAATTTTTGCAGTTTTTGTTTTCGCGAATCCACCAGAGGCCGCTGTGTATGCTTTTTGAGATCTTAAATTTCTCTCGCGAGTGCTATTCGCACCTGCTGTTCTCACGTAAACCCACTAAAGGCCACTGTCAACTGACTGACTGACTGACTGACCGATCAACGAGCCCATCCTTCTCCTTCCCTAAACCCAACCAATAGTGTTTTCAAAAGCACTGACTGTCCAGCGCCCACCCACTTTCCTAAACCCAACTGACAGTTTTCAAAAGCAATCCAGAAAAAGAAAAGCTCTCGCCTGATTTTTACCACATTTTCAGATTTTAATGCATTCTCACCCTGTTATTTACCTGTTTATTTTATTTTTTGGCTTCTGTTTTTGTCTTACCTACTTTCTGGAACCGCTCATCGCCGGACACAATCCCCGTTGTCGTGTTCAGCTCCTCTCTGCGTCTCAAGTGCGCCAACATACATAGCGAGCTACTTGAAAAACTGGTAATAGCGAGAAAGCTACCCATATGGAGGTAAGGGGTCAGCTGGTAAGCTTGAAAAAAAAAAACGTCATACCGCCCCGTATCGTTCGTTTAAAAGAAGAAATGCAGCCATACGTACTTCTGGCTACATAATTGGTGATCTCCAGAAGTGTATATAGGGCTACGTTTTCAGAATGAGACGATGTTGGCTCTAGACTAGATCATGGATATTTAACTAGCCTAAAACACATACTAACCTCTTCCACTATGCACGGCTCTCTCCCTCTCTTTCTCTCTGATGCATGCAGTCCGACAAGCAGCAGCATTTATTTCTCTCTCAGGTAAACTAAAATAGAGGAGCTACACAGTGAGATCCAGTAGCTTCTGTTAGCTCATACAATATTTCCAACACATGCAATCATTGATTATGTTTTTTTATTATTTCTTTCACATGGCAGCATTTCACACCTGTGAGCCAACAGTGTTCACCTGTGGAAATGGTCGCTGCGTGCCGTATCATTACCGCTGCGATCACTACAATGACTGCGGGGATAACAGCGATGAGACAGGCTGCATTTTCAGATCCTGCGACCCAAATACAGAGTTCTCCTGTAATAATGGCCGCTGCATTGCCAGGGAATACATCTGCAATGGAATAAACAATTGCTACGATAATGGGACATCGGATGAACAGAACTGCCGTAAGTTGCTTAGTTACAAAAAACAAGTCATCCTTTTAATGCCCAGAGGCTGAAAATAGATATAAAAAGTATAAGAATAAATTAGTTACTATTGCTAGAAAAAGTAAAAAGGAATACTACAATAAAATATTAGATAATAATAGAAACAATTTGAAAGGTTTATGGAATATATTAAATAAAATTATAAGAAATGGAAATGATAATAAAAATATAGATTATCCTGAATATTTTATTGAAAGTGACCATAAAATAAATAATAAAGAAATAGTAAATTGTTTCAATAAATTTTTTTTATAAATGTGGGACCAGAATTAGTAAAAAATATCAACAATTCAGTAAAAGCAGAAGGGGTGGATATTGATTTGATTGAGAGAAATCCCAATTCTATTGTTGTTAAATTAGTAGATAAAAAGGAAATAATAGGTAGTGTAAAGAAATGTAAAAATAAATGATCCATGGATTGGAATAATATTGATATGGATATAATTAAGAAAGTAATTGAAGACATTGTAGAACCATTAACCTATATCTGTAATAGATCTTTCCAATCTGGGGTGCGTTTCCCAAACAACAACGTAACTTGTGGCTAAACTATTATAGCTCGATGCATCGTTTGGCAAAAAAAAAGATGTAGTGACGAGTGTTTTCCCAAAACCGAGTTTCTCTGTCGCAGATCCATCGCTTGAACCACGTTAGTTATAACGTAAAACGCCCATAATGATGCTCTAAACGGGGTGGAGTAACTTCTTTAGAGAACAACCCCATCATTTCTTTGTGCAAATTATATTGTTTACACGAACACGCATTTAAAATATAATCCAATATTAGTTTTGGTAAAAACATGCACTCTCTTTCCATATTAATTAAAATATAAGTAAATGGCACATATAGGGCCAATGTTTGCTTTACTAATATTATTGAGAAGTTGAACATTACATATTCTATTCTAAAACATAAAATCACTTACAAAAGCTAACACTAATCTAATATCATATATAAATCATATAAATAAATAAATAATGAGGCGATTTATTATAAATATATTTACTTTAATAATAATATTAATAATGATGATGATGATGATGATGATGATTATTATTATTATTATTATTATTATTATCATTATCATTATTATCATTATTATTATTTAGGATATTGTTTATTTATTTAAAAATAAATTACAATTTGACACATGCAAACCACAGCAGAAAGTTCTAACCAACAGACCCATGTCATATACAGCAGAGAAACTTAATAAATAACCCACTATAAAATAAAATAATTAATGTATGCTTTGTTTTTTATTTTCACAAGCTTTGGAGACGTAACATAATTTCCATTTTTAAATATACATATAGCTTTCGCCATGAGGCTGTGTTCAAAATGATATTAATGTTTTCAAAGTGCACTGCGAAGGGAGCACAATTGTAAGCATGAAGATCGCTAAAACTGAACTGTAAAAATACTTTGAAAGCAAATTACACCTAAGAGAGATTACCTTAATGCTTTTTTATTTTTAATAATTCCAGCTTTGAATGTTAGAATGTTCTAAATGAATAGGGCATAGGGGGGATAAGTGGGAATAGAACACAGCCAGGAACTATGCTTTTAACTACAGCTCCAGAGGTGTCGTTTCAAGTGCTCAAGTTTGCGACGCAGTTTGCGAATGTTCGTTGGAGCGATGGATTTGGGAACCAACAAATCAAACAACTATGTTTGTAACGACGGAACTTTCGACCTTAGTTGGCTAACGATGGTTTTGGGAAACGCACCCCTGGTAAATTTCCAAATAAAATGAAAATTGCAAAGATAATTCCACTTTATAAATCTGGAGATAAACGACACTTTACAAATTATAGACCAGTTTCTATACTATCTCAGTTTTCAAAAATTTTAGAAAAACTCTTTGTTGAAAGGCTTAATAATTTCATAGAAACGCATAACCTTTTAGTTGATGAGCAATATGGTTTCAGGAAAAATAGATCAACATCTCTGGCATTAACAGAAATTATTGAGGAAATTACTAATAAGATAGACAAAAAGGAGAATGTAGTTGTAATTTTTATAGATTTGAAGAAAGCATTTGATACAATAAGTCATAACATATTGGTAAGTAAATTAGAAAAGTATGGTATTAGAGGAGTAGCCTTGGACTGGATAAGCAGTTATTTAAAAAAACAGACAACAGTACATGGAAATTGGCAATCATAAATCGTCATACCTAAATGTAGTGGCATACCACAAGGTTCAGTTTTAGGTCCAATATTGTTTATAATTTACATTAATGATATGTGTAAGATATCAGAGTTGTTTAAGTTTATTTTATTTGCAGATGGTACGAGTATTCTGGGGATAATTTACCAAAACTTATAGAGTTGATTAAAACAGAAATTAATAAATTGAAATCGTGGTTTGACGTAAACAAATTGTCATTAAATATAAATAAAACAAATGTTATGTTATTTGGGAAATTAAAAAGTAGTCATAATAAAGATTTACAAATTGATAATGAAGTTCTAGTAAGAGTATATATACAATTAAGTTTCTCTGTGTTGTATTGGACCATAAAAATAGTTGGAAACCGCAAATAAATAATGTGATATCAAAACTAGTAAAAACTGTAGCAATAGTGTATAAAGCGAGATTTATCCTGGACAATAAATCAATGTATATGTTAAATAACACACTCATGTTGCCATATATGAGTTATTGTGTTGAAATTTTGGGGGAATACATATAAATCTAATTTACAATCGTTATGTACAATGCAGAAAAAAGTAATTAGACTGATAGAAAATGTGGGGTATTTGGAGCATTCAAATCCTTTATTTTTTAAATTGAAGATACTTAAGTTCATTGATTTGGTTAAATTTAAAACAGCACAATTTATGTTTAAAGCTAGGAATAAATTACTTTCGAAATGCATACAAAAGTTTTTTGAAGAAAGACAAGGGGGATATAATCTGAGAGAAGAACACAATTTTAGGAGGTTGAAAAAAAGGACAACTTTAAAAAGTTTGTGTATGTCTGTATGTGGTGTGAAATTATGTAACAGTCTAGAACAGATTCTCAAACATTGTCAGGATATTAATCAGTTTAAAAAGTTGTATAAATATATATTATTAAAGGAATATAATGATGAAGGTGATTGTAAAAGCATAAAATGAGAAAGGTATGATGAAATTGTAGTTAATGGCTATTTGTAGTACTATGTTTTTTTTGTCTGGTTTTTGGGGTCTATGTTATAAAATGTAAATGTACAAATGGAATCAAACATGTAATATGTCAAGATGCCAAAAGGATAAAATATGTCTTATGTAAAAAGAAGACATAAGTAAAAGAAGAAATAAGTCTAAGTAATAGACAAATGATATGTGTGGTAATGGGGTGGGAAAATAATAAGCTTGGGCTTCATCCTGCTCCATTTTCGACCATGTTAAAATGTATTTTTTTTGTCGAAGATATTTTATGTATGATATTTTTGTGCGAAAATAAATAAATCAAATCAAAATCAAATCAAATCAATGTAAGAGCTGTATATTATGCAAATGTCCATTCATTGTTAATTCAGTGTATTGCAAAACTCACTTCAGTTAATTTTTAGCTATCCGCTTGTTAAGTGTGACGCCACGCAAAGCGGCTTCCAGGTCCAATCGCTATATGAAACTGCACGGTGAGGCTTATCAAATGGTAATAATAAACGTTTACAAAGCACTGTAATACTTTCAAAAATCACAATCAGAATATATATATATATATATATATATATATATATATATATATATATATATATATATATATATATATATATATAACCATGCCTAATATCAGATGGCCAGAAAGGGATTATTTTTTTTATAAATTGTAATAATTTTGGTATTTGTGATGCAGCAAGTCCAGAGACTGTTGTGTACACTAAGATTTTATAGAAAATTTACTTTAATGTGTGATATGACTAAAAAGTGGTCACAAACTAATATTTTTTTCAATTCAAATGAGTAGTGGCTTAGACCTGGAAACATAATTCCACACACCACCGATACGTCACAACTTAACAAGCGGATAAGCAGCTCTGTAGAAGCCAATCATGTCTACAGATAAAGACAATTTTTAGCCTTCCTATGAAAATTTTAAAGTTCTGTTTAACATTTTTTTAAACATAAAAGTTTTAATAACTAATTTCTAATAACTCATTATTTTTGCCATGATGACAGTACATAGCAGTTTACTAGTTTACTTGCACGATAGTATTATTCAGCTTAATGTAAAATTTAAAGGATCATTAGGTTAATTAGGATGAATAGCTAATCGAAAAAAAAAATAATAGTATTATTATTATTATTATTATTATTATTAAATACATGACTATTAATCTGCAACTTCAAATTCAAAATACAGGGGTTTTGATTATTGTCTGTGTGTGCAAATCGAGAGATTCAGTAGTTCACATCAGAGCTCTGAGTGTAAATTTCAATCTACACATACAAATATTATTATCACAAGTTCTCACATTTAGGCCCAATCCTAATTCTACCCCTTAGCCCTTCCCCTTCCCCTTTCATGTGAACGCGCAAAACGAGGCGTAGGGGTGTGCCAATTCTCTTTAGCTTGAAGGCGCAGGGCTAAGGGGAATTGCTAGATACCCCTTGAAACTGAGATTTTCAGGACCACACTCAAAACCAAGGGGTAGGAAAATTTCCCGGAATACACCATGTACAACGGCAGCATAGCTGCACACGGAAGTCAGAAGATGCACAAATTTGTATTTTTTGTCATTATTATAAATATTAACAACAAACAAGCACATGCTTTAATATATTCATAACCACGTTTATGTTTTACCATCATGTTTTTTTAAAAAATGCGAAAATAAAAAACACTAAATTTGGCTATCTATAATCCCTAATAATAACTCCTGTATAGCAGTCCCACAACATACTTTCACATCTGACACTGGATGACACTCGAATACCCTGTCAGAAAAGTCTAATGGCTGGGAATAAGCTTTTTACAGTGTCTGCTAGAATATTAATGTTGTTTTTGTGTGTTTACATGAGCTTATTGCCACATTATATCATTATAATAACGTGATATCATTCCCTTCAGTGATTTCCTGATGATAAATACCAATAAATAACGCAACTGGAATAACTACAGCAGTCGCAATCGTCTGATCTCATATGAAGCAAGAGATCGCGATGACATATGAGGACGTGTGCTGGTGTTGTAGTGCTGTCCCAATTCTTAGGGGTAAATTTTGAAACCCTTCCCCTTCACACTCTGTTTCAAGGACCAAGGGGTAGGGGTACAAAAATAGAATTGGTATTGGACCTTAGATTTGCAAACTCTCGAGGTTTGTTATTGATTTACCCGCATTGGTATGTGACATGAAATAGTTTGATGTTTCCTAATTTGATTTCAAACAAATCTAATATGGATTTGATTTCCCAGCTGAGAGGACCTGTCAGCCAGAACACACCAAATGCCAGTCGACAAATATCTGCATCCCGCGCTCCTATCTGTGTGATGGAGATAATGACTGTGGAGACAACAGTGACGAGAGTCCCACACACTGCGGTGAGTTTCTCCATCATTCTCCATCTCAAACGTATTGCCTGATGTGGCCTTTCTAGAATTTCAGTCACATTATTGACTGTATGTGGTCCATCCCATCTGAGAAGAGAGGAAGAATAATGGGGATGGTTTAGAGATTGTCGTTTCAAATCTAATGTAATCTTTTGTTTGGTTGTATTATTGTTAAAAGCTAATTGAAATGAAATGTTTAAATTAAATATTGTAAATTAATCAGATTTAGTTTCAATGTACATACCTGATGGATAGAGGACAATGCAGAGACTTTGGTGAGCAAATTCTGCTTGACTAGTGTATTTAGCATTGAACTCCACTGTTTTTTTTTTGCATTAAGTTATAATTTTAAAAGTTATACTGCATTGGTTAATAAGATTAGTAATGTTTTTTATTTATTTTGAAATATTAGGAAATAAGTTAGGAAATTACCCATGGCAGCTTTACTATAATATAGTTTGGTATATTTACCTTCGGCCCTAGGCTCATAATGATATTTGGTTTTTGGCCCTTTATACGAAAATGTTTGGGTACCCCTGGTTTAGATGCTTTATCTCTGACTGTCCTCTCGTCCATCACCCCTCAGCTACATCCACATGCTCCCACAATGAGTTCCGCTGCTCGAGTGGGCGCTGTATTCCTGGCCACTGGTACTGTGATGGAGGAACAGACTGTAATGATGGATCTGATGAGCCCATTACCTGTAGTAAGTAGCATTAATGCATTACAATTACCCAGTGTATTGATATGGGTTTGGCAAGGGTGTTAAGGATCCACGTGCAGTTTATTAATAAAGAATAGTCAGGCAGGTAATGGTCAAACAGATACAAACAGTAGCATGATGGCAATCCAAAAGAGTAGGCCTGGTAACAGTCAAAGAGATTGATGCAGGAGGCAAAACAACATAAACTATAAACAAAGCAAAGTGTCAGAACATGGCAGGACAGAGAAAAAGATTTTTGCTGTGTCCCAATTCGCATACTTATACTACACCCTAAAAGTATGTACTTTTTTGTGAAGGAAAACTTTTGAGTGTGTAAGAGTATGCACATTTTAGGACATACCACTTCCTCATTAACAGATCGTTGGGTTGCTTATTTATGAGCCCTGTCAATCATCCACACATCATCCACATTTCTCACATAATTTATTTCCTACCTTATTAGAGAAGCAGCAGCATATAAATCTCCTCAGGTCTTTGGATAATTCTGCATTCAGAAGTTAATGTCCAAATGCGTCTTTATATAAGTTCAGTATTGTTGTTGCAGATGAAATATAACACAGAAAACCTGGTTTAAATATTCTCCAGTGGGCTAGATATTAATTAACAGTCATAAAAACCACTTTACCGAAGCCTCTCTACTTGACTGTTGGTCTCGCGCGTCCATCATGTTTGTAATTTGTTCACACTTTTCACCCGCGTTTGTAGTTCTAATCGAATTCACGTCCAACGCGCAGTGTACTGTGGGAAATATCAGCGGTTAGAGTATGGACGCTTCTACACTTAAAACTTTGACCGAAAATAGTAAACCATCCGGGAACCTTTGGCATACTCTTTTCAACATACTATGGTTAGGGACATACTAATTCTATTTTCAAATACTATTTAGGACGGATAGTATGCGAATTGGGATGCAGCACATGTAATGTTCACAATCACAGGAAAAACAAGACTCAGCACTGGATGAGCATGTGTGAGTTTTATATATAGTAATCAGTCCAACGAGCTTTAGGTGTGCGTGTGCGCGCACAATCAGTGGTAATTTGTAACTGGTGTGTGAGGTGCATGATGGGAGTTGTAGTTTGGCAGTATATGGAAGTGATCTCCAGCGGAGGCAACACTGCTGACAATCACAACACCCAGGATGAGTGACTTGTGATTATTTTGAACCTTTTTACAGGTGAAATTGTTTTTTTAAATATTAAAACTGTAAGAAAACGATGCAGTCGTCCACTTCTCATGTTTATTTTTTAATAAATTATTATTTTCTTTTTTTTTTTTAAGATATTTAGTCATTTAGAGTAGGGCTGCAACTAACGATTATTTTAATAATCGATTAATCTGTCAGTTATTTTTTCGATTAATCGATGAATCGGATTAAAAACACAAAACAAGAAAAGGATTAATTTCCAACCCTTTATTCAAAAAAGCTCATCCCTAAGCTGTTATAATAATAATAAAATGAAAAATTAACTAAGTAGTTTTGTCCTGTTTTCAATCCAAATATCTAAAAAAATTTTAAATCAAGATACATACTAGACCCCTTCTTTAAGATTTAATATTAATATTATGGTTCTTCTGAGTGTGCCAGTTTAGGTTCAGTTCAAAACACAATTCAGATTTTTTATTATAATGTGTTAAAAAGTGTCATTTTGGGGGCGTGTACACAGGTCGTTGTTTTAGAGGTGTGTTGCTTCACATGAAAATTAGTTTCAACTTCCCGCCCAACTTAACAAGGGGGCGGAGCCAAGAGCTCCCCTCTTTGTGTATGGCAACAGACAGACAGACAGAGAGAAGCAACATGAGTAACAAAAGTAGGATTCTGTAGTGATTTACCCTGCTGTTGAACTCCCTTCCTCCTCATCCCTGTCTATGAGGCGCTGAACTCTGCATCAGTGCGCGAGAGAGACCGTGTTTACTCCGCTCCGCGCTAAACAAAAGTGTTTTTTTAAATAATCAAACTTCTCCGCGTTGAGCGACAGAGCGAATCGATTATGAAATTCGTTGCCAACTCTTTTAGTAATCGATAATTATCGATTTAATCGATTAGTTGTTACAGCCCTACATTTAGTTTTAGTTAATCTAGTAATTTTATTGTGTTTTTGTCAATTATTTTTTAAATAGGATTATATAATTTAATATTTTTATTGTAGTTCAAAAAATTGTTTTGTGTTATTTTTATTAGTTTCCAAACATATTTTTTATTTAGTTAAAATGTTAGTATGTCAGTTTTATAAGTTATTAGTTTTGCACTTTATGAAGTCTAGTTTTCTCCCGGTGCTCCGGTTTCCCCTACAAGTCTAAAGACATGTGCTATAGGTGAATTGGGTAGGCTAAATTGGCCCTAGTGTATGTGTGTGAATGAGTGTGTGTGGATGTTTCCCAGTGATGGGCTGCGGCTGGAAGGGCATCCACTGCGTAAAACATATGCTGGATAAGTTGGCGGTTCATTCCGCTGTGGCAACCCCTGATTAATAAAGGGACTTAGCCGAAAAGAAAATGAATGAATGATTTTTTATCTAGGTTTAAATTATTTCAGTACATCAACATACATTGTGAAAATTATTAACATTTCCTTGACTGTTTCCTAAAGTTTTTTTTTTATATATGTTTTTTCAGCTAACATGCATTTTTTTAAAAGGGTTTTAGTTTTATTTAAGTATAATAACCCTCATTATGACTTCAAAAGGCTCTGAATAACAGGAATGACCAATAAGATAACAATACAAAAAGCTAGAATAACATGACAAAGCTTTGCTCAGAGTGAAAGACACATGAGTAGTGTGTGTCTCTGTCTGCTTTGTGTGTGTGTGTGTGTGTGTGTGTGTGTGTTTGTCTCCATGTCTCCATTGTGTGTCACATTCCTCCACAGTGACGTCCAGCAGAAAAGCACCCCCCCACACACACACACACACAGACACTCACACAAACACACACACTTGTTCAGCTACCATTTGGGGACTTCCCGTAGACATCATGATTGTTGAACTCTACTGTATAACACTATATAAACTGTATATTCTATCCCCCTCACAGGAAATCTGCATTTTACATTATCAAAATACTTCTTCATGTGATTTATTTTCTAATGTGGACCAAAAAATGTCAACATGTACTGCTATTGCCATACATTGTACCTTATGTCTCTACAATGTGAAGAATACAGGTTACACACACACAGAGACACAGCTCCATCTTTTCTCTCGCTCTCTCTCTCTCTCTCTCTCTCTCTCTCTCTCTCTCTCTCTCTCTCTCTCTCTCTCTCTCTCTCTCTCTCTCTCTCTCTCTCTCTCTCTCTCTCTCTCTCCCACACACACATTGCTTCATGCTTTTTCTCTCTCTTACACACACACAAACACACACAATCACACACACAGAAATACACACACACAGAGAAACACTTACACAAATACAGAATCACACACACAGAGTAATATGCACACAGCCACAGAAACACAGAATCACACACACAAAAATACGCACACACAAACACATAGAAACGCACACAGACGCACAGAAATACACACACACACAAACACATAGAAATGTTCACACACACACAGAAATACGCACACACATGCAAACACACAGAGAAACACACACACAAAGAAAAACACAAATACAGAATCACAAACAGAGAAATATGCACACACACAGAAATACACACACACAAAAAAAACAAACAAACACACACACACACACACACACACACACACACACACACACACACACACACACACACACAGAAGCACACACAGAAGCACACACACAGAAGCACATACACAAATACATTATCACACACACAGAAATATGCACACACACACACACACACACACACACACACACACACACACACACACACACACACACACACACACACACACAGAAACTCATACAAATACATAATCACACACACACAGAAATATGCACACACACACACACACACACACACACACACACACACACACACACACACACACACACACACACACACACACACACACACACACACACACACACACACACACAGAAACTCATACAAATACATAATCACACACACACACACACACACACACACACACACACACACACACACACACACACACACAGACACACAGAAATATGCACACACACACACACACACACACACTCACACACATACACACACACACACACACACAGAAATATGCACACACACACGCACGCACGCACGCACGCACGCACACACACACACACACACACACACACACACACACACACACACACACATACACAGAAACACATAATCACACACATACAGAAACACACACACACTGCTCCATTCTCTCTCTCTCTCTCTGTGTCATTCAAACACACACACAAACACTGCTCCGTCATCTCTGTCTCACACACACACACACACACACACACATACACACTCCCCATCCTCTCTCCTTTGTCCCGTTAATCACAGCACCCCTCGATGTCTATTGTTCAGTCGGGACACTACAGACTGGAATGCCGCTCCTCTCCCAGAGTTCCCGCACTGAGGATGGGGTTTAAAGTTTAAATGTGTGTGTGTGTGTGCACTGTGAGACATGGCCCTGCAGCGGCTGGCTCTTCTGCTGCTGCTTGACCCGCTGTGTGTGTTCTCCGCAGCCTCTCTGGTGAGAACCTGCAACTCTGAGCAGTTTCGCTGTGATGACGGACGCTGCATCGCCTCCTCCTGGATCTGTGATGGAGACAACGACTGTGGAGACATGAGCGACGAGGACCAGAGACACAACTGTGGTCAGTAGTGATTGTGCCCAACTCAATTGAGGCCTCTTTTCACTCTAAAATCTCCACTAGGGCAGCTTATTTGTGCACAGGCTGCTTTGAGAAACTGCATGGCCTACAAATTCGTCTGCCACAGTCAGGTGATGACACTTGGTTTCGACCTGACAGAAGAAACTTTCCACACAGATTGGTTACAGATGCATTGCAAGAGATGAAAAAATAGGCATTTTAGTTGGACAAGCTTCTTTGAAAAGCTATATATAATATTAGAGATATAGGGATGAAACGATTCACTGTGAGTCGGTTGAAAATTGATTAAAATATGTGATGATTCAAATCAAAGTGTTGAATGAATCGCAAAGCATGTTTTGAACAGGGGTGCGCTGTTTAAAGGGTCACAGACGTCTATACGCAAAAAAATTTTCCAAATCACTAAATCACTTCCAAATCACTTTTTTTATTGTCACATCATCAGCAGCACGTGTGCTATGATGAGTGAAAAGCTTAGGTGCTGGCTCCAGACAGTGCAAAATACAGACAGTGTAAATACAACGACAATGCAAAATACAGACAGTGCAAAATACAGACAGTGTAAATACAACGACAGTGCAAAATACAGACAGTGTAAATACAACGACAGTGCAAAATACAACGACAGTGCGAAATACAGACAGTGTAAATACAACGACAGTGCGAAATACAGACAGTGTAAAATACAGACAGTGCAGTATACAACAACATACTCACAAAAAACAAGACAATGTAAAATTGGGAATATTGACAGCGATACGTAGGCAGTATTGTTTTAAGTATGGATTTGTTAAAGTGCAGTGCATGCTACATCTTGATGGTGTGCAGTGTGGGGTAGGGAAGAGTTTGTGTGGGGTGTGTTAAGTGTTCATCAGCCTGATAGTCTGAGGGAAGAAACTTTCCTTCAGTCGGCTGGTGCGTGACCGGATGCTGCGGAACCTTCTGCCTGAGGGTAGCAGAGAGAAAAGTCTATGGCTTGGGTGGCTGGAGTCACTGATGATTCTCTTGGCTTTCCTCATGCACCTCCTGGTATAGATGTCCTGGAGGGAGGGAAGCTCACCTCCTACTACACGTCCAGCAGTACGCATGATCCTATGTAGACCTTTGCGATTGCTGCTGGTGCTGTTTCCGTACCAGGTGGTGATGCAGCCAGTGAGGATGATCTCCAGAGTGCAGGTGTAGAACGAGCGGAGGATGTGGGGGCTCATTCCAAACCTCCTGAGACGCCTGAGGAAGAAGAGGCGTTGTTGTGCCTTCCTCAGCACTGCGTCTGTGTGGGCAGTCCATGTCAGATCCTCAGCGATGTGTACTCCAAGAAACTTGAAAGTGCTGACTCTCTCCACTGGTGTCCCGTTGATGGTGATGGGAGTGTGTTCTTTCTTCTCTCTCCTGAAATCCACCACCAGCTCCTTGGTTTTGCTGATGTTGAGTGAGAGGTGGTTTTCCTGACACCACTGCAACAGAGCGTGCACCACCTCTCTGTAGGCCGTCTCATCATTATCGGTGATTAGGCCCACCACCGTTGTGTCATCAGCAAATTTAACGATGACTAATTATTAATAGGCTAAACCGCGCTGACCGGAGGATTAGCAGCTCCGCTTGCTCTGACAAGTGCTACAGAGATCACACGGTACACTAGTGTTTTCATATGAAAGTGTGAAGAGGTTTTTCAGACTGAAAGAGAAAGCTGTGCTGTTACAGAACCAAGCATTAGATTGTTCCTTTCTTACCCTTTTTTTACCAATAAATTAGTTTATGCATATTTGCTTATTATATCATATATTGTAATCAGATATCATATATTTTCAAGAAAGGGGACCGGAGGGTGTGCTCCAACTACAGGGGGATCACACTCCTCAGCCTCCCTGGGAAAGACTGTGCCAGGGTACTGGAGCAGAGTATCTGGCCGATGGTTGAACCTAGGATCCAGGAGGAACAATGCTGTTTTCGTCCAGGCCGTGGTACACTGGACCAGCTCTATACCCTCACCAGGGTGCTCGAGGGTTCATGGGAGTATTCCCAACCAATCCACATGTGTTTTGTGGACTTGGAGAAGGCATTCGACCATGTCCCTCGTTTCATTCTGTGGAGGGTGCTCTGGGAGTATGGGGTCAGAGGCGCTTTGTTAAGGGTAGGAATTTGGTTCGCATTGCTGGCAATAAGTCAGACTTGTTTCCAGTGCATGTTGGGCTCCGGCAGGGCTGCCCCTTGTCACCAACTCTGTTCATAATTTTTATGGACAGAGTTTCAAAGCGCAGCCTTGGGCTGGAGGGGGTCCGGTTCAGTCTCTGTTATTCGCAGACGATGTTGTTCTGTTAGCTTCATCGAACATGGACCTTCAGCATGCACTGGGGCGGTTTGCTGCCAAGTGTGACATGGCTGGTATGAGAATCAGCACCTCCAAGTCCGAGGCCATGGTGCTCCACCGGAAAAAGGTGCTTTGCCACCTCCAGGTTGGAGGAAAATCCTTACCCCAGGTGGAGGAGTTCAAGTGTCTTGGGGTTTTGTTCACAAGTGAGGGAAGGATGGAACATGAGATTGACACGCGGATCGGTGTAGCGGCAGCAGTAATGCGGTCGATGTACCGGTCTGTTGTGGTAAAGAAGGAGCTGAGCCGAAAGGCAAAGCTTTCGATTTACTGGTCAATCTACAGTCCCACTCTCACCTATGGTCATGAGCTTTGGGTCATGACCAAAAGGACAAGATCTCGGATACAAGCGGCCGAAATGAGTTTCCTTCGCAGAGTGGCAGGGTGAGGAGCTCTGTCACCCGGGAGGAGCTCGGAGGAGGAGCTTGGAGTAGAGCCTCTGCTCCTCCACATCGAGAGAGAAGTCAGCGAGGTGGCTCGCGCATCTGTTTCGGATGCCTCCTGGATGCCTACCTAGGGAGGTGTTCCTGGCATGTCTCACCGGGAGGAGGCCTCAGGGAAGAACCTGGACACGCTGGAGGGACTATGTCTCTCGGCTGGACTGGGAACGCCTCGGGATCCCCCTGGAGGAGCTGGAGGGAGTGTCTGGGGATAGGGAACTCTGGAGTTCTCTCCTAAGACTGCTGTCCCCTCGACCCAGCCCCGGATAAGCGGATGAAAATGACATGACATTATCATCAGTATTTTATGCCAGTGGCCAGAGGGCCTATTAACCACCTCTGTACACACTGCTCTCTGGTTTAGGAAAGGCTTACCTCTCCACACCAGCCATCTCAGTCCCCCGTGAAAGTAGCATGGGATATTGTAAATGTGCAAAGATCTCAGCTTATTCCAGAAAACATAGATATTCGGATATTTCTTTTAAAAAATGTCAAATCCAAGCACAGCGACAGCTTTAGTTTGTTTGTATAAAAGAGCTTTCTTTAATTTGTATTGTTTATTTTTGATTTGGAATTTATTTTAAATTTGTAATGTAGCTGCGCAGTCAACATTTTAGTTTGTTTATATCAAAGAGTCATCTTTAGTTTGTATTATTCACTTTTTTATTTGGATTTTTTTTTTTAATTCCAATTTAGTTATTGCAGAAAAGATTTTGTAAAAAAACAAAAAGTGCAGCATTTGGGAAAAATGAAAGGGCTTTTGTTAAAAACAATCATGACTAAATCGTGAATCGTGAGATTAGTATCGTGAATCATATCGAATCGTGAGTCAGGTGAATCGTTACACCCCTATATATATATATCAATAGAAGTTGGTAACAACCAAAGAAATCCATATATGTAAAGAAAACAAATCTAATTAATTTACAAATGAATGTATGTGTAATAAAATGAAATGACACAGGGACAAAGTATTGAACACATAAAGAAATGGAGGTGTAGAAAGGCAGTGAAAGCCCAGACAGCAGCTAAAATCTCTCAGTAGTTCTTCAGTAACCCCTTGTCCTACATCATTGTAAATGAATATTTGCTGCTTCAGTTCAACATCTACATTAGCAGGAGGATGAAGATGAAACCAGGGTGGACACTTCAGCAAGACAATGATTCAAAACACAGCCAAGGAAACTCTCAAATGCTTTCAGAGAAAGAAAATCAATCTGTAGAATGGCCCAGCCAATCACCTGACTTGAACCCAATAGAAAATAGAAAATAAAGATCAAATTTGACAGACGAGACCCACAGAACCCTCAAGATTTTTACACTCGGTTGAAAAAATCAATTCATGTGATTGTAATGTGATTATTTATGATATTTTAAGACATCTGTTTGTTAATTTTCTTTTGTTTTGATTATTTCTAAACACTCAGCTTCTCTAGATGTTGTGTTTTCATACCTGATGCGTAACGTAATTTAACTCATTTTTTTTTAATGATTTTAATGATAAAGTTTGTCTCAAAAATATCCATAGGACTAAAAAAAGTAACTAATGAGACACATGATTGATGTATTGGAATCAAGTTCAAGTTCATTTATTTATAAAGCACATTTAAAAACAGTCACACGACTGACCAAAGTGCTGTACAAAAGACAAAGTATAATAAAAAGACAGATTATAAAAACATAAAGATAAACCTAGAGAAACGACTGAATAAATTAAAAAATTCTGATGTTTTTGTGTCCACCGTTCAGCGAACCGCACATGCTCAGCTCAGGAGTTCACCTGTGTGAATAACAGGCCTCCTCAGAGGAAGTGTATCCCGCGGGACTGGGTGTGTGATGGAGATGCTGACTGTTCAGACGCCTTCGATGAGCACCAGAACTGCACCCGCAGGTCCTGCTCCACCAATGAGTTCACCTGCAACAACGGCCTCTGCATCCGCAGCTCGTACAGGTCAGAGAGCCATTCAGAGCTAACAAATGAAAAATAAATCAATAAATATGCAAATGCATTGAAGGAGATGATAAGAGCACAACCTCAATTCATTTTTCTAAATAAATGCATTGAGAAAAAATGACTTTTTTTTTTTACTTTTTTTTTTACATAAATTGAGCAAAAGAGACTTATTTTTATTTTTTTTACATCAGTAAATTGAGCAGAAGAGACTTATTTTTATTGTTTAATAAATTAATTGGGCAAAAAAAGACTTTTTTATATTTTTTACATAAATAAATTCAGCAAAATATTTCTTTTAAAATTGTTTTAATAAATACATTGATCAAATAGAGTTATTTATATTTTTTTACATAAATAAATTGAGCAGAAGAGACATTTTCATTGTTTTATTAAATGCACTGAGCAAAAGAGACTAATTTAATTGTATTTAATAAATAAATTGAGCAGAAGAGACTTATTTGTATTGTTTTAATAAATGCATTGAGCAAAAAAGACATATTTTAAGTTTTTTTTTCATTGAGCAAAAGAGACTTATTTTTTATTGTTTTAATAAATGCATTGAGCAAAAAAGACATATTTTAATTTTTTTACATAAATTGAGCAGAAGAGGCTTATTTCTATTGTTTAAATAAATGCATTGAGCAAAAGAGACTTGTTAATTTTTTTAATAAATAAATTGAGCAAAAGATACTTGTTTTTATTGTTTTTAATAAATGCATTGAGCAAAAGAGACTTATTAATTTTTTTAATAAATAAATTGAGCAAAAGATACTTGTTTTTATTGTTTTTAATAAATGCATTGAGCAAAAGAGACTTACTTAAATCTTTTAATAAATCAATTGAGCAAAAGAGACTTATTTCTTATTGTTTTTAATAAATGCATGGAGCAAAAGAGACTTATTTAAAAAAATTATAAATCAATTGAGCAAAAGAGACTTATTTCTTATTGTTTTTAATAAATGCATTGAGCAAAAAAGACTTTTGTTTTAATAAATTGAGCAAAAGAGACTTGTTTTATTGGTTTAATAAATGCATTAAGCAAAAAATACATATTTTTATTTTTTTTTGCATAAATTGAGCAAGATACTAGTTTTTTATTGTTCATATAAATGCATTGATCAAAAAAGACCTATTTTTATTTTTTACATAAATTGAGCAAAATAGACTTATTTTTATTGTTTTATTAAATGCATTGAGCAAAAAGGCATTTTTTGTTTTTTGCGTTAATAAATTGAGCAAAAGAGACTTATTTTTATTGTTTTAGTAAAAGCATTGATTAAAAAACTTTTTTTAAGTAAATGCATTGAGCAGAAGAGGCTTATTTTTTATTCTCTTCTGCTAAATGCATTTATTTAAAAAATAAAAATAAGTCTTTTGATCAATGCATTTATTAAAACAATAAAATATAAAATATAATACAATGAAATAAAAAATAAACAATAAACATTAAAAAATTCATAAGACTTTATTTTTTATATAAATTCTTCGAGCAGAAGAGACTCACTTAGGCTCAGTATTATCCTGTAGGATGAGATCAGCAAATATTCTTATTCTTTAAATATTTTTTTCATGAATGATACAGCTTTTTTTGTTTAATTTGTCATTTAATTGATATGCACAACTAATTTTAAATTATTGTTTTGTGTATTTTTTTGAGAACATAATGACAGCATAGCCATAAAAACACAACATACACTGTGAATTATTATCACTATTATTATTACAGTTAGTATCTGTAAATGTTGTGGTAGTAGTAGTAGTAGTAATAACAAACACAGAAAATATACCTATTTTTTTATTTTAATTGTAATATTTTAAAAAATAC
Organism: Danio kyathit; assembly: GCA_903798195.1. Lineage (NCBI taxonomy): Eukaryota > Metazoa > Chordata > Actinopteri > Cypriniformes > Danionidae > Danio > Danio kyathit. Next base: position 59,224,872 of record LR812527.1, read on the forward strand.
TTTTTGTATTAGTTGGATTAGTTGACCTTACTTAAAAAAAAGAGAGTAAACTCGTTGCCTTGTAATTATTAAGTAAACAAACTATGGGCATAATTGTAAAAGTTAAAAAGTCAACGGGTTTAGTCACTATTTTAAAGTAAAGTAACTTATCACTTTTTTACAGTGTTCCGCTAATAATCATCCTTTCTCCCATAATGCCCTGCTGCTTTAGGTGTGATCGTCGTAATGACTGTGGAGACAGCAGTGATGAGCAGGGCTGCACGTATCAGCCATGTCAGCAGCATCAGTTCACCTGTCAGAACGGCCGCTGCATCTCCAGTGATTTCCTCTGTGATGGAGACAACGACTGCGGGGACGAGTCTGATGAGCTGGACCACCTGTGCAGGACGCCTGTGCCCACCTGTCCACCTGCACACTTCCGCTGTGACAATGGCAACTGTGTGCCGCAGAGCCAAGTGTGTGACAGAAATGACGACTGCAGCGACAACAGTGATGAGAAGGGCTGCGGTGAGAACTACAGCATCTGTCATTTTACCATCACTGGTTCTTAAAGTCTCTTTCAACCAGTTGCTGAGAGTTTTAATTCAGTATGTTGATGTGCTTCCAACTGAAGCGAAATATTGAGAAGGGGTGGGGCTTCTTTTGCGCATAATTCTCTCATAGCAAACTAACAGTAAAAGGGGCGTGGTCAATGTGCGTATACTACATTGACAATCGGGGGTGGGGGGTCAACTTTTTTCGGTAGTAGTTTGGTGATGCTTTAGTGAATCAAATTTATGAATGTATTTAAATTACATCTAATTTATTAATAAAATGTGTACGTTTTCAGAGTTTTGAGGGAAATTTAGTGACTATTTTAGAGGTTACTGTAGGTCAAGCTATACAATTTATCTGTAATTTTTCCTTAGCTACATGCAAATATAAACATCTATTTTACAAGAAACATGTTTTGTGAATACTTAAGATGTCTATCGGTGCTCTAGAACTACCAGTTTCAGACTGTTGAATAAGATTTTTCCTAGCATTGATTGGCACATTATGCATTCACAATGGTATAAACCGTTATAGGGGGGATCAAATGTATATTTATTAGTGGTGGACCGTTATCGGCGTTAACGTGCTGTGTTAACGCGAGACTCTGATCGCGCGAAAAAAAAATATCGCCGTTAATCTATTCTCAAAGTTGAGTTGGGAGCTGGGTCTATTCTACACAAGCTATGATGACTTTCACCTTGATATATTAGCGGGGATGTACACCTGACCGGTGAGCCGTCTGACAAAAGAGTGCCCTTCTGAATCAAATCAGCAGGATGCCTGACTCTAACTGCAGTTCGGCAGTTTCACTTTAACTCACGAACATTTCATTCATGCCCTCATGACAAACTGGGGTATTAGACGCAAATAATGAGTAAGGACTGGTGAGAGTGTTGTGGAATTAATAACGCACGCCAACTGGAAAGAAAAAAAACTTACGCATTTCGTGATGTGTGTGTGTGTGTGCGGTCCTTTACTGACAGCCGCGTGTGGATCTTGTCGGAAAATATAGCGAAAGGTCCTAAAGACCGCGGTGTTGACTTCAATAATGCCACTAATATCTGCATACTCCACGTCTTAGTTTCATTTCTATTTAGTTCAGTTGTGACTTTAGTTGAATTAAGGTAATCAAAAATCGCTGTTTAGAGCTTATGTAGGCCTACAGTTAAAAATTCATGTTTAACTGAATAAACAGTTAGTAAACACAAGTACATCTTAACATCATTTATTTTCATCACCAATTATCACAGTAGAACAGTTTACCAAGCAGTTTGTGATGCATTTTGGAAACCACAGATGAGGCCCTGGTCTAATGTGCCACCTGGCTTGAGAAACCCGTTCTCAAAGACTTATTATTTGGGTAGCACATATATTCTGAATGCCTTCGGCAGAATTCAAATGAGCCATTATAATCTAGATTAATCTAGATTAATTCCAAGATTAATCTAGAATAATCAAGATTTAAAAATTAATCTATGCACACCTATAATATTTATATTATACATTTTTAATTATTAATATATAAAATATAGTTCAGAGATCAGAGAAAGCTATTTCTTACTATTAAAGGGCTGACCCCTCATACATCTTGTTTTAATGTCCTTCAGGGGGGATCAAGCGTTAATTAGGGGTGTCAATTGCCCCCAACACCCTCTGTAATTCGCACTCTGCACTCTAAAAAATATTGTTTAGACCAAACAAAAAAAATGAAGGGAACAGTTTGCACCAATATATTCAAGTTACGACAGCATCTAACAAAATGAAGTTCAGACAACAAACTTTATTGTGTTAGCCAAATGACCTTTTCCTCTTCAATCAGAGGCATTTTTACATACAGTAGCATAAACTCCATTTTTTAAGTCGAGTGCTCAAAAGTTGTTTCAAATATTGTTTTTTATTAAAATTTAAAACAAATCCAGTGTTATGTACTTAATTACATGAACATTTTCAAGTTTAGAACCTCAAATAAATTAAGTAGCTGAAATTGTTTAATTTTTTTTTTTTTTTTTATTTACTGTTCATTTAGTTGTATTTAACAACATTTTTGTTTTCCAGTTATTTTTTACTTGTTTCAAACCTCAGATTTTCATTGTTTTACAAAACAAAAACATGTACTGTCCCATTTAAACGGTATGACAAATAACAAAAAACATCAGTGTGTGGACTTACCCTGAACAACTCTAAATACAAAACAAATCCATTAGTGCAACTCCAATTTCTTTGTGTTGATACAAGTTAAATTTAGTTTTAAACTAATTGACAGATACATTTACCTTTGAATAATCCGCATTTTTAAGTTGATGTAATTATCAATATTTTCCTGTTTTGAAAACTAAATACAATTATTCTGGTAACTTAAAAGTTTTAATCTAATCAGCAATTTAGAATTTTTAAGTTACAACAATGTAATTAAGTATGTAGTGTTAGCAGACTTCTTGAGCTGTTTTTTTGAGTGTGAGCGTGGTTAAGATTATTGTGGCTGAAGTCGTCAAACTGACATCATCAGAGAAGAAGCGTCACTCCAAACGCAGTATTTGTGAGCAAATGGGCAAAATAGACTTATTTGTATTTTCTTTATGATTTTATTTTGAGCAAAAATTATTTATTTTTATTTTTAAACAAATACAATAAGCAAAATAGACTTATTTTTATTTTTTATGATTTTATGTTGAGCAAAAAAATATAGATTTTTGTTTTAAAATAAATACAATGAGCAAAATAGACTTATTTTTTATTTTTAAAAGATTTTATTTTGAGCAAAACAGACTTATTTTTATTTTTCAATTATTTTATTTTGAGCAAAAATTTAAATTTTTATTTTTTAATAAATACAATGAACAAAATAGACTTTTAAATACATGCATTAAAGCAAAGAGGCTTATTTTTAATTTATAAATAAATGTGTTGAGCAAAAGTGACTAATTAGTTTTTTTTATTAATGCATTGCACAAAAGAGACTTATTTTTATTTATTTATAAATGCATTGTACTGCATTGTACAAAATACTTATTTTTCTCTTTTAAATAAATGCATTGTGAACAAAATAACTTATTCTTAATTTATAAATGGGGCGACGCAGTGGCGCAGTAGGTAGTGCTGTCGCCTCACAGCATGAAGGTCGCTGGTTTGAGCCTCAGCTGGGTCAGTTGGCATTTTTGTGTGGAGTTTGCATGTTCTACCCGTGATCGCGTGGGTTTCCTCCGGTTTCCCCCACAAGTCCAAAGACATGCGGTACAGGTGAATTGGGAAGTTGACGGTTCATTCTGCTGTGGCGACCCCAGATTAATAAAGGGACTAAGCCGAAAAGAAAATGAATGAATGAATTTATAAATGAATGCATTGAACAAAAGAGACCTATTTTTATTCTTATTTTATTTTATTTTTAATATATCTTTTTAAATAAGCGCATTCTTAGCAAAAATAGTTGTGAAAACTGTACTGAATTGCAGTGCACATTGCTTAACAGCCACACAAAAATGCCCAGAACTCACTGTACTGTATATATTTTTTCTCTCATGTCATCGCAGGCATCAACGAATGCACAGACCCATCAATGCACCACTGTGACCACAACTGCACCGACACCCCGACCAGCTTCATCTGCACCTGTAGGCCCGGCTACCGCCTCATGTCCGACAACAAAACCTGCGATGACATCGACGAGTGCTCTGTCACACCCAGCGTCTGCAGTCAGGTCTGCGAAAACACCCTGGGCTCATACGTCTGCAAATGCGCTCCGGGATTCCTCCGTGAACCCGACGGTCACAGCTGCAGACAAAACAGCAACATCCACCCGTATTTAATCTTTAGCAACCGCTACTACCTGCGCAATCTGTCCACAGACGGAGAGGCCTATTCACTCATCCTGCAGGGTCTGAGTAGCGTGGTGGCGCTGGATTTCGACCGCGTGGACAAACGCTTGTATTGGATCGATGTGAGCCGCAGAGTGCTGGAGAGGATGTTTTTTAACGGGACAGGCCGGGAGGCGGTGGTCAATGGGGTTCTGCATGGCGAAGGGCTGGCGGTTGACTGGATCGGGAGGAAACTTTATTGGGTGGACAGTTTTCTGGATTGTCTGAAAGTGTCAGAGCTGGACGGACGCTTTGTGAGGAAGTTAGCTGAACACTGTGTCGATGATAATCACACATACTGCTTCCAGAATCCCAGAGCCATCGTGCTGCATCCCAAATTTGGGTAAGTTTATCTGTGGGGAGAAACTGGAAGATTGGTGGGCACGTGCAATGTTTTACAGGGCCAGACGCTTCTTGAAAGTACTTGAATTTCAGACATATTTGGCCCTATTATACACCCGGCGCAATAAGGTGCAAGACGTGTTTCCACAACGTGTTGCTAGTTTCAGACTAACGCAACCTTAGTTTTCCTGTTTTCCGCCACGTTGTTTAAATAGCAAATCTATTTGCGCCACTTTGTATACTCATGGGTGTTCTGGTCTAGAAAGTAGGTGTGTTAAGGCGCATTGTTGGCGTGTTGCTATTTAGAGGAACTAAAATAGACTGTTCAATAGACCAGCTCAAAGCAGGTCTAGAGTCCAGCGCAGAGTGTGTCAGTTGTGCGCCTCACTTACACGTTGCTTAATACACACAGGATGTAGAGCAATACGCAAATATCTTTACAAATGAAAAAGAATTAAAGGATTAAAATATTACAAAAATTATTATTTTCTACATAAGTATAAAAACCACTGCCTCCATGCCTTCTTCATCTCGGGGGGCTTTTTCAGTTTATTCACGACAATTTGCTTTTGTATAATGTTATTATTATTAGCAGTATTATTTATTATTTGCATATTTATATTTGTTTTATTAAAAACAAGCTTAGATTTGCCCACCTGTCAGGTTTTTGACCATATGGGGCATAGGACGTGTTTTTGGATATAACTCAGTTTTTTGACCACACTTCATTATTATTGTTTATTTATTCGTTTGCTGGGGGCAACGCAGTGGCGCAGTAGGTAGTGCTGTTGCCTCACAGCAAGAACGTCGCTGGGTCGCAGGTTCGAACCTCGGCTGGGCTGGGTCAGTTGGTGTTTCTGTGTGGAGTTTGCATGTTCTCCCTGCGTTCTCGTGGGTTTCCTCCGGGTGCTCCGGTTTCCCCCACAGTCCAAAGACATGCAGTACAGGTGAATTGGGTAAGCTAAATTGTCCGTAGTGTATGAGTGTGTGTGGAAATTCCCAGAGATGGGTTGCGGCTGGAAGGGCATCCGCTGCGTAAAATCGTGCTGGATAAGTTGGTGGTTCATTCCACTGTGGCGACCCCGCAAGGGACAAAGCCGACACGAAAATGAATGAATGAATATTCGTTTGCTGGCAATAAGAACTGAATCTAGAAATAGTTTTGAAATAAATCTTTGCGCTTAACAAACAAAATTAATTATGTATAAGCTAATGGATGTCTGTGCGTACAACATGTTTCCTTATTCACGAAAGAGAGAAAGTGAAAGTAAAGGCCGAACGGAGGTGGATCGTTATCCTCTTGCTACAGATGCTGTTTAACTGTTTTCTTAACTGTTTTTAAGTGTTCAGTTTTTCCACCTACAAAGTCTGTCATGTAAATAACAAATGCGCCATAGAGCGACGCAACTGACTCTTAAAGAGAATGGGAGATGAGACTCTGATTGGTTTATTCTCAAAACACACCTACAACTCATTAGGAGATTAAGCTCAACCTTGTTAGACCATGCGCCGCGTCGCATAGTGTATTTTTCCATCCCTAAAATAGCAAAAGTGGATTCTGACACGCCCTTAAAGGTGCTGTATGTAAGTTTTTGACTCTTCTAAAGCATAAAAATACAATAATATGTGTGCAGATATTTAAGAAACATCCCAAATGAACATACTTGTTTAACTGACAAACAAGGCTGAAGTCAGATATTCTGCTTTGAAAATGTTTTTTTCCGTGCCGGAACGATGTCTTTGTTTAGGTAATTTTCACATGCACATGCCAGTTTAACCAATTATAATTCAGCACCCCGGGTTGCCTTGTTGGAAAAACAGCATATTTCATTCATTCATTCAGAAAGACTCTGAAAGCATGCGTCCATGAGCGAAATGCTACAGTGTAGTGGAAAGTATCAGATGTCAAAATGAGACAGATTCAGTTCCACATGACGTTAATTAGCAAATGACATAAATATTAGGAACGTGAGCAGGTTACATCGCGTGTCCTAACAACACGCTGTGACGAGATTGTTATGAGTGATGAGCCATTTGGCTGTTTGCACCACAAAACACGGCAGAAATTTAAGTACAGCCTTTCAGAAGCACAGAATATGCACTCACTCACAAAACGGTAAGGTTTAGAATCCATTTAATACATGTTAACCCTCTTTAACATCATTAAAGGTGAAGTGAACTTTCTGCTTTCAGTATATGGTAATACACGTCATGTAAAATGCATTCAAACTCGCATTGTTAGCATTTAGCACTGAATAAAGCACACGAGGCTTACCTGAGGTGATCTGTCATAGGTTTCTGTTGTTCAGCTGTGAGAAATAGAAGCCGCTTCTAATAAATCAATTCGAGGTGTTGGTTAGAACCAAAACTCCTTTTAATATGGAGAATATTCCCTCAATCGCGTGTCGTTGCTTTTATTTAGAACACAGTTTAAAATCCCTCAAACTGGCAACCCGGCGTACCTTTATTATGATTCAGGACTGCAATACCTAGTTCAACCACTGGGTGTCAAACTTACATACTGCACCTTTAAAGCTTTTGCGTCCTGCGCTTCAGACTTTGCGCCTAGACCGTTAAAATAGAGCCCATAGGTTCAAGGCCTGTAAAGTACTTAAAAAAAACATAGGTCCTTGAAATTGCTTGAATTAAATTTGAAATAAAATCTGTTTATATTTTCATTTCAAGAATTGTACTAAATTGTGAAAAAAACAGAACAAAAAAAGTGAGAAATTCTTAAATAAAAAATCTTAAAGTTAAATCATTAACACTGACAAATAATACACATTTGATCAATATTTCAGAATTTTCTGCATTTGGAATTATCACCAGTATTAAATTCAACAAATTTTTCTAAAGTTCTTTAACATGACTGTTTAAAATGGTTTAAAAAATTTCTCATTATTAACATAAATATTACGTGTAAATGAAATGTTAAAAGGCGGGTGCTCTGGTTTCCCCACAGTCCAAAGACATGTGCTATAGGTGAATTGAATAAACTAAATTGGCCATAATGTGTGCGTGTGTGTGTGTGTGTGTGTGTGTGTGTGTGTGTGTGTGTGTGTGTGTGTGTGTGTGTGTGTGTGTGTGTGTGTGTGTGTGTGTGTGAGAATGAGGCTGTAAGTGCATCTGCTGCATAAAACATATGCCAGAATAGTTGGCAGTTCATTCCGCTGTGGCGACCCCTTATATATAAGGGACTAAACCGAAGGAAAATGAATGAATTAATGAATGAATGAATGAAATGTTAAGTACAGTAGGGACTTTTATGGAACTGCATATGCTGGTATATAAATTACAAATGTGCTTGATTTTAAATTAATGGTGCTTTAAAAAGTCCTTGAGCGTCCTGTTCATGAAAGAGTGGGAACCCTGGTTTTAGTAGCAATTGTTTGGTAAGTGATATGATCATTATTAGTTGTTTTAATTTTTTTTTTTTTATTATTATTATTACTTTTTTAGGTTATGGGCTTGCCGATGTGCTTTCAGTAATTTCAGCTTATGTGTTTTTACATCCAATGTAATGTAATGTACATCTAATGTCCTCTTTGTGCAGGTATGTGTACTGGACTGACTGGGGAGACAGAGCATTCATTGGTCGAGTTGGGATGGATGGAAATAACAAGTCTGCCATCATCACTAGTAAAATCGAGTGGCCGAACGGTCTGACTATCGACTACACCAACGACAAACTCTACTGGTCTGACGCTCATCTCAACTACATCGAGTAAGACTCGCTCAGGTTTATACTCAGGGTGATTTAGGTGAATCTGACAATGATTTGGTTGTTGATTTGCACTTATCACTTCAAGTTGTCTTTTTGATCATTTTAAAACATGAAACATTATCTAAATCTTAAGGTTTTGATTATGATTTTAGTGTAACTTTTTGTATGAATAATAGAGAAAATTTATAAGAATGTAATACATTTCAGCGCCAATAGCCTAGTGGTTAAGTGCATCGATATATAGCACCGTGGTGCTCACAGTGACCCGAGTTCCATTCCCGGCTTGAGGTCCTCTGCTGACCCTTCCCCCCTCTCTGCTCCCAATACTTTCCTGTCTGTCCCCTCCACTGTTCTATCCCAATTAATAGTGAAAAGATTTATAGAGAGATTTATTCATTCATTCATTTTCTTGTCGGCTTTGTCCCTTGCGGGGTCGCCACAGCGGAACGAACCGCCAACTTATCCAGCACGATTTTACGCAGCGGATGCCCTTCCAGCCGCAACCCATCTCTGGGAACTTCCACACACACATTCACACTCATACACTATGGACAATTTTAGCTTACCCAATTCACCTGTACTGCATGTCTTTGGACTGTGGGGGAAACCGGAGCACCCGGAGGAAACCCACGCAAACCCAGGGAGAACATGCAAACTCCACACAGAAACGCCAACTGACCCAGCCCAGCCGAGGTTCGAACCTGCGACCCAGCGACGTTCTTGCTGTGAGGCAACAGCACTACCCACTGCGCCACTGGGTTGCCCCTAGAGAGATTTATAAAAAATGTAATTTAATACTTTTATTTTTATATTTTATATGATATTTATATTTAAAGATGTTATGTTAAGTTTATGGGCAACCCAGTGGCGCAGTAGGTAGTGTTGTTGCCTCACAGCAAGAACGTCGCTGGGTCGCAGGTTCGAACCTCGGCTGGGCTGGGTCAGTTGGCGTTTCTGTGTGGAGTTTGCATGTTCTCCCTGGGTTTGCGTGGGTTTCCTCCGGGTGCTCCGGTTTCCCCCACAGTCCAAAGACATGCAGTACAGGTGAATTGGGTAAGCTAAATTGTCCATAGTGTATGAGTGTGAATGTGTGTGTGGAAGTTCCCAGAGATGGGTTGCGGCTGGAAGGGCATCCGCTGCGTAAAATCGTGCTGGATAAGTTGGCGGTTCATTCCGCTGTGGCGACCCCGCAAGGGACAAAGCCGACAAGAAAATGAATGAATGAATGTTAAGTTTATATTTATTAATTGCATTTCAGGAATTCAGTTTTTAGTTTGAATTTGTTTATCTTATGACTGTTAATTATTATTTGCATTTATTTTTAAAGTTTTTATTATCATTATAGTTATATATAGTTGGATGGATGGATGGATGGATGGGTGGATGGATGGATGGATGGATGGATGGATGGATGGATGGATGGATGAATGGGTGGATGGATGGTTCCCAGTACTGGGTTGCAGCTGGAAGGGCATACACTGTGTAAAACATATGCTGGATAAGTTGGCGGTTCATTCCGCTGTGGTGACCCCAGATTAATAAAGGGACTAAGCCGAAAAAAAAATGAATGAGTGTATAGATATAAATATATTGTTATTATTATTGTAATTATTATGTCATATATTATTATATACAAATAATAAGGAATCATTTTCATTCATTCATTCATTCATTATCTTTTCGTCTTAGTCCCTTTATCAATCCGGAGTCGCCACAGCGGAATGAACTGCTAACTTATCCAGCACATGTTTTATGCAGCGGATTCACACACATACACTACGGACAAGTTTAGCTTACCCAATTCACCTGTACTGCATGTCTTTGGACTGTGGGGGAAACCGGAGCACCAGGAGGAAACCCACATGAATGCGGGGAGAACATGCAAACTCCACACAGAAACGCCTACTGACCCAGCCGAGGCTCGAACCAGCAACCTTCTTGCTGTGAGGCGACAGCACTACCTACTGTGCCACCGCATCACCAGGAATAATTTTATATATATTTCAAATGATCTTCTGGGTGCTCAATTCAATCAAACAATATTTAGTGTGTGAAAATCAAAAATCTAAATAAAAAATGTTAGTCTTTTATGTTGTGTATGGTTAATTGGATAAGTTTTTTTTACAAACTTTTTATTTTACATAATAAAATCATAATAATAAAATTGAAACTCTCACTGTGTCCTCAGGTTCTCAGATCTGGACGGGCGTCACAGACACACAGTGTATGACGGTGTCCTGCCTCATCCGTTTGCCATCACAGTTTTCGAGGACACCGTTTACTGGACCGACTGGAACACTCGAACGGTGGAGAAGGGCAACAAATACAATGGCTCTGGACGTGAGATGCTGGTCAACACCACACACCGACCTTTCGACATCCATGTGTGTCACCCTTACCGTCAGCCTATAGGTGAGTCCAGGACACAAGATTGCCATTACTGCTGTTAAAGATGCCATGAAATTAAAATAAAAAACTTTAGATGTTAGTTTCAGTCTTTTAGTTTTAAGGATATCTATTAGCTAGTGTGCCCCAAAGTGTTTATTAGTCTCATCAAATCTTGACTAATCAAATGCTCTCTAGTATCTGACATGCCCTGCTCCTTCAAGACATTTGATGTGCTTGAGCTCAACCACTCTGACTGGCAGAGCTGTGATAAAAACGAAACGCTATTGGCTGATTTTTAAAGGTGGAGGAGCTACTCTATGTCCCTCCCTCTCTTCATGTTTCGGATGAGATTACGTCAAACATCAAATTAAAAATTGCACATTTCAAAGCACTTTACATGACCTTTAAATGGCCACAGAGGCTTTTAAAGAGACAGTTCACCCCAAACTGAAAATGCTGTAATCATTTACTAATCTTGTCATCCAAGACAATACCATACCATACCATACCATACCATACCATACCATACCATACCATACCATACCATACTATACCACACCATACTATACCACACCATACTATACCACACCATACCATACCATACCATACCATACCATACCATACCATACCATACCATACCATACCATACCATACCATACCATACCATACTATACCACACCATACTATACCACACCATACTATACCATACCATACTATACTATACCATACTATACTATACCATACCATACCATACCATACCATACTATACCACACCATACTATACCACACCATACTATACCATACCATACCATACCATACCATACCATACCATACCATACTATACCACACCATACTATACCACACCATACTATACCATACCATACCATACCATACCATACCATACCATACCATACCATACTATACCACACCATACTATACCACACCATACTATACCATACCATACTATACTATACCATACTATACTATACCATACCATACCATACCATACTATACCATACCATACCATACCATACCATACCATACTATACCACACCATACTATACCACACCATACTATACCACACCATACTATACCATACCATACTATACTATACCATACTATACTATACCATACTATACCATACCATACTATACTATACTATACCATACTGTAACAAACAAAATCTGATATAATTTAATGAAATATGTATATAAAGTCAAGTATGAAATTTTTCAAACCCCTGGCAAATTTTGATTTAAAGTTACCTTTATTCATCCAGCAAGCTTTTAGTTTTGTTTTTTGGCCCTGAACTAGCACAGGCTTCTCCCAAAAGATAATAAGTTTATTTATACACTAATTTCGAGAGGATCACGTGCTTATGATTGACTGCAGCTGGTCCCGCATTATTCAATTTATGAATCACCAATCAGATGAAGCCACTAGTTTCATATCACAGTCATCTTCGTTTTGAAGAATCCCCCCTTCCACCCCTACTCCTCCTCCTTTCCTAAATGGGTGGCATGGTGGCCCAGTGCTTAGCACTGTTGCCTCACAGCAAGAGCATCACTGATTCTAGTCCTTACCAAGCCAGCCGCCGTTTCTGTGCAGAGTTTACACGTTCTCCCTGTGCTCACGTGGGTCTTCCCCGGGTTTCCCGGTTTCCTCTCACTGTCCAAAAACATGCAACTTAAGTTAATTGACTAATCCAAATTGGCACCATAGACGTGCTCCTAGTAAGTAGTTACCTCTTAAGAGCAATCACTATCTGTTCATTAGCTACTACAGCAGGGGAGTTCTCGAGATCTACCTGAGCTCAAACTTCCCTCTTGCCTTGCAAACAGGAGGGAGCCCTGGGCTCGAGGATCTTATTAGCTCAGGGCTCTCTCCCGGGACAGCATATAATCAATCATCAGCTAAGTGTGAACTCGTAAAAACAATAAACAAGAGGCATGGTTGTGGGGAAAAAGATTCAAAGTTTTATTTTCATTTCAAGAGCCCACACTTAGCTGATGATTTACAATAAGCTTGTTTGGCATGCTGTCCTGGGAAAGAGCCCTGAGCTCAAGGAATCCTCAAGCCGAGGGCTCCCTCCCATTCTCAAGGAAAGAGGGGAGATTGCTGGGAGCTAGACAATAGTGCTCATTTGGCTTAGTCTGTTTCACATGACGCATATCTATGGACAGTGGGAGGAACAGAAATGCCATCCGGCCCGGCGAGGACCAGAGCCGGCGGTGTTCTTACTGTAGGGCAACAGTGCTAACCACTGGGCTGCCGTGCCGCCCAATCTAGTTGAAAAAGGGGGAGGAGAAGGGGAGGAAAGGGGGTTTCTTTCAGAGGAAGATAGTTGTGGAATGAAGACTGTGGTTATTTATAGTGACTTAGGAATCATATGATTGGATTATCATGATTAGCTAATGCGGGACCGGCTGTGGTAAATCATAAGCATGTGATCCTCTCGAAATTAGTTTATAAAAAAACTTCACTTGAACAAAAACTTGAAGTCAGAATTTGCCAGGGGTATGAATCATTTTGGGCTTGACTGTATACACATGCTAATATGTAATTTGATGTGCTGAAAAAGTTGGAAAATACACCTGGAAAGTGCTTAAAAAATGCTTAAATGTGATGCAAAAAGGTGCAAGATCCCTGAAAACCTTATTATTATTATTATTAAACTGAGGAAAAATAAAAACAAACATCATGGATGACAATGTGGTGAGTAAATGATCGGGACATTTTTATTCTGTAAGTGAACTAATCCTTTAAGGGTCTCTGCCAATATTTACACAGGCCGACACAATGCCGCCAGTCTGTGCTCTGCAGGAAAGACTAAACTCTTTATCATGGCTGTAATGGCCTGGGCAGCACGTTTATACTCTTTATCTGCTTTAGAAAGACGAACTATGGGTACATGATGTGGAGCCACATCCTGATTCTGTGTAAGAGGATACAGGCCAGAGGCTTCAGAGTTTATTTTGGGCAATACATCAATTCCGTACCACGGTTCTTTGTCAAAATAAAAGCTAATAGAAAAAAAATGTAGGCTTATCATAGCATTTACAGTATATACTGCTGCTCTCTGATGATTTGAAGTGCTTCCTTTATGCTCACTTATAGGTCGCTTTGGATAAAAGTGTCTGCTAAATGAGTAAATGTTCATGTAAATATAATAGAGATGTCCTGAATTTTATTCAGTATCTTCAATAAAATAATAATTAGTTTTTGACTTTCTTAGCATTATTCACTAATGTACATACGTTTTATTAGTATCAAACAAAGACATTTTCAAAATGAAATATTAGAAATTTTTCTTATACAGTTGTAATAGGATATTTAATTTAATTATTATTTGCATTTGTTTTAGCATTTGTGTATTTATTGTAGCGGTTATTATAATATATAATAGTATAATTATAATTATGATGCTGTTATTTCTTCATTAAGCACACTTATGAATGATGAAGAGAATGATTTTTTACTTATGATTATTTTGCACCAATATTTTGGTTAATAGGAAAAAAGAATGTCTATTTGCATTATAAATATATTAGTTTAATGTTAATTTGATTGCAATTGACATTGAATTTACTTTTAGAGAATACTTGTAAGAACTATAAGATTCTATATATACTGAAAGAATATATATATATAATGTACTGTTATTTATTTTAATTGTTATAATTGAATTAAAAATGACCAGTTTATTTTTAGTTTTTAGTTTAATTTATTTGAAAACAATGTAAAAGGTTTTTCAGGATAGGATTTTTAAGAAGAACAAAATGTACAATTTAATAAGTTTCTTGATTTCTATTGAGTGCGCATGCCTTTTTTTATTTCTTAACTATATTTTAACTATTAAAATTGAGTAAGGCAAGGCAAGGCAAGGCAAGTTTATTTATATAGCACATTTCATACACAGTGGCAATTCAAAGTGCTTTACATAAACAGGAATAAAAGAAACAAGAATAAGAAAAAAAAATAAATAAAAACAGATAATAAAAAAAAACAGATAAAACATATAAAAACGTGTTAAAACAGGTTAAAAAAGAATGAAAAAAAAGAGAAAAACATAATAGTGCGATCTGTCGGACGTAGCACAGTGCTCATTCAGTAAAGGCACAGCTAAACAGATGTGTTTTCAGTCTGGATTTGAATGTGCCTAATGTTGGAGCACATCTGATCATTTCTGGAAGCTGATTCCAGCAGCGAGGGGCGTAGTAGCTGAAAGCTGATTCACCCTGCTTTGACTGAACTCTTGGAATTTCTAGTTTATATGATCCTAAAGATCTGAGTGATCTGTTAGGCTTGTATTCAGTAAGCATATCTGTAATGTATTGAGGTCCTAGGCCATTTAATGATTTATAAACAAGTAATAATACTTTAAAATCTATTCTGAATGTAACTGGGAGCCAGTGTAAAGACCTGAGGACAGGTGTGATGTGCTCTGATCTCCTGGTTCTGGTCAGAATCCTGGCCGCAGCGTTCTGGATGAGCTGCAACTGTCTGACTGTCTTTTTGGGAAGGCCCGTGAGGAGGCCGTTACAGTAATCCACCCTGCTGCTGATAAAAGCATGAACAAGTTTCTCTAAGTCTTCACTGGAAACAAAGCATCTGATTCTTGCAATGTTTTTGAGATGATAGTATGCTGATTTACTAACTGCTTTGACATGACTACTGAAACTCAGATCTGACTCCAGAGTCACACCAAGATTCTTGACCTTATTTTTTGTTGTTTGACCCTTAGTGCCAAGGTACGCATTCACCTTGAGAACCTCATCTCTGTTCCCAAATGCAATGACTTCAGTTTTCTCTTTGTTTAACTGAAGAAAGTTTTGGCACATCCAACTGTTCATTTCATCAATGCATTGGCAGAGGGTGTCAATAGGGCTGTAGTCATTAGGCGTTAAGGCTAAGTAGATCTGAGTGTCATCAGCATAGCTGTGGTAGGAAATTTGGTTCTTTCTCATTATTTGGCTCAGAGGGAGCATATAAAGGTTGAACAGGAGAGGTGCCAGAATCGAGCCTTGTGGGACTCCACATGTCATCGGTGTCCACCTCGACCTATGGTCACCTATACTGACATAGTAACCTCTCCCTTCAAGGTAAGATCTGAACCACTTGAGGACCGTCCCAGACAGCCCAACCCAATTTTCCAGCCTATCCAGAAGTATGCTGTGATCGACAGTGTCAAATGCAGCACTAAGATCGAGCAAAACCAGCACTGTTAGTTTACCTGAATCTGTATTTAGGCGGATATCATTGATTATCTTTATAAGAGCGCTCTCTGTACTGTGATGTGCTCTGAAACCAGATTGAAAATTGTCTAAACACCCCTTGGAGTTTAAGAATGTGTTAACCTGGTTGAAAACAACTTTTTCAATGATTTTTCCAATGAAAGGGAGATTTGAGATTGGCCTGTAATTGCTCAATAGTGTGTTATCCAGATTGCTCTTTTTCAAGAGGGGTTTAACAACTGCAGTTTTAAGTGAGTTTGGAAAAGTCCCTGAGAGAAGTGAAGCATTTACCACTTTTAGGAGATCCATTTCTAAACAGTTAAACACCGTTTTGAGGAATGATGTGGGGAGCGTGTCAAGACTGCAGGTTGATGTTTTCATACTTTGCACGATCTCCTCTAAGATTTTACCATTAATTGCCATGAAATCAGACATAATGTCTGATTTCTTAAGTTGTGGTTGAGTTTGTCTGACTTCGACACAACTTGGCTGATTGGATGAGCTGATTGCCTTTCTGATATTATTGATCTTATCAGTAAAGAAATGAGCGAACTCATTACATTTACTTTCCGAGATTAGTTCACTGGGAATCGTACTGGGGGGGTTTGTGAGTCTCTCTACCGTTGCAAAGAGGAAGCGAGTATTATTTAGATTGCTGTTTATAAGGGTTGAAAAGAAAGTCTGCCTAGCGGTTTTTAGTTTCACATTAAAAGCATGAAGACTGTCTTTATAGATATTATAGTGGACTACTAGTTTCGTCTTCCTCCACATACGCTCAACTTTTCTGCACTGTCTTTTCAGCATTAGAACTGCTGTTGTTTTCCTCCAAGGCACATTTTTCATCCCAGTTCTCTTCCTGACTTTAACAGGAGCAATGTCATCTATGACATTCTTAACTTTAGAGTTAAACAAATCAAGGAGAGAGTCAACAGAGTCTGCAGATATGCTTGGTGCTAGCGATATGGCCTTCATAAACTGCTCACTAGTGTTCTCATTTATGCATCTCTTTCTGACAGAGACAGATCTGTCTTTAATGGCTGGAGTGATCAATATATCAAAGAAAATACAGAAATGATCAGATAGTGCAACATCCTTAACAATAGTCGATGAAATGTGTAGACCCTTAGTTATAAGTAGATCAAGAGTGTGTCCACGATTGTGTGTGGGTCCTTGAACATGCTGAGTCAGATCAAAAGTGTTAAAGACATTCATGAGTTCTTTTACAGCATTGATTTCTGGATTATCAATGTGAATATTAAAATCCCCAGCAATAGTAAAATAGTCAAACTCAGAGGTTACTATTGATAACAACTCTGTAAAATCATCAATAAAAGTTGGAGAATATTTTGGAGGTCTGTAGATAATGATCAGTAAAATGCGTGGAGCACCCTTTAGTGCTATACTCAGATATTCAAAGGACAAATAGTCACCAAATGACACTTGTTTACACTCATAGACATCTTTAAATAGGGCAGCGATGCCTCCACCTCTCCTATTAGCTCTGCAAACACTCAAATAATCAAAGTTTAAAGGAGCTGTTTCATTCAGAACTGCTGCGCTACAACTGTCATCTAGCCAAGTTTCATTTAAAAGCATAAAATCAAGGCAATTTGTATTGATAAAATCATTGACTAAAAGTGACTTATTGTTAAGTGATCGGATGTTTAAAAGTGCTAACTTAACAGTTTTAGCTGTTTTCCCTACAGTAGTCTCAGAATTACATTTAATAGACACCAAATTTGAATGATTTGCTATACGGCCTGAAGAAGTCTTCGGTTTTCTGTCACGTAATATAACACATATCTGAGTAGAGGCTACAGCCACACTGGGTTCCTGCTTGTTCTGTAAACATTTGATAAAAACACTGTTATCTAAGCAGGCCCCCGACACACATCACTCTGAGCTGTTGTGTTCACCAGCTGATGATGGGGCATTGGTTGAGGCCTGGCGGTGTGGCAAAAGTCGGAGGGATCTTCCAGGTGGGCTCAGAGGCGGTTGTGGAGCAGGCCGCTTTTTGGTTGATAGCTGGGGGCTTGCGGCAATGGAGTGTGAAAGTTTAGTTCCAGCATACACCAGTTCCTCCATCTTTTTTGAAAAACCCAAGAGAGGCGAGCAGGGTGACAGTGAGAATGTGTCTGGTGACAGAGGCTGTGGGTCTGGAGATTCTGGCTGCTGAAATAAGTTTTCCTGGCTGTTTTCCTGAGGATCATTGTTGAGTGACGAGACTTGATGCTGTTCTGATGCGTCACAGTCTGTTTGTGTTGAGCACAGGGGAGGTGAGTGTGTCTCTTTCAATAGTACTTGTTTTGGCTGCGTAGCGTTATCACTGTCCTTGTGTGATGCGTCAGCCCCAAGTCCACTCGGGAGCTGATTTGAGGCCCTGTGATCATTCAGGCATTTTCTAGGTGTGTGTGTGAGTTCAGTGGCATACGCAGCCGATGGATGATGGAGGGAGAAATAGATATTGTCCTTTAGCACTTTTGCACCAAGTTTGTTTGGATGAAGGCCGTCTGATGTAAACAGTTGTCTTTGATTCCAGAAGAGATTGAAGTTGTCAATAAAATCCAGTCCTTTCCTGTAACATGTTTTCTGCAGCCATACATTTAGGCCAAGAAGCCGTGAAAACATATTTGTCCCTCTTGCAGGGAGTGGTCCACTGATAAATGACTGAATCTTCAATCTATCAACTGTTTCCAAGAGCTCACAGAAATCTTTCTTGAGCAGTTCTGACTGTTCCTTCCGAATATCATTTTTCCCCACATGGATGATAATCCGTTTTGCATTCTCGTGCTTTTTCAGAATTTCCTCTAGTTCTTTGTTTATATCAGAAACTGTTGCATGAGGGAAGCAGTATGTCTTTGTAGCTCTGCTCCTAAAATTTCTGATTATTGAATCTCCTACAACTAGTGTTCTTATCTCAGGTGCGCTCGGAGCAGAATGGCGCTGTCTAGTCGGCCTTGAGCCTCTGTTCCATGCTGAATTAGCTGCTGAGACATGCGATCTGTGTCTGACTGCATTTGGGGATTCTTCACCCATATTACTCAAAACTTCATATCTGTTCTGAAGCTGTATTTGAGTCCGAGCTGTATTTGGGGTAGAGCACGCTAATGCAGCAGTGTATGATCTGACCCCGCGAGTACCCTTTGGTCTCGCACCCTGTTTATGCCATTTGTTTCGCTCATTTTCAATAGTTTCATTCTGTTTTTCTGTCCTCAAAACAGTAGCTGGAGTAAATTTGTGGAACTCACCGGCTGAATGCTGCGACGGTCCACAATAAAGCAGTCCTGTATGTTCCGGCAGTTCTGGTCGGATCGCAAGTAACTTTGTTTCAAGAACTGCAATCTTTTGTAGAAGTTTGTGGCAGTTTGAACAGCAGTGAGATTCTGATGTTATCCGCTCCGGAGCCATTTTCACAGCCGTGTTTTCCAGTCTCAGGAATGTAAGCAGCTGGTAGCGGGAGGATTGTTTGGTCGATAAATCCGCTTTTGTTAGTAAATCTATATTCCAGAAAGTTCGTAGATTCGATGTTGATCTTCAAGCTGTGTTGTTTGAGCACTGTGCTGATAGGCTCAAGTTAAAAATTAGGGTATAAAATATAAAAGCAAGTGTGCAAAGAGCGGAGCAGTAGGCAAAGACGTCCGAACAGTAGCAAAGCAGGAAGTGGAAGTTCCTGCTTTGCTAAAAAATAAATTAATTAATTAATTCCAGTAAAACAATCAAACAATTTGAAGGAAAAATATATATTAAACTAATTTTGGGAAAAGCAAGATCAGTTTTGATGAGGCTAATTCATTATTAACAATCATTTTATTATCCAATCAGCTTAAGGCCAAACCCCTATAAATAGTCAAACACATCGTACCTCTGTTTTCTCTTGACTTCAGCATCCCTCCATCACCCCAACTCCACACTATTAAACCCAATACCTGCTCAAATCAGAGGGGGTGGCATTCTGGAGACAGGCTAGACTCTGTGCTCGGACCCCTATTTCTTTGTCTATGCTGATAAGGTGAATAGCATGAGTTAGGGTGTCTTTCCTAGCTCAGAGCCCTCTCCCTGGACAGCACGCCAAATACGCTTATTCTATTCAGTCAAATATCTAAGTGTGAGCTGCTAAACATTCTTTTGTTGCTTTCCAAACAATGACAATTAAATTCTTGTATTTCCTCTGCAGTGACGAACCCCTGTGCGCTCAATAACGGCGGCTGTTCTCACCTGTGTCTCCTGCGGGCCGGAGGTCAGGGTTACACCTGCGAGTGTCCAGATCACTTCCTGACGGTGCAGATCGCCGGTGTTGCGCGCTGTTTACCCATGTGCTCCAGCACGCAGTACAGATGCGCAGACAATGAACGGTCAGTGTCTCTGTCTGTCAGTCACCCTCCTGTGGAGCATTCACACGGGTCATTCTGGAAAATCAGGGAATTTTGAAAGGGCTATTCCAGACATTTGAAAGTCAGGGAAATTTATAAATATTATTGGTAACACTTTAGTTTAGGTAACAATTCTCGATATTGACAAACCGTAATAAACAATACTACTAGCTTAATAAACTACTAATTAGCTGTTTATTAATTGTTAGTAAGGTAGAAGTTGGGTTTAGGTTTTGGTTAGGATTAGGGATGCGGTATAATATCATACTTTAGAATTATTAATGAGGGTGACACGGTGGTGCAGTGGGTAGTGATGTCACCTCAGAGCAAGAAGGTCGCTGGTTTGAGTCCCGGCTAGGTCAGTTGGCATTTCTGTGTGGAGTTTGCATGTTCTTCCCGTTTTGGTGTGGGTTTCCTCCGGGTGCTCCGGTTTCCCCCACAGTCCAAAGACATGTTCTGTAGGTGAGTTGGATAAGCTAAATCAGGGGTGCTCAACCCTGTTCCTGGCGATCGACCTTCCAGCTGATTTCAGCTCCAACCCTGATCAAACACACCTGAACCAATTATTTAGAACGTGAGGAGCACTTGATAATTACAGGCAGGTGTGTTTGATAAGGGCTGCAACTGAAAACTACAGGAAGGTCGATCGCCAGGAATAGGGTTGAGCACCCCTGAGCTAAATTGTCCGTAGTGTATGTGTGTATGTCCTAGTCCTCCAGGTTGGGGGTTGAGCGTTGGGCTAACAACCCACCTCATAAAAAATTAGATGTTATATAACACCAACATTGTGCAGCTAAATATCAACTTCGATATAAATGGTCCTGGGAGTAAGTAGGTATAACTATTAATAAACAGTTAATATCTTAATATTGGCAGGTAATACGCCAGTAGTTAATAGCATTAATTGCGACCTAAACCAAAGTGTTGCCATATATTGTTTCCAAATTATGGAATATCAGGGATTTGTGTGTCATTTTTATATGTTAATTCCTATTTATCAGAATGTATTTTTTTATTTTCATAACGTTGCTTCATGTGTTTAGTTTTTTGTTATGGATAGTCTGTTTTTCATTCCTATTTTATTCCAACTTATCAACCAGAAATCAAATGCAGTCACCCAGCTCTATTTGTTAAAATACTTTCCTGGATTTTGCAGGACAATTTTCGGATTTTTTCATCCTAAAATGATTTTTTTTTCTGGTCACTTTTCTTTTCTTCACATTTGTGACAATATTTATGGATTTTGTGTGTTGTTTTACTGTGAAAAAATACAAAAATTGCACCTTTATTGCTTTTTTCACCTCAACACTAAAAAAATGCAGGGTTCCACACAATTCCTTCATGTTGTCTCAACACAAATCTATTAAGTTAACTTAATCGTTTTTACAAATTTAAGTTGATTGAACATAAAACAATCAGGTTGTCCCTAAAACAACTTAGTTGTTAGTTAATTGTGTTGTTTCAACTCATTTTAAATGAGTATTTTGAACAAGCAGCAAAAGTAATTTTTTGACCTCAAGAATCATTGACCTTCTATGTGAAGCTGCTTTGACACAATCTACATTGTAAAAGCGCTATACAAATAAAGATTAATTGAATTGAATTGATCTCTGCAATTTATATAAAGTGAACACTGAGAGAAACAAAGAGAAAGTGTTCATCTCTTAACAATATAAAGCATACTTTGCAATTGCAATGAAATACCCTTAAAAATTCCTCCAAACTGAACATTTTAAATGAAAGTGCCATGTTCTCAAGTGCAAAATTCATACTAAAAATATGCTGCTCACAAACCAATTCTTTTGCCATCACTTTAGCTATTTATTTGGTCATTTTTTTATTCTACGGTTTACCAAAATCATCCGGTTAATATCAGGTATGTTAATTTCTAAAGAAATTCACAATTATTTCCTTAGATGAATTAAAAATATCCCGGACGAGCCCCTATTAAATGCACTTTGATACATGAATGACTTAAATGATCAAAATAAACAAACTGATGTTAAAATCTCCTCAACAATAACATTAGAAAAATGTCAAATTTTAACTATAACAATGCAAGGACCGCTTAATGGTTGCGATAATCTTACGTGACGTGTCTAAATCGGGTCAAAAAATTGCAGATTAGCACTTTGTATATGCAAATAAAATGTTATTTGATATAAAAGAGTCAACTAAGTCCTCATGGCTGTCCAAAATCTACAGAAAATCTACAGCTATTTAAAATAAAATACAAGCTCCTTTTTGAGCCATTTGTTTGATTTTGCAGTACATTCAGCAATCAGCAATCATAAAATCTGGAGAGACTGCTCAATTTGTTATAGGTCATGGATATTCAGCTTTTTAATCAGTGAAATTCAAAGAAAAATATAGGGAATTTGACATACAGTTAAAGTCAGAAATATTAGCCCTCCTGAATTATTAGTCCCCCTGTATATTTATTTCCCCAATTTTTGTTTCAACACATTTCTAAACATAATAGTTTTAATAACTCATTTCTAATAATGGATTTATTTTATCTTTGCCATGATGACAGTAAATAATATTTGACTAGATATTTTTCCAGATACTGGTATTCAGCTTAGAGGGACATTTAAAGGCTTAACTAGGTTAATTATGGTAATTAGGCAAGTCATTGTATAACAATGGTTTGTTCTGTAGATAATCGAAAAACAAATAAAGCTTAAGGGGGCTAATAATACTGACCTTAAAATGTTTTTTTAAAAGTGCTTTTATTCTAGCCGAAATAAAACAAATAAGACTTTCTCCAGAAGAAGGAATATTATAGGAAATACTGTGAAAAATTCTTTGCTCTGTTTAAAATCATATGGGAAATATTTGAAAAAGACAATAAAATTTACAAGAGGGCGAATCTGTCACAGCTGGGAGGAAGGAGGACCCAAATACAGAATGAGTGAAGGGGTGTTTATTGAGAAACATGGATTTGTGAGGTGGTGGTGGGGTGAAACACAGTCCAAACGATGACAATGGTAGAGCTGGGGTATATGGGATGACACCAACAGACGGAAGGTAAAGTGCTGGAGAGTCCTGGACAGAGTGGTCAGCGACCACCGACAGCTTGGAGGATAGAAAACTGAGCTGGGATGCTCAGGCCAGGCAGGCGGTGGTGAGTGCTTAGGAAGAGGCACTCGTGGAGAGTAGAGGTCTCGCCAGTGGTAGCCGGACAGAGCTACGGCAGCCAGGAACTCACAGCAGGCAGGACTGGATCAGGACAAGACAGATACACACACGACAAAGGGAAACTAAACCAATAATAATCTAAAATAAGGAAAGTTAGGGTATTTGGAAAATGTAAGCAAAGAGAAATAAATTGGATTTGACTACTGAAATAAAATGGGGAATAAATCCAAAACAAGGAACTAAACACTTAAAGCTACAAATGCAACTAATAAAATAAATAGAAGGACTTAACCAAACAAACTTGAGAAGGATGAACAGGATAAAGGGCTCAGAAGGTCTACTGAAAAATACAAACAAACATTAGACGAAGACAACTCAAACACACCAACAACACGGAACAAACAAGCACCGTCTAGCAGTGACATGTAACAAGAGGTAACAGATAACACCATGCAAACATGCAGAAAGTACAATGAACCGACGAAGACATGAGGGGAGAGAGCACATTATAAAGAGGAAAGCACATGAGGACCAGGTGTAAACACCGAGACTAACGAGGACTAGATAAGGACTAAACAAGGGGGTGTGGCAGCTGGAAACGAGGGAGAAACAGAGGAGCACATGGTGGACAAACACAGGCTGAGCCATGTGTTAAGACACAATACGAACAAAGATACATTGAATGAATTTAACACAGAGAAGACAGACAAGGAAGGGTTATGACAGAATCATTTTGACTTCAACTGTTTGTCTGGATCCATGAGTAATGAAACATCCTAACATTATTTCTCTCTCCATGCAGCTGTATCCCCATCTGGTGGAAGTGTGACGGTCAGCGGGACTGTAGAGACGGGTCGGATGAACCCTCCACGTGTTCTGTCCGGCACTGCAGGCTCGGTCAGTTCCAGTGTAATGATGGAAACTGCACCAGTCCACACTTCCTCTGCAACTCCAATCAGGACTGTCCCGACGGCTCCGATGAGGACACTGTACTCTGTGGTACGGGACATTATAATGATATAATTTTCCACAAATTCACATGATTTATCATCATTAAAATGAACAATCAGTGAATCTTTTCTTAATTGATCATTATATGAATAATGCAACGTGTTGACACTCAAAACACAAGCATCCTCATCCATAGAAATAAAAGGCTAGTGGTTTTTGTAAAAAGAATAATTTAAATGAACCATTATACAGGCCCTCACAGATTTTACAGTTTTTTTTATGTTTGTGCCCTAAAATGACATTTTGTGATAGCTTTTCTCAAAACATATGGCATTAATTGCTTAAATTCTTGTGCTTTGCTATGAAAATACACATAAGTGAGGTTTATTTATAAATTAATTTCGAGAGAATCGCGTGATTATGATTGATCACGGCTGGTCCCACATTAGCTAACGCATGATTCATCAATCAGATGATTCCTAACTCACTATAAATAACCGGGGTTTCTTACTTCAGTCATCTTCGCTTTGAAGAATCCCCCCTTCCACCCCTACTCCTCTTCCTTTCCCTTAATAGGGCGGCACGGTGGCCCAGTGGTTAACACTGTTCCCTCACAGCAAGAATGTCACTGGTTCGAGTCCTTAACAGGCCAGTCAACATTTCTGTGTGGGGTTTACATGTTCTCCCCGTGCTCGTTTGCGTTTCCCCCCACAGTCCAAAGACATGCATAATAGGTGAATTGACCAATCCAAGTTGTCACTATAGTCGAGCTCTTATCCGGCAGTATATCTCTACATAGCAATCGCTAATTTTTCATTAGCCGTAAATAATGGGGGGAGTTCTCGAGACTTACCTGAGCTCAAACTCCCCTCTCGACTGCAAACAGAAGGGAGCCCAGGGCTCGAGGATCTTAAAAGCTCAGGGCTCTCTCTCGGGACAGCATGCTAAACACACTTTATAATCAATCATCAGCTAAGTGTGAACTCTTCAAATATTTTTCCTGGAGGGACAGATTGTTAGTTTTAGTACATTTATTTTGAAAGTTTTACAAAATTAAAATTGTACATATTGTTTTTTTATTTCAAAATATTTCAATACTGTATACATTTTGATTGTCTTTATTTCATTTACATTTGTACAACATTGGCTCATTCTGAAAACGTAGCCCTATATACATTTCTGGAGATCGCAAATTATGTAGCCAGAAGTACGTATGGCTGCATTTCGTCTTTAACTCTTAAACTCCCAAGCTGTTTTTTTTACATGCATGTACATGCTTATTGGAACCTAATTAGAATAAAACCTAAGTATCATCTTTTGATATGATGTACTTTTAGAGAAAAATGATTGCGTAATAGAATGAAAAACTCTTTATATCTGCCTTGAACACAGCAGTTTTTTCCTTACTGTTTTTAATGCATTAATAACACATGCACACATATTTTTTGAACATGTTTTGATTATCAGTAAAAACAAAATTTTTTGTCCATTTTGCACAGTTAAAATAGTGTTTGGGACATTTCATATGCTGCAAAACAGTTGCAGGATGACACTGTATGTCTGTAACAAAATATAAAACATAAGACATAAGAGCTAAAATGTGCTGTCCACGTATGTGGCCACTAAGCTCTAGGAGGTTAAAATGAACGCTATGGGGTGGTATGATGCCGTTCCTTTTCATGCTTGACGCTGGTCAATCGGTGTTTTTGAAAACACTATTGATTGTGTTTAGGGAAGGAGGAGGGTGGGCTAGTCGATCTGTCAGTCGGTCAGTCAGTCAGTCAGTTAAAAGCGGCCTCTGGTGGATTTACGCGAGAACAGCACTTGAGAGAGAAATTTGAGATCTGAAAAACGGTACACAGCGGCCTCTAGTGGATTTCATGAAAACAAAAACCAAAAAACTTGAAAAAACGTAGCTCCTGGGACGTACTGCTGCTCTCCAGAAATGTATATAGGGGTACGTTTTCAGAATGAGCCTGGGTTGCGTTTGTAAGTATTATATTACATTTTGCCAAATCAATATTTCTACATTTTTTGAAATACTTTTAATTTGTACTTTTTAAGTTTTATTTTTTTAATTTTTGTTTTTTTATTTTATTTTATTTTTTTTTTAACAGAAAAACCCATTTCCCAACAATTTAACCCCTTACAGGTGAGGAAATAAAAAAAAGAATAATATAAAAATTTTAAATAAAATAAAAAAATAATGCAAAATAAATAAATTAAGAGTACTGCCATCATAAATTCATTCAGGGCATACATTTCTACATCAAATTACATTGGTGATAGGTTAATTAAACCTCTAAATGTACGTATCTAAACATCTTGTAATACTTTTCCACCTCTTCAGAGAAATATTGGCTTTATTTTAAAAATATTTTTCTTACAAGCTGCTTATTTCAGCTTATTTTTTGTTTTAATTGTAGTTAATGATGAAGACACTGAGCTGTCCTCTATTTCTCAGCAGTGATGTAGTGTTTATGAGTTTTTCTTGTTCTGTCAGCTACTCATCAGTGTGAGTCTCATCAGTGGCAGTGTGCCAACAAGCGCTGCATCTCTGAGGCCTGGCAGTGTGATGGAGAGAACGACTGCGGTGACGGCTCCGATGAAGATCCCGCTCACTGCTCCAGCCGCACCTGCAGACCGGGACAGTTCAAGTGCAGGAACGGACGCTGCATCCCCAACACCTGGAAGTGTGACGTGGACGACGACTGTGGAGACAACTCTGATGAACCCATCGACGAGTGCAGTGAGTTCACCACACCTCACTAATCACTAACTCAGGCTCATTGGAAATACAGTTGAAGTCAATTTTTTTTTTGCCTTTTTCAAATATTTCCCAAATGATGTTTAACAGAGCAAGGAATTTTTCACAGTATTTCCTATAATATTTTTTCTTTTGGAGAAAGTCTTATTTGTTTTATTTTAAGTAGAATAAAAGCAGTTTTTAATAAAAAAGAACATTTTAAGGTCAATATTATTAGCCCCCTTAAGCAATTTTTTTTTTCGATTGTCTACAGAACAAACCATCTTTATACAATGTTTTGTCTAATTACCCTAACTTACCTAATTAACCTAGTTAAGCTTTTAAAGGTCACTTTGAGCTGAATTATTAAAGTTATAATAAATGAGTTATTAAAACTATTATGTTTAGAAATGTGTTGAAAAATCTTCTTTCCATTAAACAGAAATTGTTGAAAAAATACAGGGGGGCTAATAATTCAGGAGGGCTAATAATTCTGACTTTATGTTTTTGTGAACCATGCTTGCTTGCAGCTTGTGTTCAGAAATCCACTAGATGCCACTGTCTACATTTTTGAGAATCTAAATCTAACGTGTAGTCCATGTTACCATGTTACATTACGTTCTTCTTGTTTCTGCATTTTATATCACCTTCCGATCGACTCATCCACATGCTTCCCTAAACCCAGCCAATAGTGTTTTCAAAAGCAAACTTGAAAAGAAAAGCACATTGCAGCTGTGTGCTTTTACCACGATTTCACATGTTTTTTTTTTTTTTACATTTTTTATCTGTTTTTTGGACTCGAACTCAGTCCATTCAGTATCTCAAGTATGACTTTGTACAAGGTGAGCTACCGAGCAAACTGACCGTGCTAGAAAAGCCATCCTTATTGTAGCAGGTGAGGCGATTGTGTTCGATTATAAATTACCGACATTTAATTTGTTTTTAGAGTATTTATTCTGTGTTGCTCTAAGTACCGCACAAAAACAATACTTTATCCGTCAATAATATGTCCCTGTAAATGGTTTAGATTGTAAACAAAAGTTATTGGCATCATTTTACCCAGAAATGGCATGCAAATGTATGCCAAGACATATATGCATTTTCCCAATAAAGTAGCCCTGGGCACATATTCCCAATGAGTGTTGCTAATCACTCCCAGTTAGTGAAGGAAGACAGGTTTACAGCATGAAGTGAATTTAAATTCTTAATTTAATTATTTTAATTGTTAATTGTAATTGATTAACTGTTGTTTAACATATTTTATTTGATTTAAGGTCATTATTTTAATAAAATTATGTTTCATATAAGAAACATATCGCTGGTTTGCGGCTGGAAGGGCATCCACTGCTTAAAACATATGCTGGAATAGTTGGCGGTTCATTTCGCTGTGGCGACCTCTGATAAATCAGAGACTAAGCCAAAGAAAATTAATGAATAAGAAACATATCTTCTTAATGTGAATTGTTTTTGTTTTGGAGCACATTAGCTTAAAGATAAGCTGAAGACTAACGTATTGACACTATCACTATACAGTTGTACTGTATGTTGGTTTCAGGGGGGCTTTAAGTGTAATGCAATATTTTTCTCTGTTGTTTGCAGTGGGTCCAGCATACAGATGTGACAATCACACAGAGTTTCACTGCAGGACGAACTACCGCTGTGTTCCTCTGTGGGCCGTGTGCAATGGACACAATGACTGCAGAGACAACAGTGATGAACAGAACTGTGGTAAGCAATGTTGGGGAAGCGTACTTTTTTTAAAGTAATACATTACGATATTAGGTTGCTCCCCAAAAAAGTAATAGTTAATTTTTTTCTGGAGTTACTTTTTATGGAAAGTAATGCTTTACGTTCCTTTTGAGTTATTTTTGCAACACTGGTCGTGAGACTTCACACATCGCACTTTATTCACAAACATCAGTGCATACAAAAATGTAAATGTTCATGAATAAAATGTATACACTGTAAAAAAATCCGTAATTTTATGGTTTATTTCCAGCAGCTGGGATGCCGAAAAAAAAAGTAAAAAAAACGGCCGTTAAATTACAGAAATTTACTGTAAAATAACAGACATTAAATTACAGAAATGTACTTAAATTTAAATTTCTGTAAATTTCTGTAATTCAACCTCTGTTATTTTACAGTAAATTTCTGTAATTTAACGGCCGTTATTTTACGTTTTTTTTCCGGCACCCCAGCTGCCAGAAATAAACCGTAAAATCATGGATTTTTTTTTAGAGTGTGTATATATATATATATATATATATATATATATATATATATATATATATATATATATATATATATATATATATATATATATATATATATATATATATGTTTATTTGTCAGGGACAGTGTACGTTAATTACCATTGTTTAAATGCACCAGAAATAGCCAAACGTCTTATTTTTCATCCATTGTCCCTGGACAGATGTTAAAATTTACACCTTAAAAATAATACAGAAATTATACAATGAACCAAACATAACTAAGAAGCACTAAAATATGGACATAGTTAAATAAATCCTAATAAATATAATGTAGGCGACACGGTGGCTCAGTGGTTAGCTCTGTCGCCTCACAGCAAGAAGGTCGCTGGTTCGAGTCTTGGCTGGGTCAGTTTACGTAATGTTGGTGTTTTAGATTATTTTGTATATACATGATGTACATGGTATGATTATTCAGTATATACATTATATTTATTCATTCATTCATTTTCGTCCCTTTAACAATCAAATGTCGCCACAGCGGAATGAACCACCAACCTAATTCATTCATTTTTTTCTTCGGCTTAGTCACTTTATTAATCTGGGGTCGTCACCGTCAACTTATCCAGCATATTTTTTACACAACGTATGTCCTTCCAGCTGCAACCCATTACTGGGAAACATCCATACACTCTCATTCACACACATACACAACGGCCAATTAACTTACCCAAATCACCTATAGCGCATGTCTTTGGACTTGTGGGGGAAACCGGAGCACCCGGAGGAAACCCACGGCAACATGGGGAGAACATGTAAAAACTCCACACAGAAATGCCAACTGACCCAACAGAGGCTCGAACCAGTGACCTTCTTGCTGTAAGACAACAGTGCTAACCACCTGTATTAAACTAAAATGTATTACTTGAAGGAAAACGAGTGTCAGTGTCTAAAAACTAAAAAAAAATGTTTTAAGTATTTATTGATTTAAAATGCTAAAGAAACACTGAAATAATACAGCTGTAATGTATCGTATGCATTTTTTTGAACTATTTTAAAAACAAACATTTATGACAGTAAAATGTAGAGGCTGATTAATGAACTAATAATAGGACTAATATTAAAGTTATTTGTTTATTCGTTTGTAATAAATGTATTGTTCATGTTAGTAAATCCATTAACTAATACAACCATATTGTAAAGTGTTACCCATATTTTTTCTTATGCCAGATTTACAGATTTAGTTTCACAGCAGTCTGTGTTGTCAGTGATGTGACTGATGTACATGTAAACACACGCACACACATGCTCTCTCTCTCACACACACAGACAGACAGACAGTCGTGGTTCTCTGGTTCTCTTATCAGCTCCTCCTCGCTCCATTAGTGCCATCCTGCACAGAGAGGAGAAAGAGGAGAGATCGCTGTAATCGGACTGTAAGAATGTGCCGAGGGGTCAGGTGGATTTACCATCTCCTCCTCTTCCTTCCTTACCTCTGTGTGCCTTAATGTGCATACTTTTCTGCCCCATTACCCCGTATACATACTCTAATTTTCTCTATTTATCTTCCTTTACATGAATGTCTTTAGTCTGACATCAGACACATTTCAGTTGTGTCTGTCTTTCTGCTTCAGCTATTTAGTGTAAACTATTTAGTGTTAAAGGGATAGTTCACCCTAGAAATGAAATGTCTTTAATCATTTTGTTACGTGTTTAAGTTATAAAGATATTAAATGGATGAAACGTAACAATCAGTGAGTCCACTGCTGCTGAATGAAAAATGAGAAGACACAACTGCTGATTAAATTAACAAAAGTAAGTATTTATTAAACAATGAATATAAGAAAATTAGATATAAAGGTAAATTTGAATATACTTTTAAATAACTGAATTAAACGAAAAACAGGAGTGTTGCCAAAACAAAGAAATAATTATAACAAACTGATCTAACTAAACCCCCAACCCACTAAACTAACTAAACAAAGAAAAATGCAGAAACAAAAGCGTAATCTTCAGCACGTAGCTTAACTAAACTTCATAACTACCCAAAAACACAAATTACACATGTGGCAACGACTCCATAAACTAACTAACATAAACACACTATGCTGCTCATCATTCCCAAATCTCTCGTAAAGTACACACTGTTAGCCATTAGCAAAACAAGATCTGATAATCCAATTCTCATAACGATAGTTCAACTTCTCAATAGATATTAAACTGAGCTATACAAGCTAAACTACTAAATCAATCATTCGCGAGAAAAACACACAGCAACAACAATATTTACAAAACAACACAAGTGAACAGGCCGGCCGACACAAGGTGAGGAGTTTGGCTGTGAGCCAAGCGCTCCTCTCAAACGGCGCAAGCGCACGGCTTTTATATCCGTCGGACTAGCTCCCGATTGGTGCGTCGATTACGTCATTGTATTGACTGACAGCTGGTTTCACCCAATGATCGCACACCTAAAACAGGACAGAGATAACACGGGAGAGAGAGAAGAGAACGCAAAACAAAAAACAAAATACAACACCACAAAACATACGTGAAACGTAACAATTTCATCACCATTCACTTGTTCAAAACTATTTTGGTTTAATCGTTGTGTGCTGTTAGGGATGTTTTCATCCACTCTGGCCTGATTTTGAGTCTTAATTTGGCCCCAAAGTTCTCTGTGTTTCAGCAGATGGAATGATCTTTGTTGACAAATCTTATTTTGACACATATTTTGGGAAATGCTTTGAACATTTTCAAAAACTCAACAATAAACTCTGGGCTAATTTACTACACTTTCTTTATGCTGGTTGCTGTTTTTGCCCCATTGACGTCCAATAAAATGACATTTTTTGATTGCAAAGCCATGGCAGCATATTATTTATTATGTATTCCTTATAGATGGTGTTTTTTTTTTTCCTTTTGGGAAGAGGTATAATCAGTAATTAACATATTATATAATTAATAGTATAAAAAAATCAGCTGTTTTACTCCATAGAACTCCATACACAGTAAAAGGGTGTAATGTAATGTGTGTATTTATATTTATATTTATCGTGTATGGCCATACACCCAAAGTGCTTCACAGTCATGAGGGGGGTCTTTCAACACCACCACCAGTGTGCAGCATCCACTTGGATGATGCGATGGCAGCCACAGGACAACGGCGCCAGTGTGCTCACCACACACCAGCTATAGGTGGAGTGGAGAAACAGTGATAGAGCCAATTCAGTGGATGGGGATGATTGGGAGGCTATGATGGGTAAGGGCCAATAGAGGGAATTTGACCAGGACACTGGGGTTACCCCCCAACTCTTTACGAGAAGAGCCATGGGATTTTTAATGACCACAGAGAGTCAGGACCTCGGTTTAACGTCTCATCCGAAAGACGGCGCTCACTGACAGTATATTGTCCCCTTGAGAATACTGGGGCACCAGGACTCAAACAGACCACAGGATGAGTGCCCCCTGCTGGCCCCTCTAACACAACTTCCAACAGCAACCTATTTTTCCCATGTGGTCACCCATCCAGGTACTGACCAGGCTCAGCCCTGCTTAGCTTCAGTGACAGCAGCAACAATCAAGAATGCATTATTATATGGTGTCATGGCTTTGCAATCAAAAATGTGGTTATAATGGGGAAAAACAGCCACGAACATAACGAAAGAGTAGCCAATTTGAACAGTACACAAGGGTTAAATAAGTTATTGTAAAGCATGCTTGTTGATGATACCCATTGATTTCCATAGTATTTTTTTTCCTACTATGGAAGCCAACTGGTGCCATCAACGAATATTTTTCTTAATAACTTATTTTGTGTAGTAAGGTAAATGGTCAGGTCATTTTTATTTTGGGTGAACTGTGACATTAATGTTGTGTGTTTTGTGCTTTCAGAGGAGTTGACGTGTGAGCCGTCAGGGGATTTTCGCTGTGATAACCACCAGTGTATCCCGCTGCGCTGGCGCTGTGACGGAGACAACGACTGCGGCGACGGCTCAGACGAACACAACTGCAGTGAGTAGCAGACCTGCTGTAATGATGTGTGAGCAAAATACAAATCAGAGCATGTCTTAAATTAACTGCACCATCAAGTCTATTATAATGCCATTAGAATGCTGAAGTTATTATTAATTATTATTTTTTCATATATTTCCCAAATGATGTTTAACAGAGCAAGAAATTTTTCACAGTATTTTCTATAATATTTTTTTTTCTGGAGAAAGTCTTATTTGTTTTATTTTGGCTGGTAAAAAAAGCAGATTTAAAAATGTTTTAAACCATTTTAAGGTCAAAATTATTAGCCCCCAGAACAAACCATCATTATACAATGATTTGCCTAATTACTCTAACATGCCTTGTTAACGTAAAGACCCTAGTTAAGCCTTTAAATGTCACTTTAAGCTGTATAGAAGTGTCTTGAAAAATATCTAGTCAAATATTATTTACTGTCATCATAACAAAGATAAAATAAATCAGTTAGAAATTAGAAATGAGCTATTAAAACTATTATGTTTATATCCCAAATATATCCAATAATATCCAAAAGCCACTAGAATAGTGTTATATATATTTGCTGTCTTGTATATTTATATTATCCCAAATGTTTTAATGTTCAAATCCAGAGAAATAAGCAATTTTAACGAATGAGATGGAGCATGTGCTGTGTGTTCATGCTAAAGACATCACACACCCTTGATTTATAGAAAACAGGGAAACACCAAAGGCACTTTAATATGCTGTGTGTTTTATTAGACTGCACAGAGCAGCATTATAAGAGAAGGCAAAAATGCAATAATTCTGATAAAACAGTGCTGCTTTTCCTTCATGTAATCATGAGCTGTAGAACTGAAATCGGTGGACTGTTGGAGTTTTCAGCTACTTGGCATTTTTGTTTGGAGTTTGCATGTTCTCCTTGTGATCGCGTGGGTTTCCTCCAAGTGCTCCGGTTTCCCCCACAGTCAAAAGACATGTGGTATAGGTGAATTGGGTAAACTAAATTGTCCGTAGTGTATGTGTGTGAATGGGAGTGTATGGGTGTTTCCCAGTGATGGGTTGCAGCTGGAAGGGCATCCGCTGCGTAAAACATATGCTGGATAAGTTGGCGGTTCTTTCTGCTGTGTCGACCCCTGAATAATAAAGGGACTAAGCCGAAAAGAAAATGAATGAATGAATGAATTTCGTCCGAAAACCAAAGTCAGTGTTTCTTGATTTAAGAATGGGTAGATTGATGGTTAAAGGTGAAAATATGGGTATAACTAGTAGAGGTGTGAACCTACACTGGTCTCACGGTTCGGTTCGGTTACGATTATCATGCCATCGATTCGGTTCAATTCGATATCTCGGTGCATCACGGTGCATTGGCGATTCTTTCCATACAGTTTTATATTTTCTTCACAGCACAGCAATTCTTGTATTAAAATGTATAAATATATTTATATACTATTTGTAAAACAATTTTGTCCTTTAATACCAACAGTCAGAATAAAGGTAAAGTTGGTTTTATATTCACACATTCGTTCATTTAGAAGTCTCTATATTGTTTATCATGTTACTTTGAATATTCGATTGGAATTAGCATACAAGTAACAAACAACATTAACACTATCTAATTGACTGTGAACAATATTGTACTATAGTCATTGGCTGCTTATATGATTTCCCTATTCAGAATTTGCAAATAATACTTTTCTGAAATTATATTATTAAGGAGAATGTCTGAATATCCCAATATAAAACCAACTTTACCTCTATCTTCAGATATATAAACTGTACCTTTAAGCAACACGAGCATTTATAGCAAATAAACAAATATAAATATCCCGCTCGCTTTCTGAGCCTTGTCTACCAACTACCAAGTTCTTTCTTACACCCCTTTGATTGGTCACGCGCTCAACAGAAAGGGCTGCGATTGGCTCTTACACGCTGGTGCTCTTCACAGCTGCACTCATGGGCCACAGTGAGAGAGAAATGGAGATTACTTTCATTCTCTTAATCGCCGTGAATCAGGGGCTTTTGCTGTAAGTGTCAGTGAAACGGTGTTCAGCAAACACACACGCAGTGAAATTGTGCACAGTTTCAGAGTTTTTACGTAGTTAGAGCGTTGTACTCGCGCTCGCCGCTCGCCTCCCACGGCGACATAGCGCATGTGAGATAAATGACGTCAGTATATAATAACCGGTTATGATTATTACTGAACCGATACCGAATTGTCCGCGTCTGCATCGCGGTGCACCGAATAAACGATTAATTTTGACACCCCTAATAACTAGGCATAGTCGAATAATAAGAGATCTGTACATGGAAATGGCCATACTACGAGCCTTAGAAACTTGTTTCCTCATTCTCATGTAAAATTCATAAGTTTAAAACCATGGTTAAAAGGCCAATCAGAACACAAAACAGACTGTTGCGTGACTCATTTGCATGAACTTTAGGTCAGGTTCTGTGTCATCCGAAGCTGACGAGCAGCTGAGTCATCAGATCACTACCCAAAACACAGACTGAAATGCTGCAAACAGGATCATTGACATGCACGCCTCAAGCTGTACTTGATAAGCCGCAATATTTCCCCGTTAGACAGCAGTTATGATTTTTTAAATTGATTATATTAACTTACTTTTATTTACAAACTACTTTTATTTTAAAAAAAACGGGACACGCAACTTGTTTACTTTGCGTTACTGAGCAACATTTGCAAGACTTTTGCTGTTTTCAGTCTCAGAAAGTTTTTAAAACATGCAAACCGTAAACAAACTGCTTTATGTTATTTTTGAGCTTTTATTATAGACAAATCAAAAAAGTGTAGCTCTGACATCCTTTAAACCATTTTCTCCTATTTTTCTCGGGGTTTACATTTACACAAGGGTGAATAAATGATTATCAGATGAACTCTTCCTGTAATAAATCAGAACAACACCACCTTTCCTAACTTTTAGCAGAGAAACAGTAACAGTAAAGACAGATATGAAGAGGTTGAGAGGAACAAATTGTAAAGACAGAGAGTGCGGAGGAGACGCCGTGATGGCAGACATGATGCTGTGAGGTGTGAAAGGTTGACAAATGTTCTGCGCTAAACCTTTGAGCTGCTTGTTGAAAATAGCTCTGATTTTTTCAGCACTTTCCCCTCCCCGCTGAAGATCTGTAGGGGTTTTGAACACAGGTCACTCCTGTGATGAATTCAGCGATGAACTCACCTCCCAAAAATGGCTTAAGAACAAGCCGTAATTCATCACAAAACCCTCTAATCCTGTGACAGTAAAGCACAGCCTATTTAAAACCCTTATCAGAGGCCTTGTGTTTTACTAATACTGTTCAGATGCTTTTGTTAATTCAACATTGAAATTTATTTTTACATTCGGTCTGCAATTTTTTTTTATACTTGTTGCTTGATGTAGACTGTTATATACAAATATACAGTTGGAGCCAGCATTAGGCAAGGCAAGGCAAGTTTATTTATAGAGCACATTTCATACACAGTGGCAGTTCAAAGTGCTTACATAAACAGAAATAAAAGAGACACGTATAAATAAAATAGAAACAAATAATAAAAGTGATTAAAAACAGATTAAAATGTGTTTTAAGAAAGACATAACAGTGCGATCATTATTAGCCCTCCTGAATTATTAGCCCCCTGTATATTTTTTTTCCCCAATTTCTTATTATCGGAAAGAAGATTTAACACATTTGTAAACATAATAGTTTTAATAACTCATTTCTAATAACTGATTTGTTTTATCTTTGCCATGATGACAGGACATAATATTTTACTAGATATTTTTCAAGACATTGTGGTAAAGAAGGAGATGAACTGAAAGGCAAAGCTCTCGATTTACCGGTCAATCTACATTCCTACTCTCACCTATGGTCATGAGCTTTGGGTCATGACCGAAAGGACAAGATCTCAGATACAAGCGGCCGAAATGAGTTTCCTTCGCAGAGTGGCAGGGTGCACCGTTATAGACAGGGTGAGGAGCTCTGTCACCTGAGAGGAGCTCGGAGTAGAGCCACTGCTCCTCCACATCGAGAGAAGCCAGCTGAGGTGGCTCAGGTATCTGTTTCGGATGCCTCATAGGGAGGCCTCGGGGAAGACCCAGGACAGGAGTAGGGGTGTCCCAATTCTCTTTAGCTTGAAAGCATAGGGCTAAGGGAAAGGGCTAGATAGCCCTTCAAACTAAGATTTTTCAGGACCACACTCGAACCCTAGGGGTCGGAAAATTTCCCAGAATACAACATGTACAACGGCAGCATAGCTGCACATAAGTCAGGAGATGCACAAATTAGTATTTTTTGTCATTATTATGAATTTTTACAACAAACAAGCACTCGATGACACTCGATGACACTTGATGACACTTGAATACTCTGTCAGAAAAGTCCAGTGGTTGGGTATGAGCTTTTTACAGTGTCTACTATAATGTTAATGTTGTTTTTGTGTGTTTACAGAGATGAATATGGCCCCTGTGTAAATGCACAGTACAGTTATGATCTTATTGCCACATTAGATCGTTATGATAACATAATATATGCCTTCAGTGATTTCCTGAAGATAAATACCAAATAATTACACAACTGGAATAACTACAGCAGTCGAGATCGTCTGATCTCATATGAAGCAATAGATCGCGATGACATATGATGACGTGTGCAGTTGCTGTAGTGCTGTCCCATTTCTTAGGGGTAAATTTTGAAGCCTTTCCCCTTCACACTCTGTTTCAAGGGCTAAGGGGAAGGGGTGCAAAAATAAATTGGGATTGGGCCTAAGAATGTAATGTTTTGTGTATTTTTTACAGAAAAAAAAAAAATAGAAGCAAATCATGACATAAGTTTTGAGGAAAGCCGTCACAAAATCTATAATTTTAGCCCTCAGATATTTAAAAACAAAATGTCTAAAAGGTTGGTGGGACTGAATTCTGTAAAAAAGAAAAGAAAAGAAAAATACTGCATCAAATAGCAATATTAAAAATGGGTTTCATGTGCTTTCCTTTGCTTATGAATGCTCTCTATTTGTTGTAAAATCACTATGACGTATGGCTTATTGTTGTATTGGTTTGTGCGTCTGACCAGCCGATTCGAATGTTATCACTCGATTGAATGGGCATTATCAGCTGATAGATATGGGCTAGTTGGAGCCTTCTGCGGCTACTGGAAGGCTCAGAAGGCTGTTATCATCCATCCACATACAATGATGAGTTAACGAGAATTATTTATATTATTTATTAAATTTCCCATTAATTGTATTTTATTAACATCTACCCCTACCCCAACCTTAAACCCAACCTCCACAGAAATGTAAAAACAGATCTGGAGTCTTCTCTATTAGTATAACTAATTAACCATGATAATTATTTATATTATTTATTGAATTTCCCATTAATTGTATTTTATTAACGCTTACCCCTACCCCAACCCTAAACCCACCGTCACAGTAATGTAATGTAATGTAATGTGTATTTATATAGCGCATTTATTGTGTATGGCCATACACCCAAAGCGCTTCACAATCATGAGGGGGGTCTCTCCACACCACCACCAGTGTGCAGCATCCACTTGGATGATGCGATGGCAGCCACAGGACAACTGCGCCAGTGCGCTCACCACACACCAGCTATAAGTGGAGTAAAGAGACAGTGATAGAGTCAATTCGGTGGATGGGGATGATTAGGAGGGTAAGTGCTGATTGAGGGACATTGGTCAGGACACCGGGGTTACACCCCTACTCTTTACGAGAAGTGCCATGGGATTTTTAATGACCACAAAGAGTCAGGACCTCGGTTTTAACGTCTCATCCGAAAGACGGCGCTCACTGACAGTATAGTGTCCCCTTGAGAATACTGGGGCATCAGGACTCAAACAGACCACAGGTTGAGTGCCCCCTGCTTTATCAGTATAACTGATTGACCATGTGGATGGATAATAACAGCCTTCTGAGCCTACTAGTAGGCACAGAAAGACCCCTACTGGCCTATATCTATCAGCTGATAAGCACTGATAACGCCCATCCGGTCGAGTGATAACATTCGAAGCGAGTGGTCTGACACACTTAACTTGTGCATCCGCAGCTCCTCGTCCGTGCACAGAGAGCGAGTACCGCTGCGACAACCTGCACTGCATTCCTGACCGCTGGGTTTGTGACCATGACAATGACTGCGAGGACAATTCAGACGAGAGAGACTGCGGTGAGTGAAAGAAAACTGCACAAAGGAAAGGCCATGGAGAAAGTGTATAATGCACTCGGCACCAGGTTCAGCTTCATAATGCTGTCTTTTTACTGCAGATTGATCCTCAGCAGGTGATATCTCAATGCATTTGTGTGTCTGGATAGCTTGTGAATGACTTGCAGGCAGTGTGGATAATTAATTCTCCGTGGAGTGTTAAGAGATTGATTTGGATGAATGTGTTTCAGAGCTGCGGACCTGCCACCCAGGCTACTTCCAGTGCGCCAGCGGACACTGCATCGCTGAGCGCTTTAAATGTGACGGCAACGCTGACTGTCTCGACTTCACTGATGAAAGTTCTTGTCGTGAGTGTGACATGCTTTTAAAGCTATTTCAAGTCTGAAGTGCTGAGATAGTCACTAGAAGATAGATTTTGGTTATCATGTAGCGCCCTCTAGAGTCTAAAAGTGCGAAAAATAGAAAAGTTTTCCAAATAAGGTGAAAAACACTTAAGAAAATAAATAAAATTGACATGAAGTATTGCAGTATACATTACAAATATATTTACATATACATATAAAGATCTGAAATATGACAATATATAAAAATTATGCATATTATTAGTATATTGGAACATAGTGGAAAAACAAGATTATTTGGCTCAAAACTGACTTAATTCTGACTTATTATTTCTGAAAACAAGACAATATGTTTTGCTTGTCTAGAAAATGCTACTTGATTTAAGAATTATTTAGATATTTGGACTAGAAAAAAAGACAAAAGTTCTACATAGGAAAAGCATTTTTGCAGTATATGTACTTATTTGTAATTCCAATGGTTGAAAAAAGAATACACACACACACACACACACACACACACACACACACACACACACACACACACACACACACACACACACACACACACACACACACACACACACAGT
This sequence comes from Danio kyathit, assembly GCA_903798195.1. NCBI lineage: Eukaryota > Metazoa > Chordata > Actinopteri > Cypriniformes > Danionidae > Danio > Danio kyathit. The sequence goes on from LR812527.1 coordinate 59,265,460, forward strand.
TGAAGTCAGAATTATTAGCCCCCCTTTGAATTTGTTTTCTTTTTTAAATATTGCCCATATGATGTTTAACAGAGCAAGGAAATTTTCACAGTATGTCTGATAATTTTTTTTCTTCTGGAGAAAGTCATATTTGTTTTATTTCGGCTACAATAAAAGCAGTTTTTAATTTTTTTAAAACCATTTTAAGCCCCATTAGTCTATATATTTTTTCCGATAGTCTACAGAACAAACCATCATTATACAATAACTTGCCTAATTGCCCTAACCTGCCTAGTTAACCTAATTAACCTAGTTAAGCCTTTAAATGTCACTTTAAGCTGTATAGAAGTGTCTTGAAAAATATCTAGTCAAATATTATTTACTGTCATCATGGCAAAGATAAAATAAATCAGTTATTAGAGATGAGTTATTAAAACTATTATGTTTAGAAATGTGTTGAAAAAATCTTTTTTCGTTAAACAGAAATTGAAGGAAAAAATAAACTGAGGGGCTAATAATGCAGGGGGGGTAATAATTCAGGGGGGCTAATCATTCTGACTTCAACTGTGTATATATATATATATATATAAATGTGTGTGTGTGTGTGTGTGTGTGTGTGTGTGTGTGTGTGTGTGTGTGTGTGTGTGTGTGTGTGTGTGCGCGCATATGTGTGTGTGTGAGAAAGCGGCCATTTTCGCAACTTTTCGAGATGTTGCATTTTTGACATTTATGTATGTGAATTCCAAATATGAACTTTATTGTCATATATGCAGTTTGCTTATACACTCACTGGCCACTTTATTAGGTACACCTGTTCAACTGCTCGTTAACACACATATCTAATCAGCCAATCACATGGCAGCAACTCAATGCATTTTGGCATGTAGACATGGTCAAGACGATCTGCTGCAGTTCAAACCGAGCATCAGAATGGGGAAGAAAGGTGATTTAAGTGATTTTGAATGTGGCATGGTTGTTGGTGCCAGACAGGCTGGTCTGAGTATTTCAGAAACTGCTGATCTACTGGGATTTTCACGCACAACCATCTCTAGGGTTTACAAAGAATGGTCAGAAAAAGAGAAAATATCCAGTGAGCGACAGTTCTGTTGGTGCAAATGCCTCGTTGATGCCAGAGGTCAGAGGAGAATGGCCAGACTGGTTCCAGCTGATAAAAAGGCAACAGTAACTCAAATAACCACTCGTTACAACCGAGGTCTCCAGAAGAGCATCTCTGAACACACAACACGTCCAACCTTGAGGCTACAGCAGCAGAAAACCACACCGGGTGCCACTCCTATCAACTATGAACAGGAAACTGAGGCTACAATTCACACAGGCTCACTAAAATTGGACAATAGAAGATTGGAGAAACGTTGCCTGGTCTGATGAGTCTCGATTTCTGCTGCAACATACCGATGGTCGGCTCAGAATTTGGCGTCAACAACATGAAAGCATGGATCCATCTTGCCTTGTATCAACGGTTCATACTGGTGGTGGTGTAATGGTGTGAGGGATGTTTTCTTGGCACACTTTAAGCCCATTAGTACCAATTGAGCATCGTGTCAATGCCACAGCCTACCTGAGTATTGTTGTTGACCATGTCCATCCCTTTATGACCACATTGTACCCATCTGCTGATGGCTACTTCCAGCAGGATAACGCACCATGTCATAAAGTGCAAATTATCTCAGACTGGTTTCTTGAACATGACAATGAGTTCACTGTACTCAAATGGCCCCCACAGTCACCATTTCTCAGTCCAATAGTGCACATTTGGCATGTGGTGGAACTGGAGATTCGCATCATGGATGTGCAGCTGACAAATCTGCAGCAACTGCGTGAAGTTATCATGTCAATATGGACCAAAATCTCTTAAGAATATTTCCAGTACCTTATTGAATCTATGCCAAGAAGGATTAAGGCAGTTTGAAGGCAAAAGTGGGTTCAACCCGGTACTAGTAAGGTGTACTTAATAAAGTGGCCGGTTAGTGTATTTCCATGTATCAGATTGGTGTTTCATGTCATATATATATATATATATATATACAGGTATGTAATTCTTTATTCATGTCGCCTCATAACTTTCAGTCAAAATAATTCTTCTCCACCTTTTCAACATCATCTCTTATCTGATAAGCCGCACATCCCTCATATGAGATCCAATAATAGTAAACCACAATCATCCAGTTAATTCCCAAAGAAAAAAATCAAGTAAATCCCTAATTTTTTTTCCTCATTCGAGAAGCCCTTCAGATACATCCCATCATCAGATACATTAGATTCTGGATTGCAGTGTTAGTTGGTTTGTATGTTAAGTCTGTTAAGCTAATTTGTGCTGAGTTTGCGATGCATGTGTTTAATTTTTCAGCCACACGCTACCCGAACAGCACCTACTGTCCACCCTTCCTGTTTGAGTGTAAGAACCATGTGTGTGTGCAGCAGCACTGGATATGTGATGGAGATAATGACTGCGGGGACAATTCAGACGAGGAGCTGCATCTCTGCTGTGAGAAACACACAGACATCCATTCATCCTTCTATCTATGATTCCAACCCCCCCACCCATCCATCTCTCATTCTATCTATCTATCTATCTATCTATCTATCTATCTATCTATCTATCTATCTATCTATCTGTCTGTCTGTCTGTCTGTCTGTCTGTCTGTCTGTCTGTCTATCTGTCTATCTATCTATCTATCTATCTATCTATCTATCTATCTATCTATCTATCTATCTATCTATCTATCTATGATTACATCCACCTATCTGTACTATCTATCTATCTATCTATCTATCTATCTATCTATCTATCTATCTATCTATCTATCTATCTATCTATCTATCTATCTATCTATCTATCTATCTATCTATGATTACATCCACCTATCTGTACATCCATCTATTCACCTATCAACCCATCTCTCATTCCATTCAATCATATATCCATCTGTATCAAATTCCATCCACCCACTCATCCATCTAAACATTTACTCACTCATTCATTCATCCATCCATACATCTATCTGTTGTTCAATCCACCCATTCATTTATTCACCCACAATCCATCCATTCGCTCATCCACCCTTCCACTGTCCATCCATCCATACATCCATTCAGCCCCCCATCCACCCACCACACATTCATTGATTCATCTAATACATCCATGTCTCCTTTACCCCTCCATTCATAGATCATTCCATACATCCATCCATCCACCCACCTGTCCTTTCATCTTTACCTCATTCTATCCATCTATCATCCACCTTTTTATTCATCTATTCACCTGTCATTCCCCAATACATCCATTCATCCACCCACTCACCATCCATACATCCATTGAGCCTCCTATTCATCCACTATACATCCATTAATTTATCTTGTCATCATCCATCCATCCATCCGTCATTCCCTCTATTCATCTGTCATATATTCCCTCCACTCAAACATTTATCCACCCACCACTCCATTAATCCATCCACCGCCCTATTCTTCCATACATCCTCCATCCACCTATCAATCAAATCATCTTCTGTTCCATCCATCCATCCACCCATCCATCCATCTGTCCATCATTCCATTCATAATTCTATCCATCCATCCATCATTCCATCCACCTACCCATCCATCCATTCATCCATCCAACCATCATTCCATCCACCCATCCATCCATCCATCAACCTATCAATCCGTCATTCCATCCATTCATCATTTCATCCATCAACCCATCTATCCATCATTCCATCCATCCATCCATTCATCATTCCATCCATCAACCCATCCATCCATTTATCATTCCATCCAGCCATCCATCCATCCAACATTCCATCCACCCATACATCCATCCATCAACCTATCCATCCATTCACCCATCCATCCATTCATCCATCATTCCATCCATCCACCCGTCCATCCATTCATCATTCCATCCATCCATCCATCCATCCATCCATCCATCCATCCATCCATCCATCCATCGACCCATCCATCCATCATTCCATCCATGGACCCATCTGTCCATCCATCCATCATTCTATCCACTCATCCATCCATTAGTCCATCCATCCATCATTCAATCCATCCACCCATCCATCTATCCATCATTCCATCCATCATTCTATCTATCCATCCATCTATCTATCCATCCATCTGTCCATGCATCGTTCCATTCATAATTCTATCCATCCACCCATCCATCCATCCATTCATCATTCCATCCACCCATACATCCATCTATCATTCTGTCCACCCATCCATCCATCATTCCATCTATCCATCATTCCATCCATCATTCCATCCATCCATCCATCCATCCATCCATTCATCCATTCATTGACCCAGGGATCCAGCCATCTATCCATTATTCCATCCACCCATCCAAAAATATCTAAATTGCATCAATTCTAATCTAGATCACCATGCTCATTATAAAACTCCCACTATGTTTTGTCTCCTCAGTGGACATCTCATGTGATCCTCCTTTCCGTTTCCGCTGTGATAACAACCGCTGCATCTACAGTCATGAGGTCTGCAACTCAATAGATGACTGCGGTGATGGAACAGATGAGAGGGCAGAGCATTGTGAGTGACAGCCAATCAAAAGCTTCCAATTAGTTATTCTATACATGTAATGTGTACCTGTTCATATCTTTTAATGTAACATTTACATGTTGTGTGAATGTTTCCCAGGCGTGACTCCCACACACGGGCCCTGCTCTGCAGACGAGTATAAATGCGGGAATGGTCAGTGTATTCCTCTACAGTATGCCTGTGATGACTACGATGACTGTGAAGACCAGAGTGATGAGCTCGGCTGCTGTAAGTCTTGTATTCCCCCTTATGTTGTATTTTTATTCTTGCTTGAACAAAAGTGAATGATTATTCAAATGAAATGCTCCAAAACTAATAAACGTAAGAACTTGAGCATATTTATAACCGAGTGTGGTACAAAACAATGACAAAATTCGCATTTAGAAAACATAAACATTGCAGTAAAAGGGGGGCGCTAGCGAGCAATGTTTCGATAGGACGCACTCTCCGACAGCTCCCGCAAAATCTCAAATAATATCGACATTTTGAAGGATTATGTTTTCATAATCAATCATATACTAATTCTAAGTAGCCCAGGGATTCGGTTATACATCAGTGACAAGATGAAAGCAAGTGGAAAACAACATACCTCAAAAGGAAGAAAGCAAGGTGAAGTAGGCCCTACGACACCGAGCTCACCTGAAAACACCGAACCGACGGACGAGCCCTCGCAACGATCGTCAGATGCAACCATCCTGAAGGCCATTAATTCCTTGCGCTCTGAACTTCAGGCCACAAAGACCGAAATCTGTCAAACGATCGACGTCCGAATCGAAGAAGTGGCCTCTACCATTCGAGGGGAAATATCCGCTCTTAAATCGGAGACCCAGACAGCTATTCAAGCCCTACAAGGTGCGTCTGCGCAGCATAGCTCTACTATTGCCGACCTGGAGAGATCAGCTACACATGCCTCGGACATAATTTCCAAACTCCAGTCAGAGGTAAAACGCTTGGGCTCAGAAGTTGAGACGCTAACAGACAAGTGCATGGATCTGGAGGGGAGATCCAGACGGCAAAACCTGCGGATCGTCAGGCTAAAAGAAGGGACAGAGCGTGGAAAGGAGATCAATGTATTCATTTCTGAACTTCTGAAGGAGGCTCTTTCTTTGGATGAATGTCCGCTCGTGGACCGGGCGCACAGGGCTTTGCGGGCGCGATCGAACGACACGGACCCTCCGCGCGCTTTCATTGTGCGATTGCATTATTTTCGGGATGTGACATCTATTCTTAAGAAAGCGGCGGAGCGAAGGGATATCGTCTTCAGTGGGCAATCGATTCGTATATTTCCCGATTTCGCTCCTGAAGTTGCAAAGCGCCGAGCCGCGTTTAACAAAGCAAGAGACCTACTTCGGGATAAACCGGGAGTTCGATATGGAACACTATTTCCAGCAAAGTTGAGGGTTACTTACAACGGTACGGAGACGGTGTTTACAGATGCAAAAAAGGCAGAGGAATTCGCCGAGTTACACTTCGGTGCCAATCGTAAAGACACTCACGGGAATGACTGATGTTATTTCCTTTTTTCTGGGCAACGAATAAAAGGACACTAACTTAGCTCAATGTTCAGGTTTGAGGTTATCTATTTTTCTCTTCATTTAAATGTAGATATTTTGCCGTAAGAAGCCGCCAAAAACTCTGCAATGGCTGTTCATTCAATCGGCCTTCTCTTGATTCTATTTATTGCCACGGGGATTCATTTCAGAATAAGTGTACACTATTTCAATATTCCGATTTGAGGTTTATTGCCTTTTTTATTTATTTATTTATTTATTTATTTTTTCTTCATTTGAAAATACACATTTCGCCATTGCAATGCTTTATTTTTTTTAAGACTGCCCAAAATGTTACTACGGCTGTTTAGATACTCGGACTTCTTTAGACTCTTTATGCCCATGGAGATTCGATTCAATGCGTTCATTTGTAATTAGTTATGTCTTCAAAATGTGAAATTTGTATTTTAATTTTGGTTTTGTGTGGGGCTGTTTTAGGCTTCTATAAATAGAAGTGTTTCATAAGGGAAGTAGGAAGGGTTTATGTTTGACTTGGGGTTCGTTATTTGGGAGGTGGGTTTTGGGCTCTTTTATTACTTCCTTAGCGGGGTCGCGCCTTACTTTAAAAGGTTCTCAGTATAGGCAAGACACTGGGTGGGTTACGGGGTGGGTTTTCTTGGGACATTTATACTACTATACGTTTGTTGGCCTCACCATTTGGGTTTCATTAAAGTTATATGTGACCTATCATCATGCAGAATGACTTGACGCGATCTGAGAAAGGGAGACAATTTAAAATGGTTTCTTGGAATGTAAAAGGATTGAATCAACCAGTTAAAAGGGGTAAAGTACTGGCACATCTAAAATCCTTATCGAGTGACATAATCTTCCTCCAAGAGACACATTTGAATAAAAACGAATATATTAAATTGAAATGCAGATGGATTGGTCAAATGTATCACGCTACATGCTCGGTCAGGTCAAGAGGAGTCGCTATTCTTTTCAGAAAAGGTACACCGTTTATTCACAAGTCAACAATTGCAGACAGAGAGGGCAGATATTTAGTTATAGCTGGAGAGATGTTTTCTCTTCCAATAACCCTGGTAAATATTTATGGACCGAATACGGATTCTCCGGCTTTCTATAAGCATATTTTTGCACAGATTACGGACATCGCGCACACTAACTTAATTGTTGGAGGGGATTTGAACTTAGTGATGGATCCCTACTTAGACCGTTCATCTTCGCGCAGAGCCCCTGTTTCTAATTCTAGTATTTTTCTGAAAGAATATTGTACAAATTCTAACCTGTTTGACATCTGGAGGATTTTTAATCCGTGCGGTAGAGCGTACTCGTTTCATTCAAATGTGCATAATGTTTACACAAGAATAGATTATTTTTTGTTAGATGCTAAATTGATGCCCTCTGTCAGCAATGTTCTTTACCATGATTTAGTGATCTCAGACCATGCCCCCCTCTCCTTTTCTCTAAGTTTTTCTGATATGCCACAGTGCAACAGGATATGGAGGCTTGATCCACAGCTCCTAAAGCTACCAAAATTCTGTGAATATTTAAAAGAGCAGATTTCTTTTTTTTTTGAGAGGAATGATCATCCTGAAATCTCTCCTTCGATACTGTGGGAAACTATGAAAGCGTATATAAGGGGTTGCATTATTTCTTTTCAGGCGGCAGCAAGAAAAAAGAAAAGGGCAAAATTGGTAGAACTTGAACAACAGATCGGCGATTTAGATAAAGAAAACGCTGCACGTCCATCCATGGACACTTATAAGAAGATTTTGTCTTTAAGACTGCAACATAATCAATTATTATCTGATCATATTATTAAAGGATTCCTATATACGCAACAAAAATTTCTGGAATTTGGGGATAAACCACATAAACTCATGGCAAGACAAATCAGAAAAGCAGAAAGTGAACGAACTATAAGCAAAATTAAATCTGTAAAGGGGGATATTTTAACTTCACATAAAGATATAAACGAGCGATTTAAATCATTTTACGAGGAATTATATTCCTCAAGATCCTTTAATGATGAGCTGGTTATTAAAAAATTTTTGGATGGTTGCGACCTCCCTGTCTTGGCAAAGGAAGATCGCAATGCTCTCAATGCTGAGCTCTCAATTTCAGAAATATCAGACACTATAAAAAAATTGAAAGGGGCAAAGTCTCCCGGTCCGGATGGTTACCCTAGTGAGTTTTATAAAGAATTCGGTGCTATCCTTTCACCTTATCTATTTAAAATGTATACTCATGCCTACAGTGATGGCCGGCTACCTCCTTCTCTAAATGAAGCCATAATAACTGTCCTACCAAAGAAGGGGAAAGATCCAGTGGAAGTAAGCAGTTATAGGCCAATATCACTGTTGCCATATGATCAAAAAATCCTGGCGAAGGCTCTATCTATTAGGCTCACCTCAGTAATGGAAAAACTTATCCACCCCGATCAGACCGGATTCATCCCTAATAGACAATCGTCCTCAAATCTTAGACGTCTTTTTAATATAATCTATTCACAAAATCCAAACCCAGACGACTTGATTATTGCTTCTCTGGATGCAGAGAAAGCTTTCGATCAATTAGAATGGCCATATCTTTTTGCAGCCCTTAAAAAATTTGATATCGGTGACAAATTTGAAAATTGGATTAGGATTCTCTATTATAACCCCAGTGCTAGAATCCTTACTAATAGAATACTTTCCAGTGCATTTAACTTGCATAGGGGTTCTCGACAGGGCTGTGCTCTTTCGCCTCTTCTTTTTGCTCTGGCTCTTGAGCCTTTGGCTCAGTACATTCGGGCGGACCCCAATATACATGGATACTGTACAAAGAATACAGTAAGCAAAATATCCTTGTATGCCGACGATATTTTACTATATATCTCCAATCCTCAAACTTCCATCTCAACGATCTTGGACACAATTGGCCATTACGGCACATTTTCAGGGTATAGGGTCAATTGGTCTAAGAGCGAGTTAATGCCTATTAAGGTTAGAGACATGTCTATTCTCCAAGCCTTTCCATTCAAAATAACCCAAAATAATTTTAAATACCTAGGAATTGAGGTCACAAAAGAGTTTCAGTCATTATTCAATGCAAATTTTCCTCCTCTAATTGTCAAATTGCTAAATAATATTCAGTTCTGGAGATCTCTACCGATTTCGTTAGTTGGACGGGTAAATGTTATTAAGATGATCTTTCTTCCCCAAATTCTTTATCTCTTTCAAAACATTCCATTATTTTTACCCAAAACATTTTTCAAGCGATTGGACTCCATCATTTTGCCATTCTTGTGGGATTACAAAACACATAGAATAAGTAAAGCACATCTTTGTAAACCTAAAGCGAAAGGCGGATTGGCCCTTCCTGATTTTGTTCTTTATTACTACGCCTGTGCCTTTCGCACCATTTTAACATGGTTAGATCATACGGTGACACATCCAACCTGGATCCAACTGGAAAGAGAGGCATGCGGTCCTTATGATATTGGAGCAGTAATATTGTCTCCCATAAAGATAGACAAGTCCGTCTATAACAACAATTGCATTATTCATAATACAGTTCGAATTTGGAAACAGATCAGATCAAAATTTGAAGTTAAATCATTGTCTTTCCATCTACCTGTCGATGGAAACCCATCATTTATTCCGTCAATTATGGACTCTGGTTTTACACATTGGAGAGAATTAGGTATTCAGAAAATAGGGAATCTGTTCATAAATGGTACGTTCGCATCCTTTGGGCAGCTGCAGGATCAATTTGGTCTCCGTGCAAACAATTTCTTCAGATATTTGCAGGTCAGGGATTATGTAAAAAAATATGTACCCTGTTTAAACGGGGTCAATCCGGCTGGACTAGATGACCTACTAGGGCTTGGAGGTGAGGTACGCCATGCGATTTCAGTCATTTATAACTCACTGTTATCAAAGAAATTGCCTAATATGGAGAGCCTAAAATCACAATGGGAGCAGGAACTGGGAGATGAGATAAGTCTGGAGCTGTGGGCTGATGCGTTAGAGGAAATCCATTCTTGTTCTGTCAACTCCAGACACTGTCTAATTCAGTTTAAAATTATACATCGGCTCCATTATACCAAGACAAAATTACATAAACTTTTTCCTGATACCTCTCCCTACTGTGATAAATGCAAGACGGACTTAGCCACTCCCTTACATAGTTATGCTCTGTGTTCTAAATTGATCCCATTCTGGGCTGAAATATTTAAAACTCTATCTAAAATTTTACATTGTGAATTAGTTTTCGACCCACGTTTGGTCATATTCGGAATTTCAGACAAAACTAGATCACTCCAAGATTCCCAAAAACAACTGTTGTCTTACAGCCTTGTTGTGGCAAAGAAGCTGGTGCTAAGGTTTTGGAAATCAACAGAATCCCCATCATTTAGATCTTGGCTGGAAGAATTAATTAAATTAGCACATCTGGAAAGGATCAGATTTCTTATGGCAAAGAAATTGAAAACATTTGACAAGATTTGGTCTCCTCTTCTTCTCTATCTTGAAAGCGTAGGTTGAATACCCAGATGGTGAAGGTCACACCAACAGTACTGCATAAGCTTTAGTCCCAGGGATGGGGTGGGTTCTAGGGGTTAGACGTCTTGTGTTTTTTTGAAAAGCGTATTCTGGGTCCATCCGAATTACTTGTTTATCTATTATTTATTTATTTATTTTTATTTATTTATTTATTTTTTTTATTTTTTTATTTTTTATTTTTTTTATGTGTGCTATTTAATTTGTTGAATTTTTTTATTTGTTAAAAAAAAAACTAGAGAAGTTGTAATATTTGCTGTAATGCTGCAATGAATATCTCAATAAAAAACTTTAAAAAAAAAAAAAAAAAAAAGAAAACATAAACATTTAAACGACGATGCTATCGGCTGATGGCCAATAAACTTCACGATGCTCAGCCGGCATCGCGATCCATCGCCCCCGCCCCACATTAATATTGATGTATAACTTATTATTTGCATGTCATCTTAATAGCAATAACGGTCTTTTCATGAGCTGTGTTAAATTTTACATGTAGCTGCCGCTTGCACGGCTGACAGCATCGTGAGGATTAAATGAAGGATTATACAGGACCTCTCGCGCTTAAAATGTGTAGATTCAGCGGCAAACACTGTTACCTGCAAACCCCGTCCCACAGACTTTACAGTGAATGGCTTTAGTTATTTTCATAGTGGACTTAAAGCCACTGGAATCTTTTATCCACTCTTGGAAAAGTGTAAATGGTGGATTAACATTCAGCACATGATCACTAATAAGATGTGCCATTATTAGTAAATTTAGGTGGTTTCTAAAACTAAATCTGTCAGTGTTATTTTCATTCTCTCATCTTCAGCGCTTCACATTTCCACGGTTGTAGCTTCTGTCATGTGAAGGCAGAAGGCGTTGACTGAGTGATTGACAGCTGATATTAACCAATCCATTCGCGTTCAGTTCTAGAGCAGTGGGCCAATAAGAAGAGCACAAAGGCGGGGCAAGCATTGCGGGCTTTTTTAACTTCAGCAAGTTTACATAACAACTGTTTTAATCTGTTCCTGAGCGCTGCGTTTGCCGTTTTTCGGTGCAAAGTTGCATTCTGCATAAATGTCTCCTAAATCCGCACACGCGGTGAGGATTTTGCAGTGAAAACAGTGAAAGTTTATGCACTCTCACAAATGCTTCAAAATATATTTTTAGGTTGCATGGATAAAATTTCAGGCACATATGCGACCAAAAAGGTCAAGCACTAGCATCTTTACTTGTTATTATTTCCTCATAATAATAATAAAATAAGAAACTTATCATCAATCACAATACACATTACACTGAACTTTAAACGAACTCTCGTCTCCTCCACCAGCTGTGGGAAAAAGCCACTATAACGACACAGATCACTCTGCCTATTCATGCCAGAGTCCCGCGGAAAAAAAAGTGATTGACAGGTGGTAATTTGTGTGTAACTTTATTTATTTATGGTTTGGTTATGGGTAAAGCAAAGACCATGTGGGTCAGGTAGTGAAAACAGTAGGCTACAATTAAATAATTTGGTATTGATTAATTTATATTTAACAACAACCACCCCTGCCTACGACGACGATGCCATCGTCATCTCGATGTTTCACATTAGACATCGTACAAATCCAAAATTGGTCAACATCGCCCAACCCTACTCTCTAATATCTGACATGGCCCCCCTCAAGACGCTTCACATTTGATGCACTTGAGCTCAACCACTAATAAAACAAAATGCTATTGGCTGTTTTTCTTAAAAGGGGAGAAGCTACTCTATGTTCTTCCCTCTCAAACATCAAATAAAAAAATGCACATTTCATAGCACTCCAACTCTAATCAAACACACCTGAACATGCTAATCAGTGTCTCCAAGATCACTAATTATCTATAAGCAGGTGTGTTTGATCAAAGTTAGAGCTAAACTGTGCAGGACACTGGCCCTCCAGGACCGAGTTTGCCCATCCCTGTTCTAAACTCTCTAACATACCTTATATGTGTGTCTGTGTGGGAGTATGTGTGAAGTCGAAGCCCACTAGAGTTTGAGCTTGCGAAATTCTGTCGCACGGCGCTGCGAAAAGGGGCGGGATTAAACAAGATGATTAGACATTAAAAAAACCGAGAGATTGCTCCATGTTTTAAATTTCTGTCCAGAGAGGTCATGTTTTGATCCTGGATTGGTCTCACACAGTCAAATGTTGCGATTTCGCAGGTCAGAGTTCACCAAGTTTGAACTTTGCACCGCAGCAACCTGCGAAATCTGACGCATGACCCTGCGTTTCCGGTCTGACGCATTTGCGTGCGTATGAATGGAAGTCTATGGAAGGAAAAGTCCAGTGTGACCGCAGCTTTAGTCTGAGTGTTTGACTCTAGTCTAGAGCATATTGTATAGACTCAGACACTTATTTTATGATTAATCGACATTGTGTTGGATTTTTTTTTATTGGACAACAAAATGCTTTGAATTTTAGCATTTCCCATTTATTTTGTATGGGTGCCTATATTGGGCTTATTTTTTCCAACTAATTAATATTGTTGAATTGAGTCCTCTGAGTTCAGATGGTAAACTTAGAAAATGTTGCCTAGTCTTGAACTGCTCAGATTAAGAAATGTTTTTTTTTTTTTTTCATTTATTCTGTAAGAATTCATTAAGCTGCATTGCTCCTCCTAACCAGAAGGAGGTGCTCCTGACTCTTCACACACACCAGTATCCAATTTCTACACATCTTCCAGAACAGTGGATGGCACCACTTTCCCACCATCTGCTGTGTGCCACCTCTCAAGCTAGATTAGCAACACCTGTGTGTTGCCCTATAAAAGTGTGTGTGTGTGTTACAAGCTAGTGTGTTCAGTCTTGAGCCATTATTGCCCAGTGTTCTCCTGATTCTCTTGAGAAGCTAAGTGACTATATTGTTGTATTTTTTGATCTTTTTGTCTGATTTGTTTTGCCTGTTTACTAGAAGCTCAGCTTCAGTCATTTCTGTTGTACTTTTGTGTTCTATTTTTCAAGTAAAGATCATTTGTTTATTTTGTCTTAAACTAACGGTTCAAGTTCCATTATTAATCTTCTGCTCTTGGGTTCATCTGTTGAGGAGTTAGCTCAGCTGGGAAAGGCCCCAGCTTTGAGTCCAAGAGACCTGGGTTCAATCCTCACCTAAACCAACACGTTACAGCAAATAGAATACAAAGTACAACAGATTTGACTGAAGCCGAGCTTCTAGTAAACAGGCAAAACAAATCAGACACAAGGGTCAAAAAATACAACAATATAGTCACTTAGCTTCTCAAGAGAATCAGGAGAACACCAGCCAGCTTCCGGCGCCTAGACTGCAGCTCTGCACAAGACGTTTGGCCATAGGAGAAATGGTCGTGCCCAACTGAGCCTAGTTTCTCTCAAGGTTTTTTAATACTTCACTTTCACCAATTGGTGAAGTTCTTTCCTCGCCGCTGTCACCACTGGCTTGCATGGTTTGGGATCTGTAGAGCTGTGCATCGATGGAATTGCACTTCAGTGTTTGGATTCTCAGTAGTGATTATTAATCCACGCTAAACTGAACTGACACTGTTTCAATTTACTATAATCTTATATGTGAAGCTGCTTTGACACGATCTACATTGTATAAGCGCTATACAAATAAAGATGAATTGAATAGAATAATGGCTCACGACTGAAGCCGCAGTCACACTAGAGTCGTACGGCGCTGTGAAAAGGGGCAGGATTAAACAAGATGAATACGCATTTAAAAAGCGAACGATTGCTCCAGGTTTTAAATTTCAGTTCAGAGAGGTCATGTTTTGATCCTGGATTGGTCTCACGCAGTCAAGTGATGCGATTTTGCAGGTCAGAGTTCACCAAGCTTGAACTTTGCACCGCAGCAACCTCGAAACTCGACGCATGACCCTGTGTTTCCGGTCTGACGCATAAGTATGAATGGAAGTCTATGGGGAGAAAAGCCCAGTGTGACCGCGGCTTGATACCACTAGCTTGTAACACACACTTTTATAGGGCAAAACACAGCTGTTGCTAATCTAGCTTGAGTGGTGGCACACAGCAGATGGCAGGAAAGTGGTGCCATACACTGTTCTGGAGAATGCATAGAAATTGGATACTGGTGTGTGAAAATTCAGGAGTACCTCTTTCTGGTTAGGAGGTGGAATGCAGCTTAATGAATTCTTACACATTCATTCATTCATTTTCCTTCAGCTTAGTCCCTTATTTATCAGTGGTCGAATGAACCGCCAACTATTCCAGCATATGTTTTACACAGCGGATGGCCTTCCAGCCGCAACCCAGTACTGGGAAACACCCATACACTCTCAAACACACTCATACACTATGGCCAGTTTATCTAATACACCTATACCACATGTCTTTGGATTGTGGGGGAAAACGGAGTGCCTGGAGAAAACCCACACCAACACAGGAAGAACATCCAAACTCCACACAGAAATTGAGGGACTTAAATCAACGACCTTCTTGCTTTGAGGCAACAGTGCTAACCACTGAGCCACCGTGCTGCCTGAAATGTTTTTTTTTTATCTTAATAAAACGATTTTGCCCAAAAATGTCCTTAGCGATGCTTGAGGGTTAAGCTGATTGTGCTTAATAAGCTGATATGTGTATGTCATCTACTGTAAACACATTACCTGGATTTCTTTTATCGGTTAAATGTCAAAAACGGAATATGAAAAAATATGATTGATTTCTGTTATTTATTTGAAATAATAATTGTATAAATAATAAAAATAAAATAAATAAATAATAATAATAATAATAATAATAAACAAATTGTTATATTTATTGAAAATAAATAACTATATTTAAATGTATTTATAATTATTATTTTAAATTTATATATTAAAAATATATATTTAAATATTTAAAATATATATAAAGTCAACCACATAGTGTCTTCATTTCTTGGGGGATGGCGAGGGGGTATGTTTGGGGTGGTTTCGGCCAGGGTGCCATTTAAACTAGAACCGCCACTGGTTGAGTATTACATCTAACATTCAGAAGCAGTGTTTATTCTAGTAATGTACATTTATTACGAGTGTCACGGTGGCACAGTTAGTAGCACGATCGCCTCACAGCAAGAAGGTCGCTGGTTCGAGGTCAGTTGGCAATGTCTGTGGAGTTTGCATGTTCTCCCCGTGTTCGTATGGGTTTCCTCCAGGTTCTCTGGTTTCTTCCACAAGTCCCCCACATGCAGTACAGGTGAATTGGGTAAGGTAAATTGTCCATAGTGTATGTGTGTGAATGAGTGTGCATGGAAGTTTCCCAGTGATGGGTTGCAGCTGGAAGGGCATCTGCTGCGTAAAACATATGCTGGATAAGT
Source organism: Danio kyathit (assembly GCA_903798195.1). Classification (NCBI taxonomy): domain Eukaryota; kingdom Metazoa; phylum Chordata; class Actinopteri; order Cypriniformes; family Danionidae; genus Danio; species Danio kyathit. Next base: position 59,281,384 of record LR812527.1, read on the forward strand.
TGGTGGTTCATTCCGCTGTGGCGACCCCAGATTAATTAAGCCGAAAAGAAAATGAATGAATGAATATTACTCCATGCTATTGCTATTATTCATTCATTCATTCATTTTCTTGTCGGCTTTGTCCCTTGCGGGGTCGCCACAGCAGAATGATCCGCCAACTTATCCAGCACGATTTTACGCAGCGGATGCCCTTCCAGCCGCAACCCATCTCTGGGAACGCTATTGCTATTAGTATTACATTATTGGGATTGATGTTTTTATCATTGGAAAAGTATTATAGATCCAGTACTATATCTTTTTTTTTTTTGTCTTGATAAATCTTTTGTCTCTCTCTGTTAGACTTTGGCCACGGACGCTCATGCAGTGAAAACCTATGTGAGCATAACTGCACGGATTTGTCAACCGGAGGCTTCATTTGCTCCTGTAGACCTGGATATAAACCTAACCCGGAGGACAAGAATACCTGCGAAGGTTTGTGACGTCATGGGAATACTTTATTTATTACAAGAGCTCAATGTTTACTGTAAAACAGGCTTCAAGTAAGCCAGACAGGACAACAGTAATACCTGCAGGGGGTTTAAAGGCTGATCTCACTGATTCAAACTCAACTCACTATTGGTTTTATTACTTATTCTGTCCTTTGCGTGAGATCTTTTCCATCTGAGACACAGACACTGCCACAATGTTTTAGATAAGATTGGATTAAACTTTATTGTCATTACACATAATACAACAAGTTTAGGGCAATGAAATGCAGTTTAGATCTAAGCAGGAGTGCAGCAAGTGCAGGATATAGGTGTAAGTTATAAAGTGCAATTATAGAAAAACTATGGTGATATTTAAAGATGGATGTACTATGAACATTATATACGGGTTGTATTAGCTATGAACAGAGATTTACAATAGATGGATATACTGTATGTACAGGTTGCTATTAATAATCAGAGGCTATTAGCGCACCACGAATTCCACAACCTTTTATCTAAACTTTTTGTTGACGTAACTGTTTGATATAACTTTAAGGGGAACAGAGTATTTAGTTAAAATTAATTGAAGCAAATTCCTAAATCATACCATATATTTTCAAAAGCTTCAAAGCAAAGCAGGTGTAGCCTATACAGTATATTGTCATACTTTGACAACATTAAAACTTAACGTAATTATACACTTAAACTCCGCAGCATTTAGCCTAGTTTGAAAACTACAGGGTGGTTTTTGTGGATGGACAGCAGACTTTTGAAAACGATTTGTCTGCGCTTGAGTATTTTGGATTATTGGTATTCTATCTAAATTGATTAGAATATTTTATTTATTTTTAAATATTCTGTATGGTCAAATCCGAAGGAAGTTATTATTAAATGTTAGTCTTGTATGCATATCACACTCTAGCCTGCAGTAAAACAAATTAGACAGACTTTGAAAAAGGTTGGATTTGCTCTTCAGTGTTTAGACTTTCAGCAGTGAAAATTAAACCTCACTAAATTGAACTTCAACTCTGAAAACTGGACTGACAGGTTTAATTTTCTATAATATTCTATGTTAAGCTGCTTTGACACAATCTACATTGTAAAAGCGCTATAGAAATAAAGATGAATTGAATTGAAAAAAAGTATGCAGATAGATATGAACATAATTACAAATGAATATGTACAGTGGGTGTGTACAGTTCAAAATCAATTAGTGCAATGTAGTGCGATGAATATGTGCAATTTTAATTGTGCAAATATTAAAAGTAAATTCGTAGACAAACTTTATTGTGTCTTGAGAAAGCCTCGTCTGAAAGCTTGAAGCAGGTTTAATGTGTAAATAACTGAAGTAGTTTTTACGAAGTTTGAAACAGTCGGCATAGATCAGTACATATATGTTAGCAGGTTTCTAGTATGGATTGGCATGTTTCTTGCTAGGTAGTTGATAGGGGGTTCTGAGTGGTTGCTAAGGCAGGGCTCGAAATTGCGACCGCTTTGGTCGCATTTGCGCCCGAAAATTTATCTATGCGACCTCAAAATATATTTGGGAGCATTTGTGCGAGTGCATAAAATTGATGTCGTGCGACCAGTTTTCACAGCAAAATGTTCACCACATGTGCAAAATTAGGAGGCATCACACCTTAAGCATCTTTGCACTTAAAAACACCAAACGCAGCGCTCAGGAATGGTTTAAAACAGTTGACATGTCAACTTGCTGCAGTAAACAAAGCCTGCAATGCTTGCCCCGCCTTCAAGCTCTTCTTATTGGCCCACTTGGCTAAAACAGAACGCGAATGGATTGGTTAATATCAGCTATCAATCACTAAGTTCTGATGACAGGGAGCCACAGCCGCGAAAATGTAAAGGTCTGTATATGAGAGAATGAAAATAACACTGACAGATTTAGTTTAGGAAACCAGCTAAAGTTACAAATAATGGCAGATCTGATTAGTGATCATGTAATGAATGTCAATCCAGCATTTACACTTTTTTCTAAAAGTGGATAAAAGACTTACAGTGGTTAAAGTCCGCTATGAAAATGACTAAAGCCATTCACCGTAAAGCCGGTGGGATGGAGTTTTCAGGTAACAGTGTTTGCCACTGAATCTACACATTAAGCACGAGATGTTCTAACGTTATTTAATCCTTCATTTAATCATCACGATGCTGTCAGTCGTGTGACTGACACCGCGTTCACTATTGCTAAAGAGCATGCATTCACTGAGATGAAACTAATATTGCAGCACATGAAAAGACCGTTATTGCTATTAAGATGAAGTGTGCAAATAATAAGTTACATGTCAATATCGTCTGTGCAATATCAGACAGCACCCGTGAGAACAGCACAGTTATTATTGTTAATTCAATTCATCTCATTCACGTCAGGCAGTGCGTGCAGGGCCGGTGAGCGCATGCAGATTTTGTTTATTTGTTAGTTGTGATCAGAGTGTTAATATATAATAGAATCTGTTAATATAAAACTTGTAGTAACGGTGCTCATAATTTTTGGTGGGTGTGACTAAATTTTGTCTGGTGCACCTAAATTTTTGACGTTATTTTTTGAAGGTACTACCAAGAAAAAAGGTTAAATTCGAGCCCTGTAAGGTGTTGCTAAGTGGTTGCTAGGGTTTTCTGAATGGTTGCTAATGCGTTGCTAAGGTGTTCTGAGTGTTGCTAGGTGGTTGCTTGGGTGTTTCAGATAGTTGTTAAGGTGTTGCTAGATGGTTGCAAGTTGTTGCTATGCAGTTGCTAGGGTGTTCTGAGTAGTTGCTAAGGCGTTTATCTTATGTTTTATTATACAGTCACTGGGACACATTTCTCAATATTTAGATATTATTTGCTATTAGATATTAATGCTTAGATACTAGCTAATTTCTTTTGTCTTTTTTGAACATTTATTTATCAGCTTTTTGCATTTTACAAAATTACAACAAAACTACAACAAAAGAAAGAAAAAAACAACAACAACAAATAAAAAAGCAATACAATAGAATAATAATTCATATAAAACACAATACAAAAAATAGTAACCTATGACAGAACAACAGAACACTAATGCACACAAAAGCAAAATAGAATTTGATCAGGTAATGCATAAATAAAAGTAATTCCAAAGTTACATTGTTCTTATAATATCACAAAAATGCATTATTCTGACTATAAGAGCCAGTTTAATATCAATAATTTTATATTATTTTGTTGTTGAAATGTTACGTTATGTAAGTGATAACTAAAGATATAATTCCTGCTAAATTTATGTTTCATATTTATGTATGGCAAAATTATGTCTGATGCTTTATTATGTATATATGTGATGTTTTTTTAATGCTCGCTTTAGTTAACGCAGGTATTGGAGAAACAGTTTTCTTACCGTCTGTTGTCAGTTAAAGGAAGCCTTTCTTTGTGTGTCTAAACCAGAGGTGGGCAAACTACGGCCCACGGGCCATATGCGGCCCGCTGAACACTTTTATCCGGCCCGCGAGGGAGTTTTTAAAATACTGCTTCTGAGTAACGGTTTGGTTTCAGAATTAGTAAATTAATGATGCAATACAAGTGAACGCCATTTAATGGCAGTATTGCACGCAGTTAGGGATGCAACGATTAACCGGTTTCACTATTAACCGCGCTTTAATTCGTCACGGTTAATTAATCGTAAAGGCTTCTCAACACCGCGTTTCTGCACAGAACAAAACTGCAGCAACTAAACAAAGTTATGCCAGCTGTGCGCAAGTTTGTACACTGAGACTAATAACCACACACACTGGATTAACTATGACTGAGGCTATTAACTAAGGCTAGCTTGTGCAAGTTAATTATTTCCAAAGGAGGGACGCGCACACGATGCAATGCGCTCACGCTTTTCAGCCGCACTAGTTGAGATGGTGGCGTTTGTGACCGCGGGAACTGCAAACGGCTGAAGTTTGAGGAAGAAGCAATGAAAAGTACACAAGTTGGCAAACCCACTTAAAGTTAGAATTATTGGCGCCGATGAGAGGATCATGCGGTGAATGTTGATCCACCAGCCGAGATCAATCCAGTGATTTCAGAGAGAGAGTGCTAGAGAGAGAGTGCTGAAAGACTCGGAGTGGATCAGCTGTTTAATGGCCCGAATCTCGATGCGTTAGATTCTCTGCGTGTTCAGCACAAATGGACGCTAAATGTACAATCTAACAGTGTATAGATCTCTTTGCCAAAGAAGCTTGACTTTACTAAGTTTAAACTGAAACTTTGGCTCATGACAAAGAATACTGTGCAGGTGTTTATCGCGAGAATCCTGCTCTGTGCCGGTCATATATTGGGTCGGCTGACTCGCCTGCTTTTCCACAAACACAGAAAACTGAAAATCAGCGCATAATGAGACTGAGCATTTAAAATGACACAAACCAAAACCTTTAAAGAGTGGTAGAAGTGAGACTTCTTTCTTTCTTTTGTCCGATCTTTCTGGTTATTATATTGACATGTGTATAAAAACAATAGTGCAAAATGCATATTTCTTACTGCAATGCTTCATTTTTGTTTGATGCAAACCATAGATTTTTTTTCTCATAAAGTAACAGTAGGATTTTTATAGCAGATAACTCACATTCAAGCGCATTCAGGACAGCATGATAATGTAATTCATTGTTAGTATTATTGTCATCATCGACATCATTAATATTTTATAATTATTAGACATTTATTTTGGAATTATTGCACAAATATCAATACGGCATAACAGAATTAGATAGTTGTTTCTGGTTTTTGTTAGTCCTGATTGATGCTGTTTTCAATTGCAATAAATCTGTTAATATACCATTTACAGTGGTGCTCATTCATTTTTGGTGGGTGCTCCCAACTTTTTTTTATGATGCTCCTAAAATTTTTGAAGTTGGGAGCACCAGTGGTGCCAAGTAAAAATGTTAATTTCAAGCCCTTCATTAGACAAAGGCTATTTTTTATTGATTTATTAATTTTTCTGTCATTTATTTACAGTGTAAAAATTATGTATGTTTAAATGTCAAAAATTTTACTTATTTTTAAGCACAAAGTGAGACATGGACTATTGTTTGTTTTTAATATTATTATGTGCTGTACTGGTTACTGAGCAGCAATAAATAAAACTTTAAAATATAATAAGTTTTCATGTGATTTTCTAAAGTAGCAGTGTTTTAAAATTAATAAATGCATAATAATCGTGATAACCGTGAAACCGTGATTATTTCTTAGACTATAATCGTACAACCAAAATCTATAATCGTTGCATCCCTACACGCAGTACAGTTAGCGCAACCAGTATGAGATGAAATGAGATTGTTGTGAATTTAACTCAAATTGTATAATAATTGCTGGTTAAATGTGTTAATTTTTGTCATAGAATATATTTTCCATGCATACATCCACTTAAAGTTATTTTATCTAAGATTTGTTGTTTCATCAAGTTTTATGATGATTGATCTGTATATTCTTAAAGCAGAGCAAATTAGATTATTATAAATTTGACTGAATAGTAAACTTTAAGAATTATTTTTATTGTGTTAATATAAGATTTTTTCTATTAGACATTACCCTTTCTATTCTCCACTGTAAAAAATATTACATTAATATAATTATATTTTATAAGGGATTATTTTATTGTTTTATGATGATGATGATGATGATGATAAGTAAATATAAATAGCAGTGCAAATTAATTTGACTTGTAAATTTGACTCAATAATAACTATTTAAAAATCTGTTTTGTGCTAATGTGACACGTTTCTGTCCGATATTACATGTTCCATGCATACTGCCACTATAAATAAAAGTTATTTTTTGAAGGATTTGACATGTGGCCCTTCACTTGGTTTGCAAAACTTGATATGGCCCTCGGGTCTAAAAAGGATGCCCGCCACTGGTCTAAACGCTGTAGGAGACACACTTAAAGGGTAAATAAGGATGCAGGATGTAAGAACCATTTGGATTTTTGTACTTTCATTTTAATAAACGTGCATTTGTTTACGGTTTGTCTGACGTTGTGACGAGTAAAACTCAACGTACCTGCGAAGCAAAGAAAGACATGGTTTGCAGCTATACTGACTATAATTTTATTGTCAAACAACATTATTAAAAACTATTAATATATATTATGAATAGTGAATGTCAATTACACTCAATGTTTAATTACTATGTGATTGACAGGGGTCATTGGTTATGCTTGCATTTCTTCCAATGCGTTACAGTGTTCTAAAATCTATCCCCATGTTTTCTCAATTTTATCATTATTGATATATCTCAACCTCTCCAAAGCAAGCATGTTTACGAGATCTCTACCCCTCATATTAATATTTGGCCATTTTCTTTTGTTTTTGCCATGATGACAGTACATCATTTTTGTTTCTAGTTATTGTGCAATCTAGTAGTGTTCAGCTTAAAGTCCCCGGTATACATCAAAGGAAATCGAAAAGAAAAAATGAAATGACATCATTTAGAACAAAATCCGGCTGAAACTAAATCTTTTTGAGCTTTTCAGCAATTCGAAACAGCAATTCGAAACAGCTCACCAAAGCAAATTTCTTTTGGTGCAGTTTTAAGTTTATGGACTTACAGTTGAAACCAGAAGTTCACATACACTGTATAAAAAGGCACATAACCATTTAAAAAAAAGTCAAGTGTTAATGTGACTAAACTTTTACTCTTTTAGGTAAATTAGGATTATCAAATTTGTTTCTGTTGTGCTTAATAGCAGAATAATGAGAAAGATATTTTTTGAGAAATTGTTATAACTTTTCTTGAAAGTCAAGTTTACACAATAAGATTATTATGCCTCTGAAAAAGCTCAGATGATGGTGTCAAGGTTTTGGAAGCTTCTGATTGGCTAATTGACAACATTTAAGTTAATTGGAGGCACAACTGTAGAATAGTATTTAAGGAAAACCTCAAACACACTGCTACTTGTGTGACAACATGAGAAAATCAACAAGCCAGAATCAACAAAAAAGCCAGATTACAATTTGCTAAATTACATTTGGAAAAAGACAAATTTTTGGAGACATGTCCTGTGGTCTGATGGAACTTAGATTGAACTGTTTGGCCATAATGACCAGTGTTACATTTGGAGGACAAAGGGGAAAGCTTACAAGCCTAGGAACACCATCCCAACTGTGAAGTATGGGGGCGGCAGCATCATGTTGTGGGGCTGTTTTGCTGCAGGAGGGACTGGTCCACTTCACAGCATAGATGGCATCATGAAGAAAGAACATTGTGTAGAAATACTGAAGCAACATTTCAAGACATCAGCCAGGAAATTAAAACTTGGCCACAAATGGGTCTTCCAAACAGACCATGACCCCAAGCATACTGCCAAATGAGTTAAAATGTGCTTTAAGGACAACAGAGTGAATGTTTTGGAGTGGCCATTACAAAGCCCTGATCTCTATCCTATAGAAAATTTGTGGGCAGAGTTGAAAAAGCTTGTGCGAGCAAGACAGCCTACAAATCTGACTCAGTTACACCAATTCTGTCAGGAGGAATGGGCCAAAATTCCTATAAACTATTGTGAGAAGCTTGTGGAAGGATACCGAAAACATTTAACCAAAGTTATACAGTTTAAAAGCAAAGTTAAAAAATACCAAGGAAATGTCTGTAAACTTTAGACACTTCATGTCACTTGTCTCTTTTTGAATTTTGAGATTTTGTGCAGGACATTTTCAGCTACTTCATAAAACATGTACAGTTGCAATCAGAATTATTCAACCCCCTGATTTATTAGCCCCCCTGTTTATTTTTTCCCCAATTTCTGTTTAACGGAGAGAAATTTTTTTCAACACATTTCTAAACATAATAGTTTTAATAACTCATCTCTAATAACTGATTTATTTTATCTTTGCCATGATGACAGTAAATAATATTTGACTAGATATTTTTCAAGACACTTCTATACAGCTTAAAGTGACATTTAAAGGCTTAACTAGGTTAATTAGGTTAACTAGGCATGTTAGGGTAATTAGGCAAGTTATTGTATAATGATGGTTTGTTCTGTAGACTATCAAGAAAAAAATATAGCTTAAAGGGCTAATAATTTTGACCTTAAAATGGGTTTTAAAAAATTAAAAACTGCGTTTATTCTAGCCGAAATAAAACAAATAAGACTTTCCCCAGAAGAAAAAATATTATCAGACATACTGTGAAAATTTCCTTGTTCTGTTAAACATCATTTGGGAAATATTTAAAAAAGAAAAAAAAAATCAAAGGGGTTCAATAATTCTGATTGCAACTGTACCCTATATAGACTGTAAAATATGTTACAACCCTACACCAGAATATCATAAATGTCATCGAATTTGAAATAAAAAAAACAGTGGGTAACAAACCATTTAAAATGTCCAAACATTGCAATTTGGCTATAGTTTTAGTTAGTAACATGACACTGTCCTTTTTTTACACTAGCTAAAGGCAAACTATTTGATAATTTTTTTTAGAGTTTTAAAAAAGTGGTTTTGCAAACTTATTTTATTTGCATTCATTTGTTTTCTTCTGTTGTGTGTAATGTGAGGTGTTTTCTCTCTGCAGATGTGGATGAGTGTGAGATTTACGGCACGTGTCCTCAGCTGTGCAGGAACACTAAGGGCAGCTATGAGTGTTTCTGCGCTGAAGGGTTTCGATCAGTCGGAGAGCAGCCAGGAGTCGAATGCGCCGCTGAGGGTGAGGCCTCTGCTGTTTTTATCTTACTTTTTACCTTTCTTTTTTTGTATATTGTTTTTTGCATATGTAACCCCGCCGGTCCTACACCACCCAACCCACTCCGGGCTGGGATCGAACTGGCGACTCTCGGCATGGAAGTCAGTTGCTCTAACAAGAATAAAACAGTGAACATCGGTTCACTAGCTGCACAGCTCTTCACTAGCTGGCCTCTGTTACACATACACATAAACACTTTTTGTTTATCATCTTTAGTACATTATTTGATGTAAAAAAAAAATTATTAAATAATATCTAGTTTATTTTTTAACCTATTGGCAGATAAATGTTTTTTTGGGGTTTTTTTGGCAACGATTAGGTTTTCATTTATTTCTTAAAAGCAAGATCTTTATCTTATGACATTTTGCATCTCAACTAAATATATATCAATTTGAGGATTTATAGATGTTAATACCTGGTAAATGTTGATAAAACATTTTTTAATTAATTAATTAATAAGGCTAATTACTTTATTTTGTAAATTATAATAAAAGTTGACAGAAATAAAAATGATATATTTAAAAATCCTGAGTTTATTTTAACTTTAAAAAGGAAAATATCTTATTTTAAATGTCTCATAATTCAATAATAAAAAAAAAACAATTAATAACAAATATATTGAGAGGTTATAAAATACACAAATGGCAAACTGCACAAAAAGGAATAAATAAATAAGTCCCACCCAAAGTGACAGAAGTGTTTATACAATACATACATATAATAATATGTGCTATATACTATATATGCAATATTAATTGACAAAATAAGTTAAGTTAGTACTAAAATGACAAAAATGACAGTAAAATAAAGCACAAACCTAAAAAACCCTAAAAGCTCAAATAAAAATAAAAATAATAAAAATATATCATGTATGTGTAAAATAAAAAATATATAAATAATATAAATATATAATATATGTGCCTTATATATTTTTTTCTATGAAAATAAATAAATGAGCCATTTCCCTGCCAACTAATTTAAATAAAACAAGTTTTTTTTAATGAAAGCAAGGAAATGTCTCATTTTTTATTTTCAAATTTAAAGCTAAAATTAATAACTAATATGTAGGCTTAAATACTAAATATGCATTGGAACAAGATGAGAGAGATGTAAATCAATCATATCAAGAACATTAATTAAATTAACATCTTCACCAATTGTTGTTAACATTCTGTTCATGGTAAACTTTCATTGCAATTTTGCCATCTGTCTCTTTAAAGAGCCCCTATGTTGCATTATAAAAGGTCATATTTTAGTTTTAGGGGTCTCCAACAACAGGCTGATATGCATGCAAGGTCAAAAAACACTTTCATTGTCTTATAATCTGCATTTATTTTACCTAATTATCCCAGCAACTCCCATATGATTTGTTCAGCAATTCATTTGTTCCCAAACCCGTCCTTTGCGTGATGCTAACCTGTGCTGATTGGTCCGATGACCGAGTCTGTTGTGATTGGTCGACTGGGTTCAGCGGGAGACAGAGAGAAATGCCCACCACGGGTATGTAGTAGCAGAGAGTATGTGAGAGGCCAAATGCAGGAATGCAATAAAGCAATGCAGTTAAACAGCAGCACATTACTCTACTCTTAACACAGTGGATCACAAGTTCAGAAACACGTTTAAATTGGTAAAGGAAGAAGCACGCGTCGAGTTTTCAACGTGGTTTTGGACACAATATGTGAATAGCCCATAAAGATTTAGCCTGAGAGATATATTACAAGCACTGATCTATAATAGATAAGTGATTACAAGCCGTGTCGAGCGATTACAACTTACAACACACAATTAAACACATATTTTGCAAACTACACAAAGTGAGGCAACAATTTTAATCACACTTACATGTTATGATTTGGAGGAAGAAGAAACTGGTCCATTTGAACTGTAACAGTTACTGACAAAGTACCTGTCAAAGTCTGACAAAGTCCCATACATAATAGTCTCTGCTGCTCATTCTTTTTACAGCAAACGGCTGGCGAATCCCACGTTGCAGCGTAGGTTGATGTATCAATCATCAGAAAAATGACAGGAACAAACACAGCACTAGGTTGGCTATACTGTGGTATTGTTGTGAAAATTTACTTTAACCCTTTATTCCCCGCAGCAGAATCTCTATTTGTCAGTGACCGTTATCTTCACATTATGATCAGTGTCTGAATGGAACACTGTTAGATGTTAACAGTGCTAGTGTCTGAATGGAAAGGCGTGTTCACGTTTTACCGGAACCGGTACTACATATTTGGTAATGTACTGTGTTGACATCGATGTGTTCGGGCAAAAGATCTGAACCCAACACGATTCATTTATTCGACTATTTCATTAAAGGATCAATAGTTTTAAACACAGTCCACTTTCAGATTTAACCCTCAGCTGGATGTTTTCATTCACGTAGTGCTGTGATACACACTGCATGGCAGGTCTTTTTTAAAAAGCCATAATAGGGACTCTTTAAATACACAAGCTCATTAATGCAGATTCTGATTGGCTGTCAGAGTTTTAATCATTTAACAGCTGGAAGAAAATAGTGTTTGTTCCTTTGATGAGGTTGATTGTTTTATTTTCTGTCTGTTTCTCAGGAAATCCTCCAGTGTTGTTGTTGCCTGATAATGTGCGGATCCGCCGCTTTAACCTGTCGTCAGCACAGTATTCAGATTATGTGGATAACGCTGAGCACATTCAGGCACTGGACTACCTGTGGGACCCAGAAGGCCTCGGTCTCAGTAAGACACACAAAATAAATACATAAAAACAAAATAATTCTAATAAAAAATATATTAAATATATAATAATAATAATATTAATAATAATAATAATACTATTAAAAATGTGTTAGATTTTGTTTTATTCAAATACTATTTTTCTTTTACTATTTTTATTTGGTTTGGTTGAAAAAATTTATTGAAAAAAAAAAATTAAACAACCAAACAAAGCATAAAACATGATCTTTGACTGTTACTTTGGCTGTTTTTGCAAGTTTATAAATACAATCCAAAGCATAAATCTACATTTCTTTGTTGATCGTTTTCAGGTATCGTGTACTGGACAGTTTTGGGCCGTGGCTCTGATTTTGGCTCCATTAAGAGGGCCTACATGACCACATTTGATGACCATGGCAATAATCCAGTGAAGGAGGTGGACCTGAACCTCAGATACATCTCCAGTCCGGATGGGATCGCTGTCGACTGGATCGGACGGTGTGTAAATTTTCCCACACAAAACCAATCATAAGTGTCAATTTTTGTATGCATGCATTATCTGAAAGTTGAATAAATAAGCTTTCCTTTGTTGTATGCCAGAGCTATTCAATTAGTTTGTCATGAGGGCCAGTTCATGAAAAGCATCCCAAATGAGGTGCCGGAGAGACATGACTTGCAATATGAGTGATGCCACGACAGCATATAAGAGCCCATATGTTGTATTTTGGCTCCTTAAGACACCCACACTGAATTTTTCTACATTAAAATGTTAATATATTGTATTTTGAAACTACATAACATCAGTGCATTGTACAATAGTGTAACCAAGGATAGGATGCAGACAACAGGATGCGGATCCAAATGCAGGATTTATTAAAGGGGTGGTCAGACAAGCAATGATCAGAACAAGAGCAAACAGATGTATGAGGGCAATCCAGAGTCGTCGTCAATATAACAGGCAGATAATCAAAAGGCTGGCAGCAGGCAGGGATAAACAGGATAACAAGGCGAGGGTAAACACACGGCAAAAACAAAACAAGAAAACGCTTAGAATTGAAACTGGCTGAAAACAGATAACAGGTAACAAGACTCGGCCCTGAAGTGTGTGTGTGTGCTGCTTATGTACTGTGTGTAATCAGTCTTTGACAAGCCTCCGGTGGTGTGTGTGCAATCAGTCAGGATGAGGAACATGTGTGTGTGATTGGAGTGCATGTATGGAGTTGTAGTTCATAAAATGGCAGATTTGTAGTCCATAGGTGTGTACCAGCGATCTGCTCAGGCTGGATCACTGGTAATCGTAACAAATAGACTTTTTATAGACAACAAAAGCAGTGCATTGCTCAAGTAGGCTTCTTCTACATTCAGACACAGTCATATGTTATGTTTTAAGCTGCGTAACAATTAGGGATGTAACGATTATAGATTTTGGTTGTACGACTATAGTCTGAAGAATAATCATGGTTTCACGGTTATCACGATTAGTATGCATTCATTAAATTCAAAACACTCTAGTTTAGAAAACACAAGAAAACTGCTTATATTTTAAAGTGTTGTTTGTTGCTGCTCAGTAACCAAATGCAGCACGAAATATTAATAAAAAACAAACAATAGTCCATTTCTCTCTTTGGACTTAAAAATAATAAATGACAGAACAATGAATAAATAAATAAGAATAAATAAAAAAATTAATTTCTACTGTGTGCGCCTGGAGGGCACGAGTGTGCCGGTCCGCTTGCGAGCCATGCGCTCATCGCTTCCAATATGCGCACTTCTTTATTGGAAATAATGAACTTGCGTGCGGCAAAGACACAATATGTGAAAGGACTGCTGCTATAGTTAATTTAATGTGCGTGCGTATTAACCATGGTATAAGCTCGGAACTTTAAAGCACACAGGTGGCATAACTTTTAGTTGCAGCAGTTTTGTTCCGTGCAACAGAAACGTGGCGTTGAGAAGCCTTTACAATTAATTAACCGTAATGTATCAAAGCGCAGTTAATAGTGAAATCGGCGATATCAATGCATTGTACAAAAGGCCTTTTCCACAAACATATCCAAATGTTTTTGGCTCCCCGCACCACTCGCTTAATGTCACTTGACTCACTCTCTGCACAGCCTTCAACTGCAGCTTGTGCTTTATTGAACAGACGCACGTCACTTCATAACTATAGCGGCCGTTTTTCGACTGAACCAAATTTATTTTTGATGTCTTGGTCCAACGCAATCTCACGGCAATTCGTAACTTTTTGATTTAGTGGCTAATTCGTATGAATTCGTACGATCTAATTCGTACAAGTTAGTACGATTTGCTCATCACCCAATGACGGTTGGGGTTAGGGGTGGGGTTAGGTGCCACACCTTTTTTTTTAAATCGTACATTTTCATACGACTGAACGCATACGAATTAGCCACTAAACGGACAAAACGTAAAATACTTACGTTTCCTCGTGAGATCAGGCTGCTTGGTCACACTATTTGGAGGGCTGGAACAAATTGCCTCAGAGGCCGGGTTCGGCCACCAATTGAATAGCCCTGTTGTATGGTTTGTTAGGATTGGACAATATTTGACTGTTTGGAAATCTGAAATCTTAGGGTTAAATTTAGATTAGATTAAATTCAACTTTATTGTCATTACACGTGTACAAGTACAAGGCAATGAAATGCAGTATCAAAAAATAATAATAATAATAATAATAAATCAAAATACTGAGAAAATCACCTTAAAGTTGTCCCAATTAAGTTCTTAGCAATGCCTATTAATAATCAAACATTTAGTTTTGATATATTTATAGTAGGAAATTTACAAAATACCTTCATAGAACATGATCTTTACTTTATATTTGAATGATTTTTGTAATGGCAGCACGGTGGCTCAGGTGTTAGCACTGTCGCCTCACAGTAAGAAGGTCGCTGGTTCGAGTGCCGGCTGGGAGTGTGTGAATGCGAGAGTGTATGGGTGTTTTCCAGTACTGAGTTGTGGCTGGAAGGGCATCGGCTGCGTAAAACAAACATATGCTGGAATAGTTGGCGGTTCATTCTGCTGTGGCAACCCCTGATAAATAGGGGACTAAGCCAAAGGAAAATGAATGAATGAATGATTTTTGTCATAAAAGAAAAATGTCCAAATTTGACCCATACAAAGTTTTTGGCTGACTGGTTTTGTGATCGATCGTCATAAATAAATATTGTCTGACTGGATCCAGAGGGGTAAAAGTTCTTCTACTCTGTGTTTTGTCTTTTCTATCAGTCATATATACTGGACGGATGCTGGGACAAACAGAATTGAAGTGGCCAAACTGGATGGACGTTACAGAAAGTGGTTGATTCACAATGATCTCGATCAGCCGGCTGCTATTGTGGTCAATCCCAGTATCGGGTAAGAATGGGAATAAATACAGTAACTAATCAATTCAAATGAAAACAGTTATGAGAATCCTGCTTTATTGTTGGACATTTTTGTTTGGATGTCCAGTACAAATGTATATAATATATATATATAGATATGTATGTATATGTAAATAAAAGCTGATAAATATTTTTTTTCCCGCAATGAAGCCTTTTGTACATCGTCTTATTCTCTTTTGGGAGAAGCCTGTGTTATTTCTGGGCCATAACAAACTTGTTGGTTGTGTTGGTTGAATAAAAGATAAAAGTAACTTTAAGTTAGAATTTGCCAGGGCTATGAATAGTTTCATTTAATTACATTTCGAATACATTTAAAATATATATATTTTAATCTACCTGATCTCAAACTTTTGTCTAGTCCTGTCTGTATTCCAGCCAGATGTATTTTGAGCATGTACAGATGATAGGGCTAATCAGTTTAACTTCAACTGTACATACTGTTTATCTTCCAGTAAGATGTTCTGGACGGACTGGGGAAGAAAGCCGAGGATCGAGACTGCATGGATGGACGGTCAGCAAAGAGAAGTGCTTCTGGATGAAGATCTGGGCTGGCCTACAGGTTTAGCTCTAGACTACCTGAATGAAAACCGCATCTACTGGTGCGACTCAAAAGAGAACATCATCGAGTCGATGAAAGTGGACGGATCCGACCGGCAGATCATCATATCTGGAGGTCAGACACTGGAACCAATCACCTGAAAACCTATTTAAAGGAATAGTTCACCAAAAAATAAAAATTACCCCTTAATTTATCCTCTGTGTATATCACTAATACAGTCGCACTAGTTTTCATGTTTATTCTAGCTGTATAATTGTGTTGGATAGTGGCTTTTTTTTTTTAAGCTTCCAAAAACCCAAATATCCATCCTCAAACTAACCCATACGCTGACAGGGGGTTAACCAAGCGGCAACCTCCCGCTCTCCCTCGTGAAGCCAATATGGAAGTAACTAAAACTGCAATTCATTGACTCGCCTCTGGGGGCTAGCTCCAGGAACTCCAGATGTTTACTGACTGCTATGCTAAATTGGCTAATTTTACAGCTGATAAAAACATGTTTACAGCCTGGTACAAAAGATGGTGACAACTGACAACTGTGAGGGGGTGAATTCTTTTATTACTCATCCGTTTTGTTTTTATTAAGCTTTATTAAGTTTGCATAATTAAGGGGTGGCCACTTGAGTGACAGCTAGGTCTCACTGCTCGCTGTCTCGTCACCTCAGCTGATTCCGGCTGATTAGCTGCTCGGCATATACATCAGTGTTTCCTCTAAGATTTTTTCCAGCTGTGGCGGCAGGACACGGATGTACCAACTACCTATGGGTGTTATTTCAATGACACATGTTGTGAGCGCATTTATGTAATACGAGCATGCGAATCTCTGCTTGCGCGCTGATTTCCTCTGTTCGTGCACAACTTCACACCCTGAAATATACGCTGCTCAAGTGCGATTATGTGACGAGTACATCTCCAACATTTATTAGATTTGCTAGGAATATTTATGAATGTCTCCGGTAGACCTACAGAGCGGCATTAATGCTTCCTGAAGTAAAGTGAAACAGCTGAAGTAGCTGAACAGTCCTGAAGTGAAACCGCTATAAATTCCAGCCAGATAAAGTCATTGTAAGCAGAACCATAGACCTTTATCTATACAGTTTAATTTGGAAACTGTTCATCTTTACTGAAAGCTACGTCGTGTTTGCTGGTCTCACGTCTCACGCACCTGTCAGTCAGCCAGCATGTCACCGTAAAGGGTTAAACAAATAACTTACAGCACTACTATGGTTAAAGAAAAGTTTTCGCTGTTATAATTCACTTACCTTTTAATACGTTTTGGTGCTATTATAACCTGCTATTAAAAACAACAACAACAATGACTGAATGTTTTGATTGGGAAGCTGTAATATAGCCGTGGCGGGATGAATTTTGGTGTGGCGCCCCGCCATGGAAGAATGAATGTAGCGGAAACCATATACATCATATTTTTGTTTTGTTTTATGTGGCTTTACAGTCAATTGCCTTTTGGAATTATTTTCTACAATTATCAGATAATATGGCATGCTGTGTGAACTTAAATGTGCTCACAAACCATTCAAGTTGCCTCCATTTCCCAAGTGAGTGAAATTATATATCTATGTCTATAAATATATTTGTTTTATTTAAGCTATTTAGGTTAAATTTTGTCATTTATATTTTTCTTTAGAGCTGTAATGCACCCCAGAATCTGACAGATTGATTAGCTGTAGGCTATTGAATAGTCATCTGAAGCGTTGTCATACAGTGTTATGCCTGGATTTCATAAATAGCCTTGCATTTACTAACACAGACTATATTTGAACTCCTCCTGTTGAAAAACATCATAAGAACAATGTTTAGTGGCTCAATGTGTTACAACAGTGTTTTTAAAAGTCTAAACACTTTATTGATATAGTATACAACCAAGCACATGTGGTCAGAACACAAACAAGTCGCAGGCATACCTGCCAACATTTGGTTCGTAAATTCCGGGAGATTGGGGGATACGTCATACGCTAATTTGCATATTACTGACGTCATCACGTTCTACCTTTTCTGTTTGTTTAACAGCCTATGGTAAATAAATGGGGTATTATATTTGCACTACGCTTTATGCAAGCTTGTCAATTTAACTAAATTTATTGCTGTTTGAATACAGTATATCATTATAGTAATCTCTCAGACGTAATATACTCAGACAAGTTCTGAAACTCTCACTTAACATCTCTGATTGTGAACAATAAACGGTCAAATTAAATTGTTAAAATAAAGGAGAAGCAGATCAGTTTGACTGTACAAGGGAAATACCTTCACACTCCCGGTGCTAAATCATTTGCCGTCGGTACGCAGAGGGGTGATCTGCTGTCAGGCTGCAGGTGGGAGAGGCTGCTGTACAAGGACTGGACTGCCTGTCAGTGCTCTGAAGCGGGGGAGGGGCCGCGGCATCACCCGCAGCTCGTTGAGAAGAGTAGGGACGGTACAGTAATGGACAAACGACAGTCTATAAAAATCTCCAGTAACACACAAAAAAGTCGCTAGGGGGGTCTGAAAAGTCGCTAAGTTGGCAACACTGGCGCGAACTGAAGAGCGGGGAGCGGGCGGGATGGGGTGAGAGATTTGGGGAGATGGAGGCGCGCGACCGGAAGAGCACGCGCACAAGCACCAGGTTTCAGCCCAGACTGTACCAAAATGCTGAGGAGCGGGGGGCGGATGGGGGAGATTCCGGGAGTTTACCGGGAGACATAACAATACGGGAGACGGGTCTGAAATACGGGAGACTCCTGTTGGCAGGTATGGTCGCAGGTAATGAAGTATTAAGCGTTTCTCCCAAAGATAAGCCTGTCTAAGCAAAATGCTAGCAGACTTCTGTAGCTCCACTCATGCTCTGTCTCTTTGCCCTTTTTTGGTCAGCCCCAGTTGGTGCGATGACAGGCGACAAAATGGTAACAGTTGGCCACGCTTACTTGTAGCTTCATTTGCGCTCTTCAGAAACCTATGGGTGACATCACGGATACTACGTCCATATCTTTTACAGTCTATGGGCTTAACATGTCTTGTGAAGTAAATTGATGCGTTTTTGTAACAAAAATATTTCTAGCGTTTTCATTATAAACTTCAATCCCTGACCCTTGGCAACGGCCGAATGCACGTTATGCGCAACTCACGTATACCACGTAAGACGGGTAGACGCATGTACGTATAGAGTAATAAACTGTCATTTTATACAGTAACGCAAAGCCAACTTGTTTTTTCACTATCCAACACCATTATACAGCATGGAAGATTCAGAATAAACGTTAAAACTACTTCAACTGTGTTCATTTGACAGAAAAAAGTCATATACACTAAAGTAAGTGTATTATGGGGTATTTTTTATCTTTGGGTGAACTAAGAGCCATTACAAATTTAAAACAAATATTTTCCATACTAAATCTGAACTAATCTTTTCAAACTCTACAGTGTATCATAAGAAACCTCTAGTGCAGAGTTGTGAATAGTTATATATTGTTATGTAGTAATAGTACAGTATATGCATAGCTATAGTTTTAATATGAAATGGTAATAGTGTGATTGTATTAGTGGTTTCATTTTAAATCATAGTCATATTGAAAATCAATATATTTTATATATTTATGTTTAAAAAAAATTTACAGCCTTTCTAGAAACTTTTCTTGCTGTTTTTGATTTTAAAAGCTTGTAAATTAACCTCTTTGGGGTGTAAATCAATTCTGTCGTCAATTAGGAACCATACTATCAGTGGACATTGTAGGTATACTGATGTAATGATGGCAACAGAGGTGTGGATCCAAATGCAGCATTTATTAGAGTGATCAGGCAGGCAGGGTTCAAACAGGAACAAATGGTAGCATGAAGATAATCCACAAGAGTAGTCGTATAACCAACAAATGGCCGAGGTAGGTGGCAAAACATACATAAACATTTCAAGAGTTAACACTTAGCTGATGATTGATTATAAAGCATGCTTGGCATGCTGTCTCGGGAGAGAGCCCTGAGCTCATAAGATCCTCGAGCACAGAGCGCCCTCTCGTTGCTGGGCGAGTGGGGAGTTTGAGCTTAGGTAGGTCTCGATGAACTTCCCTGCTGTAGTAGCTAATGAACAGATAGGGATAGTTATGAAGACATACAATAGCTACTTTCTAGGAGCACGTCTATGGTGCTGATATGGATTAGTCAATTAACTTGAGTTGCATGTTTTTGGATGGTGGGAGGAAACCGGGGAACCTGGGGGAAACCAATGTGAGCACGGGGGAGAACGTGCAAACTCCGCACAGAAACGTCGGCTGGCTTGGTAAGGACTAGAACCATTGACATTCTTGCTGTGAGGCAACAGTGCTAAACACTGGGCCACCGTGCCACCCATCTAGGAAAGGAGGAGGAGTAGGAGTGGAAGGGGGGATTCTTCAAAACGAAGATGGCTGTGGTATGGAACTTAGGGTATTTATAGTGGCTTAGGAATCGTCTGATTGGTGAATCATGAACAGGACCAAATGTGTTCAATCATAAGCACTTGATCCTCTCGAAATTAGTTTATAAATAAACTTCACTTAAAACAAACAAGGGTCAAAAACATGGCTAGACAATCCAGGAAAACACTTTGTAATGCTCACTACAGGGATAACAAGACTCAGCAAAGGATGTCTAAATGGTCTCTATATAGTTCATGTAATTAGTGGTGCTAAACTGCAGCTGTGTGTGTGTGTAATCAGGAGGTGAGCTAAAACTGGTGTGTGAATATAGGGCATGATGGGTTTTGTAGTCCGGTTAAGTGGCAAATGTAATGTGTAGAGTGCCCTCTAGTGTGTCTGGTGGGGACTCTACTTGAAGACTGGGACATTAGACTAAAAATCACACAAAAACCTAGTGTGTGTGTGTGTGTGTGTGTGTGTGTGTGTGTGTTTGTGTGATATCAATGGCAAACTTCTTTAGACCTATGACTTTTAATTTTACATACAATTACTCATAAAAAACTCCTATTTTTGTTTTTCCAGTATTTTATTACAACAAACTTAAATAGCTATACGATTTGTTTCAATTTAAATAATTTAACTACTTTTAATTATGCAAGAAACTTAAAAGTGTTTTCTGTAAACCAAGCCCAAATTAGGTTTCTATTTAAAATCATTCATGAAATTGATTGCTGTATATTTGGCACTTAAAGGGTTGAGCTGTGCTGATGTTTGTTGTGTTTGCAGACATCGGTCACCCCTACAGTCTGGATGTGTTCGAGGGCCACGTTTACTGGACGACTAAAGAGAAGGGAGAAGTGTGGAAGAAAGATAAGTTCGGGAAAGGAGACAAGGTGAAAGTGTTGACCATAAACCCCTGGCTGACTCAAGTGAGAATCTACCAGGAGCATCGACACAACCACTCAGGTAAAGCAATAGAAATGCATATCTAGCTAACAACATGATGTTTTATGTCCTAATATGAGATGTTATTTTTAATATATTTTGCATTTAAAAGAAATTTTCTAGTTTCAGAATGTCAAAGTATTTATACTAGTTTTATCATTATTTATTTAAATTTAAAAAACATAAAACTAAAACCATATTTGAATATATTTGCATTTGAGATGTTTACTGAAAAAAATGCACAACAAATTTAGCTAGTTGCTAAAAAAAAATGTCTTAGTTTCATTTAGTTTAACTTGATATACTAAATATTTCAAATAAAAACTAGGCTAGATTTCTCTTTAAATTCATTTTAAAGAACCTTTAAATGACACATTGAATTTTGTACGAAATTGTATATTTAATTAAACTCCTAGGGCTTAGTGGCCAAATCCGTGGACAGCACATTTTAGCTCTTAAGTGGCTATTTAAAATACTTTGAATGATTTATATTTTGTTACAGACATACAGTGTCATCCTGCAACTGTTTTGCAGCACATGAAATGTCCCAAACTCTATTTTTATCTGTCCAAAATGGGCAAAAAATGTTGTTTTTACTCTCTGATAGTCATGTTATAAAATATGTATGTGTTATTAATGCATCAAAAACAGTCAGGAAAAAGTGTTTTATGTAAATTCAGACCACGATTCCACATATATGGACATCATTTTTCTCTAAAAGTACATCATATCAAAAGATGATTCTAATTAGGTTCCAATAAGCCCAAATAGCAAAGATAAATAAAAAATGCATGTTAAAAAAAACCGCTTGGGCCTTAAGAGGTTAAGGTATTTTCTTGTAAAACATAGTCTAGTAAACTCTGTATGTGTACATTTTTTTTTGTTTTGTTGTTATATACAACTAATTTTTATAAACCGTATATTTAGATTATTAAATTATTTTTGTTTTTATTCTGTTTTGCATTTGCTGGGATATATATGTATATATATATATATTTCAATTATGTAAAGTTTCTCTCTCCCACACATTTATGGATGGATGGATGGATGGAGAGATAAATAGAAAGATAGAAAGAAGGGGAGATAGAGAGATGGATAGGTAGATGGATGGATGGTGAGATGGATGGAGAGATGGATGGATGGATGGATGGATGGATGGATGGATGGATGGATGGATGGATGAACGGATAAATAGAAAGTTAGAAAGAAAGTGAGATGGATGGATGTATGGATGAGTGGATGGAGAGATGAATGGAGAGATGGATGGATAATAGATGGATGAATGGAAAGATGGAGAGATGGATGAACGAATAAATTAAAAGATAGAAAGAAGGTGAGGTAGATGGGGAGATGGATGGATGGATGGATAGATAGATGGATGGAAAGAAAGAAAGATGCATAGATGGATGGATGCATGAATGGATTAATAAATGAATTAATAAATAAAAAGATGAAGAAGAAGGTGAGATAGATGGACGGATGGATGGATAGATGGTTGGAAAAATGTATGTATGGATGGATGGATGCATAGATGAATTGAAATATAGAGAGATGGATGGATGGATGGATGGATGGATGGATGGATGGATGGATGGATGATTGGATGGATGATTGGATGGATGGATGAACGAATAAATAGAAAGATAAAAAAGGTGAGATGGATGAATGGATGGATGGTGTGCTGGATGGAGAGTTGGATGGATGGATGGATGGATGGATGGATAAATAGAAAGAAAAGGTAAGATAGATGGAGAAATGGATGGAAAGAAAGAAAGATTGATGGATGGATGAACGAATAAATAGAAAGATAGATGGGAGATGGCTGGAGAGATGGATGGATGGATGGATAAATAGAAAGATAAAAAGAAAATGAGAAGGATGGATAAATGGATGAATAAATAGAAATAAAATGTAAGATAGATGGAGAAATGGATGGATGGATGGAAAGAAAGAAAGATTAATTGATGGATGAACGAATATGGACGAGATGGATGAACGAGATGGATGGATGAATGGATAGATGGATGAATGGATGAATGGATAGATGGATGGATGGAAAGATAGATGGATGGATGCATGAATGGATTGATAAATGAATGAATAAATAGAAAGATGAAGAAGAAGGTGAGATAGATGGATGGATGGATGGATGGATGGATGGATAGATGGTTGGAGAAATGTATGTATGGATGGATGGATGCATGGATGAATGGAAAGATGGAGAGATGGACAGATGGATAAATGAATGGATGAATGCATGGATGAACGGATAAATAGAAAGATAAAAAGAAGGTGAGATGGATGAATAGATGGATGGTGAGCTGGATGGAGAGTTGGATGGATGGATGGATAGATAAATAGAAAGAAATGGTAAGATAGATGAAGAAATGGATGAAAAGAAAGAAAGATTGATGGATGGATGAACGAATAAATAGAAAGATAGATGGGAGATGGCTGGAGAGATGGATGGATGGATGGATAAATAGAAAGATAAAAAGAAAATGAGAAGGATGATAAATGGATGAATAAATAGAAATAAAATGTAAGATAGATGGAGAAATGGATGGATGGATGGATGGAAAGAAAGAAAGATTAATGGATGGATGAATGAATAAATTGAAAGATAGAAGGTGAGAGATGGATGGATGGATGGATGGATGGATGGATGAATGGATAGATGGATGAATGGATAGATGGATGGATGGAAAGAAAGATAGATGGATGGATGCATAAATGGATTAATAAATGAATGAATAAATGAATGAATAAATAAATGAATGAATAAATAGAAAGATGAAGAAGAAGGTGAGATAGATGGATGGATAGATGAATAGATGGTTGGAGAAATGTATGTATGTATGGATGGATGCATGGATAAATGGAAAGATGGAGAGATGGACAGATGGATAAATGAATGGATGAATGCATGGATGAACAGATAAATAGAAAGATAAAAAGAAGGTGAGATGGATGGAGAGTTGGATGAATGGATGGAAGGATGGATGGATGGATGGATGGATGGATGGATGGATGGATGAACGAATAAATAGAAAAAGGTGAGAGATGGGATATGGATGGATGGATGGATGTATGGATGGAAAGAAAGATGGTTAAATGGATGGATGCATGAATGAATTGATGGATGAACAAATAAATAGAAAGATGAAGATAGGTGAGATGGATGGATAGATGGTTGGAGAGATGTATTGATGTATGGATGGATGGATAAATAGAAAGTAGGGGAGATGGATGTATGGATGGATGGATTGATTGATTGATTGATTGATTGATTGATTGATTGATTGATTGATTGATTAGTTTTTTGTGTTTATTTCAGCTGCAGCAGTGTAGTGCCCCAGTGCAGTGTCTGTGTGTGAATGTAGTAAGTGTTGTGTTGTTGTGTTGCAGTGTTGAACCCGTGTCAGGACGCCTGCAGTCACCTGTGCCTCCTGCGTCCGGGTGGATTCACTTGTGCCTGTCCACAGGGATCCACACTGCTCACCTTCAACAAAAACCAGTGCGATGCCGGTAAGAGACCAGCACTGACCTCATCATATCCCATCAGTCTATCTCACAGCATCCATGCATGTGCTGCGTCTAATACTGCATGATTCGTTACTGCAGGGTTCATTTCCACAATGAAAATAAAGGTGAAAAATGTTCGCTGATGACCTGTTTTTCCAAGACTAAGATGATATTGATATTATTAAATACTAGGGGTGTCAAAATTAATTGTTTCTTCGATGCACCGTGATGCAGACATGGATGATTCAGTATCAGTTAAGTATTAGATCATAATACATCAGCATGCAGTATCATTGATGAAAAAACTGAATAAAATGTAGTCTGAAAAAAATGTAGTCTAAAAACTAACCAACATTCATTTTTGTTATAAAATTACGATGTATTGCACTGTTCATTCATTTGATGAGCAGATCAGAGTGCACACAATTATAGTTTTCAATAGCTTACTATAATGAGGGAGGTGAGCGCGAGTAATTAAAATACTTCAACTACTTAAAAAGCAGACTACCGTGCACAATTCACTGCTTGTGAGTTTAATGTACAGTCTTTCACTGACACTGAAGCTACAGCAGAGCCTAGGAGCCACTGTTTCATTGTAATGTAATGTAATGTAATGTAATGTGTATTTATATAGCGCATTTATTGTGTATGGCCATACACCCAAAGCGCTTCACAATCATGAGGGGGGTCTCTCCACACCACCACCAGTGTGTAGCATCCACTTGGATGATGCGACGGCA
Organism: Danio kyathit; assembly: GCA_903798195.1. Lineage (NCBI taxonomy): Eukaryota > Metazoa > Chordata > Actinopteri > Cypriniformes > Danionidae > Danio > Danio kyathit. The sequence continues at coordinate 59,306,796 of LR812527.1, forward strand.
GCCACAGGACAACGGCGCCAGTGCGCTCACCACACACCAGCTATTGGTGGAGTGAAGAGACGGTGATAGAGCCAATTCGGTGGATGGGGATGATTAGGAGGCCATGATGGGTAAGGGCCGATTGAGGGACTTTGGCCAGGACACCGGGGTTACACCCCTACTCTTTACGAGAAGCGCCATGGGATTTTTAATGACCACAGAGAGTCAGGACCTCGGTTTAACGTCTCATCCGAAAGACGGCGCCCACCGACAGTGTAGTGTCCCCTTCACTTTTACTGGGGCATTAGGACTCACACAGACCACAGGTTGAGCGCCCCCTGTTGGCCTCTCTAACACCACTTCCAACAGCAACCTAGTTTTCCCATGTGGTCTCCCATCCAGGTACTGACCAGGCTCAGCCCTGCTTAGCTTCAGTGAGTAACCGGTCTTGGGCTGCAGGGTGATATGGCTGTGGCAGGAAGTGAAAGCTGTACACTGGATCAGATGTGATAATAGTGGTCGCTAATCAGTGTCTGCGTCACTGCTCAGTGAACAGCGCTGAACATTAGAGCCAATCACAGCACTTTCTGTTGAGCTCATGAACACAACGACCAATTAGGCATTTAAGAACTTGCTCGATAATGCTCAAAAAGCAAGCGGGACTAATATTTACACTTATTTATTTGCTATAAATGCTCCTGTTGTCTTCTGTGCATGTGCTTGAGTTTTTTTGTGTTTGAGTGTTTTCTTTGAGCAAACTAACCAACATTCATTTTATAAAATTGCAATGTATTGCGCTGTTCATTCATTAGAGAAGCGGATCAGAGTGCACGCATTGATAGTTTTCAGTCACATGACTGCAGACTGCAGCTCTGCACAAGAAGTTTGGCCAGAAGAGAAATGGTCGTGCCCAACTGAGCCTGGTTTCTCTTGAGGTTTTTTTTCCTTCACTTTCGTCAATTGGTGAAGTTTTGTTCTTAGTCACTGTCGCCACTGGCTTGCTTGGTTTGGGACTTGTGCAGCTGCGCATCCATGGATTTGCTCTTCATTGTTTGGGCTTTCAGCAGTGAAAATTAAACCACACTGAACTGAACTAAACTGAACTTTAACTCTGAAAACTGGAATGACGCAGTTTAAATTTACTAGAACTTCTATGTTAGGCTGTTTTGATACAATCTACATTGTAAAAGCGCTATAGAAAAAAAGAGGAATTGAAAAGATTAATTGAATTACTGGTGCATCAGATCTGTCAAGTTTCTGTTGGTTTTACGCTATAGGCTACAAACATTATTCATCTTTACTTTTGTTGATGAAATGAAGGCTGCATGATTGCCATGTGTTGTATAGACTCAAGTAGCGGTGCTCCGTTTGATTGGCTATCGATTGCAATAATCCGACAATAATCGATTCATAAAACTCAGTTATCAATATTAATATATACATTTGTAAACAAAATTAAGAGCCATCCTGTGAAATGTTTATGTTTTAAAAATATTTCGCAAGTGCTGTTTAACAGAGAGAAGATTTATTTCAACACATTTGGAAACTTAATAGTTTTTATAACTAATTTCTAATAACTGAAATACTTTTTGACATGTTAACAGTACATAATATTTTACTAGATATTTTGCTTAGGTAGTTAGGGTTAGGTATTCGTCTTAAAGTGCAAGTTAAAGTGCATTTTAACCAGTTTTCAGCTTAAAGTTAATCGGTATTCGTCTTAAAGTGCAAGTTAATGTGCATTTATACCAGTTTTCAGCATAAAGTTAATCGGTATTCATCTTAAAGTGCAAGTTAAAGTGCATTTATACCAGTTTTCAGCATAAAGTTAATCGGTATTCGTCTTAAAGTGCAAGTTAATGTGCATTTATACCAGTTTTCAGCATAAAGTTAATCGGTATTCATCTTAAAGTGCAAGTTAAAGTGCATTTATACCAGTTTTCAGCATAAAGTTAATCGGTATTCATCTTAAAGTGCAAGTTAATGTGCATTTATACCAGTTTTCAGCATAAAGTTAATCGGTATTCATCTTAAAGTGCATTTTAACCAGTTTTCAGCTTAAAGTTAATCTGTATTTATCTTAAAGTGCATTTTAACCAGTTTTCAGCTTAAAGTTAATCGGTATTCATCTTAAAGTGCAAGTTAAAGTGCATTTATATCAGTTTTCAGCATAAAGTTAATCGGTATTCATCTTAAAGTGCAAGTTAAAGCGCATTTATACCAGTTTTCAGCATAAAGTTAATCTGTATTCATCTTAAAGTGCATTTTAACCAGTTTTCAGCTTAAAGTTAATCTGTATTCATCTTAAAGTGCATTTTAACCAGTTTTCAGCATAAAGTTAATCGGTATTCATCTTAAAGTGCAAGTTAAAGTGCATTTATACCAGTTTTCAGCTTAAAGTTAATCGGTATTCATCTTAAAGTGCATTTTAACCAGTTTTCAGCTTAAAGTTAATCTGTATTCATCTTAAAGTGCATTTTAACCAGTTTTCAGCTTAAAGTTAATCTGTATTCATCTTAAAGTGCATTTTAACCAGTTTTCAGCTTAAAGTTAATCTGTATTCATCTTAAAGTGCATTTTAACCAGTTTTTAGCTTAAAGTTAACCAGTATTCATCTTAAAGTGCAAGTTAAAGTGCATTTATACCAGTTTTCAGCATAAAGTTAATCGGTATTCATCTTAAAGTGCATTTTAACCAGTTTTCAGCTTAAAGTTAATCGGCATTTGTCTTAAAGTGCAAGTTAAAGTGCATTTTAACTAGTTCTCAGCTTAAAGTTAACCAGTATTCATCTTAAAGTGCAAGTTAAAGTGCATTTTAACCAGTTTTCAGCTTACAGTTAATAAGTATTCATCTTAAAGTGCAAGGTAAAGTTGATACCAGTTTTCAGCTTAAAGTTAACCAGTATTCATTTTAAAGTGCATTTTAACCAGTTTTTAGGTTAAAGTGCAATTTAAAGGCTTAGGTTATAAATAGGTTAACCTGGCAAATTAGGTTAATTAGGCAAGTGATTGGACCAAAGAGAATTGTTCTGTAGCCAAAAAATATGTATTTCTCAAGGGGCTATCAAATAAAAGTTAACATTTTATTAAAATGTTTTATATTTATTAATAATAATAATAATGATAATAATAATAATAATAATAATAATAATAATAATAATAATAATAATGATAATAATAATATATTTATTTAATAATTATTACAGCCAAACTAAAATAAATAAAACCTTCTCCAGAAGAAAAAATATTATAGCAAATACTGTTAAAAAATGTCCTTGCTTTTGAGAAAAAAGGAGAGCTGATAATTTTGCCTTTAACTGTATTTTTTTAAACTGTTATATAATTAGCCTATTATATAAATACTTCTGATCAATTTAATGTATACTTGCAGAATAGAAATATTAATGTCAGAAAACTTCCTGATTGGAGAATCCCTTTAAATGCTATTGACCTTTTTCTTCAATGCGGAAGTGCACCAGTTTTTGCGATTGTTTTAGATCTTCTGATTCAGTTGCCTATATGGGAAAAATGACTAGGAATAATAAACGGCAGAAAACGGTCAAACCACTTGCTCTACAAACAAGTGTGTTTATGACTATACATAAGTAGAATAATATAATAAGAACATATCAGTTTGGACAAGAAGCAGCAGAAGGATTTGTTTTTAATTTCTAAATATCAATAGAAGTGAATGAGACCGGAAGACTTGAGGCAAAAAGATTCCAATGGCTGCACCCACTCGTATGTGAAGAATAAGGTCAATATGATAAATAAATTAAGGCTTCAACTTTACCACATGATTAGTATCAGAATCTGCAAATGTTGCTTTCAGCAACCAATGGTTAGTTTTCACCTCAAAAATGGTGGCCGGAGCACCGTTAGACTGGAGTGCTGTGAAAATGTGTGTGGTGTTGTGGTCTGACATTGTGGCTGTGTTACATTGCTGTTGTGGTGTTTGACCATCCGCCGTACCGAAGCTATTGAGGCCGAGGTGTCCATGCCGCTTGCATGCAGATGCATGAATGGAGGAACGTGCTTCACTGATGAAGGAGGCCTGCCCAAGTGCAAGTGAGTCTGAACGCTAGTCAAGAGCTGCTGTTCATGTTCTACAATTCCTTACAAGTATTATCCATAATGGGGAATCACATTTTAATGGTTTTGTGATATGTGCTCTGTGAAGTCAAAATATTGGATAAATATATGGATGAATGGGGATAGATGGATGGATGGATGTATAGATGGATGTATAGATGGATGGATGCATGGACAGATAAATAGAAAGATAGAAAGAACGGGAGATAGATGGGGAGATGGGTGGATAGATGGATGGATGGATGGATGGATGGATGGATGGATGGATGGATAAATAGAAAGAAGGGGAGATGGATGGATGGATGGATGGATGGATGGATGGATGGATGGATGGATGGATGGATGGATGGATGGATGGATGGATGGATGGATAAATAGAAAGAAGGGGAGATGGATGGATGGATGGATGGATAAATAGAAAGATAGAAAGAAGGTGAGATTGATGGGAGATGGATGGATGGAGAGATAAATGGAGAGATGGATGGATGGATGGATGGATGGATGGATGTATAGATGGATGGATGCATGGACAGATAAATAGAAAGATAGAAAGAACGGGAGATAGATGGGGAGATGGGTGGATAGATGGATGGATGGATGGATGGATGGATGGATGGATGGATGGATGAATAGAAAGAAGGGGAGATGGATGGATGGATGGATGGATGGATGGATAAATCGAAAGATAGAAAGAAGGGGAGATTGATGGGAGATGGATGGATGGAGAGATGGATGGATGGATGGATGGATGGATGGATGGATGGATGGATGGATGGATGGATGGATGGATGGATGGATGGACGGATGGATGGATGGATAAATAGAAAGATAGAAAGAAGGGGAGATGGATGGATGGATAGATAGATTGAGAGATGGATGAATGAAATGATGGATGGATAGAGAGATGGATGGATGGACAGATAAATAGAAAGAAGGAGAGAAAGATGGAGAGATGGATGGATAGATAGATGGAGAGATGGATGGATAGATAGATGGAGAGATGGATGGATGTATTGATGGATGGATAGAGAGATGGATGATGGATGGATGGACTGATAAATAGAAAGAAGGAGTGATAGATGGGGAGATGGATGGATAGATAGATCCAATGCTCTGTGAAATGCTCTGTGGTTTGTCTGTAACGCTCAGTGTTTTCCTCCTCAGGTGTCCGTACGGTTACTCTGGTAGTTACTGTGAAATGGGCAAGTCTAGAGGAGCTCCTGCTGGCACAGGTGAACACACTCATACCAGTTCATTCATCATATAATGCTCTCATTCTAAATGTTAAGTGAACACCATTACACTTGTACAGTATTTTAACAGCTGTTATTTATCCAATCTGATTCCACTTAGCAGCTGGCTCTTCGGTGCGCTAACATGTCTTTAATGTTGTTTGTGTTTAGCGGTGACGGTGCTGTTAGCAGTGGTGATTATTCTGGTGACCGGAGCTCTGGTTGTGGGAGTTTTCCTCAACTACAGGAGAACTGGATCTCTCATCCCGTCAATGCCTAAACTACCCAGGTAAATCACAAACACTGATTTTTGGTTGATATCACTGAGCAACATTTATTAATTTGCAACAAGTATACTAATCAGATTTGAAAAGCATAGGTCTCAAACTCAATTCCTGGAGGGCCGCGGCTCTGCACAGTTTTGCACCATCCCTAATCAAACACAGCTGATCCAAATAACCGAGGTGTTCAGAAGAGTCTTGAACACCTTGATTAGTTGGATCAGCTTTGTTTGATTGGGGTTGGAGCAAAATTGTGCAGAGCTGCGGCCCTCTAGGAATTGAGTTTGAGACCTATGTTGTAAAGCATTACTTTGCTACAGCAATCCACATGAAATTATAATAGTTAAATTCAAATCAAATACCACCACACTTCCCATACTACTTTACAATTGTACGTCTGCTTTACATTTATTGTCAAAAGTATGAAAAAATACAGTTCATATTGCTCAAAACATAAGGGGCGCCATTGTATGGTCACCAATGGAAGCTGAATGACAACTTGTGGTCACGTTTGGTACTGCGGCCCAACAAAGTTTTACTAGAACGCTCGTTTTGAGATATCAAGTTTAATTTGTAATATAATTAATATTTAGCTTTGATTTTCTGTCAATTTTAGGCTAAAACAGGTTTTGTAGAATATATATTTTACATGGTATATTGGTTTTTTTTTTTTACTTCAGCTACAATCTGACATGTGTCTTCCCTAAAAAAAAGACCAAGCTTAAATCTATGCACCATTTTCGTGTCTATGATCCAAAGGGGCATGAGCTTTTATTCCAGTCAAACTAAAATAAATAAGACTTTTGGTTTTCAGAAGAAGTAAATATTACAGGAAAATAATTGTAGAGAAATTATTAACACAGCAAATGATGCTGTTGTATAATAATTATATAGTCAGTGATGTAAAAATGACAATAATATCACTTAATGTGATCATTTCTATGACAATATATATAGCACAACCAAAAATTTTTTATAGCAACAGGCCTGAGTCAGACATTAAGTATATTACATGGACACCAATAATCCGATATTAATCTGATGAAGACAATACTTTAATTAAGAGTGTGTAGATTCAGATTTTTGATGACCATAATCCGACTAAAGAGTCATAATCGCACTACACAGAAATGGAATTAAGACATGTGGAGTATGCTGCATTATTGAAGTGGAGTACAGACATGTAAACACCACAATCAAACTATTACCGTCGTGTAGGATTTTCGCCGCATTTGGCGACAGGATTTTTCTCATTCAGTGCATGGTATCAAATTCCATTAAAACAAAACTCTCCCACCAGTCCCACTTCACACTCGCATACCTCAGTTTGTCACGGGGGGCATTAATGAAATGTTCCTGTATGAAAATGAAACTGCTGAACTGCAGTTAAAGTAAAAAAATAAATGAAACACCCGAAAAAACATGATACTCCAGAGGAAATGTGGATAGCGTGGTGACGCAACGACGTTAATCGATCTATGTGTTATAACATGTAAAACAGGATCATGAAAGGAACATTAAAAAAGTAACTCATATAAACACCTTAATCATATTATTGTCTTATTCAGAATAAGGCAAATCATTTGATTACTGATGTCCATGTAAACATAGTCCTCGTTAGCATTAATATTAAATTTGTTGATCAGTTGTTGAGTAAAACCATTTTTTGCTGATTTTGACTTGCATTATCCACTTGGCAAAAGGCAAAAGTTAGTTTTCGAGTGCTTAATATGTGATGAGTGCATGCTTTCTGCAGTCTGAGCAGTCTGGTGAAGTCTGGAGACACCGGCAATGGAGTGTCCTTTCATTCGGGTGATAATGTGACCATGGATCTGGAGCCGCAGACTCTAGGGGTGTCCTTCATCGACAGGGCCATGCAGCTGGTAAATCTCCATCATTTAACACTAACTGCTCAACTGTTCAGTGCACTCAGCACATTTTTACTGACTTCTCTATGAGGTGTACACTTAAAAAAAAAGAATTTGCTGGGTTTTTTTTTTAAATACTTATCTAAAATTAGCTGAAATAACTTAAACACAAAAACTATTTAGTTGTCGTCAAAAAAATCTCAAGAATTGTGTTCAGTTAACTTAAACGATTTGTGTTGGGACAACATGAATGAATTGTGTGGAACCCTGCATTTTTTATAGTGTATCATCTATTTAGTGATTTGGGGCCCCTAAGCAATTCCAGCCATGGGGCCCAAAAGTCTTAATATGCACCCTTTGTATTTATTTATTTGTTTGTTTTGCTGTCTTTTTCTTATATAAATTAATTAATTAATTTATTGATTGATTTATATTAAATTAATTATTTATTTCTGTATATAAATATATACACTTATGCAAATATATGTTCATATAGAATTATATATGCAAATTAGCATGTTTAATTAAACATATACTGTCAACTAGACATGTTTATCTGCTGTTTTAAGTACCCAGTTATTGACCGCTGTAATTCACTGACAAATATCATTCAAATTTGCATTTTTTTTATCTTGATTCTCTGTTATTTATTATTAGGATGAGAATTTTGCAGACCCTGGACGGCAACCAATCACGTTTGAGAATCCTTTGTACTCGACGGCAGCCGCTCCGTCTAGTGATCCTGCAGTAATACACGCTACACAGGTACTGTTCCGTTACAGAGCTCTCTAGAAATGGCTGATAGAAGCGGGTCTTTAATTTTGTGTTTCTATGCTACACTGAAGGTCACTGTGAACGTCAGTGCGGACCAGGTGGACAATAACTTCCCAAACCCCACATATCAACAAGCAGTGGAGGTGAAGAGCGAACAAGTAGAGGAGAAAAACACACAGGTGCAAACATAATGCCAATAGCCAATTTTTTATGTTGTTTTTACATTATGTTAACATTTCTTTTTTTCTTTCTTTCTTTCTTTTAATTATTTATTTATTGATTTCATTTTCTTTATCCAATTTTATTTAAAGATATATTAATTATTTTATATTTTTATTTATTGTATATTTTCTTTTAATTGTAATTTTGTTTATAATTGTTATTTTATTGTCTTTGTTATAATATATTATTTTATTATTTTTATAAATAATGTTTTAATTTGTATTATTTATTTTACATTTAAGTGATACTTATATTGTGATTATTAATTATTTCCTTTTGATTGTAATTTTTATTTAAAAATAAAAAATATTATATTATTTATTCTTCTTTTATTATTTTTATAAAAAAATTTAATTTACATGAATTATTTTACATTTAAATTATACTTTTATTTTGAGTTTATTATTTATTTCATTTTGACTGTAATTCCATTTAAAATATTTATTTTATTATTTCGATTATATTATTTTATTATTTGTTGATTTGTTATTTATTATTATTTTAATATTTTTCTAAATATTATTTTAACTAATATAGCTTATTTTGCATTTAAATTATAATTATATATTGTGTTTATTTTTTTCTTTTGATTATAATTTCATTTTAAAATATTTTATTTTATTATTTATATAATTTTTGTTTTATAATTAATTCTTATTTTATATTTCATAAATAATATTTTAAATAATATTTTTTATTTTATGTTTAAATTATAATTATATAATGTTTATTATTTATTTTCTTTTGATTGTAATTCATTTTAAAATATTTTATTTTATTATTTGTTCTTGTTTTATTATTTTTATAAATTTTTTATTTTGTTATTTATTTTACATTTAAATTATAATTATATATTGTGTTAATTGTTTTTTATTTTAATTTAATTTTAAAATCTATATTTTATTTAATTATTTATATTATTTTATTAAAAGGGACTAAGCCGAAAAGAAAATGAATATATGATTATTTGATTATTTGTTGGTTTGTTATTTATTACTATTTTTATAAATAATATTTTAATTTATGCGACTTATTTTACGTAAAAAAATTATAATTAAATTGTATTTGTTTGTTTTTTTTATTGAAATTTCCTTTAAAAATATTTTATTTGATTATTTAGATTATCTTATTTTATTATTTGTTGTTTTATTATTCTTGTTTTATTATTTTTCTAAATATTTTAATTAATATAATTTGCTTTACATTTAAATTATAGTTATGTATTGTGTTTATAATTAATTTTTTCTTTTGATTGTAATTTCATTTAAAAAGGGTATTATATTTTATTATTTAGATTATATTATTTTATTATTTGCTGGTTTGTTATTTATTATTATTTTATTATTTTTCTAAATATTATTTCAATTAATTTGACTTCTTTTACATTTAAATGAAAATTATATATTGTGTTAATTAATTTTTTTATTGTAATTTCATTTAAAAAATATTTTATTTTATTATTTGTTGTATTATTATTTATTTTTGTTTTATTCTTTTATAAATAATTTTTTAATTTATATTATTTATTTTACATTTAAATTATACGTATATATTGTGTTAATTATTTTTTATTGTAATTTTATTTAAAATATATTTTATTTTATTGTTTAGATTATTTTACTATTTGTTGTTTTGTTATTAATTATTATTTTATTATTTTTATAAATACAAATTTTATTAATATGACTTATTTTGTTTTTTATTTATTTTTGTGTTTATTATTTATTTTTTTTAATTTATATGATTTATTTTACATTTAAATTTAAATTATTTATTGTGTTTATTTATTATTTTAGTTTTTAGATTATATTATTTTATTATTTGTTGTTTTATTATTTATTTTTTTAATTATTTTTAGAAATTATATTTTCATTTATATGACTTATTTTACATTTAATTATACTTAAATGTTGTGTTTAACATTTATTATCTTTTAATTGTAATTTAATTTTTTTTATTATTGTTGTTTTTATTATTAATTCTTATTTTATTATTTTTAAAAAATATTGTTTTAATTTATATTATTTATTTACAATTTAAATTATACTTATATATTGTGCTTATTTATTTATTATTATTATTTTTTTTTTTGATTGCTGTATCATTACATTTTTTTTCTAGTTAAACCTGACTTGAATTCTATCTGTCAATTTGTTTTTAAATCAGGAGTCCAAGTGGAGTTTCTTTAAAAGAAAACTAAAGCCAAGCACAACATTTGAAAACCCTACTTATTCAGAGGTGAGCAGCAGGAAAACATTACTACAAATACATACATAGTTGAAGTCAGAATTATTAGCCCCCTTTTGAATTTTTTTCTCTTTTTTAAATATTTCTACAGTATGTCTGATAATATTTTTCTTCTGGAGAAAGTCTTATTTGTTTTATTGACTAGAATAAAAGCAGTTTTTAATTTTTTAAACACCATTTTAAGGACAAAATTAATAGCCCCTTTAAGCTAATTTTGTTTTCGAAAGTCTACAAAACAAACCATCATTATACAATAACTTGCCTAATTACCCTAACTTGCATAATTAACCTAATTAATCTAGTTAAGCCTTTAAATGTCACTTTAAGCTGTATAGAAGTGTCTTGAAAAATATCTAGTAAAATATTATTTACAGTCATCATGGCAAAGATAAAACAAATCAGTTATTAGAAATGAGTTATTAAAACTATTATGTTTAGAAATGTGTTGAAAAATTGGTCAGTAAATATTCATAAATTAACATTCTGGTCTAGTTCATCTACTGCACCTTGTTGCAGATTGGAAGCCAACTCATGTGCATCTACTTCACTGTTGGCTTTCCTTACTTCTCCCCTATCTTTCAATGTCTCCTCCTTTTCCCTAACACATAATCCAGTAGTTGTTGCTTCAGTTCGGATCTGGTGCCAATTCAGAAGACATTTTAATTTTACCTCTGCTTCAACAATAATGCCCCTACTGGGAAATCATTTGTTTCCCCCATCCCTTGCGGATCCTGTATTTAGGCAGTGGTATGCAAAAGGTTTAAGAAATTTTCGGGATCTGTATAGAGATGGTCTTTTTTGTAACTATGCACAACTTTCCTCTAAAATGAAGTTGTCAGAATCCCATTTTTTTAGATTCTTACAGGCGAGACATTGTTCAGCTACTTTATTTTCAGGTTACCCATCTCTGCCTAAGCTACAGGTATGGGAAGATTTACTGCAATTAAACCCTCAACACAAATCACAAGTTTCTAAAATCTATGGGTGCATTTTAAGCTTGGATGATTGTTCCCTTACTATAATTAAAACTACTTGGGAAAATGAATTGGGACTATGTTTTGAGGAAGAATGGTGGCTTGGTGCGCTGCAGAGAATATGTTCTAGTACAATTTGTGCTCGCCTTAGCCTTATACAATTTAAAGTATTTCACAGAATCCATTTCTCAAATCTCTAAAATTTTTCCCAATATTGATGATAGATGTGACAGATATCATGCACCACAGTGTAATTTAAGTCATATGTTCTTTATGTGCCCTATGTTACAAAATTATTGGATTCATTATTTTAAAATTATGTCTAAGGTGTTGCAGGTAAATATAGATGCATCCCCTTATGTTGCCATTTTTGGGGTTCCAAAGATTTGGTCCCAGTTTAATTCTAAACAACTAGATATTTTGGCCTTTACCTCATTATTAGCCAGGTGTCGTATTCTACTTCACTGGAAATCAAATAAGCCTCCAACTACATCCCAATGGCTTGTGGATACCATGCATTTTCTAAAGTTGGAAAAGGTTAGATACTCTGGGAAAACTAACTTCTTTAAAAAGTGGCGATGTTTTATAACTTACTTTAACTCTCTTAAGGTCTTGCCTTCCATTTAATAAATGCACACTCCTTCCTTTTTACATTTTTTTTATTTATTTATTTCATAGTAATTAAATTTTTGTTTATTTGTTTTTTTCTACTATTTTACACTGTTTAATTGTAAATATTTACTTTCAACATTGACAATGTATCTGAACATTTGATTGTGATTGTTGAATGTCTGCATTCAGTTGGTTGTAATTTTCTGTACACTTTTATTACTCTTATTTTCAGATTTCATTTTTATTTTGCCCTTATCATTATTATTATTATAAATTTTTGTATAATTTTTATTTTCTTTTTTCTTCTTCTCTTTTTTATAAAAAAAGCAACAAAGATAATGATATATAACTATTTGTACTGAAATAAAATAAAAAATAAAAAATTTGAACATAGAAATGTGTTGAAAAAAATCTTCTCTCTGTTAAACAGAAAACGGGGGAAAAAATAAACGGGGGGTGGGGTGGGGGGCTGATTATTCAGGGAGGTAATAATTCTGACTTCAGCTGTATATACATATATCCAAATATATATTCAAGAAAATTATTTTACACAGAAGGCAAAGAAAACTTTGATCTATATCAGCTAAATAATATGCAAAAAATGAGCGAATCATTCAAGAATGACCCATCACTACAAGACGCTTCTCATTTGATGCGCTTGAGCTCAAGCAATCTCACTGGCAGAGCTGTAATAAAACAAACAAAACGCCATTGGCTGTTATTGACCTAATCAGCTCCCTTAAATGAATAAATGACACTCAAAATACAAGCGTTCTCGCCCAAATAAAAACAATTTAGATAAAAGACTCACAGGACTGCAGATAAATCATTTAATAAAAGCATTTAATAAATAAACTAATATATACGTGTCTGCGCAGGAGTACATCCATATGAAATCACAGTTTCAGTGCAGCTTCAAACCAACACATATCAGTGATTCAGCATGTACTTTTAATAATGTTAAAGTAGATTATAAACCTTACCATGTCGCTGGAGTGCAGTGAGTGCACTATTCTGTGCTTCTGACTGTATTGGCTGTATTTGGCTGATTGTTGTGTTTTGTCTGGTGCAAACAGTCAAATTGCTTATCACTGCAAGTCTCCTCACGTTGCGTGGTGTTAGGACACGGGGTTACAATGTAACCTGCTCACCTAATGTTTACGTTCATAATATAATGTTTGCTAATTAATAACCACCTCATGTGGAACTCTGAATCTGTGTCTCATTTCAGAGCCTGCTACTGTCCACCGGTGGTCACATTTCAGTCGTGGACACATACTTTGAGAGCTTTTCTGACTGAAGGAATGAATGAAATACGCTGTTTTCCAGCAAGGCAACCTGGGGTGCTGAAATATAATTGGCTAAAGTGGCATCTGTGGCAAAGACAGATGTTCCAGCACATAACGCACATTTCCAAAGCAGAATATCTGACTTCAGCATTGTTTTTCAGATAAACAAGAATGTTCACTTAGAAAGTTTCTTAAATATCTGCAAACATATTATGGTATTTTTATGCTTTAGAAGAGTCAAAAACTTACATACAGCACCTTTAAAGGGACTTTAGATTACGTCAAACATCGAATAAAAAATGTAGATTTGACAGGAGCTTTAATGCTGTTGTGTTTGTTATGTCAGATGCAGGATGAGCAGACTCCTGGAGCAGCAGACAGCAGCTCTACAGCACAGCCGTCTCCGTTTGTTCCTCCCAAACCTCCCAAACGAGAGAAACTGAGCACATTTACACCCACAGAGGACACTTTCAGAGACACGGCCAACCTGGTAAAAGAGGACAGTGACATATGACACACACACACACACACTCACTCACGGGAAATACAAAGACACACTCCCTTTGCACAGAATCTATTTTTATATGCAGCCTGCATACGACAGAAATCAAATGAAGATTATTTTTGAAACAGAAAAAAAAAACTATAGATGAGAATAGATGAAATATTTGTATAGCCGACAGACAAAAGAGACTTTGCCTTCTGATACTTTGTATGCCAATTCATGTTGTATGATTCTTTTTTATTATTATTATTATTATTATTGTGACGTCGTATTTGTATATCTTTGCACTGATGCTGCTGAAGGAGAATGTTATTGAATATTTTGTACATTTGTAAATTGAGAAGATTTTTTTTGTTGTTTTTTTTTTGGTTTGATAAGTATCAGACATCATTATGAAATAGATTATTACTTATTCCTGGAGATTCACACACACAGACACACGTATATGCCAACAATACTGAGTAAAAGTGCTTTGAGAGCCGACTGAGACTTTTGCCGTTTGATCTGATTATTTTTTTAATAATGTATTTTGTTTCCAAAATGAGAAAACACAAAGCATATACACCACCTGACAAAAGACTTGTCATTTATTCAAGTTTTAGGAACAACAGATAATAACTTGACTTCTAGTTAATCATTTGGTATTAGAAGTGGCTTAAATGAAAGGTAAAGGCGTCTTGATTCTGCTGATTTTAACGCAATAAAATATGATCATGCCTTGATTTTTAATGATTTAATTAGGACAGTAAGGTCTGACTTTGTTTAGACAAAAGTCTCGTCACTTAACAGAAATAATGTACAGTATAGAATATAGACTCATGGTGCAATGGAAAAAGAATGAATATTGTGTCTGACTCCCATGAGCTGGAGGACTGCATCCATACATCTCTGCAATGACTCAAATCACTTATTAATAAAGTCATCTGGAATGGCAAAGAAAGTGTTCTTGCAGGACTCCCAGAGTTCATCAAGATTCTTTGGATTCATCTTCAATGCCTCCTCCTCCATCTTACCCCAGACATGCTCAATAATGTTCATGTCTGGGGATTGGGCTGGGCAGTCCTGGAGCACCTTGACCTTCTTTCCTTTCAGGAGCTTTGATGTGGAGGCTGAAGTATGAGAAGGAGCGCTATCCTGCTGAAGATTTTTTCCTCTCCTGTGGTTTGTAATGTAATGGGCAGCACAAATGTCTTGATACCTCAGGCTGTTGATGTTGCCATCCACTCTGCAGATCTCTCGCACGCCCCCATACTGAATGTAACCCCAAACCATGATTTTTCCTCCAAACTTGACTGATTTCTGTGAGAATCTTGGGTCCGTGCGGGGTCCTGTAGGTCTTCTGCAGTATTTGTGATGCAGTTTAACAGATGATTCAGCAGAAAGAAAGAAAAATCTACCTTCTGCCACTTTTCCAAATGATCAACTAGAAGTCGAGTTATTATTTGTTGCTCTTACCCCTGGATCGACGGCAAGACTTTTGTCAGGTAGTGTACATTTCTTACTGTATGTACATATACCTCATCTGTCAAGATTAAACAAAAGAGCAAAACACTACAATACGACGGAGATATCAATCATGTGATGATCAACTGAGTGCTATTAAAGCAATGGTTTATACAACAAATAAAATAATGAATAAAAATTGTCAATATTTACTCACCAGCTCCAGAAAAGCATAAAATTATGTAGTCTAAGCTATGAAGAATATAGGTGGCTATAGTGGTTAGCACTGTTGCCTCACAGCAATAAGGTCGCTGGTTCGAGTCCCGGCTGGATCAGTTGGCATTTCTGTGTGGAGTTTGCATGTTCTCCCCGTGTTGGTGTGGGTTTCCTCTGGGTGCTCCGGTTCCACAAGTCCAAAGACATGCGCTATAGGTGAATTGAATAAACTAAAGTGGCCATAGTGTTTGTGTGAATGTGAGTGTCTATGGGTGTTTCCCAGTACTGGGTTGCAGCTGGAAGGGCATCCGCTGTGTAAAACATATGCTGGATAAGTTAGCGGTACATTCCGCTGTGGCGACCCCTGATGAATAAAGGGACTAAGCTGAAGGAAAATGAATGAATAACTTCAGAAGAGTTAAGAAATCAGTCACAACAAATGAAAAAGATGTAATATTCTGACCATTTTCTGAAGGAAACAAATATCTAAATGGCCATATTTTCTTTTAAAATTTGGAAGAAAGGTGGTTACACCTTTATAGAATTAAATAATTATCAACATTTTACTCAAACATAGCAAAAACATCCAGAGAAATAAATAGGTTTTTCTTCATAATTGTATGTGACTTATGCATTATATACAAAAGCTTGGGCAGCACGGTGGTGCAGTGGGTAGCACAATTGCCTCACAGCAAGAAGGTCGCTGATTCGAGCCCCGGCTGGGTCAGTTGGCATTTCTGTGTGGAGTTTGCATGTTCTCCTCGCATTCGTGTGGGTTTCCTCTGGGAGCTCCGGTTTCCCCCACAAGTCCAATGACATGCGGTATAGGTGAATTGGGTAGGCTAAATTGTCCGTAGTGTGCGTGTGTGAGCGAGAGTGAATAGGTGTTTCCCAGTGATGGGGTGGCAGCTGGAAGAGCATCCGCTGCCTAAATAATATGCTGGATAAGTTGGCGGTTCATTTCGCTGTGGCGACCCCAGATTAATAAAGGGACTGAGCCGAAAAGAAAATGAAGGAATGAATACAAAAGCTTCCAATGAAATGATGGTGAGCAAATAATGTCAGAAATGATCCAAATACATGATCCAGAGAAAGTGACTCTGATTAAAGAAAGTCTGAAATGATACTAATGCAGTGACAAACACTTTATAATAGAATCTGAAGGCACAACTCCTGTTTATATACTTAAATGATACTTGACATTGCCCTGTTTATTCTCTGATTATGAATGTCATGTTTCTGTGACCTGGGCTAAAGATTTTTCATATTTACTTTGCTGTATGATGAAGTTGATGGTAGTAAAATCACTTTATTTTATTTTAAATGATCCTATATATTAACTACTGGGAAAAAAATATATTATTCCTCCATATGTGACTGTAGAAAAAAACTGGAGACAAATTAATGCTGCTGTGAAAAAAAAATCAAATAAATTGGTTGTTTTGGGTTTTTTTTCCTTTTAGAAAATGTGCAAGTTTTTGTGCAAATGTTTCTTTTAAAAGAAAAAAAATCTCTTAAATTAATAAGAATAATACTTCAATATCAAACAAATAATTGACACTTTCGTGAGTGTAAGTAAAGCAATAATATCTTGATTGTCCTGATGTTCCTGTTTCATTGATGGAAGTATTAAATATTATAACAATATTAAAGGCTATTGAATTATTATTCATATTTTTCAATATTTATGAAGTTATTCTGTGAATTTGATACATTTACAAAACATTCATTTTAAAATTGAGAAGTTGGCTTTGACTTTAAAATGGATTTCAAAGTGCAAGAAGAAAAGAAAACACACTTTTAGTCATTTTGTACAGATTCATGTGAACAGGAATATTTTTATGTCATTTTTATGCTGAACTTATTATATTTTAAAGACAAAGGCTTTTGAAGGCAGAGGCTTTTTTATAATAATTTTTTGGTGTAAACAGGCTACTAATTTAAAGCAATTTACAAAATATTTGCTAAATTATTTAATAAAAGTAGATCTAGATTTTTTTAAAAATGAGTTTGAAAAACTAATTTCCTGTCAAGCTTGAACACACAACCGACAGCCTAAATAAGTAACTGACGTGTGTTGAGTTAATTAGTGGACACAGGTGGAGCTGCTTACTGAGGAGACTCTAAAAGCCCTCTGAAAATCAGTGTTCGCCTGAAGAGTTGAAGAATGTGTGTGAAGTGTGTTTGAATGAGGAGTGATTATAAAAAAAAAAAGTGTTTATAGTATGTTGAGAAAGAGAATATATATGATAAGTTTATAAATAAGGTCAGTGGATCTGTGCTTGATGGAGAGCTTTTTCAATTTTTATAACAATTTAGGATAATAGCAATGCAGGAGAGGAACTGTATTGGTTCTTGAGTTTAGTGAAAAGCGTTTTAATTTTAGTTAATTTAGCCAGACATTTAAATCCAATCAAGCACTCCACTTTAATTATTTCTTTACATTTGTATTGAATCATGATGTTTGAATTAGATTATAGTTGCCAAAAACATTTCTCAGTCTTCTGTGACCTGCATGAAGCTGGGTAAGTCAGCTAATTAGCATTAAAGACTATAGAATATACAAGACATGTCACTCGTATACTTTTGAATGGGGAAAAGTGAAACTGTCAATATGGTGAATGAAGTTCTGCCTTCTAGTACAGGAGCCAATCAGTGATTACTATATGGTAAATAAAGCCTGCCTACTAGTACAGAAGCCAATCAGTGATCGCTATAGAATAACAATTCTCTGGGAAAGGGGCTCGGACCACACGTGAGTTTCTGCAGATTTTGTGTGATGGGAACATTTGGAAATGAAACTAAATAGACAGTTGTTGTTTATTATTATTTTTTTAGTTATCCGTAATATGAAATTTAATCATAAGCTTGGCAGTAGTTTTGAAGTATTTGATGTTTCCCCGTTCAAACAGATCAGTGAACTCTGACCTGTGAAATCGCATCACTTGACTGCGCGAGACCAATCGAGGATCAAAACATGACCTCTCTGAACTGAAATTTAAAACATGGAGCAATCTCTCGCTTTTTAAATGTCTATTCACCTTGTTTAATTCCGCCCCTTTTCACAGCGCCATACGACAGAGAGCTCAAACTCTAGTGTGACTTCAGCTATTAGGACACATATATTGCACTAAAGAGTGAAAATTGGTTGTTTTTGCGTTATTTTGAGCAAATTCGTTCTTCCGGTTTGAAATAAATTTTTGAAGCTGCGTCACGGCCATGAGATACTTAGGTGTAAATCCAGCCTGGAGAGTGTCTGTCTGTCTTTTCGAGAAGATTGTGACGTATCTGAGTGTGCGGCATTAATTCATGACAAAGACGTGCTTCAACCCAATCAGCGCGCTCTATTGTGTATGACGTGAAACTTCATTAATATGCATGATAGCTCCGGAGACTGTTTACCTGTTTACAGCGTTCAGACGGCAGAGAGACGCCACGTTGTGTTGCCAAAACAAGTGAAAGAACAAGAATTTGGAGACATGGGTCGTCGGTGTTGCATTTATTTGTGTGCTGCAACGAAGGTTTTGTTTTCATTTTCCCTCTATGAGAGAGCTGCTGGACTCACGTGTGGATTACAGTGCACGCGACAGAAACGCGTTTGTAAGGAACATTTTTTACCCGCGAGTTTTTCGCATCTGGAAATGGTGAAATCCGGATTTGCCGCTCGTCTCCTTTTAATAAAACGACACAGCTCCAGTTTGATTGTCTGTCTACAGATTTAGTAAGTGTGTGTGATCAGAGCCCTTTGTTTAACCCAGATTGCAAAATTTGTTTATATCGTCAGCAGAGCTCTTTCAGTTTTTAAAGGCATACCTCAGTCAAAATGATTTAGTTACTAAGTTTACAGTATGTTAATATCACTGCAATATTACAGTACATTATTATAGACTGAAAGATCCGCTGTAAATGCTGCTCTCCGAGTGTAAACATGTAAACACAAACTATTCCCGTCGTGCAGGATTTTCGCCGCATTTTGTGACAGGATAGTCTATACACACACGGCTTTCTGACGCTACCTACCGAGTACATAAGTTACAGAGAGATGCGGAGGATTTTTTTCTCCCATTCGCCGTGCGGTATCAAACATACTGCGTCTGTGTGTATGTTTTGCCTGTGAAATCAGCACGTGCCCAAATGGAAACTCCCTTCTTTGCAAGTCCTTCCCTCTTTCCCTCCCCCGACACTCCCACACTCCCAGAGCTGGACACGCCCACTTTACTGACTTTTTTTAAACTAGAGGTGTGAAAACATTCTGCTGAGACAGGGGGTTTCGTGGCCCTTTAGGACCTCATGGTACTTAATACCCAATTTAAACTGAAAATGAACTAGCTAGCCAGCTAATCTGGCTTCATGGTAAAGGACCCCGGTGTGACCATATGATGCGCAAAATAACCCAATTTGAAATTGAAAAATTTGCACACTTCAAATTATCATTTTTATTTTAAAAAAAAAAAAAAAAAGGTGGATTTATATTTGGAAAGAGATCAAATGTAGCCTGGAAATCTAATATAAGTGAAAAGCTACAGTATATAAAACTATAGCTGACATATTTGTAACCGTTGAAACAAAATATGTATGTAAATGGTCTTATTTGCAATATTTTGAAATATGTTGTACATACGCACATGTAAGACATTTAAACGTTTTATTTAATCATCAACGTTTATGTCATATATGTAATTTGCATACTGTATAATGCAATATATCAGATTTCTATATGGGAGGGCTTGGATTTTGTTGCATAAAAAATTATCACATATGAACATCTATTTTTATTTTTAATGAAATGTATGAATTGTTCAGAATACATTTATTTCAAGAAATGAGGGAAATCTTATGTCAAACTAACTTCAACTGCTTCATAGCTGAAAGTTTGCACACAGATTGTCTGCTCTGCTGCTCTTCAGAGTGGTTTTGGAGAAGGCACCAGGGCATTAGTGAAGATGTCCACTACACACGTGGGCAGATACGACAGCGGGATCCACAGGAACTTTGCGTCCCAGCCGGCGGCGTAGCGCGTTCGAGGATGACGTGCAGAAAGCGCGTGCCGCATACATGACGTCACTTTGGAGAGGTCACTGCTGGCCAGCATCTTGTGGGAGAACTCCTGCACTTTCAGATCTGACAAACACACAAAACTGCTTCATTACAGTCGGCACAACATCTGAACGGGGATTAAAGTGAAGCAGAAGTTGCAAAAAATCTTCTTTGTTTTCAACTGAAGAAATAATCTCAAGGAGCCCAGCAGACACACAACATCATAAGACGTTAATATTAGGTTAGATTTAGGTCATGATGTCATGATGTCTAAACGGCGTCTAAGGACAACGTTAGTTTGATGTTCAATAACGATGCCAAATTGCGTTGATATTTGGTTGATTTTAGGTTGTGTTGGAAAAGGAACCAAAATCCAATGTCTAATAGATGTCATAGTGGTAACGTCCACACAATGTGAAGGTGTAACATGATTAAACGTTGATATTTGGTTGATTTTTAGGTTGGACGTTAGACATTGATCTCAGCACGACGTTGGTGTACAACGTCAATATGATGTTATGTCGATGTTATGTCGATGTTCTGTGCCTGCAGGAAGGTTTGAGATTTGTAGTAAATGTGGACAGAATTTACATTTGAGTGAACTATCCCTTTGAAGTCTGCGTGAACCTGAAGTTGCAGAGTTGTTTATTTCAGTATGTTGATGAATTTCTAACTGAAACAGAATTTCAAGAGTTCGCCCTTGCTGATGATTGGTTATAATGCGTATTTGGTATGCTGTCCCGGAAGAGAGCCCTGAGCTTGTGAGATCCTCGAGCCCGGGGCTCCCTCCCGTAGCAGGGAGAGAGGGGAGTCTGAGCTCAGGTAGGTCTCGAGAGCTCCCCCCTGCTTGATAATGGTAAATGTAGATTGTAAGAGAGGTGTATATGAATTCGAGCTTGTCTATGATGTCGGTTTAGTTTTGTCAATTTACTTATGTTACATGTTTTTGATCTGTGGGAGGAAACCGGAGAGCCCGGGGAAAACCCACGCAAACACGGGGAGAACATGCAAACTCCACACAGAAATGCCGACTTGGCTAGGTAAGATCTGAGCCAGTGACATTCTTGCTGTGAGGCAATGATGCTAACCATTGGGCCTCCGTGCTGCCCTGACAAGGAAAGGGGAGGAGTAGGGGTGGAAGGGGGATTCTTCAAGACGAAGATGGCTAAGGTAAGATACTCTGGTTATTTATAGTGATTAGGAATCTTCCAATTGGTGGATCGTGCATTAGCTAACGAGGATCAGCTGCTATCAATCATAAGCGTGTGCTCCTCTCGAAATTAGTTTATAAATAAACTTCACATTGAGTAGGAGGTGGGGCTTTCTGTTGCACATCATTCACTCATAGCAAAGCAACTGTTGTTGCTAGAAGGGATACAGCTGAGGCCAGAAATTCATTCATTCATTCATTCATTTTCTTTTCAACTTTATTAATCCGGGCTCGCCACAGCGGAATGAACCGCCAACTTATCCAGCACATGTTTTACGCAGCGGATGCCCTTCCAGCCGCAACCCATCTCTGGGAAACACCCAAACATCTGGGAAACATTTAGCCTACCCAATTCACCTGTACCGCATGTCTTTGGACTGTGGGGAAAACCGGAGCACCCAGAGGAAACCCACGCGAACGCATGCATGCAAACTCCACACAGAAATGCCAACTGACCCAGCCGAGGCTCGAACCAGCGACTCTCTTGCTGTGAGGCGACAGCACTACCTACTGCGCCACTGCGTCGCCCAGGCCAGAAATGAACAAGAATTATTTATATTATTGAATTAAATTAATTGTATTTTAAATAAATAAGATGATAAATAATGTCATTGTATTAGCCAAATGTTGTATTCATAAATGTAGATATTTCAAAACTCTTCCACTGTTTATTGTTTTTATAAAAGAACTAAAATCCTTTTCAGATGCCCTTGGTAAATTGAAAATGTATGCTGCGTGACAATTCACATACTTATACTACACCCTTAAAGTATGTACTTTTTTTTTTTGTGAAGGAAAAATATATACTCTTGAGTGTGTAACAAGAGTTTGCAAGCTTGAAACATACTACTTCCACATTAACAGATCGTTGTGTTGCTTAGTTATTAGCCCTGTCAATCATCCACACATCATCCACATTTCTGTCATATTTACAGTGGTGTAAAGTAACAAACTACAAATACTTTTACAAATACAAATTACTGTAATTGAGTAGTTTTTCTCAGGAATTGTAATTTACTAAGTAGTTTTAAAAATGTGTACTTTTACTTTCCCTTGAGAACATTTTTAGTGCTGTATTGGTAATTTTACTCCACTACTTTCCTTCAACCTGCAGTCACTACTTTAGATTTTCTTGTCTGTGGGGATTAGAAAAATCAGTCCTGCGAGTCCAATCAAATCGTACATAGAAGGTAAATCGCATCATAATAAACTAGTTCAAGACATGGGCACTTTATAATTGCAGCAAACTGTTTGGAAGCATTAAAAGTGTCCATAAAGATGTCCAAAGTCTTTACATACGTTGACCCAGAGGCAGATGTTTATTGTATGATGACCAAAATTGCCTTAAACACCCAGGCACAAGATGTCAACATGACGTCAGATTGACATTGTACCCTAACGTCGTCTGGACATTGCATTTTGTTTGGAAATGAAAATCGTGTTGAAATCAGAACCCAACGTCAGGCTGACGTCAATGTCCAACCTAAAAGCAACCAAATATCAATGTCTAATGATGTTACAGCTTGACGTTGTGTGGACGTTACCACTTTGACATCTATCAGATGTTGGATTTTAGTTGCCATACCTGACGAATAAATGTAAGTATTTGACGTCAATATGACGTTGATTTAAGATGTTGGCTCAACGTTGGATTTTGATTACTTTCTAACACAACCTAAAATCAGCCAAATATCAACATCATTTGACGTTTTTATTGGACATCAAAATAACGTTGTCCTTAGATGCTGACTAGACATTGAATTTTGGTCACCTGACATCAGAACCTAAATCTAACCTAATAGTAACGTCTTATGGCGTTGTGTGCCTGCTGGGCAATAACTAAATGCACTACAGAATGTTACGTTTACACACATTCACAAATGACATGTAAATGCATCAGCGAAATACTCACTACTCTTGAGTATTTTTGAAAGTTACTCATACTTTGAGTAATATATACAACAGATGTTTTTACTCTACTTGCACTACATTTTTAGGCAAGTACAGGTACTTAAGTATGATTTTTCAGTACTCTTTCCACCACTGCATAATTAATTTCCTACCTTTATTGGAGAAGCAGCAGCAGGTTAATCTGCCATTCACGAGTCTTTCATGCAGAGAAATCTCCTTAGGTCTTTGGATAATTATGCATTCAGAAGTTAATGTCCAAACACGTCTTTGTATAAGTTCACGCTGTTGTTGCAGATCAAATATAACACCGAAAACACGGTTTAAATATTTTCCAGTGGGCTAGATATTAATTAACAGTCATACAAACAATTCTTTACCGAAGCCTCTCTGCTTGACGGTTGGTCTCGAGTCCATCATGTTTGTAGTTTATTTACACTTTTCACCCGCATTTGTAGTTCTAATCGAATTCACATCCAATGCGCAATGTACTGTGGGCAATATCAGCGATTAGATTATGCACGGTTCTACACTTACATTTTTACCGGAAATAGTAAACCATCCGGGAACCTTTGACATACTCTTTTTAACAATTTGGGACATACTAATTCTAATTTCAAAGACTATTTAGGACAGATAGTATGTGAATTGGGATGCAGCATAAGAATGGCATGATGTTTAATTTATTTGTATTAATGGCCCGTTTCCACTGAGTGGTACGGTTCGGTATGCTTTTATGGTCGTTTCCACTGTCAAAAGGTAGCTAAAAGCGAACCATACCGTACCACTTTTTGGGTACCCTTTGCAAAGGCTACCTAGCCAAACAAAAGGGTAACAAAAGGTGGAGCAAGATGCGCAACTGAGCGTTGGTTTACAGAGATACATCACTCGCTCATGCAACAAGCCAGGAGAATGAAAACAAAGGAACCGCCATTTTTAAATACACAGCCAAGACTGTAATTATATATACACATATAATAAGCCATGGTCGACCCGAGCTCAAACAAACCTTGTCGTCGTCTTGATGAACAGCCACAAAGCCAAGAAGAAGAGAAGAACTACCCTGTGCCCTGTAGTTTTTTACAAGGCCGTCTATAGCGCGAGCGGTTTTGCTTTCTCGCATACACTCGTCGCGCGTCTATATTTGAAATAACGAACTTGAGCTGATAATAATAATGTGCGCGTGATTATTGAAGCACACTGACATTTGATCTTTTTAGAAACTGACAAACGTGAGACTGACACACGAAAAAACAAAGGAGAAGCCCGAAAAAAGGAGCAAATGATTGTTTCAACAACCTAAAATATGAACAAACTGCCATGTCACTGGTTCGAGTCCCGGCTGGGCCAGTTGGCATTTTAGTGAGGAGTTTGCATGTTCTCCCCGTGTTGGCATGGGTTTCCTCCGGTTGCTCTGGTTTCCCCCAAGGTCCAAAGACATGTGCTATAGATAAGCTAAATTGGCCGTAGTTTATGACTGTGTGTGAATGAGTGTGTATGGAGGTTTCCCAGTACTGGGTTGAAGCTGGTAGGGCATCCGCTGTGTAAAACATATGCTGGATAAGTTAGCGGTTCATTCCGCTGTGGCGACCCCTGATAAAGAAAGGGATTAAGCCGAATTAATAAATGAAATGTATGAATTGTTCAGAATACAACATTTATTTTAAGAAATGAGGTGAATCTAATGTCAAACTAACTTCGAGGTTTTAGGTTATTTGTGAGACTGTGGGACTTACAAATATGGAAATGCCATAATATATAGAGTAAAATAGACCTTAGTTTAATTGCATTTATTATGACTCCGTGTTGCAAAGAGCAATCACATTTTCAATCCAAAACTACACACTTGAGCACAGATTGACTGCCCTGCTGCTCTTCAGAGAGGTTTTGGAGAAGGCACCAGGGCATTAGTGAAGATGTCCACTATACGCGTGGGCAGATACGACAGCGGGATCCACAGGAACTTTGCATCCCAGCCGGCGGCGTAGCGCGTTCGAGGATGACGTGCAGAAAGTGCATGCCGCATGCATGACGTCACTTTGGAGAGGTCACTGCTGGCCAGCATCCTCATGGAGAACTCCTGCACTTTCAGATCTGACAAACACAGAAAACTGCTTCATTACAGTCGGCACAACATCTGAACGGGGATTAAAGTGAAACCAGAAGTTGAAACGGAATATCGAGTAGGGGCTGGGGCTTTCTTTTGCTCATCATTTCCTCATAGCAAAGCAACAGTTTTTGCTAGAAGGAATACAGCGGAGGCTGGAAATTAATGAGAATTATTTATATTGTTTATTATATTACACAAAGGCAGCTAAATAGTTAGAATTGTCACCTCACAGCAAGAAGGTTGCTAGTTCGAGTCACAGCTGGGTCAGTTTGTGTTTCTGTGTGGAGTTTGCATGTTCTTCCTGTGTTAGCGTGGGTTTCCTCCGGGAGCTCCGGTTTCCCCCACAGTCCATCTCCTCCATGAACCGCCACCTTATCGTGGTGGAGGGGTTTTGAGTGCATGAATGATCCTAAGAGCTATGTTGTCGGGGGCTAATGCCCCTGGTAGGGTCTCCCAAAGCAAAAAGGTCTTAGGTGACAGGTCAGACTAAATGGGGTTCAAAAACTCCCTATGAGTACAACAACAGCAAGGACCATGACATCACCCAGTATGGCGCAGTCTGGGCCCCACCCTAGAGCCAGGCCTGGGGTTGGGGCTCATATGCGAGCGCCTGGTAACCGGGTTTTATCCCACGGAACCCGGCTGGGCTCAGCCCGAAGGAGCGATGTTTGACCATCCACCTGCAGGCATACCACCCACAGCGGGAGCCGTAAGGGGCTGGTGCATTGTGTAATGGGTGGTGGTCGAAGGTTAGGACCACATCAACCTGATTGTCAAGCACAGAAACTAGCTTTTGGGACATGGAATGTCACCTCACTGGGAGAGATGGGGCCCAAGCTTGTGCGGAAGGTGGAACTGTACCAACTAGAGATAATTGGGCTCACTTCCACGCACAGCGGGGACTCTGAAACTCAACTTGAGAAGGGCTGGACTTTTTTCTACTCTGGAGTTGCCGACGGTGAGAGGCGGTGGGCTGGTGTGTGCTTGCTTATAGCTCCCCAGCTTAGCCACCATGTGTTGCAGTTTTCCCCAGTGAACGAGACGGTCGCCTCCCTACGCCTTCAGGTTAGGGATAGGTCTCTCGCTGTGGATTGTGCCTACAGGCCAAACACCAGTGCAGAGTAACCAGCCTTCTTGGAGTTCTTGGGAGGGGTGCTGGAAGGTGCTCAGACTGAGGACGGGTAATGGCAGTGTTATCTGGCAGTGGGTAATGGCAGTGTTACCTGGAGAGGTGTGATCGGGAGGAATGGCCTCCCTGATCTGAATCCGAGTGGTGTTCTGTTATTGGACTTCTGTACTAATCACAGTTTGTCTATAACAAACACCATGTTCGAGCATAAGGGTGTCCATCAGTGCACATGGCATCTAATCTCCGACCATATGTCTTGGACACTCGGGTAAAAAGAGGGGCAAAGCTATAAACTGATCACCACCTGGTCGTGAGTTGGATCCCCTGGCAGGGGGGAAAGCTGGACAGACCTGGCAGGTCCAAATGTATTGTGAGGGTCCTCTGGGAACGTCTGGCTGAACCTCAGGTCTGAGGGATTTTCAACTCTCACCTCCGGAATAGCTTTGAACAGATCCAGAGAAAGGCAGAAGCCATTGAGACCGAGTGGTCCATCTTCTCCGACTCCATTGTTGACACAGCCGCGGGGAGCTGTGGCTGTAAGGTCTGTGGTGCATGTCGAGGCGGCAATCCACGAACACGGTGGTGGACACTGGAAGTAAGGGAAGCTGTCTAGCTGAAGAAGGAGTGCTGCATTGCTTGGTTGGCTTGCAGGACTCCCGAGGCAGCGACAGTATTGTATTGGTCCGTTGTGTTAAAGAAAGAGCTGAGCCGAAAGGCAAAGCTCTTGATTTACCGGTCAATCTATGTTCCTACTCTAACCCATGGCCATGAGTTTTGGGTCATGACTAAAAGGACAAGATCTCAGATACAAGTGGCTGAAATAAGTTTCCTTTGCAGAGTGGTACCCTTATAGATAGGGTGAGGAGCTCTGTCACCTGGGAGGAGCTCAGAGTAGAGCCACTGCTTCTCCACATCGAGAGAAGTCCGCTGAGGTGGCTCGGGCATGTGTTTCGGACGCCTCCTGGACGCCTACCTAGGGAGGTGTTCCAGGCATGTGCCACCTGGAGGAGGCCTCGGTGAAGACCCAGGACACGCTGGAGGGACTATGTCTCTCGGCTGGCCTGGGAACGGCCTTTAATCTGTACAGATTAACTTGCACAGATTAATTATTCACCTTAAGAATAACAACGTGAGCTAGCGAAATAAACATTCCTGAAAATATTACAACCCAAGCTCATTACGGATACGTACCCAGGTCTACATTTCTGGGGACAGAGAAATACACAACTAGAATTGCGTCTGTTCACAGTTTTTTTTTTTTGGCAAATCAACCAGGGACCGCTGTGCACAATTTTTTGATGATTTCAAATTTCTCTCGCACGTTCTCTTTTCGCATAAATCCACCAGAGGGTGCAATATACACTTTGGTCAACCAGGCCAGCGTGCTGTCGACTAACTGACTGACCCACACTAAATGGGGAAAAGTGTAGTGGTCAATATGAAGAATAAAGCCCGCTTTCTAGTACAGGAGCCAATCATCTATTGCTAAAAAACTGACAAATCTCAGAGGAAGGGGCTCAGATCAGCTGTGAGTTTCTACAGATTTTGTGTGATTTGAACATTTAGAAATGAAACTACAGAGACAGATGTTGTTTAATCTCATTGGTGATGAATATGACTTTTAATTGTAAGCTTGGCAAACAATTTTGGACAATTTGATATTTCCCCATTCAGACATAATGCCCAAGCCTACTGCCTGAGAGGCATTTCAAAGATGGCCGCCGAGTGAAATGACTTGCCTTTTAATGGGACTTTGATTTGGAGTGGCAGTCCTTCTCTGATGATGTCAGTTTGATGACTTCAGCCACAATATTCTTAACCACGTCCCACGATTTGACAAATAATATCATTATATTAATAAAATATTTGCTTCATACTTGTAGATATTTCAAAACTCCTCCACCGTTTATTGTTTTTATAAAAGAAATAAAATAATTTTCAGATGCCCTTGGTTAAATTAAAACTAAAAATGCCATAAAGTTTAATTTATTTGTATTATATTGTAACAGTTAGATAATGTTACAATTATCATTTTCTGATGTATTTATTTTTTGCAAGGTGTATTGTTTGGCATGTTAAATATGGTATGATGAGATGTTGTAATACTGCTTCCGACCTCCGGGGGACGATAGGTTGATATGTGCCTTTATAAAGAGCAGCTTACCATAGAGTAAGAGTGAGTGAGTGTACACTGCATGCTATCACTTCCCCTACCGGCTTTCGAGTTCAGTCCTGTGTTGAGAACTATTGCAGTTATCACTCAACTGTAAGTATATGTGACTTTATTTGTGTTGGGGTAAGCAGTTACTTATGTCGAATTTGTTTGTTTGTTTGTTTTAGAAAGGACTGTTTAAATTTTGCGATCCTTATATGTCACAACTGTTTGCTTGGAGATTAAACAATACTAAGTTTATCCATCTTCTCGGGGAGCAACTTCCTCTCACGGAACAGAGGGCAACAACGGGTGAGACATTTGAGTATTGTCGACACATAGCAATGTTTGTTAAAGGATGGCTAAAACCAGGGGCGTAGCAACTGGGGGGGACAGGGGGGATCTGTCCTTCTCACTTTTGAAGCCAGACCATTTAGAAACAGGTGGTTAATAATTATATGAACGTAAACTTTTGGATCTAATTATGCTGACTCCCCCACTTTTAAAATGTCCGCTATGCTCCTGGCTAAAACAATACACGTGGGTAAAATAAGAAGAGTTAACGCTTGCTATAATTTGTTTTGATAGTGTTTATTCAGTCAGCCAAATTTCTGTAGAACCCCCTCAAAGTAAAACCAATTCAAGGAGCGGAGGTTGCTATATAACTTGCTATGATCTTTGTTTGTTTTATATTGCTTTTATTTCATTTTTTTCTGGACCTAATATGTCACTGTGTGACAATATTGTGCTAAGCCTTTCACATTTGATACATAATCTGTGAAAGTGAATGTCATTTTGTTGTATTCAGACTTTGTATTTCAGATAATATATATTTTTATATATATATATATATTACGACGCCCCTCTTACTGTTAGTTTGCTATTAGGAAATGATGTGTAAAAGAAAGCCCCGCCCCTACTCAATATTGCGTTTTAGTAGGAAGTACATCAACATACTGAAATAAAAGTCTCAGCAACATCTGGTTCACACACACTTTAATGCCGAGTTCAGACTGCATGATTTTAGTCCCAATTTTGAGAAATCGCCGACAAGAGAAGCACGTGATATGATTGAGCATGACTGGCTGGTCATCTGTAATCAGTAATAATCCAATCAGAGTGATCCAAGCTCACAATAAAGAGTTCGTTTTCTCCCTACTGCTCTATCTTCATTTTGGAAGTATCCCCCCCTTCCACCCCATCTCCTCCTTTTACTCCCTTTTCTAAGGGGGAGCTCTCGAGACCTACCTGATCTCGGATCCCCCTATATGCTTATTGACTGGGTGGGAGCCTTGGGCTCAAGTATCTTTGAGCTCAGGGTTCTCTCCCGGGACAGCATGCCAAACCTGCTATTAATGCTAAGCATATCTAACTGGGAACTCTTGAAATGCCAGAAATCACAGGCAAATCGGTGCTCGTTCACGTGAGTAACAATCACACAGTGTGAACTATCAAAGACGTGATCTAAGAGAATCGCTGATGAGTCGCAGACACTCGTCAGATATTGGCCGTGTGAAATGTGTTCTGATTGAAAGTAACAATCGCCAATTACCTGCAGCCAATGAGAGCAGCATCCACTAGTATGGGTATCTGCAGGCCAGTGGGAGGTTGGGGAGAAGTTAAAAGGGCTTGTTTTCGCTCTATTTGAACCCAAGAAACAGAGGAAAAACTAGCAGGAGCACCCGTGCCTGTTTGATGTGTCATCTGAGCGATACCACAACCGGGTCGAAAAAGTTGAGGAGAAATTTCGAATTCCCTTCAAAATCCAGGTAAGCAAAATAGGTACATTTTCTACCCCACTAAATAATACCCCACTTTCTCATTATGTAGTTAATAACAAGAGATATACTATGTGACCTTGCATTGTTTCCATCTCACTTCTTGTGTGTGTTTGGTTGTGAGACGTAGTTTGCGGACCGAGACAAAGTTGTCTGCGATTTCTCCTATTTTAAAGTCATGCAGTGTGAAACCGCCCATCCATCTTGCAGTGTAAACACAGCAGCGACGAAACGCTGCCTCACGACTGTTTCACACCACAAGTGCAAACAGAGTGTGGTCAGCGCGTATGGAGAGCAGAAGCAGCACGCAGGCGTTTGCCTTTCACACTGACTGCGTCTGCAGCGCGCAGCTCATCGGCAGCTGCTGCACAGATCAATCCATCTCTGTCTATTCCATCTATTTACCTATGGATCTATAAATACACTTTTTTTTCAACTTCCTCCTATGCTGTTTCCTTAACCTGCAAGTCTTTATTTTACAAATTGTTTAGATCCTAAACAACTGTATGCTTCTCGCGCTCTGATGAGCGTCATTCATGTCTTTTCACTCGGTCAGAAGACAATCGCCTGTGATATCATGTCATTTTGTTTTTGATTGTCAGGATGATGTAGGCCTATAGTTATAATGATATTTATACATGATCAAACTACGGTGCAACTTACTAAGCAAAACTAATACTAACATTGTTTTAATTTGGTTTTGTAGATCGGGCCCAACTAAATATTTGTTGCCGTTTTTAATCGTTTAATTCATTTGATTGATTTGATAAAAATCAGTGGGTATTATCGATTCATTTAATGGGTAAAATTGCTTTTTACTGTCATTTAATGTGTTTTTGGTCATAATCAATGCACTGTCGCTTTAATTTAGCATGAGCAGAGCGACAAAAATAGACCCAGCGCCGAAACTATCTCAGCACTGCTGCTTCAGCATGTGGTATGAAAGCTCTAATCTGTTAACATGGACGCCGAAAAAAAACATGCGCTGCTCATGCTTGCAGTGTGATACAGGGTTCAGATAGTCATGCAGCGTGAAAACATCTATGACACCACTACTTTGAAAATCGTGCAATCTGAACACGGCATAACTCTTTCACACAGGTCCAAAAACCATCTTGAGTGAGCATAAAACATTTTTTTTAAGAAATAAGATATTTATATTTAAAAATTGGCTTTTCCATCACTCATTTCTCATGTAATACTTAAAAACGCACATGATAACAGGGTCATGGGATCTCAGCTATGACAGAACTTTCATTTTTGGGTGAACTATCCCTTTTTAATATACTGTATTTTAAAAAGCACTGAAATGAGATGACTGTCATATTTTCTTGGATTAGCACAGTTTGCATGAACTACTCTTTTAACTGAATGCATGATGGTATACATGTATGAATTGGCATTGCTCCATCATCTGATTTTACTCACAGTCCTGCAGGTAGGAGTCTCCGTAGTCTCTCCTGACCTGCTCTGGAAGATTACTCCAGCGTTTCTTCAGGTCGTCTTCAATCAGACCCAGATCTGTGACTTGAGTCTTGAAGAAACCTGGTTCAATGATGCTCACCTTTAAACCAAAGTGCACCATATCCCTCCTGAACACAGTGAGAGAAGACAAAACATTATTTCTTTTGTGACATTATTAAGATTATATTGAACACAAATGGGGTGGCATGGTGGCTCAATGGTTAATACTGAGCCTCACAGCAAGAAGGTCGCTGCTTTGAGTCCCGGCTGGATCAGTTGGCGTTTCTATGTGGAGTTTACATGTTCTCCTCGTGTTGGCGTGGGTTTCCTGTGGGTTTCCCCCACAGTCCAAAGACATGCGCTATAGGTGAATTGGATTAACTAAATTGGCCGTAGTGTATGAGTGGGAATGAGTGTGTATGGGTGTTTCCCAATACTTGGTTGCGGCTGGAAGGGTTTGAGAGTTTCAAGATGAATTTCAGAAAAACTTTATTTTAGTGACTATTGTAGTGAAGTCTCATGTTGTTTTAGAAATATGACACGATGTTTTTTAATAAGGCGGTTCATTCCACTGTGGCGAGCCCTGATAACTAAGGCACTAAGCTGAAGAAAAAAAATTGGCTTGTTGGAAATCTAATGTATTTTACTGCCCTTATTTTATTTGAATTATTTTGTAACTTAATATTATGTTATATTCGAATGAAGTAATCTATTTGATATCTTGACCAAGATTTCAGCCAATTATTTTACTCTGTTGCTTTTAAATTTGAATGTATTTAAGTTGAATTCCTATAAAATGCTTGAGCTGATCAAATGTAATGTAACAGTTCGTTTGGATACAAGAGCAAACCATATGTGTTATTATACAAATATATTAATAATTTATGCCTTCACAATTAGTGAAATCTACACTTTTCAAGGTCCGAATGAAATCAGAATGTATTTTATATTTTGGTAGCACACATTGTTAGTCTTAAACTGAACAATTAATCAGTGCAAGTGAATCCACTGAGGGGGAAAAAAACTGTTTGTTTTGGTAATATTCAATCACGATCTGACCAACTGCAGTCCTTCTCTGATGAGGTCAGTTTTATGCCGCAGTCACACTAGAGTTCAGAACATTTGACCAGAGGAGAAATGGTTGTGCCCAACTGAGTCTGGTTTCTCTTATGGGTATTTTTTCCTTCACTTTCGTCGATTGGTGAAGTTTGTTCCTCGCCACTGTTTGGACATGGCTTACTTGGTTTGAGACTTGTAGAGCTGCTCATCGATGGATTTGCTCTTCGTTGTTTGGACTTTCAGCAGTGAAAATTAAACCACACTGAACTGAACTAAACTGAACTTCGACTCTGAAAACTGGACTGACACGGTTTCAATTCACTGGAACTTCTTCGTTAGGGTGCTTTGACACAATTTACATTGTAAAAGCGCTAGAGAAATAAAGATAAATTGAATTGAGTTTGAGCATGCAAATTCTGTTGTATTGCACTATGAAAATTAAACAAGGGATTAAACAAGATGATTAGACATTTAAAAAGTGAGTGATTGGTCCATATTTAAAATTTCTGTCCAGAGAGGGGATGTTTTGATCTTTGACTGCAGTTATGTGATGCGATTTCGCAAGTCAGAGTACACCAAGCTTGAAATTTGCAACGCAGCAAACTGCAAAACCTGTCGCATGAGCTTACATTTTCAGTTTACCACATTTGCATACATATGAATGGAAGTCTATGGGGTGAAAAGTGCAGTGTAACTGAAGCTTTAGTCTTATGCCGCGGTCACACTCGTGTTTAAGCATGTGAAATTCTGTAGTACGGCGCTGCAAAAAGGGGTGGGAATAAACAAGATGATTTTAAATTTCTGTCCAGAGAGGTCATGTTATGATCTTTGATTAGTCTTACGCAGTAACGTGATGCGATTTTGCAGGTCAGAGTTCACCAAGCTTAAACTTTGCACCGCAGCGAACTGCGAAAGCTTGCGTTTCCGGTCTGACACATTCGCGTGCGTATAAATGGAAGTTTATGACGAGAAAAGTACAGTGTGACCATGGCTTTAAAGTGAAAAATTAATCAGTCCAAGTGAATCCACTGAGAAAAAAACTGTTCGCTTTGGTAATCTTCAATCAAGATCTGTCCATCTGACCAATGGCAGTCCTTCTCTGATGATGGCAATTTTACGGATTGGCTGCAATATTCTCAGCCACGCCCCTCCAAATGAATATTTAATTGGCTTCAAGTGAAAAACAAGAGTGCAAAAATAAGCCCCGCCCCACCTCAATATTCAGATTCAGTTGTAAATACGTCATCATAGTCAAATGAAATCGTGTAGTAATTTCTGTTTTTTTTTTTTAAAGCGCTAAATTGTAAGTACTAATTAAAAAGCATGATAAATAACCTCTTCAATGCACATTACACTATCTTGTTGTCGCTTCAAGTTTTAAATTAAAGTATATATTTTTTTTAGATGCCTACACACACCTCAAGCTGTCAGAGAAGGCCTCGACGCCATATTTTGACAGGCAGTATCCTCCGCCGATGATGGAGAGTCTGCCCAGAATACTGGCCACATTCACCACTCGACCCTGAGCCTTCTTAAGCAGAGGAAGAAATTTGAGCGTCACCGCGATCACACCCGTCAGATTCACATCCAGAACCTTCTTGAAGTCATGAAGCTGCATCCAGTCCATGGGGCCGATGGGCACAGAGACACCCGCATTATTCACCAAACCCCACAGGCCTGACATGCAAAAAAAAAAACAAAAAACAAAAAAAAAACAATCACATACAGAAAGTCACTAAAGTATGAAAATATGTCAAGTACATTATATTGAAAGTATGATATTTTATCCCTTCAATAAGCTTCTGTCAAAGTAATTTTATACTAATTTATTTAAAAATAACAAAATCTGTGCAGAAAAACTACATTATTTCTAATTCTCTACTGAAAATTCCACCAATCAGAGAGTTGCAGTGAGCAAAGCACAACATAAGAATTATATAGCTCCCCCCACTCCCATGAAGCACAGTGAATGACATAACGGCAGATTTACATGGGGCTTCGGCATCAACGCTTGACAGAGGGCGTGTCTGAAGTTGGGGCTGACGCGAGCGTCATAGCAGCTTCAGCCAATGAAATTAGTCCGCAATCTACAATCTAGCTGGTGTATTTGCATAAAGCGATCTGATTGGCATCTACTGGTGCTTGAAAAGTTGAGAAATTCCCAACTTCTGGAGCGAGCAACACCGCTGAATCGGTGCCCACAGATCCACAATGCAATTCAGCAACGCCTGACATCACCCAATCAAAGTAAATGGGAAGCATTGATGCCCTGTGCGAATGAGTAATAGTGTCAGTCTGCAGACTCAAAATATTTCATGATGAGTATATATGCATGATTTGAAATGAATCTGACTGTTGCTCTTTCTTTAGATTCAACCAACTACTCTAAATAATTCCTTATTTATCTGTTTTTATCTGAATATGTCAGCATTGCTTCATAGGATTGTAGTTTGTAGATCAGACCTAATTAACAAACTTGAGTTGGTTCTAAAATGTAGCTGCTAATGTGCTTTCCAGAACTAAGAAATATGATCATATTACTCCAGGTCTTTCATCATTGCATTGACTCCCTATTAAACATATATATACATTTTAAAATCGTATTGACTACCTGCAAAGTAGCCTATAAAAGCCCTGAACAGCTTAACTCCCCAGTATTTGAGGGAGCTCTTGGTGTATTACAGCCCCCTCATGTCCACGGGGTTTGTGCTGGTGGAGCGATCATCGAAAGTGAAGACAATTGATTATTCCTAGAGTTTACTTATCTTGTTTTCTTGTTTGTTGTTTGGCTTCTTGTTTGTTTGTGTGGTAATTTGATTTGGAATTACTTTATTTGGATGATCTGGGCGGGTAAAGCTGCGGTCAAATTAGAGTTTGAGCTTGCGAAAGCTTCTGTCGTACGGTGCTGCAAAAAGGGGCGGGATTAAACAAGATGATTAGACATTTAAGAAAGCGAGCAATTGTTTCATATTTAAAATTTCGGTCCAGAGAGGTCATGTTTTGTTTCTCGATTGGTCTTAGGCAGTCAAGTGATGCAATTTTTACAGGTCAGAGTTCACTAAGCTTGAACTTTCCAATGCAGCGATCTGCGAAACTTGATGCATGACCTTGCATTTCCGGTCTGATGCATTCGCGTGCGTATGAATGGAAGTCTATGGGGAGAAAAGTCCAGTGTGACCGCAGCTTTACTCTTGTTAATGAATCAGTGTGATGACTTGAGACAGATGTTGGTAATTTGTGAATGGACAATCCTTACTTTTTAAATCTCTTTAAATAAATGCCTTTAAGTTTGAATATAATTAAAATGTTACATATTAATTTTGAAATATAATTGCCAAACACGCAAACGTTAGCATCACAAACAAGACAAAAAGCTATAGCTAATGCATCTATTCAAGAAGTTTAAAGGTTTCAGACACCCTGGACCACTTTTTTTTTTGAGATTTTAACAGATTTGTGTGTGCGTTGAGCATCAGTTAAGATAACATTAGCACCTGTCAGCTTTAATTGTAGAGAAAACTGGATAATTTTGTCAGCTAATTTTACCTTCCGGGTTTAAATAATTTTTGGGGCGGGATTAAAATCAGTGACGTAGCGCGAATCTGCTAGTGGAGTGATGAAGCATCATTTTGTCATTATTATATATAGCGGACTTTTCTTATTCTATGAGAAGACCTTGCTTCTTAATTATTAATGAGGGCATGTGCTTTCTGAAGGCAAAGCAGACCTGCCAAGCTGTGAGACCCAATGTCTGGGTGAGACCGCATCCGCGCATGACATGAGGCGTATGTGTTTGTTTCCATGATTCATGGGGTTTGTTGCCTGTTTTTATCACTATGCTGTCAGGCCCGATACAGCAAAGCTGTTAGTTTGCAGCAAGCATTTTTGACGGGAGAGATGTACGAGAATTGAAGAATGGCGGACTTTGTCTTTTATCAGTTGAGTTCATTACCATTCAGACACATCGCCTATATCTGTGCTGCTGTGTTCAACTATGTTTAAAATCATCCAGATTACCGGCTGGGCTAATGGTTGAAATAGACAGGGCAAGAGACCTGCTGCACTGCTATCCACTGTGTCTGCATTCAGACTCGGGGATTGAGGAGGAGAGAAGTCCTCTTCATTTAACACGATTATCTTTATAATGACAAATTGTGGTTATGTGTATATGAAATGACGAATAACATATCTAGCAGGGATTTATTTCTTTGCATTGTAACTTTGTAAACTATAATATCAAGGATCTCTTCACAGTTTGTGTCTCATTTTGTGAGCCGACTGACAACAGTTGTTCGCTCCCCTCCTTTTCCCCTGCTCTGAGGCCACGCCCACTCCTCTCTTTGCTCACAGAGCTCCACACCTATCATTAAGCATTTTTTTTAAATTCTGAGGTAGACTTGAACCGAAAGAGGAGGGTTTCATGGCCCTTTAAATGTCTTTGTCTTATACCCAAAGGAAGGCTTTGAAGCCAAAATGCGTTGGTATTATCAATATTTAAAATGTTTATCACAAGTAGTGCTAGAATCCTCTTTTTTCTTATGATTTTTTCTTTGAGACAATCACACGTCTGAACCATGCATACAGTCAGAAATGCCCATCTGTTGCTTTGGAGACGCCTCTTACTCACCCAAGTGGCACTTACCTTTCCCGCCGGTCTCACTGCGCACACGCTCTAGTGCGTGATCGATGCTCGTGCTGTCGGTCACATTGAGCAGGAGCGTCTTCAGTCTGGGCGAAGCGGTGGCACGCAGTCTGGAAGCTCCGGTTTCAGTGAGACACGCGGCGATTACGAGAAAACCCTGCCGGTCAAGCTGCCGTGCCGCAAGGTTACCAAAGCCGCTGTCACATCCCGTTACCAGGACATGTTTCTCGTGGATGCTGGAGATCTGACGGGAGTCTCTAAAGAACCACACAGCGACGCCGAACACGATCACAGCCAGTGCACACCAGCAGGAGCACAGCAGATCAACACAGCAAAACACCTGCGGGCCATGGAGAAACAGGGGCTCAATGTACACACTTACAGATTTTAACAGTAGATTAGCCCTCTAGCACTGTCCATCTGTTCTCTCGAATATACAGATTCATTCATCATGGACAGATCATTTATTATAGCTTATCAAACTTGCCCCTATTTGGGTGTGAGCAAAATCACACAATATTTGTATCACTTTAAATGCAAATGAGCTGCTGCTTTCCAGGAGAATGCGGAGCCCTTAGCTACAAACATTCCAGGGGTCACTGAAATTGGTCCAGGCGGGCTGTTGTCCTGCATAGTTCAGCTAACTCTTGCCTCAACATAAACGCCTGCCTGGAAGTTTCATGCATGTATCTAAAATCACCCCATTTACTCCTAAATCGTGCACTATTGATGGAGCAGCCATATGTAATGGTATTCAAAACCATATTGTATGTTCTAAAGTGCACTCAATGTGTACACAATATATCCCATGTCACAAAAACTGCTTTCTTTCATCTGAGAAATATTGTTAAGTTACGAAGTATGCTATCTATATCAGATGCAGAAAAGCCAGTTCATGCTTTTATGACTTCTAGGCTGGATTACTGTAATGCTCTGTTTGCTGGTTGCCCAGCATCCTCTATTAACAAACTTCAGTTAGTACAAAATGCAGCTGCCAGAGTTCTTACCAGGTGTAGAAAATATGATCATATCACCCCAATTTTATCCTCCTTACACTGGCTGCCTGTTAAGTTTCGTATTGAATATAAAATATTGCTTCTTACATATAAAGCTTTAAATAATCTAGCTCCTGTTTATCTAACCAAACTTCTGTCTTGCTACAATCCAACCTGCTCTTTACGATCTCAAAACTCAGGGCTTCTGGTAGTACCTAGAATAGCAAAGTCGAGTAAAGGAGGTCGAGCCTTCTCATTTATGGCACCTAAACTCTGTAATAGCCTTCCTGATAATGTCCGAGGCTCTGTGGTGGTCATGGAGGAGTAGAGAGCCTGAGACTGATTCCTGTGAGAGTCCAAGGACCGCCAAGTCTTCGCTGACGTCCTGCTTTCTCCAGCCTCCGGCGCCTAGACTGCAGCTCTCCACAAGACATTTTGTCATATGAGAAATGGTCGTGCCCAACTGAGCCAGGTTTCTCCTTTTTTTTTTTCCTTCACTTTCGCCCATTGGTGAAGTTTTTTTTTCCTCGCCACTGTTGCCACTGGCTTGCATAGTTTGGGACTTGTAGAGCTGCGCATCGATGGATTACTCTTCAGTGTTTGGACTCTCAGCAGTGGATATTAAAACACATTGAACTGAAATGAACTAATCTAAACTGAACTGAACTTAAACTCTGAAAACTGAACTACGCTGTTTCAATTCACTAATCTTCTATGTCAAGCTGCTTTGACACAATCTACATTGTAAAAGCGCTATACAAATAAAAGATGAATAGATGTACTAAACAACTAGTACTCATGCATTAAGAGTTGCATGCTGAATGAATTTCTGTGTCTGACCCCAATATGGCATGTGATGGGAGAAACAAAGCTTTTCAAAGCTATAAAAAAATTGAACCAATCGCTTAACAAAATGATTCACTGTTTTGAAGCATTCTTATTTCTAATTAATTAATTAATTCTAATTAATTAAGATTAAATATCATTAAATATTAAGGAACTGCATAATGTGTTCTTTTATACATTTTCAAGACATATATTGTGGGCAGCGTGAATTGTGGATTTTAGAGTATTACACAAATCCACTAATAAGAAAAACTCCACAATAGTGTTTTCACCACTTGCAAAAAATGGGAAAAACTTTTTTTTCTTTCTCTCGTTAATAATGTGAAGTATTCCTTTCGGTTCGCTGCTGTTCAAAAACAGTGACGCCGGTGCTAAACTGGGCTCAGAGTGGCTGTAGCCCAATCAGAATATTTAAGAGCCCCTATTATGGGTTTTTGAAAATGACCTTCCATGTAGTGTGTAACACAGCTCTTAGTGAAGTGAAATCTTAGGCTTAAATCTGAAAGTGGACAGTTTTTAAAACTATTGATTCATCTAAAAAAGAGTCGACTTATAGTGGTTTAAATGAATCGTCTTGATAACGAGTCTTTAGCCATTTCGGCGTGACGTGGATACGAAACATAATTGTTGCGCATGCAAATTTAAACCTGCGGCACCACCCACTAACACAGCAGCAAAGACAAACAGATCCTGAAGTCATGAGTCATGAAGACTCATGACTTATTATTGGAAGTGTGAGTGTGACTTATTATTGGAAGTGTGAGGGAAAGGAGTGGTTCAGCAATCTGCACTCTACAATGTCGGATCTGTCAGTACACAGCTCATGGATTAGTTTCTTCCTCCATTTTGTAATGGACAGACAATACACCAAGGGTGCGGGCAAAATAAGGACAGTCTTTTAGGCACAGTCAAACAAAGGCAGGCTGCTGCACGCTGGGCTTCTGGCTAGTGCGCTGCACTGGAAAAACTTACGAAGGCTCAGGGTGAGCGCAATGGGAGCCCACAGAGATAGCTTGTCAGAGGACCGAGGTGGAGCGCTGGTGAGCGCTAGAACCCCCGGCTTGGGATGTGATCGTTGGGCAAAGCAGAGTACAGGTAAGCCCTGAGAACATATAACACTTCACGCAAGAGTTGCCACAGCAATGATTGCAAATAGAAATTATCTACATGCTTTGTTACTTGTAACGGCTTGTACTGAATCAGGTTAACTCTTTATATTCTCATATCGCGTCTAATGCCACATTGAAAACACGACGCGTGCTGCTTTGTTTGCAGATTTAAATGCGTTTGTGAGTTCGTTCCTCTGCCGTTTGTCGTTGCTATGGCCACCGTTAGCTGTTCCTACACACATGCAGCGGTCAAGGTTCAGAATAGTTTAGCTTTTGCTGCTGTGTGGATTAATACTGAATGTGCGTCATACTTAAGAATAGAGCAATATGCTGGTGTTTAACTGCACTGCTTTCGGCGCTGAGGTGTCTGAATAACACTGTTGAGAACCGGGTACAGTTTACTGTGGTGTTAGTAAGTTTACTCTGAAGCGTGTTTCAGGCGTCCACCTGTGATCGCATCCTATACCAATGTTGGCGACCTGGGGGCTTGATAAACCGCGCTGGGCATTTTACTGTCTCGCGCTGAACGCTGTCGACCAATCACAACAGGCTGTCATCGCTCCAATCAGCGCAGATTAGCTTCGTGCTAAGGAGGGGTTTGGGAACAAATGAATCGCTGAACGATTCATATGGGAGTCGCTGGGATAATTAGGTAAAAATAAATGCAGATTATAAGACCATGAAAGTGTTTTTTGACCTTGCATGCATATCAGTATGTTGTTGGAGACCCATAAAACCGAAATATGACCCTTTTTAATATGTAATAGGGGCTCTTTAAATAGCCCTATTTTAGTCACCCATAAGGGTGATCAGATGTCCCAGTTTTCCTGGACAGTCCCTTATTTTGGGATTACCGCGAGATCCGTCCAGTCAAAGGTAGGCTAACCAAACTCGTCGTAGAGCAATAAATAAAATTCAAACAGTCTTCATCATTGAGACATTAGTACATGTAGTAACAGAAGCTGGGATAGGTGGAATCATAATGAATTAACTCATAACTGAAGTGCAGTCTCCGCCGCACGGCGGTTACAGCTGGACTCAAACGAGCGCGCGCCTGCACAATCCTTTCATCACACAATATAACAAAGACAGCGTGCAAACAAATCAAATAGCCTACACAAGCAGTTATCAAAATATCCATCGTTGTGGAGTATCTATCTCAAGTAAATACACTCGGTTATGCTTTACAGTAAGTCTAACTGAACCAGTTAGAAAGCAAATTTTTTTTTATGAATGTTCACTTTGCCCCTTTTATGAAAATGACAGTAATAATATAGAGCAATGAAATATTGGCGTTGACTTTCATCAGACAATATATCTGATGCAAAAAATAAATTAATTAACAAATAAATAAAATAAAATAAGGATGCTAGCCTTCTGTAACTCAGAAGACCACGATAAGCTATTTTGGATATTAGAGGCATGGATATTAAAGATATCCTATCATTAGGGATTTATGGTCAGC
This sequence comes from Danio kyathit, assembly GCA_903798195.1. Classification (NCBI taxonomy): domain Eukaryota; kingdom Metazoa; phylum Chordata; class Actinopteri; order Cypriniformes; family Danionidae; genus Danio; species Danio kyathit. Next base: position 59,349,433 of record LR812527.1, read on the forward strand.
TTAAGTTCTAAAGAAACTTTTTAAAGGTAAACTCTTATTTAAAGTATTTATTATAAAGCACAAATTTAAGAAGTATTGCAAATGTGTTTTTTTTTTTTTTTTTTTTTGCTGATTTTTGCAGCCTGTTTGAACTTTAAAGTTCATATTATGTCATTACTCTATTTTGTATACTTGCAGGCCTATTTAAAAAAAAATTGAAAACATTTATAAAAATCAAATATAAATCAAATGGTGGAAAATTAGATGATAATATTAATTAGTAAATTATTAATAACAACAACAACAATATATATATATATATTTACTTTTGTGAGGTAAAAAAATAAAAGGGGGGCCCTTGGATTTGCTATAGCCCCAGGGCCTAATGTGTTCTTAATCCGGCCCTGTAGACGCTGTATCAGAAACACCTCACATAGGCAATAATTAGTTTAGTTTTGTTTGTTTATTTGTAATTTGATGCGAAGATGATACATATTTTAAAGTATAAAGTACATTATAAAATATAGCTTTATAAACGTACAGACATTTTGAAGAAAAATCAACATATTAAAAACGTTCAAGGAATTAAGATGCCAATGACCATTAAACGTGTCATCTCCGTCTTGTGAAAAGGGTTCATAGGGGTTCAATAAGTGCCCACTGAGATTAATATTATTAGTGCTGACAGTGATAGCAGTGCTGCTTAGATTGCATTCTCAGCTGGGCAAAGTCCATTAGGAGCAAGAGTGAGGTATTAACGTTAATAGACAGAAAACCATGATAATAACACGTTAAGAGAGAGAAACTGTTATATTTGGTTAAATTTGAATGTTCCCTTGTCGTCTGCAGTACACCGAAAGTGTGTTGCTGGCAGATTTTTATGTATATTACCAGGGCTAAGTTAGGTTGTTTTGTACTGTAAGTGTGTGAAAGTTTACACAGGGACTGACCTGCATTGATTTAAAACAATTGTTGTGCACAACCCTGTGGTCAAATGTAGACCTTTCAGTGCATTAAAATAACACCACATAAAACATGCAATAAATAAATAGGCTACATTTTATTTTGATTTACTTTGATTTTACTGTTTGCATATTTTAGTTTATGATCCATAAAAGAACATATAGGCAACCCAGTGGCGCAGTAGGTAGTGCTGTTGCCTCACAGCAAGAACGTCGCTGGGTCGCAGGTTCGAACCTCGGCTGGGCTGGGTCAGTTGGCGTTTCTGTGTGGAGTTTGCATGTTCTCCCTGGGTTTGCGTGGGTTTCCTCCGGGTGCTCCGGTTTCCCCCACAGTCCAAAGACATGCAGTACAGGTGAATTGGGTAAGCTAAATTGTCCGTAGTGTGTGAATGTGTGTGTGGATGTTCCCAGAGATGGGTTGCGGCTGGAAGGGCATCCGCTGCGTAAAATCGTGCTGGATAAGTTGGCGGTTCATTCCGCTGTGGCGACCCCGCAAGGGACAAAGCCGACAAGAAAATGAATGAATGAATGAAAAGAACATATAGCCTATTTACACTGGAATTCTGTATAGTTACTTATATAATCTAATGGAACCGTATACTCCAATATGGGAGCAAATAATAGGGGGGTTTGGAGGGGATTGAACCCCCTAATTAACACTCCATCCCCCCATGAAGGATGTCAAAACAAGATGTATGGGGGGTCAGCTCTTAAATGCTGAGAAATAGTTCACTGTGATCTGTTTTTAAATAATAATGTTAGTAATCAAAATAATAGACTATATAAATATACATCCCCTATAACGATTGTGAATGCAAAATCCCACCAATCAGTCTATGCAAGAAAAAAAATCCTTCATTCAACAGCCTGAAACATCACAAAGTGTTCACAGGACTCTTTTCTTGTTTGTATCTACATATAGCCTGAAATAGTCAAGTTAGATGGTGTTTACAGTATATAGTTTGACCTAGAGAAATAGCTGAAAGAGCTAATTAGAAGATACTGAATATAAATATCCCTTAAAAAAATGAACTTAAATATGTTGTATTATTTCATCTAATTAACAGTAAATATATGGCTGAAGCATATCACACTAACTAGCTTAATCGAGTAAGTTGACCCACCCTGATCATATAATTCGCACACTGATATAGCCTATGTCGTATTCATTTTAGAAACCCTGATTCACATATTGTTTTAGTGTGAAAACACAAAAAGCTTTTGGAATAGCTTACATCTCCATTTAGGTAATTACATTGCGTCTTCCAGCCCATTTCAACTACAAGATATTATTTGTTACTATAAAGGTAAAACTGACATATCAGAGAACTACATTATTAACTTTTTTATTTAGTATGGAGAATATTTTATATTATTTAAATATTTTAGAATATTTCATTTTGCTGGCGCGCTTGGAGAGTTGTGTAGGGATAAAAGGAAGTGCCCTGGATTGGTTTAAATCTTATCTTTCCAATCGCAGTTTTAAAGTCACCATTGGTGAACATTCATCTGAGGCAGCCTTTTTGTCATGTGGTGTTCCTCAGGGATCTATTTTAGCCCCTATTCTTTTCTCCTTATATATGCTTCCTCTGGGTTCTATTTTTAGAAAACCTGATCTATCTTTCCACTGTTATGCAAATGACACTCAAATTTACCTGCCCTAAAACCGAGTTCAAGTGGGTTGGAGACTCTTATGTCTTGCCTGTCAGATGTGAAAGCCTGGTTGTCTTTGAACTTTCTAGATTTTAATGAGAGTAAGGCTGAAATGATTTTGTTCGGTCCGTCAAATTCTTCTAGGACACCACCAGTAAATCTTGGAAAATCAAGATTTTCTGTGAAGTCTTGGGTAAAAAATATGGGTGCTATATTTGATGATGGCTTGAAATTTGATGAACCGATTAACGCAGTGGTCAAACCCTGCTTTTTTCAGCTTCAACTTATAAAAACATTCATTTTCTTTTTGGCTTAGTCTCTTTACTAATCCGGGGTCGCCACAGCGGAATGAACCCCCAACTTATCCAGCATATGTTTTACGCAGCTGATGCCCTTCCAGCTGCAACCCATCTCTGGGAAACATCCATACACACTCATTTACACTCATGCACTACGGACAATTTAGCCTACCCAATTCACCTGTACCACATGTCTTTGGACTGTGGGGGAAACCGGAGCACCCAGAGGAAACCCACGCGAACACAGGGAGAACCTGCACACTCTACACAGAAACGCCAACTGACCCAGGCGACGCTCGAACCAGCAACCTTCTTGCTGTGAGGTGACAGCACTACCTACTGCGCCACTGCATCGTCCTCTCTTAAAAACAGTCAAACCTATTTTATCTATATATAATTTTTTTTTTTTAAATAATTCATGCTTTCATTACTTCTAGATTGGACTACTGTAATATACTATATTTTGGGATCAGTCAGACAACTCTATCTTGCCTACAGTTATTTCAAAATGCTGCTGTAAGGGTTTGACCGGTACCAAAAAATATGAGCACATCACACCAGTCTTACGCTCTTTGCACTGGTTGCCTGTGCACTACCGTGTCACTTTTAAAATTCTTCTCTTGGTTTTTAAATCACTAAATGGCCTGGCTCCTTACTACCAGTCAGACCTGTTGACTGAACATCAGCCTGGTCGGCCCCTTCGGTCATCTGACCAGAGACTGTTATGCATCCCAAAGTCGAGGCTGAAATGCAGGGGTGACCGTGCTTTCGCAGTAGCTGGTCCTACCTTGCTGAATGCTTTGCCCCTTTGTATTAGGTCTATGTCATCTCTGTCTTAAATTTACCTTTTTGATTTGGCATTTTATCAGTGAGAATTGTTTGTTTTAGCTATAATTTTATACTTTTCTCTTTGTGATTTGTATTGTTCAGCACATTGGTCAACCTTTGGTTGTGTTTAACAGTGCTATATACTGTAAATTACATTGACATTTATTCACAAACAAAAATTTTCCAATTCGCAGCCTTTTTTACATTCTTTAATTGAAATGGATGTTTTTATTAAATCTCTTAGACTGGTTAAAAACATGAAAGGTGATAGATTCTTGGACTATGATAATTATTTTGGAAATGTCACGTAGGTCCATATTTCCTCTTGCTGTATATTTATGTATCTCTGTTTAATTTTTTATCTCCTTTTTTTTTTTTTTTTTTTTTTACTGTTTTATAAGTGTCTGAAATATTTAACCTGATCTTTTAAGTTATATTATCATTGTTACTATTATTGTCTTTTTTTTGTGTAAGATCGGATTTTGTATGTTTGTTATTGAAGTTCATTTTAGCCTCTCTTTATTGGCTTCCTGTTCATTTTAAAATTCAATTTAAAAGTTTAGTCTTTGTTTTTAAAGCTTAATAATGAGGTCAAGCCTCATTATATCTTGCAGATCTTCTGACTCCCTCTACTTAAGGGCTTTGCAAACTATCCCTGTCTCGTTTAAAAAGCAAGAGTGATTGGGATTTCTCAGTTGTTCCCCTCAGAATAGTCTCTGGACATCTCTTAAAACAATACTGAAGACCTATCTTTATGTTCAAGCTTTATAATTGTTGTATATCTTGTATCGGTGCCTCGCGGTTTGGTTTATTTCCCTCGCCTCACACCATTGTTAACTTGTAGCACTTTGGCCAGCTTAGCTAAATGTGCTAGGCTGTATAAATAAACTTTACTTGTATAATTTAATGCAACGGCATTTGTTTTAATCTTGCATTTACCTCAGGAATACTATACAGAGACTGCCCCAGCAATGATTTTTGAAGATGAAGTTATAAATGCACACTGTATACAGAAACTAAATCGTGCTAAATTAAACGTAATTGTAAACAAATCATTCACATAGCCACTAGGGGGCGTCCACACTGCTACCGAGTGTTTCCTCAGACCAGTTAATAAATTATTGCACACAAAAAACAACTATAATACATTTGAAAACACACACACACACGCACACACATTAACACTGGAGCTGTGCATTTATAGATTTGCTTTTCAGTGTTTGGACTTTCAGCAAACCACACTGAACTAAACTAAACTGAACTTCAACTCTGAAAACTGGACTGACACAATCTACATTGTAAAAGCGCTATAGAAATAAAGATTAATTGAATTGGACTTAATAATACCTGTCCAGTTCTGTGCATTTAATGAAAGGAAGATATTCAGCAATGAATGCCCTACCATGTCTGTTGCAGGTTTGAGCTCCTCCACTGCAGATCTTCAGCTCCACAATCTCAAATGCAGAGCTCAGGGGCCGCAGGTTGATGTCAGGGTCAAAGGGCCCTTAATAAACGTCACAGAGCTTATGCAATAAACTCGGTGGCCTTCAGCGGACAAACCTTTAAACTGTCGTTGTGATTTACTGTAGCTGTAATGGTGTTGTTCATCAGTGTTTATGTCTTGTTTTCCAGTATAAATCTGTCTAATTGAGGAAATTGAGGTGTTTACTTGACTTGAAAATTAGATCCTTTTATTTTGGTCAAAATGAAGTGAGCTTTTTGCTAAAAACAAAGACTTCGGTCACACTTTATTTTGATGGTCCGTTTGTTGAATTTAAGTTATATTGCATCTACTTGCCAACTAATTCTCATTAGATCATAAATAGACTGTTAGGTTGCAGTTAGGGTTAGTGTAAGTTGACATGTACTAGCAAAGTTTCTTATAGTCAGTTAAGGAGCAGAATCAGCAGATATTAAGCAGACAGTCTACTAATACTCAAATGAACCATCAAAATAAAGTGTTACCAAAACTTCTCTCTATGGGGTCAGCAAAAATGAACCTTTATAAACCGAATGAAGTACTGTATGATTCTGAAAAAGACCATCATTTACAAATGATGAAATTCCCAACACATAAATATCAATTTATTTTGGAAATGTATAATGTTTTTTATTTTCCATACTGGGTTGCAGATGGAAGGGCATCCGCTGTGTAAAGCATATGCTGAATGAGTTAGCGGTTCATTCCGCTGTGGCAACCTCTGATGAATAAAGGAACTAAGCCAAAGAAAAATGAATGAATAAGATTTTGAAATTATGTATACACAGCACGTAACATAAAGATCTTTAAAAGCCTGCAACATATAAATGCTGTAAAGTTATTTGCTGTTATAATGATATTTCTTTGTGATCTACAAAATATTAGTGGGAAAAATCCCACAAATGTAACGAAAAATATTTAGAAAATGTGTACTATTAATTAGTGCTGGGCCAATAAATGAAATTATATCGAATCGATATAAAATTTATGTCAATGATAAGCTCTGGACTTTTTTATTCTATTATTTATTCATTCTGCTGTGGCGACCCTTGATTAATAAAGGGACTAAGCCAAAAAGAAAATGAATGAATGAATATTTATATTTATAAGGAGTATTTAAAATCCCTGACACTTTTGAAATGCTGTATAATTCATAAAAAAAATTACTCGTGATATAAACATTTAAAAGATTTTTTTCCCCCAGAAAGAATGTAACCTTTTAATATTATTATTCAATGTCACTTCATTATTCATTTTCCTTCAGCTTCCTTAGTCCTTTTATTTATTAGGGGTCGCCACAGCGGAAGGAGCCACCAACTTATCCAGCATATGTTTTACGCAGCGGATGCCCTTCCAGCTGCAACCCATCACTGGGAAACATCCATACACACTCATTCACACACATACACTATGTCCAATTTCATTCATTTTCTTTTCGGCTTAGTCCCTTTATTAATCAGGGGTTGCCACAGCGGAATGATCCGCCAACTATTCCAGCATATGTTTTATGCAGCGGATGTCCTTCCAGCCGCAACCCAGTACTGGAAAACACCCATACACTCTCGCATTCACACGCGTACACTACAGCCAATTTGGCTTATTCAATTCACCTATAGCGCATGTCTTTGGACTGTGGGGGAAAACGGAGCACCCAGAGGAAACCCACACCAACACGGTGAGAACATGCAAACTCCACACAGAAATGCCAACTGACCCAGCATGTCGACCCACCTTAATTGTTTTATGTATTTGTATTCTGAAATGCTGTAAAATTAAGATTTTTTTTGTGATTTAGTTTTTTTGAAAAAAAATAAAACCACACAATATTGAAAAAAATGTATAATTAAACGTTTGTAATTGAAATGACATTTAATATTAGCAATTTTTGAAGTCCTGTATTAAAGAGCCCCTATTATGGGTTTTTAAAAATGACCTTCTATGTACTGTGTAACAGCACTAAGTGAATGAAAACATTCAGCTGAGGTTTAAATCTGTAAGTGCACTGTGTTTAAAACGATTGATTCTTTATTAAAATAGTCGACTCAGAGTCAAATAATAATTCCTTACATTTATATAGCGCTTTTCTGGGCACTCAAATCGCTTTACACATAGGGGGAATCTCCTCATTCACCACCAGTGTGCAGCATCCACCTGGATAACGCAACGGCAGCCATTTTGCGACAGACCGCACACCACGCACCAGCTGATTGGTGAATCGTGTTGGGTTCAGATCTTTTGCCTGAACGCATCAACGTCGAAACAGTACATCACCAAATATGAAGTACCGGATCTAAGTCGTAATCGCTCTACGCGGCTTGTAATGGCGCATCTATTATAGATCAGTGCTTGTACTCTCTATGGGCTATTCACATATTGTGTCCAAAACCACGTTGAAAACATGACGCGTGCTTCTTTCTTTACTGATTTACATGCGTTTCTGAACTCACAATCCTCTGCTGTTTGCCTTTGCTATGGCCACTATCAGCTGTTCTTCACACTCAGCTTGGTCAATTTTCAAAATAGTTCAACTTTGCCACTGCGTGGATTAATACTGAATGTGTGTCGTTGTTATTACATGGGGTTAGCGTTAAGGGTAGAGTAATATGCTGGTGTTTAACTGCATTGCTTTATTGCATTCCTGCATTGGGTTCACACAGACTCTCTGCTACTACATAGCCATGGTGGGCATTTCTCTCTGTATCGTGCTGAACCGAGTCGACCAATAACAACAGACTGGGCCATCGGACCAATAAGCGCAGATTAGCCTGATGCAAAGGAGGGGTTAGGGAACAAAGGAATCGCTGAACGAATCATGGGAGTTGCTGGGTTAATTAGGTAAAAATAAATGCAGATTTTAAGATATCAGCCTGATTTTGAAGACCCTCAGAACCAAAATATGACCTTTTATAATGCAAAATAGGGGCTCTTTAAAATAAAATCTTTGTGATCTAGAGTTTGACATTAAAAACTCCCAACAAATGTTCCAGAGCACCTTTAAAAATGTATTTTATTCATCCTCAACATTGTACAAATGTGCAATAAAGACTTTTTTGTCAAGTATTGCGTCATAATTCACAACATGTACGCTCACAGAACAGAAGCTTTTGGTTGAACAGCCTTTTTCAGGAGTAAAGCGTCTGTGATGAAGGTTGGCATGTAGGACAGAGGCAGCCAGAAGAACTTGGCATCCCAGCCTGGAGAATATCGTGTCCGAGGATGAACAGCAGCCACTGCGTGCTCCATACAGCTCACCACCTTCATCAGATCCCCGTCCGCCAGCTTCTCCAGCAATTCCTTGCCCACCTGCTTTGCTACAGAGACAAGTCAGGAGCGCAGGTTAACTTTTAAAGATCATGTGAAATCCAAAGTTACAATGTTTTGTTGTTGTTGTTGTTGTTGTTTGTTCACATTGTTATACTTTAGGTGAATAATTAATCTGTGTAAGTTGATCCACTGGAAAAAAAATCAAAGCCATATGATTTTATAGCTTACATTGCTAGTTTTGTGGTGAACAATTCATCTGTGCATGTCAATAAGAAAGAAAAAAAAAGTAATTTGCCCTTGTAATCTAAAATTGAAATCTGAAAATGCACTTCCTGCTTTTTCATCAGTTAAATTATGTCTGTCTGAGGCATTGGGCGTGGCTAACATACTTAACCACGCCCCTCTAACTCTCAGTTTTGACAACAAACAGAAATGGTGAGGAGGAGGTGTCTGTCCCGATCTTTCTGAATGAAATGCCTACTTTACTACATCCAATCAGCTCGCAGTAGAAAAAACAAGCCACACCCACTTCTTTCTCACTTAATATTCTGTTTCTCTAAGAACTGCAACACAATATGAAAAAAAAAACAGTCACAGCTTCCGGTTTATGCAGACTTAAACACGCCCCTCTCTTACCTTTAGTTTACTATGAGTGAATTATGCACAAAAATAAAGCCCCGCCCCCAAATCAATATTTGTTTCCAATATGTTTTGGACAATGTCATGCTCTGTGTGGGAATAGTTTGGGGATAACATCTTCTTGTTCCAACATCACTGCATACCAGTGCACAAAGCAAGCTCTATGAAGACTTGTATGAGTGAGTTTGGTGTGAAGTAACTTGACTGGCCTGCACAGAGTCCTGACCTCAACCTGGCTGAACACTTTTGGGATGAATTAGAGCAGAGATTGTGAGCAAGGCCTTCTCTGTACATCAGTGCCTGACCTCACAAATGTTACCCTTGACCACAAAACCAGTCAAGTGAAAATTTTGGGAAATATATGCAGAATAAATAAGCTTTTCATTGATGTATGGTTTGTTAGGATAGAACAATATTTGAAATGCAACTATCTGAAAATATAGAATCGTAAAAGAAAAATCAATCATTTTGACTCATGCAATGTATTTTTGGCTACTGCCAAAAATATAACAACAAACATAAAGTTTTGTGGTGGTTCTCAAATGTGCTTCCAGAAGAGTAGTCCAAATTTCCATAAACACACCCTTAAACCTTATGGAAAGCCTTTCCAGAAGAGCTGAAGCTGTTATAGTTGCAAAAGATTAGTCAAAGCAATATAAAGCGTTACAGATTAAGAATGGAATGTATGTCACTAATGTTCATGTGCATATAAAGGCAATATATAGTGTACATTTGCCCTGGTTCAAAATTACTATAAAATGACATATTAAAAAGGGAGGATTTGGTAATTTCTTTTTTCACTCCGTAATTCAGAAAATACTGCAGATTACAGATTACACATTCGCCGTTTTTTGTAGAATAATCAGGCAAATTATATATGAACAAATACCTCAGTAAAAAACCTTCAGAATACACTAACTGTGAAGTTTGGTGTGTTTAAGCCACTCTAAAGCAGATTTTCATTTATAAATTAGGGCTGTCAAAATTAGCGTGTTAACGCACGTGATTAATTTGAAATATTTAACGCGTTAAAATTAACGCAATTAACGCAGTTGCAGTTTTTTTATTTCCTGTTGTGGCCGACGTGTGTTTAACGTGCAAAGAAATATGGATAAGACCAAGGAAGCGATTTTAGAAGGAAAGTTTCGGTATAAAACAATTGTTGCATCACCAGGCTATCCAGCGTCTCCTCCAGAGTTTCATGCTTTTTCGGGTGTTTCATTTATAATCTTTAGACTTTAACTGCAGTTCACTTTTAGCAACATATTGTTTATGCCTCGTGACAATTACTGCCATGAGCCCTCAAATGTTTCATTAAGTTTGACGTGTTTCCCCCATACACGCGACTTTTGTAAAGCACCTGCTTCACGTTGCTGTGTCAGAATCCTTGCTTGTAAAATACAGCCATACTTTAGAACGCTTAGTTTAAGCAAATTTGATGAACCGATCGTGCGTGTTGATGAATCACTGAGGAGGTTGAGGAGTCGCTCACCGGGTGCGCTGTACTGCGTGCGTTGTCTGTGTGTGTGTGTGTGTGACAGTGTGTGTGTGTGCGCGCGTGTGTGCATTTCCTAGCTACAAGAGCAAACGCCTGACATCGCTGACTGTGTCCAAAGTCTCTTTAAGACATTCTATATGTATTCTATAGTCTGTGTGGTGTCCGTATCCTCCCTCAAAGCTGTTTAGAATTAAATGTTTAGAGATGGTGCGACCAAAGTCCCTGTAAGAAGTCTACTGTATAGTCTTTGGTACGTGCCTTTGATGTACCCCTTGGCCACATTGTCCCCCGATAATATCACTAGACTGGACTGTCTTAGCAACTGGCTAAATATTAAAGAGGACTAAGCTAAATTATTTCTACTTTATAATTAATGTTCTCAACTCACAATACAACTTTACAATGAGTACATTTGTTTGTATTCAATACTTTATTATTATTATAATTTTCCATTTTCTATATCTGCAATGCCTGTATTTTGGATTTTTGTGTAGTCCACTTAGAATCCAACATGGAAATCATTTTTGTTTGTTATTGACATTGATTGTTTTGAATTTCAAAAGGCTCTTACATGCCTGTGTTTTTATTTCTGTAATAAATATGGCTTTTCGTGATTAATCATGATTAATTCTAAAAAAAAAAGTAATTAATTAGTTAATCTTTTAAATCATTTGACAGCCCTATTATAAATATGTATTGTACTTGAAATCTACATGAATAAATTGATAAAGTATGACAAAAGTAACACTTAAAAGTACATTATGGAAATTTTCTTTATATTAGACTGAAGAAAAGAAAAAACACTTTACGAAAAGCCCCAAATCTTTAATTTGACAGGGTTTCTGCCTAAAATGTCTTGCTTTACAATAACGGAAATCTGTGTCATGACTCCATTAATAATTTGTGATGTGTAATTAATTGTTCTGATTTGAAGCCAGTTTGAGCTCACTTTTGTCAACGTAGTCACTGCCGTACTCGTCCTTGACCTCCTGAGGCAGTTTATTCCATAATCTGTGCAAATTATTCTCCACGATATTGAAGTCAGTGACCGTGGTCTTGAAGAATCCAGGCTCAATGCACAAAACCTTCACTCCAAACGGTGCCATTTGTCTCCTGGAAGACAAACACACACATTCAATGCACACACAAATGTCAACTTCTCAAATAAATTAGCTGATTTTACAGTATTTCCTGAAGTTTTCTCCAGTGTCATTGCTAATTTAAAGCGTTTTTAAAGTAATTAAGCTGGTTTTTGGCAACTTAAAAAAGTTGCTATTAAAAATAACAATTGGCAGCTACAGCAACTGAAATAAGTTTGGATGCAAGTAAGTCAAAGTACTTAAATAACTAAAACTTAAAATTAATTAATAATTAAAGAAATTATAATTGCACAAAATACCAGTGTTGCCAACTTAGCCCAATAGTATCTGGATGCAGCCTTTATGATGCAAGCTGAGATTGCATCAGACACAATGCACTGAAATGGAGCGAGTGACGTCACTGTGAGGGGTAGGGTTAGGTGAGCCCATTAACAAGCATTGGATGCAGCTCAGATTGCACTGCACCAGGTCTGCATCCAGACCCCTCTCAACTTAGCAGCTTTATCGCTATATTTAGTGACTTTTCAGATCCGTCTTTCGGATGAGATGTTAAACCGAGGTCCTGACTCTCTGTGGTCATTAAAAATCCCATGTCACTTCTCGTAAAGAGTAGGGGTGTAACCCCAGTGTCCTGGCCAAAGTCCCTCAATCGGCACTTACCCATCATGGCCTCCTAATCATCCCCATCCACTGAATTGGCTCTATCACTGTCTCTTCACTCCACCAATAGCTGGTGTGTAATGAGCGCACTGGCGCCGTTGTCCTGTGGCTGCCGTCGCATCATCCAAGTGGATGCTACACACTGGTGGTGGTGTGGAGAGACCCCCCTCATGATTGTGAAGCGCATTGGGTGTATGACCATACACAATAAATGCGCTATATAAATACACATTTAATTACATTACATTACCCCCTTAGCGACAAATTTTCAAAAAAGCAACTAGCGACAAATCTACCAACTTTTCTGGTGTTCCTGAAGATTTTTATAGACTCTCATGTGTCCATACTGTCCCTACTCTTCTTAACTAGCTGCGGGTGATGTCGTTGGCCCCTCCCCCACCTCAGAGCACTGACAGGCGGCACAGTCCTCGTACAGCAGTCTCTCCCACCTGCAGCCTGAGAGCAGATCACTCCTCTGCGTATCGAGGGCCAATGATTTAGCACCGGGAGTGTGAGGTATTTCCATTGTACAGTCAAACCAATCTGCTTTTTTTTTCTGCCAATTACAGCTATATGCTTATTGAAACTTCATTGAAACTATATGCTTATTTTAAATCAAGCAGATTCACAGAAAACTTGAATTAGTTGAAGGACCCCATTCAAGATCATGTGACCCCTGTGAAGCCCATAGGTGCGTTCGACTTCATGCAGCGCTGCGCAGACTTATCGAAATGTGTCTTAAAGCGGTGCATGCCGGTTAGAAATTTTGGTCGGATTGATGCTGCGCCGACGCCATGCGACTGCCACATGTGGCATCAAAGTACCGCGACAGCGCTCCGAGATCAGACGATTGAGTTGGCTGATGCAGCACCTGAACATGACGATGACGACACTGATGTTACACGATTGGCCGAGTTCACAGCATGACAACAATGTGTATTTCGGGTTTATTACTGGACAAAGTAATAAACTTTGTCTAGATTGTTTGAACAGGTTTATTCTGCCTTTTTATACAGACTACTGTATTATACATTTTAGTGAATGACCAAATATTAACTCAAGTCTTACAGACTTATAATAAAATAATTATCATCATTGATCCTGACACCCCTATAAAGATTTCTTAGCAAATTAAGTAAAAAAATAGGCAAGGGCGGAGTTAAAAACGGAGCCGTCAAGTCGGCCACTTCGGGAGCTCAAAGTTGCTGCAGTCATGATGACCCATCACATGGCCAGTGTTGCCAGATGTAGCTGACTTTTCCAGCCCAAAAACCCGCCGAAATGCAAAAACACCCGCCCAACAACCTCGATTTTACAAAAAATGGGGGGCGGGGGGGTTGGACGGGAAACCGCCCAATCTGGCAACACTGCACATGGCGTGATCCTTTATTTATTGAAACAACAACAAAAGATATACAGTACAAATAAATCAGAACACAGTCTCTACAAACTATAGTTCATTTTTAAACAATAAGGGAATTATGAATTAAATTTAAGTAGCCTACATAACAAATGCATGAGATATAAAGGGAAAACGCGAGGGCACATAAAAAGGAAATATATATCCACGAATAGGATTATTTTTGATAATGAAAGCATTTTTAAAAAAGCACTTTAATCCAAAAAGATTGAACAAAATGACCTAAATAAATGAGCTACATTTTAAGTAGACATTTCCCAGAAAGAGCAGGTACATCAATGACACTTTTAACATTTCTGCATAAACGACTTAACAGGAAATAAAATATTTAGAATCATATATTTTTATATTACATATTCTTATATAACTTAATTTGCAAAGAAATCGTCAGGATCAATGATGATAATTATTTTATTACAAGTCTGTAAGAGTTATTTGAGTTAATATTTAGGTTATTTACTAAAATATAAGGCAGAATAAACCTGTGCAAACAATCTAGTCTTTAAAACCAGATTTAACAAAAGACGATTACTGCAGTAAAATATTTGTAGTCTTTTAATAAGCATGATGTGTACAAGATAGAGATGGTATGAAAAGTCAATTGTTTAGAAATTTGTGAGACAGAAGTTGTCCAATAATAAACGCGAAACACACGTGGTTGTTGTCATGCGGTGAACTTGGCCAATCGTGTTATATTGGTGTCGTCATCTTAGCTCCAGCAGGCGCTCTTCAGACGCTGCATCGGCTAACTCAGTCGTCTGATCTCGGAACGCTGTCGCGGTACTTTGATGCCACATGTGACAGTCACATGGCGTCGGCGCAGCATCAATCGGGCCAAAATTTCTAACCGGCATGCACCGCTTTAAGACAGATTTCGATCGATCTGCGCAGTGCTGCATGAAGTCGAACGCACCTATCGTGTGCTCATTTTAAATCAGGCAAATCCACAGAAAACTTGAATTAGTTGAAGGACCCCATTCAAGATCATGTGACCCCTGTGAAGCCCATGATGTGCACACGGTATGTTTTGTCCCAGAATTGTTCACATATTTAACCTTTTTGAAACCACAACACTGCTAAATGATTTTATTACTTAGGTTTTTTCTTCTTTCTAGTCCAGATAGCTAAAAAGTCTTAAATCAAGAAGCATTTTCTAGACAAACAAAACATATGGTCTTATTTTAAGAAATAATATGCTAAAATTGAGTGAGTTTTCACTTAAAACAAGCTAAATAATTTGCCAATGGGGTAAGTAAAATAATCTTGTTTTTCCTTTTGACATAAGTTATTTTTCCTTACCCCATTGCAGATTATTGAGCTTGTTTTAGGAAAAAACTCACTTATTTTTTGTGAGTTTATTATAGACATCACTTATATCCAATGTACATGCATAATATAATATTATAAAGCTTCCTATAGGAAAATATGAACTTAAAATGAGGGATTTGTGAGGGGTGTACTCATATAGTGGAGCACTGTAGACTACAAGCATACACTGCATAAAGAGGAAGGGAAAGGGAAACAAATTAAATTGGGGAAGAAGAAGAAAAATACATATAATTTTGAGAAAAAATAAATAAATTTAAAAACGTATAATTTTATTTAACTATTTATTTCTAAACTTTCAATCAGGATATACTTTGGAATGATTATTATTGTGATTATTGTGCACGGTGGCTCAGTGGTTAGCACTGTCGCCTCACATCAAGAAGATCACTGGTTTGAGTCCCTGCTGGGCCAGCAGTGTTGCCAGATTGGGCGGTTTTGAATTTGATTGTAGGGGTAAAAAAATACCATAAACGGGTTGAACAAAATCTGGGTCGGTTTTGAAACGTAATTTTATATGCAAGCTTATTTAACAAAACATATCTGTATGCTCTTACTTCCCATTCCTTTAGTAGTGACCAGTGCATAGCACAAACCACGTGGGTCCAGCCCCAAGAGGAGGTGAAGGAAAGCCCAGTTTACACTGCCAGTTAAATGTGACCCAATTCCAATTTTTTGCTCATATGTGACACAGATCAGATCTGCTCTATGACAGTTTAACACGAAAAAAAAACTCATGCATTCGGATATTCAGAGATCGGTTTTCAGGCCTCCTTCATATGTGGAAATAAATTCAGATATAAATCGGATATGTGACAATGAGACCTATCATGTAAACAGCAGCAGATCGGATTTATTGAGGTATTCTGTTTTGTACATCATTAACTTGCGACAATGTGTAAACGGACAGGCAAAAAAAATCGAAGAAATAGGCAAACAAATCGGATTTGGGCATCAAGACCTGACAGTGTAAACGGGGCCAAAATCTGACTCCCTGGACAAATCTGACTCCTTCGCATGCATGCACATCACGCATCGGCCTACAGTTAAACTCACAGCGGTTTATCATGATACTTTTATCGATCATTTTTTCCACAATTGACAAAGAACAACATAAAAGCGTGTCTGATTGACAAGCAGCACCTAATTATGTTCAATAGAATCTAAAACGCCAAATATGATGAATTTATACCCCATTTCGAAAAGTCAAACATACTCTAATAGGTAGCGTAATCTACACAACATTAAGTGCAGTGTACGAGTGAGAGGGGGGCAGTGTTTCGATGTGATCCGGTTATGTTGTTGGTTCTGTGACTGCTGTGCTGGTTGCTGTATGGTTAACAATTAAGACAGTTAAACGTAACCAGGTTAATTTCGATTCATTCAATCATTTTCTTTTCGGCTTAGTCCCTTATTAATCAGGGGTCGCCACAGCGTAATGAACCGCCACTTATCCAGCACATGTTTTACGCAGCGGATACCCTTCCAGCCGCAACCCATCTCTGGGAAAACACACTCATTCACACTTCATCCATACACACTCATACCACTACGACCAATTTAGCTTACCCAATTCACCTGTACCGCATGTCTTTGGACTGTGGGGGAAACCAGAGCACCCGGAGAAAACCCACACGAACGCAGGGAGAACATGCAAACTCCACACAGAAACGCCAACTGACCCAGCCGAGGCTCGAACCAGCGACCTTCTTGCTGTGAGGCGACAGCACTACCTACTGCACCACTGCATCGCCTATTTCGATTGAAAACAAATTAAAATTAAATAAAATATTAATCTAAAATTTTGGGTTTTTGACCAGCTTTTGGGCTGCAAAAGCGTCAGCTATATCTGGCAACACTGTGGGCCCGTTGGCCATTTCTGTTGTAGAGTTTTGCATGTTCTCCAAATGGAGGTCAGGTGCTCCGGTTTCCCCCACCAGTCCAAAGACATGCGCTTTAGGTGAACTGAATAAACTAAATTGGATGTGTAGTGTATGTATGGGTTTTTCCTAGTACTGGGTTGCATCCACTTCCACTGGAAGGGCATCCACCTGGCGTGAAAACATAAGCCGCCGGGAATAGTTCACGGTTCATTCCACTGTGGTAACCCTGATATAAATAAGGGAAAGCTGAAGGAAAAGACTAGAATGAATGCAATGAATGAATTACCCCCATACTGACCTGAGAGCGTCGTTAAAAGCCTCGACTCCATATTTTGTAATGCAGAAGCTCCTCCAAGAGTACTGATTCTGCCGAACCGCTTGCGCCCGTTCACCACTCGACCCTTTGGCTTTCTTAATGACGCGGTAAAAACACTCCGAGTTACCGCGATGACCCCAATCAGATTGACATTAATCATGGGTGTGAATTCCTCAATCTCCAGCCAGTCATTGGGTGCCGTGGGGAAGGCGATGCCGGCGTTGTTCACCACGGCCCACAGACCTGATGAAAGAAAATGAAAAATAAATATTTGCTTACATCACTTAAGGAAAAAAAACACAACAAAACAGGCTTTACACAATTTAAAAAATGCCAAACGTAAGTCATGGGGCGGCCAGGGTGGCTCAGTGATTAGCACTTTCGCCTCACAGCAAGAAGTTTGCTGGTTCGAGTCCCGGCTAGGTCAGTTGGCATTTCTGTGTGGAGTTTTGCATGTTCTCTCCGTGTTTGCGTGGGTTTCCTCCGGGTGCTCCGGTTTCCACCACAGTCCAAACACATGCATAGGTGAATTAAATAAGCTAAATTAGCCATAGTGTATAAGTGTGTGTGTGAATGAGAGTGTATGGGTGTTTCCCAGTACTGGGTTGCGGCTTCTAGTTTCTTACACATCTCTTCCAAAGCCTTTGTTTGGTCTTAATGTGATTTTTGACTGTTTTAGGCTGTGAAATAACTGCATAAAATAATAACTTATTATTGACTGTAGGACTATAGATGTAATGCAATGTGGTCCAAAACCTGCCTGGAACTACTTTAGCTGCATGTTTTTCTCGAAAATACCAGCACAGTGTATAATGTTCATCAGCCAGTTATAATCAAGCCCCCTTCATCAGCCCCTTTAAAGGCATAATTATGAGCCTACCTGTGAATTATTATATTTTTCTTTTCTATTAATGCGTTTTAATGGAGAGAATCCATTTTTTTAACACATTTGTAAACAGAACAGCTTGAATAACATTTTTTTAAATCACTTATTTAGTTTGTCTTGCTATAATGACAATACATAATATTTTACCAGTTATTTTGAAAGATATTACACTGTAAACCCAACAGTCAACTTTATCAAATGAGATGAGTATAGTTTGACTAAAAGTTGACTACAAATTGACCTGAAAGTTAATTCTACTCATTTGAAAAGAGTTTTAACTCAGTGTTGAAGCTAATGAGTTAATAAATACCTCAATACTTCAACTCAAATGGAGTAAGTTCACCAGTACTTATATAGATTCGTTCTTTTAACTCAAATGGTTTGTTGCAATCGGTTTCCTCAAACGGTTTTTGAGTTGCCTTAACTTATGGGTTTTACAGTACTCAGTTGGTTTGAGTTTCTTCATTTATCGGGTTTTACTGTGCTCAAATTGCTTCGTTTACTCAAATGGATAGTAAGTTCACAGTACTCATTAGGATAGTTTTGAACTTAAATGGTTTGTTGCACTCATTTTCTCAAATAGTGTTGAGTTAGCTTAATCTATTGGTTTACAGTGTAGTATTCAGCTTTAAAGTGCAATTTAAAGACTTAAATAGGTTAATTAGGTTAACTAAGTTAGGTTGAGTCATTGGACAACAGCGGTTTGTTCTGTAACCAATGGAGAAAAAAAAATTATATATATATATATATATATATATTATATATATATATATAACATTGTCCTTAAAATTAAGAATAAATAAACAATGCAGTAAATATTACAAATATTTGTCATTTTTTTTAAATACATTTTAAAGATGTAATAAAAGGTCAAAAACATTATTTTAATTTAGCTAGTTGCAAAGGAATATTAGTTATTTTGAAAATAAAAATGTGTGTAAAAATATTTTTAATATTAAATAAAAATTAAACCATAAAATCTTAAAAATAATAATAATTAAACTATTAATAAAATGTGATGCTTTAAGCAACACTATAAAATGCATTAACGTTTCCATCTCATTCCTCTCTTAATGGCATAGTCAAGGGCGCGGCTATGGTGGGGGCGGAAGTTAGGACAATTCAAAAAGGCCGACGCAGTCTCACTTTACCATTAGGGGGGCCCCCCAGAGGTACTATTAGGGCCTCCCCAGAGTTACTATAGGGACCACCCCCCCACCCCACACCCCATCCACCTCCTGGTCTTCACTTTCGTCCGCGACACCATCAGAATGTTGTCATAGGGCCCTGTACTGGCCTGCGGCCGGCGCCCCTGGGCCTTGTATATGATATTTAATATTTCACAACATTAACTACAGGAAAATTTGAATATTATATACATATATTTATTAATAATAAATTATATTATTATATATTAAATAACTGCTTTTATTCCAGCCAAACTAATGAGAACAATGACTTCATCCAGAAGAAAAAACAGTATAAGGAAATACTGTGGAAAGTGTTCTACTCTATTAAATAAAATAAAATAACTTTACGAAGAGCTAATAATTCTGCTGCTGTATCTCATAAAAATAGCATCTCCGTCAGTGACTCACCCTTCTGTCCCCACCAGGCTTTAATGGTCTCTGCAGCTTTTTTAACATTTCTCATTGTCAGTCACATCCAGATGCAGCGTTTTGTGACTCTGTCAGAGCAGATCTTCTTCAGCTCGTCCTCTCCTTTCTCTGAATAGCAGCCCGGCGATGACTCTGAAAACCCTTCGAGTCCAGATGTCTGGCCAAGAGATTCCCGAAACCGGTTGTCGCAGCCTGTGATGTACACAAACTTCTTCCTGATTTATTGGAGACTCGGCCCAGTTCTCTGAAACCACCGATAGACGTAGAACAAGACTATGAGACCGGCAATGTACAGGTACATGTCTGCAAAGAAGAAAGAAGAGGATTCACATTTATGCAAAACCACACCAGATCGAGAAAATAAGGAGATAGCATAAAGGGTCAAAGCTCCACTGATAAAGTACATGAATAGTGACCATTAACTGGCTGGCTTATGATTGGTAGATCACTGCAAACAATATGAGGGATTTTGTTGAATGCAAGAAAAAAAGAACTAAAGACTTATTTGCTAAACTGCTGATTAAAGCAATATAAATTAGAGCTGCATGATTTTGGAAAAATCTGACAGTTGCGATATTTTGTTTTACTGCCAATATATTCTTAACCAGACTGATTTAAATAGCTGTAGTTTTGTAAAGATTTTCATTCATTCAAGACTAGACTGAGATGGTCAAGTACTATCTATGCCGTGGATCCAGTGGTGGAGAGAGTACTGAAAAATCATACTCAACAATGTTGTGCTAGTAAAAGTATCTATGTAAATATTACTCAAGTGTAGGAGTAAAAAGTAGCCCTTTTAAATGTATTTGAGTCATCAGTAGTGAGTACTGTGTGAAAGGTTTGATGCATTTATATGCAGTTTGTGCATGTGTGTGAAAATTTCAACACTCTGTAGTGCATTTTGTGATTTTTATAAGGCCATTTGACGATTTCAGTCATCATACCAGTAGGCATCCGCATCATCTCATCCCTGCAGGCACATGACGTCATATTGACGTTGTACCCAATGTCGTGGCGATGTTAGATTTTGTTTGGAAATGAAAATCAGGTTGACGTCAGAACCCTAACATTAGGGGCCTATTCCATAAACCAAAGCTTAGAGAAAAGCCAGGCTTATTTTGGTAAGTCAGGTTTAATAATGGCGGGGGGTTCGGTTTCATTTAACATTTACATTAACATTTAAATTCAAATAAGTTATTGCAAACAAAAATTTCAAACTACAACATTTCAATTTTATATATTTTATGTTTCCGTTGATTTTTTTTTATTTAATATTTTCCCTCAACATATTAATTTGGGTGTACTAATTTTTGGACTGTGATCTTCAGTTTATTTTTGTTAGATTAGTTACAAATTTTGCTTTGCTTGTGCGTGCATGGCTTTGTACCCATCATTTTAAACTTAATGTAGTGACGTTAAGCACATTTTGAATGTTACGGGAGTCTGCAATGCATTAACCTTTTTCTTGCAAGCAACAAATGGCAGTAGGCTAGGCGCGCATTCTCTTCTTCTCTCTCATGCGCGTGCGCAAGAACAATTTCGATGTATTGTGACTGTGACACTCTGAATGATTAGTCACATGTAAATATATATGCAATGTACAAAGAGGTGAAGGAATCATCCAGGACTTGCTAGCCTAAAGGGTCGGTGTCAAGTCAAAGTCTCCTTACGCAGCTCCTGTAGTGTGTGTTCGCAAGAAAGATGGCACCCTCAGATTGTGTATCGACTATAAACTGCTAAACCAAAGACAGTGCCAGATAGACACCCACTTCCCCGTATCCAGGACCTCATTGACAACCTAGGGGGCTACCGGTGGTTCTCAATCCTAGACCAGGGGAAAGCCTACCATCAGGGATTTATGGCTGGAAGGGTCACAACACCTTACCGCATTCACAACTCCCTGGGGGTTATATGAATGGGTACGCATACCGTTTGAACTGGCAAATGCACCAAGCAGCTTTTCAAAGGAGTATGGAGGAGATGCTTGACTCGTTAAGAGATGAACTGTGCATTCCATATCTGGATGACATACTCTGCTATGGTGAAACCTTTGAAAATCATGTACAGGGATTGAGGAAAGTCCTCAAAGCACTACAGATGGATGGAGTAAGCTGAGGCCAGCGAAATGTGAACTCTTCAAGAGAGAGGTCCGGTATCTGGGGAGTACTGGTTTCAATGGATGGTGTCCGTATTGACCCGAGTGACCTGGATGCAGTGCTCTCTCTCTGAAAGAAAAGAAACCCAACACAGTTGGTGAGCTCGGCATTTACTAGGCTTCCTCAGTTACTATACCGCACATACATTCAGGATTTCTCACGAATTGCTAAACCAATATATGAGCTCCTCCAGTCATGGGGATCAGTAACCACTACAGAACAGACCAAGTCCCAGCAAGGGTTGGAAGAAAGGGAGCACAATTACCATCACATGCCAGAGTAGAGTGGACAAGAGAACATCAAGATGTGTTAGAGAAACCTATCGAGGCTCTAACCAGCCCGCCAGTACTGACTTACCCTAATTTTTGAACTCCCATTCGTACTCCATACAGATGCATCTGAACAAGGACTGGGAGCTGTGCTATATCAGCAGCAGAATGGCAGGCTCAGAGTCATTGGCTATGGCTCCAGGACACTGACCCCAGCTGAGAGAAGATATAGACTCCACTCTGGAAAACTAGAGTTCTTGGCACTTAAGTGGGGCAATCTGTGAGAAGTTCCGTGACTACCTTTTCTATGCACCCCACTTCACAGTGTTCACTGACAACAACCCCTGACATATGTCTTAAGTACAGGCCAAACTTAACGCTGTTGGACATAGATGGGTGGGAGAACTAGCAGACTACAAATTTGATATACGATACAGACCAGGCAAGACAAATGCAGATGCAGATGTGCTCTCTCGCTGGCCCCTGGACATTGATAAATATGTGACTGCCTGTACAGAAGTACTGCCAGAGGAGGTGGTCCGAGCCACCTGGGAGGGTAGTCAGATAGACAGGAATAATGATGTTGCCTGGGTAGCAGCCCTAAATGCTAGTCAGGAGGGTACTGGACGGCAGGAAGGAGAGAGTGTCATGAAACTGGATCACAATGGGTTGCGGACAGCTCAGGAGGATCCCAGTATTGGAGAACTGATAAAACTAAAGGAAAGTGGCAGAGAGTTGACACCTGAAATGAGAAAATCTGCTAAGGGAAGCACCAAGAGATTAATGTATGAGTGGGGAAAATTTGCTCTATACGATGAAATACTCCATCGGAAAACCAAGGAAAGATGCCAACTTGTACTTCCTGCTAAGTTCAGGCAGCTAGCCTTGAGACAAATGCACGATGACATGGGTCATGTTGGAATTGAAAAAGTTCTTGACCTAGCAAGGAGACGATTTTATTGGCCATTTATGAAAAAGGAGATCGAGCACTATGTCACCCAACAGTGCCGATGCATCAAACAGAAAAAGCCAGTGGTGCAAGTTAAAGCCCCAATGGTAAGTATCAGTTCAAGTTGCCCATTCGACCTGGTGTCCATTGACTACTTGCACCTAGAACGAAGTCGTGGGGGATATGAATATATCCTGGTTGTAGTAGACCACTTTACCAGATTTGCCCAGGCATACCCGACAAAGGACAAGTCTGGACGAACAGCTGCTGAAAGAATATTCAATGATTATATCCCAAGATTTGGCTACCCTGGTAAACTACATCATGACCAGGGGCGTGAGTTTGAGAACCAGCTCTTTACAGCATTACAGCGGCTGACAGGTGTCGGCAACTCAAGAACAACACCCTACCATCCCCAAGCCAATCCTGCAGAACGCTTTAATCGAACACTGCTACAAATGCTGAGAACCTTGGAAGAGAAAGAAAAAGACAGATGGAAAGAGCACCTCTCAAAAGTAGTACATGCATACAACTGCACCAAACATGAAGCGACAGGGTTCTCTCCATTCTTCTTGTTGTACGGACGTCACCCTCGTTTGGCAGTCGATCTGTTGTTTGATCTAAAGATTGAGGATGATCAGTACTCACCTCGAGATTATGCAGAGAAATGGGCACAAAGAATGGCTGCTGCATATAAACTTGCATCGGACAACAGTAAACAGGCAAGCACAAGAAATAAGAAATATTATGACCAACACCTGCGAGGGGTCGTTTTACAGCCAGGAGACAGAGTTCTTGTTCGAAACCTAAGTGAACGAGGAGGGCCTGGCAAATTAAGGTCATACTGGGTAAGAACAGTACATGTGGTAAGAGAAAGAGTAGAAGATGGTCCAGTCTATAAAGTGTATCCTGAATCTAGCAGAGGCCATGATCCAGCAAAGATACGTACCTTGCATCGGAACCTTCTTCATCTGGTAAATTACCTACCTGTAGAATTGCCAACTTCAGAAACTGAAAAGTCACAGAAATCACAAAGGGCAAAGCCACGACAAGTGAGGCCAGCAAGAGAGTCAAAGGAAGCAAGTTCAAGTGATTCATGTTCAGATGATAGTGATGCTCCACGTACCTATTACTGGTTGCGCTCACCACTACAAAGGAGATCAATGAGAAAAGCATCCGTATCTGAGGATTACAGGAGAGATCGTATGGGACTGAGAAACAGCTTTGAGCAGCCTAAAAGAGATACAAACGAGACAAACAAGGAATACTTACCTGTGTCAGTTGAATCCCAAGCACCACGAGAATACTTACCTGTGTCCAATGAACTTCAGTTACCTGATGAAGTTCCTGCTATGCTGGAACTAGAAAGAATGGATGAGGAACTGGAAGGGACAGTACCTGTGGAGGGGAATGAAAATATGATTAGTCAGGGAGAAGAGAGGACTGAAAGAGAAATTATAAGGAGATCCAAAAGAAAAAGAAATCCTCCAAGATTTTTAACTTATTCCTCCTTGGGTCAACCCAGTTATGAATGGCCAACTGAGATGGGTGCAGTACAAGTGATGACAGTTCAGGGACTGTCATTTTATCCCCATGCACAGGGACCAGTTCAGATGGCAAGTGCTTATGTCCCATCTGTACTTCCCCACCAAATAGGGTTCTATCCCGCATTATCTACCTACCAAACTTACTGACTTAGTATAATACATGCTATGGTAGGATAGTTGAAAATACACCTTTAGTGCATGTACACACACCTTAAAAACCAGTTGAAATGGGGAAAAGTTAATTTTTGTGAGAGTAAAGGGAAAAGCGATGGTTGGAGCATTTTCTTTTGTTGGGGAGAGTGTGACACTCTGAATGATTAGTCACATGTAAATATATGCATATGTATATTTATTCCTTAATTAAATATAATAATTATTGTATATATTGTTACATCTAATGTTGTATTTATTTGAATTACCTTGAGTGGAGAAAATGAGTGGGACAGTTTGTTGTCTGAGGTTGCTAGGGTAACGATGAGCTGCTGGACTGTCATTACGAAAGAGACCCGACTGTGAAGAGCAACGAAACTTTGACTCTCTCATATTTCTATCTTTTAGGTGGGTAAATTCTGTCATAATGTCATTGAAATGTGAAGAATACATGTTATTTAAGTGTCTTAACTAGTTTACTGAGGGTAACGTGCAGTGAAATAGTTACTTTGTAGCGAAGATTGTATCTTTTTGCTGACAATTAATCAAAACAGCCGCCAGCGGCCGACGTGTTAATTGGTAACTGCAAAGTTTATAAAAAGAGCTCCACCTCGCTTAAGTTCAATGTAGAGGTTATATTTTTGCACTGAGGTTGTTAAAAAGAGTATTAATAACTATTTTATTTGTGTAAATGTACTTTTAACCAAAGATGACAGTTATACTCAATGACTGTAACGGATTTGTTTACATTTGTATTTCTCAGAGCTAGTCCATATATACAGAGCAGATATGATACTGTGCTAGAGATATTTAATGCTTAAAGGGACATTTTGCAAAATGTTTAATACTTATGAAGCCTACCTTAATGTGATATAGTAAGTATAGTTATCGTATAGAACTAAGTAATAACCTGTATGTGAATAATGTTTATGAATGAGCTATTTATGTATATTAGGGCTGGGCGGTTTTTCCGATTTTTTTCGATTAATTCGAATTTACGTTTTAAGACGATTTTATTTTTTACAAAATCGAGGAATCGCGGTTTTTTAAAAAAAATATTAAAGCCGCTTTTCCACTATTGTGCCAAACCGTTCTAAACTGTTAGACAACCGTGCTGAATTGTGCTGATTCTGTGTGTTGACGTCGCGGCTCTGTTGATGTGCTGCCACAGCCGGTAGCGGAAGCGCGCCAGGGCGGACCGGCCTTTGGGAACACCGGGATCTTTTCCCGCTAGAGCAACAAGCGCCCCGCAGTCAGCCTGCCAGCTTCGCGAATGTTTCCATGCGCGTCGTGCTGTTGTTCGCGTCCCGCAGCCGTCTGTGTCTCCCGCGCGAGCTGCGAGACGGGGACCCGCGCACCACCTGAACGGCGTGTTGTAAATGTCGGTCACCGCAGAAAGTCAAATCTTTAATTTGGACTTTTGCTTGAATTACGGAGTGGCACAGTAGCTGTCAAGGTACTGTATGAATTAAATCATAACCCATATGTGCACCAATAAACAAGTAAAATGAATAAATGAATAAAATAAATATGGATTCTTAAATGTCTGTATTGTTTTTACTCCAAAAAATATCAATACGTATCGACAAATGTTTTATAAAAATAAAGCAATTTCCAACATTTCAGCTATAGGCCATTATACGATTCAGTTAAATATAAGATAGACCTTTAAATGTATATAGATATGTAACAGGTTTCTGTGGGGTTTTTTTTTTTTCACGGTAATCTTTAATATATACTGGGTGGTGTAGCTACGCACAAATATTTTCTAAAACGTCAAGCAGATATTTGTCTATAGCTCGTTAGTTATTTATGAAGACAAAAAATAATTAAAATAACAAAAATAAAACTATAAAATTACAAAGATAAATGAGCAGCATTCTGCTAAATATAGTCCTTTATATCCTGATATGCTATGTGTTGTTTCATTCGTTTTTTTATATTTAACTTGATGCATTCGTTATTTAATATTTAAATACAAAATCGTTTAAATGGTTATATTTTACCATCAAAATGTAGTATATTTTATATCATTACCATTTTTTGATATAAAACCGCTGTTATTTTATTGATTGTTATGAAATAATTTAAGTGCTGTATTTTTTATTAGTGAAAGTGTCCGCTCACTTTGACAAGGCCTGTCTAAATATATATTTCTGCCATGCCACTAATACAGATAAACTATTATTGCATTATCATTGTTCATTTTTCTGTTATGTACAGAGATTTGAATATTTATTTCCCCTCCAATCCATTTTAATCTTCACGTTACATTTTGGTCATTTTCTCTCCAAATAAAATTTGCCCAAAGCTGCACAACATATGACCTGCTGTGACTTCTATTGTAGCTATGTTTAGCATCCCTATATGAGAGAGTGCCATAACCGCGTTTAGTCACACTATTGCTTTTCTTTTACAAGTGAGCATGAAAAAAACTAGTTTCAGCATTTATTTAAATTTAAATGAACAAGGTAAGCTGGTAAGGTAGTTACACAGTAAAAAAAAAATTAATAATAAAAAAATAAATAAAAAATCGAAATCGAAATCGTGAATCGGTCAAACTTTATGAAAAAATCGAGATTTTTTTTTTTTGCCATATCGCCCAGCCCTAATGTATATATATGCATATAATGCATATTTATTGAGACAAGACAAGGGTTTGTTGGGTATAATACACTATTTAATGATGTTGTATAGTCTGTTTTAAGTATTACTGCATAGAAATATTTATGAAATTATAGTATATTGTGATCAAATGTCTGTAATAAACATTACGAGAGCGACTCGACTGTGAAGAGCAACAAAACTTTGACTCTCTCATATTTCTATCTTTTAGAAATTTAAACTGCAGCACCGCCAGCTCAACGCCGGGCGTGCTACATGACAAATATTAATTTAACGTTAATAGGCCTAAATAATGGCCTATATTTTAAAATCTGCAGTTTCCTGTCAGCCTTTTCTCTTGCTTTGTTGCAAGCCGTACTGTAGTTTTTGATTATTATGTTTAAATTGTTATATGTTTGAACTCTAAAAACAAACGCGGCTCACTCGCTGTGAACAGCTGTGTCTCATCTCAGAGCTCTTTCAGTTCTCGTTGCCATGGTAGCACACAACATAATCAATACATCTATGCTCGACCTTTAAGGTTTTACGGCAGTAACGTGCACGAGCAGTTATCTAGATTATTTCAACTGAACTCAGATTAGTTAGATCCAATGATCTTCAACTTGCTGTTATGGAACCAATTTAAGCGTGGACATTTAGTTTGGCTCATTGAAGTCAGACTTTTGACTTTATTTCCCGCTTTTTTAAACCACTTTTATGAAATAGCCCCCAAGCTGACGTCAATGTCCAACCTAAAATCAACCAAATTTCAACGTCTAATTATGTTACACCTTGACGTTGTAAAGACGTTACCACTATGACATCTATTAGACGTTGGCTTTTGGTCACTTTCCAACACAACCTAAAATCAACCAAATTTCAACGTCTAATTATGTTACATCTTGACGTTGTAAAGACGTTACCACTATGACATCTATTAGACGTTGGCTTTTGGTCACTTTCCAACACAACCTAAAATCAACCAAATTTCAACGTCTAATTATGTTACACCTTGACGTTGTAAAGACGTTACCCCTATGACATCTATTAGACGTTGGCTTTTGGTCACTTTCCAACACAACCTAAAATCAACCAAATTTCAACGTCTAATTATGTTACATCTTGACGTTGTAAAGATGTTACCACTATGACATCTATTAGACGTTGAATTTTGGTCACTTTCCAACCCAACCTAAGGTCACACTTTATTTTGATGGTCCGTTTGTTGAATGTAAGTTACATTGCTACTAATTCTCATTAGATTATAAGTAGACTGTTAGGTTGGGGTTAGGTTTAGTGTAAGTTGACATGTACTTGCAAAGTTTCTTATAGTCAGTTAAATGTCTGTTGAAGGAGCAGAATCAACAGATATTAAGCAGACAGTCTACTAATACTCAAATGGACCATCAAAGTAAAGTTTTACCCAACCTAAAAAAAACATAATTTGACATTGTTATTGGACATCAAAATAACGTAGTTAGACGCTGGCTAGACATTGAATTTTGGTCACCTGACATCACAACCTAAATCTAACCTAATATTATCGTCTTATGATGGTGCAGAAATTAAACAATCAAATGTAAAATAGCATGGTTGTCATTATATAAATTTAAAATACTAATAGTTTCTGATATCTTTTAATTGTTAATAAATAATCTAACCCTGTAATGTGACTATTGCAGATAAACACGTTGCAATATCAATGCGATAATATTGTTCAGCCCTAATATAAATGCTACAATGTGTCAAATTTTGGTAATTCGTGTTGTGATTGCCCAATTTGAGCATGAATCAGTCTTTTGATCTGGATCTTGTAAAAAGAATCACTTTTGTTCAGACAATGCAGTCATTCAATTATGAGTTGAGATACATTGAAATTAATTTTAGAGTTAACTATATTAATTGTGAACAATTGACACAAATTACCAAAGTCTGTCAGTATTAACAGACTCTCTAAGAGAAGCTCACTTTCTGAAGCTATTGTATATTAACAGGCGAAAATCCATTAGAATAAACCTGTACACTCAAAAAAAATATTTCATTCATTCATTTTCCTTCGGCTTAGTCCCTTATTTATCAGGGGTTGCAACAGCAGAATGAACCGCCAACTATTCCAGATGTTTTATGCAACGGATGGCCTTCCAGCTGCAACCCAGTACTGGG
The DNA here is from genome assembly GCA_903798195.1 of Danio kyathit. Taxonomy (NCBI): domain Eukaryota; kingdom Metazoa; phylum Chordata; class Actinopteri; order Cypriniformes; family Danionidae; genus Danio; species Danio kyathit. Next base: position 59,379,083 of record LR812527.1, read on the forward strand.
ACACATCCATACGCTACATACACTATATCCATACGCTCTTGCACTTACACAGACTCATACACTACAGCCAATTTAGTTTATTCAATTCACCTATATCGCATGTGTTTGGACTGTGGGGGAAACCGGAGCACCCGGAGGAAACCCACACCAACACAAGGAGAACATACAAACTCCACATAGAAATGCCAACTGACCCAGCCAGGGCTCGAACCAGTAAACTTCTTGCTTTGAGGCGAGAGTGCTAACAACTGAGCCACCGTGCTGCCTACTGCTTGTTCAAACTACTTATTTAACAATATTAACTATATTCAAATACATATTTCTGGCAATACAAATAATAGAAAGTGTCTTGTTATAATATATCGACCTCCTAAACAAAACTATGGTTTTATTTCCGAGTTCTCTCAATTTTTAAATTTGTGTTACTACATATGATAAAATATTAATTGTGGGTGATTATAACTTTCATATTGATAACAAACTTGATCTCAAAGCAGCAGAGTTTTCAGATGTTTTATATTCTTTTAGTTTTACGCAACATGTAAATGATCCAACACACAATAAAGAGCATGCGCTTGATCTTATTATTTCGCATGGTGTTAATGTTAACTGTTGGAGTATTCAATCATGGCTTCAGCGCCAAACGAGTGATTTAAATTATATTTTATTCTCCTTATTTCTTTCCGTTTTATTTCAAATAACATAAATGTTTAAAGTTTTAGGTAAAGACATCAAACTATGCCCACACATGCAAGCTAACCCATTAAATAAATCATAACCGAGTCATCACGCTTCATTACCCAACCAATATCAGCGTTGAGAAAAAGTTACGTTATAATTTAATGTCATTTAAAAAAATAGTAGCTAAATGTGTTACATTTTAAGGCATTAGTGTAGCCAAACAGAGAGCTTATCTACCTACCAACCTACCTAGATTAGCATTCAGCCTACCTGCAGCGCATGTGAGAGGTGGATCCACTTATTCCCGCATTATATATCTATTTCATCTATAACACCGTAAACTTGACTTCGCAGGCCGATCATCTTTAAACTCAAAAGGCATTTTTTAAGTGTCCTAACTTGACTGCTGCTGCATAATGGAATGTTTGTTTACACAACTGTAAAAGTGCGCTATAGCGATGTCAAAATGAAAGCAAATATTTTTAAGGGTTCTGCGTTTTGTCAATGTTATAGCTCAGGGGTGCCCAAACTCGGTCCTGGAGGGCCGGTATCCTGCAGATTTTAACTCCAACTTGCCTCAACACACCTGCATGGATGTTTCTAGAAAGCCAAGTGAAAGCTTGATTAGCTAGTCCAGGTGGGTCTGATTGGGGTTAGAACTAAACTTTGCAGGACACCGGCCCTCCTGGACCCAGTTTGGGCACCCCTGTTATAGCTTAATTGTAATAATATTAATAATAATGAATATAATAAATTATAATATATATATATATATATATATATATATATATATATATATATATATATATATATATATATATATATATATATATATATATATATATATATAGTGTAGACTGTGGGACTGTGCAGTGTCCAACTAAACATTTTTAATAGGCTACTCTAATAATAATCCCTAACTAAAAACTAATGTGAAAATGACTGGCAGTTGCGTCTCTGCTAAAATTAATTTAATGGCAAATTTATTTTGTGTTTTTTCCCTTTAGAGCTCAAGATAGGTGTATTTTAAGATTTATTTAACCAAAACATGAAATGAATTAGGCTGCACGCCTTCATGTCATACACTAGTCCAGTTTTCTCCCGTGTGAGTTTAGAGTGCGCCTCCGCCGCCTCATTTATACAGGTGCACCCTGACTTGATGCGGGGACCAGATCTGGACTATTGCTTTAACTTCACAATTTTCATAATTTAATTGCTTCTTCATATTATAAAATAAATGTGTTCTGAAGGTTGGGATGACGGGAGTGTTAGTAATTAATGACAGAAAGAACATTCACTTTTGAGTGAACTTCTGTCACAGATTATTTTACAGCATAATTGACCCAGGTGCCCGATCTCTCGCGACAAAATTCTGTGCCTTAGGTCACTCTGCTGGCCAGCAAGAGTCTTACCCATCTTAGGAAAATGTCCCATGGAGACCGATATGTGCTCTTCCCCACTTCAACATCCTTCTCAGTTTTCCTACAGAACTTGGTATCTCTGATGCTAGGGAAACGTGCACTCAAGAACCACGTGAGCCATTGAGACCATATTTTAGAGCTTAACCAGTGAGACAGGTTATTTAAGTCTAAAATCAATTTGACCTCCAGTAATAGTTTTAAGTAAAGTTAGACATCTTCAAACCCATCCACTCAGCGCTATGGTCTGCTTAGTCTGTAGTGTTGTAGGGCACTACGATGGTGGAGACTAAAAAATAAGACAGAGTTGGGTTATTATTCATAAAACACAAATTATGGCATGGTGGACATAGTATAATTGTTCAACACTATTACTGCTATATCTCAGGGTTCATATTATTCATTGACCCCACGTGTTTGTTTCCTAGGAAATTTTTTTTCATAACTGAAATGCAATGTTTATTTATCAATTACCTTCTTGGTGCATATAATCTTGAATATAACAATTATTTGAACTCACTTCATCTTGTTCATTAACATCTACCAAGTGTCCATGATTTTTTCTTGACTCAGTGTGATGCACCTAGATGATGGCTTAAATAGTCTTATCAAGCTGACATTTATAGATGAAAACAGCCAGCATAAGCTACAAAAATATATATATATTATTATTTTAGTTTTTTGCACCTAAACACAATCTCTAAAGTCAAATCTTAGTTCCTCAAAGTGTTTCTTCTTTTTCGAGTTTCTATCTCATCTGTTTAATCTCTCTCTCTCTCTCTCTCTCTCTCTCTCTCTCTCTCTCTCTCTCTCTCTCTCTCTCTCTCTCTCTCTCTCTCTCTCTCTCTCTCTCTCTCTCTCTCTCTCTCTCTTTCTCTCTCTCTCTCTCTCTCTCTCTCAATTCAATTCAATTCAATTCAATAGTTGCTTTATTGGCATGACAAATGTTACAAATGTATTGCCAAAGCATTTATAAAGTTTACATAAAAAAGTAACATACATATATAAAATTAAAAAAGTAGTATACACACAATAGATAGTAGTAGTAGTAGTAGTAAAAAAATAAAATAAATAAAATTCAATATATCATATTTATGGTGGCTTGAGAAAATCATAACTTTCCGTCAGACTTAATGTTGGGCTCATTTGACTCAGACTACCAATCTGCCAATCACTGATGACCTTTTAACTTACTAGCCACACCCTAGCAATCACTTACGCCACCCTAGCAACTGTCCCATAGACTTCCATTGTAAAAAAAAACTGCCATTGACTTTACATTAAACATACCAATTCATACTAACAATATACTGCATATCCATACCAGAAACATACTAATCATAGGAACATGCAAATTCATACTATAAACATACTAGCAACATGCTAATTCATTCTAACAATATACTAATCCATACTGGAAACATACTAACAAACATACTAATCATACTTGCAAACATGCTCGCTCTCAAACAGACTCCTCTACATTTGATCTCTTTGCTGTGCAACAGCTTGTTTGTTCCATCTCTAAGTCGTTTCCTTAATTTTTTTTTCTATGTTTTTCCCCTAGCTGATCTATGTGTTGTATTTTAATTTCTCTTTATTATTTTCTATTATTATTATTTATTTTCTAATCAACAAACTAACTGATCTATTGTTTTAGTCATACTCATTTATTTTGCCAAATTTGTTTCTTTATTAATATATATAAATTCTATCTTTGGTTCATCTAATATATATATATATATGTATGTATGTATGTATGTATGTGTGTGTGTGTATGTATATATAATATTCCCTTTTACTCTCTTCTGCCTCTACTGTTCTGTAAATAAACAGATTCTTACTCCCCTCTCTTTATCTCCCTTCTCTTTTCTAATATACATTATTGCTAATTAAGCTGTTCTAATTCTTTCTCAACCACCTCTACTTCAACTGTTTCTTCCTCATGAAAAGGCATGGCTCCAATTTCCTAACTTCCTTTTTGTTGTCTGTCTAAGCTTGTCTGCCTGAGCACTTCCTCTTTTCTCACTCCTCATCTGTCTTTCTAGAGCTGTTGCAACAACTGCCAAATCATGCCACATTAAAAATTACGACTCATTGTTTCTTCAGATTTTCCAATTCTTACCACCACAACATCCTTGTGGCCCCCTTTTGCTATGTTCTTTAACTTGTTTGTAAGACTCGAATTCTCTGTTTCTCCAGATTCTAGTGAATTTTAAATCAATCAGATTCTTTCTTTTCAATCAAATACTCAGCCACTTCAACATTTAAGCATTGTATAAACTTTCCCTAATTTCCGTTTTCGTTTTATGTCTTTTCTTCCTCTTAATTTCAATCATTAATTAATTTACCACTTCGTCCCATCTACTTTTTAATTTTGTTTTGGGACTTTTTGCATATTGCTCACATTCTCAATCAAATTAATCCTCCAATTTTTACACTTTCACTCCATCAAATTTATGCAGCGTATTTTACACACACAGAAGTTCATTAGTGTATGTCGCATTTACACAACATACACAATCAACCAAAAAATATATTTATCCTCTTCCAACAATTGAATTTCACCAGCAATAGTAAACTTCTTGCACTTTCACAATTACTGAAATTTCACAATTTTAAACTACATTTAATTGAATATCAAATACGCTTATATACAGCCAACTACATATCTGTACACTATGCTTATTTTAACTATTAGTTACTAACACAACAGACAAACATTCAGTCTTTACCTAAAATAAAATGTGCGCTCTTTACAAGTCTCAATTTCTCATCACTCTATTTACATTCGCCTTAACACAGTTGACTTTCCTATGTATTTTTAATCCACTTTACCTTGTATTTGTATACAGGGAGTGCAGAATTATTAGGCAAGTTGTATTTTTGAGGATTCATTTTATTATTGAACCATGTTCTCAATGAACCCAAAAAACTCATTAATATCAAAGCTGAATATTTTTGGAAGTAGTTTTTAGTTTGTTTTTAGTTTTAGCTATTTTAGGAGGATATCTGTGTGTGCAGGTGACGATTACTGTGCATAATTATTAGGCAACTTAACAAAAAACAAATATATACCCATTTCAATTATTTATTTTCACCAGTGAAACCAATATAACATCTCAACATTCACAAATATACATTTCTGACATTCAAAAACAAATCAGTGACCAATATAGCCACCTTTCTTTGCAAGGACACTCAAAAGCCTGCCATCCATGGATTCTGTCAGTGTTTTGATCTGTTCACCATCAACATTGCGTGCAGCAGCAACCACAGCCTCCCAGACACTGTTCAGAGAGGTGTACTGTTTTCCCTCCTTGTAAATCTCACATTTGATGATGGACCACAGGTTCTCTATGGGGTTCAGCTCAGGTGAACAAGTAGGCCATGTCAATTGTTTTTCTTCTTTTAGACCCTTTCTTGCCAGCCACGCTGTGGAGTACTTGGACGCGTGTGATGGAGCATTGTCCTGCATGAAAATCATGTTTTTCTTGAAGGATGCAGACTTCTTCCTGTACCACGGCTTGAAGAAGGTGTCTTCCAGAAACTGGCAGTAGGACTGGGAGTTGAGCTTGACTCCATCCTCAACCCGAAAAGGCCACACAAGCTCATCTTTGATGATACCAGCCCAAACCAGTACTCCACCTCCACCTTGCTGGCGTCTGAGTCGGACTGGAGCTCTCTGCCCTTTACCGATCCAGCCACGGGCCCATCAAGACTCACTCTCATTTCATCAGTCCATAAAACCTTAGAAAAATCAGTCTTGAGATATTTCTTGGCCCAGTCTTGACGTTTCAGCTTGTGTATCTTGTTCAGTGGTGGTCGTTTTTCAGCCTTTCTTACCTTGGCCATGTCTCTGAGTATTGCACACCTTGTGCTTTTGGGCACTCCAGTGATGTTGCAGCTCTGAAATATGGCAAAACTGGTGGCAAGTGGCATCTTGGCAGCTGCACCCTTGACTTTTCTCAGTTCATGGGCAGTTATTTTGCGCCTTGGTTTTTCCACATGCTTCTTGCGACCCTGTTGACTATTTTGAATGAAACGCTTGATTGTTCGATGATCACGCTTCAGAAGCTTGGCAATTTTAAGAGTGCTGCATCCCTCTGCAAGATATCTCACTATTTTTGACTTTTCGGAGCCTGTCAAGTCCTTTTTTGACCCATTTTGCCAAAGGAAAGGAAGTTGCCTAATAATTATGCACACCTGATATAGGGTGTTGATGTCATTAGACCACACCCCTTCTCATTACAGAGATGCACATCACCTAATATGCTTAATTGGTAGTAGGCTTTCGAGCCTTGGAGTAAGACAACATGCATAAAGAGGATGATGTGGTCAAAATACTCATTTGCCTAATAATTCTGCACTCCCTGTACTGTGAAAATTTCCTTGCTCTGTTAAACATAATTTGGGAAATATTTAAAAAAGAAGAAAAAATTCAAAGGGCAGCTAATAATTCTGATTTCAACTGTAGATAAAAGTAATGCATCAGTTTTAATCATTCTGGACTTAAGTGCATGCAGCATTTGACACGGTTAATCATTGCGTTTTGATTAACAGACTGGAAAAACTTGTAGGTCTCTTGGAAAGTTTTAAATTGGTTCAATACATATGTTACAGAAAGGACATTTTTAGTAAATATAGATGAATATACATCACAAGAACATAATATATTACATGCTGTTCCTCAAGGATCTATCCTAGACCCAAGTTTATTTTCATTATATATACTTCCCTTGGGGAGTATAATTCAGAAATATGGCATGAATTATCATCTTTATGCTGATGACATACGATTATACATTTCTGTTGAGCCCAGAGACACTGCTGCAATAAAAAAAAATGTCCAACTACATGTCCAGTATTGTACAATGGATGACTGCAAATTTTTAAAAGTTAAATAAAGATAAAACTGAAATTCTTATTGTGGACAAAAAACCTGAGCGAGAGAGGATTAAAGCAGAATTGTGTTTCTTTAGGTTTACAATCTAAAAAAGAATTAAAGAACCTGGGTGTTATTTTCGATTGTGATCTTAATTTTAAATCTCATATTAATCAAGTTACAAAAACATGTTTTTATCATTTGGGAAACATTGCCAGAATTCGTTCGTTCCTATCTTTTAATGATGCTAAGAAATTATTCATGCTTTTATTTTCTCTCGGTTACTCTTGATTACTGCAGTGCTATTTATATTGGTTTACCTAAAGGTTCTATAAGGAAGTTGCAACTGATACAAAATGCAGCAGCCAGAGTTTTAATGAAATTGAAGAAACGAGAACATATCACACCAGCATTAATAGAATTACACTGGTTACCAGTGCACCAAGGGATAGATTTTAAGATTCTTTTAAGGCACTACACAACATGACACCTTCTTACATTTCTGACTGCTTATCGAAATACAATCCAAACCGTTTGCTACGCTCTTCTACCGCTGGACTCTTAGAATTTCACTTTGTAAATCTGATGCGATCTGGCGGCACCTCTTTAAGTAACTATGCTCCAAAAAGTTTGGAATTGTCTCCCAAATGAAGTGAAAGAATCCCCCAGCATTCATGTTTTTAAAAAGCATGTTAAGACGCACCTTTTTAAGATTGCATATGAATATAAAAGTATGTGAAGAGTATTCATTTTATGTATATATGTATATTGTGTAGGTGTATGGTGTGTGTATGTATATGCATATGTAAGGACTATTGTGTGTGTGATTGATATGTGCATATATGCGTGTACATGTATGCTTTTATCTGAGTATATATTTGTTGTTTATTTTGCTTTATTTGTCTATACATTTTTTTTTTATTTGGTTTATTTTACAATGCTTGTTTGTTGTTTGTGAAGCGCTTTAAGTTGCATGTATGCAGGAAAAGTGCTATATTACAAATAAAATGTATTATTATTATTATTTAATAATGTATAAAATAATGTAGTGTTACTTAGAATTAATCACAAATATTAACATCAATATTCAAATGAGATGAAACAACACAGTTCTTGATTTTTTTGGGGGTCAACTTGATTGTTTTTTTTTTTCAATCAACTTAAAATTGTAAAAAACCATTAAGCTAACTTAATCGATTCGCATTGAGACGAGATGAAGTGATTGCGTGGAACCCGACATTTTTTTTTTTTTTACAGTGTAATGATAATTGCTTTTATCACAAATATTATTTGGATATTAAAAAAGCCTTACGCGGGACACCAAATAATGTAGTGTTATTTGAAATTTTCCACAGATATGAACATCAATAATTACTCAAAAATGACGTTTGCTGTTTGTTCAAACTACTTGAAAAATGAGCTGAAGCAACACAGTTCTTGAGTTTTTTGGGAAGAAAACTTAATTGTTTCATGTTTGATCCACTTAAATTTGTAAAAACTAAAGTTAACTTTTAATTTCTTCATGTTGACCCAACACACATTGATTGAGTGGAACCCAGCATTTTTTACAGTGTTGGTATTGATATTAATATTTTAGCCTCACACTGGGAACCAAATAATGTAGTGATAATTACTTTGATTGGTCTTGAATATTATCATTAACATTGATACTGAAATATTGGTCACTTCTCACTTAAGGTGAGTGCAAGTATCAGATAGTGAGATCGTCTGACTTATAGAGCCTATTACTGTATTGTCAACACAAGGAAGACTCAGTTGTAATGAATGAGTATTTATTGACAAAAGAATAAACTAAAAACTACAAAAATCTACAATAAATGAAATGTGTAAGAATGAATCATGAGGGTGATTGTTGAGAATTGTGATGAATTACTCTGTTATCTTTTCTACAGACAAGCTAGAGTGCAAACCTTATTAAGGTAGAAGGTAAACCTTGTTCTAAAATAACAAATAACTGAGCAAGTTTTTGGTATTAATGGATATCATGTACAAACATCACATTAGAAAAACAATATCATATACTGAAATACACCACACTGTAAAAAATGCAAGGTTCCACAAAATTCACTCTTGTTGTCCCAATTATTAATTAATGATAATATTTATACTATTAATGATTAAGTGGTTTGAACATAAAACAATTAAGTTGCTCCCGCAAAAAAAATTTATTTCTTTTTTAGTCAAAAGTGAAGGGGTGGGGGATGTGGACTCTGTGCACTCTGTTCCCCTTTTCCCCCCAGCAACACCCCTGCTGATAGAGGTTTGGAAAGTGCTATATTTTCGCTTCTGCTGTTGATGATGCCACAGGCATAAATCCCTGCCGGGAAGGGGGGGAGGGGTGATAGAGAGGACTCCCCCCCCCACCCCACCCATCAGAGGGTTGTGAAATTGTGAAAAATATATGTATGCATACCTAAAATAATTGTGTAAGTAGAAAAAAAGCAACAAATGCATTTAGAAACAGTTGAGTTCCCCATCCCTTCCTCACAGTGGTTTGGCCCACTGCCTACTTGCCCAGCTCATCTCACCTACTTTACACGCACACAAGTATGGTGTGCGGCTGTGGCTCAGTTAATGTTGAACTCCAGTAAGGAGGCTATTTTATTCACTTTAATCAACGCGACTGTCTTTAATGTAGTTGATGCAGACTCATTCACAAATTAGTTGCAGCAAAAGTGCTGATTACAGCTGTAATTTTCCATGAATCTGCTACATGAGCGATTAAAATATTACTTATCTAGTTGACGTCAACTTGTTTACAATAGCTTGTTGCATAGTGCACTGCAACTAACACGCCAATCAAAGCCGTTTTCCATGCATTGTTTTATTTGTGACGACTTGGGATAATGTTAACTTACTGTAACAAAATGGCCACAATTAGCATATTGTTTAGCTGTGCATTTACTAAATGAGCACTGTGCTATGTCTGAACTAACCCCACTGTATCAATTTCTATTCTGTTCTTAAGTGTCTTAATAAACATGGACACTTCTGGACATATAAAATTACATTTATATATGTACAGTTTGACTGTATTATTCGTGTCCCCTTCACAAATTGCTTATGGGAAAAATGTCCCCCTACTGTTAAATCAAATTTATGCTCATGGATGATGGAGTGGTAGAGAAAAGCTGAATTTTCCTGCAAGTCCTGATGCATAAAAACAAGTAGACATGGGTCTCTTGAGAAGAGGAAATCTTACTAGTCTGAGAGGTGATGGTCTTTATGTCGTAACACGGCAATGTTTTATCCTTGAAGGTAGAGCTCCTCAAACCTGGATCACGCAGATTTCTGATGGTGAAGCTTTGTTTTCAGAAGTCTTGGACGAAGGACTGTGAATCCAAACTCCTTTAACACCATGAAAGTGCTTGCTGGAACTTGCAGGAGTCCCCAAGTCTTTGAGCTATTTAGATAATGTGGGACACGCAGAGAATCCTTTGAAGAGAATCTTACCGAAGCTGAAGGTCTACTTATGTTGGCTGCTTTTCCAGAATTCCCTATTTACCTTGCAGGCTTATTTGTTTCTCCTTGCAGACATTCAGAGGTCTAACGCTTGCACATTTTGTCAAGCACCAACAAGCTTCACACTTATTACAACCAACTACAACAAGTCTATCCTTCAGAGAATGTTTTTTAATGCTTTCCCTGGGAAGGTGGGATTAACAAGATGGTGCCTTTCAAATCCAACATTGTGATTGGATCACCCTGAGATTGTCACAGGAGGGTGTCATTCATGGTGTGATCAGCATTTTGCATAACCATAGTGCAGTTAAAACTGTTTCTTGCAAAACTTTAATCTTGCACAAGTATTTGGACTTGTGGGGGAAACCGGAGCACCCGGAGGAAACCCACACGAACACGGGAAGACCATGCAAAGAAATGCCAACAGACCCAGCCGAGGCTCGAACCAGCGACCTTCTTGCTGTGAGGCATTTGAGCTACCCACTGCGCCACCGCGTCGGCCCTATTGTTATTTATTAAGCAAATAACAAACTGGCCAGCACATTCAACTTTTCTCAGTCAGAATTTGAATAATAAAAAACTGAAACATAATAATAATAATAATAATAATAATAATAATAATAATAATAATTTAGAGCTTCACAGTTTGTCTAGCTATCAAAAATGCTCCGAGATGGGCGTGGAGTGCTATGAGCAGAGGGAGGAGTGGGCGTGGCTAGCAGAGCAGGGGGAAATGAGGGGAGCGAACAACTGTTGGTCGACTCACAAAATGAGACACAAACTGTGAGGAGACCCATGATTTTACAGTTTACAAAGTTAAAATGCAAATAAATAAACAGTAAGTAATTTAATGTCCTGCTAAATTTGTTATTCGTAATTTCATATCCACATAACCTCAATTTGTTACATCATTATAAAGATAATCATGTTTATATAAACACTATAAAAGAGGAGGACTTCTCTCTCTGAATGCAGACACAGTGGATAGCAGTGCAGCAGATCTTTTTCCCTGTCTATTCCAACCATTAGCCCTTCTGGAAATTTGGAGGATTTTAAACATAGGCGAACACAGCAGCACAGATATAGGAGATGTGTCTGAAAGTAACGAACTCAACAAAGACAAAGTCCGCCATTCTCCGATTCTCGTACAGCTCTCCTGACAAAATTGTTTCCTGCAAACCAACAGCTTTGCTGTATCGGACCTGACAGAATCGCAGGGAAAACATGCAACAAACCCCATGGATCATGGAAACAAACACATAATACCCATGCTGTGAGCGGTCTCACAGCTTGGCAGGTCTGCCTTGCCTTCAGAAAGCACATGCCCACATGAATAATTAAGAAGCAGGGTCTTCTCATAGGATAAGAAAACTCTGCTATGAATAATAATGGGAAACCGACGCGTCATCACTCCACTAGCAGATTTGTGCTACGTTACTGATTTTGATCCTGTCAGAAATTTTTTTTGTTAAACCCGGAAGATGAAATTAGCTGACAAAAGCTCAAAATTATCCAGTTTTCCTTACAATTAAAGCTGACAGGTGCTAGCATTGTCTTAACTGATGCTCAACACACACAAATCTGTTAAAATCTCAAAAAAGAGTGTCTTAAACCTTTAAGAATAAGGTCCAAGATTTATAGAATAAAGTATGTGTCAAATGTTTTCTCTATTTAAAAACAATACAGTAGCGAAAGATAAGACTTCGCTTATGTCAGATGTTTTCTTGCACAGCTGGATGATGTACTCTTGAAAAATAATTGTTTGCATTGGCTAAATCTGATCAACTAGGATTCCGCTTGGTCTTAAAGCCTTTTTCGATGGGTTATTTTCACTATTTATGAAGGCATAGCAGTCAAAATAGGACAAATGAGCTCATGTATGGGGCAAATTCTGGACCTTTGTCAGTGAGGGGTGGCTCTTCCGAATCATCGAACCCCCTCTGGCTACGGGCCTGGTGTCTGAGACAATGTTGATTTAAGAGGCAACTGTTAATTAGGTCAAAAACAAGTTCTGCAAGTTGTGGCTCCCCAGGCAAGCAAAAGACAGATGGCCCATTTCTTAATCAAATTAACTACTGTCTCCATTCCTGCTGTTAACTGATAAGCTTGAACAAATGTGTTAACTTATCACTTTAACTGGCTCCAGCTAATTAATTTCCACAGGCTGCAACGCAGTATTGTGAAACAACAATAAACACACATTCACACACACACACACACACACACACACACACACACACACGGACGCACACATGCACTACGGCCAATTTAGTTTATCCAATTCCCCTATAGCACATGTCTTTGGACTGTGGGGGAAACCAGAGCATCCGGAGAAAACCCACACCAACACAAGGAGAACATGCAAACTTCACACAGAAACGCCAACTGAACCAGCTGGGACTCGAACTAGTGAACTTCTGCTAACCACAAGATTTATTTTTGCCGTTTATTAATTTTTTTATGACTATATTGACAGAAAGCAAAGTTGAAGAGGGGGGTAGGATTGGGAAAGGTCACCAAGTCAAAGCCTGCACTCGAGACGTACAAAGCATAGTTGTGTTATGTTGGTGCACTGCCTACTAGGGTATTGGCGATGACAAAACCACTTTTTTTTTTTTAAAGTTGGTCCCTAATACAAAATAGAAGCCTTTAAAGATATGATATATTAAACTTTAGTTGATGTGTAATGTAGCTGTGTGAACATAAACAACATCTCTGAATGTGAGACGCTCAAAGTTCAATGCAAAGGGAGACATTGGCTTTTACAGAGTTAGCTTAGCGAAGCCTACAGCGAACAAAGTTTGAGGATTACAAAAAAATACATCCGGGCTAGTGAGATCACAGGGGTTGGTTACACACATTCACCAAGCACACACACCCTGCGCAGCGAAAGGGCGTGGCCAGAGGCGCTGTAATGTTAAAGCAGAGAAAGCTAAAATGCCGCCCAAATGCTGCTATTTCCACAGAGCTTGTTCTGTTTCTGTATTCGGGCTTCCAAAGGACACGACACGAAGAGAGAAGTGCTTACAGTTTAACTTTAATTATGTTCCAGAGAATTTTAAAACATATATAGCTAGCATTTGACAAAGGACAGCTTCCAGAATCTCTCCCAGTTCAGTGCTGGACTCAGTTAAAACTCCTCCAACAGACGAAGCTGTGAATTGTGAGCCACAACCTGTAAGTAGTTTTATTTGTTAAAATTGATCAACTACATGCACTGGTTTTAGCATTTAGGATGTAATGAGAAATACTGTTTGGTACCGTTAACAATTTAGCTACAAATTCATATTTATCAGTCAAACAGGGTTTCTGCAGATATCATAATGTCAAATTTAAGACTTTTTAAGACCTTTTAAGACCATTGAGTATTAAATTTAAGACCTATATCACAATATCAAAAACACGACACAATAAAGAGAAAATACAAAATCACAAAATTAGTGGTAAAATAAATTGAACAGTACTGAAGACAGGTTAGATGCACCATTGAACTACAGAAAAAAACAAACAAACATCTTAAGTCTGATTTATACTTTCGCCTGGCGCCACATCACGCACCTCACGAAACGGACGAGGCTTTTATACTTGACCCGTTCGCCATTGAAATATTCTTTTAAATGACAGGGGGCGGTCAAAAGAAACAGACAGTAAATCCGACGGATAAACAGAGAAGTAGAAAGTTTACGGAACTACCTCATATCATTAATATCATTCAAGATAATTTTTTATTTTTATTATTTATTATAAAGATTTTATAACCATTCAAGATTTTTTAAATCAATTTTTTTTTAATCTAAATGATGCATCACTTGCTTTTGTTAATATCTCGGACAGTTCTACCTATTAAAGTTAAATATTAATGGCAACAGAACTTGGGTTACTCAAAAATTATATTTTTTATTATGGCAGGAATAAAAACAGAAAAGAAGTACACTTACTAAAATACTGACGCTTTTTTTTTTATTTTGCCCACTCAACAATTCCCACATTACTGTCTGGCTAGTTTCTGTCCTCTACTTATAAGCTAAAAAGACAATATTGGTCCAACATTCATGACCATTATCTCCAATAAAGCCTAGAAATTGGGCATCAATATATTGTAAACTGAGTTACAGTCCGAATTATTAGCCCCCATGTTTATTTTTTCCCCAATTTCTGTTTAACGGAGAGAAGATTTTTTCAACACATTTCTAAACATAATAGTTTTAATAACTCATCTCTAATAACTGATTTATTTTCTCTTTGCCATGATGACAGTAAATATTATTTGACTAGATATACACTTCTATACAACCTAAAGTGACATTTAAAGGCTTAACTAGGTTAATCAGGTTAACTAGGCAGAATAGGGTAATTAGGCAAGTTATTGTATAATGATGGTTTGTTCTGTATACTATTGAACAAATATATTGCTTAAGGGGGCTATTAATATTGACCTTAAAATAGTGTTTAAAAAATTAAAAACTGCTTTTACTCTAGCCGAAATAAAATAAGACTTTCTCCAGAAGAAAAAATATTATCAGACATACTGTGAAAATTTCCTTGCTCTGTTAAACATCATTTGGGAAATAATTAAGTAAGAAAAATTTGAAAGAGGGGCTAATAATTCTGACTTCAACTGTATTAAAGACATAATTTGTTACTTAATTTTAGTTTGTAACTTGTAAATTGTTTTAAATTCAAAATTGTAATGTATACATCAGTGTAAAACCTATGAATGGTGGAAAAACATATCTTGTAATATACAATACAATCCCTCTCATTGTTTGGTGGTTATTGTTTCGCATGCAGTGAGCAGAAAAGAAATCAAAGTGATGCGTACATGGTGGAATAAAAGAAAAGTAAGGAACTCTTATTATTACTATTACTTATTACTGATTGATTTATTTTCTTATTAATTTTTAATTTGTTTATTTTTCTTATTCTTTTTCACTCATTTTGTGTTAAAAAATTCCAATCTTCTCAAATCTCTTTATTTTTATTTTTTTAACACAAAATAAGATTAAATAATAAACAAATAAAAAAATAATAATTAGTAATATAATTAATTTCTTGTGGAAAGCCTGATGCGGCCCAGCCTCACCCATACTCTGCCTCCAGCGGCCCCCAGGTAAATTGAGTTTGAAACCCCCTGTGCTACAGTGTTTGTCTTCCTCTTTTTCTTTCTACAGTGTTTGTGGGTGGGGCCAAGGGTTTAAAGTTTCACTGCTCTGCGTACAACAAATGGGCGGGGCTTGAGTTCCGTATCGACGTATAAAGACTCATTACAGCGGCGATTCATTCGAACCACTGTGAGTCGACTCTTTATAAATGAATCAATAGTTTTAAACACGGTGCACCTTCACATTTAAGCCTCAGCTGGATATTTCACTTCGCTTAGAGCTGTGTTACACACTGCATGAAAGGTCGTTTTCAAAAACCCATAATAGGGGCTCTTTAAATAGTTCATCATATGTGGTCAATAAACTAATAATTGATTAAATTTACAGAATTAAGTTATTATAGTTACTATATCATGATATCAGGATATGAGATGACTCCTATTGTGGTGTGGGATGTTTGTCATATCGCCCAGTCAGAAGACACATGTTTTGGATTATTGATAACACCCTGCCCAAACCTCCAGATCTTTACACCTCCAGAGTGAGAAAAACCCCCATAAGAGTATCTAAAAATCATCTGTATTCCTAACGTGCAGCCCACCCCTTGAACTTTTGCCCTCCGAACTCCGAGCACCAGAACAGCTGGACACAAGAACAGCTTTTTCCCCAAGCCATATTCCACCTAAACAACACGCCCCAGGTCTGCACATTACTGATTTATCGTCTGTTCTCTTCTTTATTAGTTTATATTTTATTCTACTACCATAGGCTAATTAAGTATGCATGTCTGAACTTGTCTGTACTTTTTGTACTGGAAGAGCCTCTCAGAAAAAAAAAAACAAATCCTAATGTGTGAAAACATACTTGGCAAAAAAAAGTCTTAAAGACTCACTAGAATGAATCACACTTTCAGAAGACACTGTTTTGGCAAAACAGGCTTTTCATAATGATCCCGAGAAATTAAAATAAAGTCTTTTAGATGTTAGTAGCAGTATGTTAGTTATAGGCATAATCTAGTGTGCTACAAAACGGTGAAAAATGTGCATGTACTAAAAGATGTAAACATCCAAAGCTTGCAGTTTGTCATCTCCGTCTAAATCAGGGGTGCCCAAACTTTTTTCTATGAAGAGCCAAAATCCAAACTTGATTGAGAGCTGTGGGCCAAAAGTAAATATAGCAATAGCAATAACTGTATTAAATTGAAGTTGTCATGGGTAATTTCATAATATTTACAAATAAAGAGAAAAAAAAGCTTCAACAGTATTTACTAATGCATTGAATGTTTTTAAATGTATATTATTTTAACGAACTTATTACAACAAAACCATAAAAAAATTCCATTTATAAAACAATGGAGTTCAATGCCGAATACGCTAATCATGCTGAACCTGCCTTCACCATGATTTGCATGCTGATGTCTTCTGCTTTTTCCCCTATTTGTTACATTTTTTAAAAATGGTTTTTAAAGGCATTCCCCAACCCTTCCCAATCATTTTCCCTCTGGCGGGCCAAATCAAAGGATACAAAGCCGCAGGCCCTAGTTTGCGCGTCACTGGTCTAAATGGATCAATGATTTATTTGAAGTCACGGATGTCCCAATCAGGTTTTTTTGCCCTGGAGTCTGAGCCATTTAATTTTGAGTATCTGCCGATACCGAAACCTGATCCGATACGTCTATAATACATGAAAAAAGAATAAAGAAGAGAGAAAAAGATCCAGGATGTTCCTTATTTTTTAACTCACCTTATTTTAGCATTCGACAACTCTGTTACCAACAGAGCACTTCTGTGAGGTAGCTTGAACAATCAAGTAATAAATAACATAAATTCTTCACTTTTGGACTTTAGTGCAACAGTAAATATATAAAAAACTAATATAAAAACAAATACCACCTAAACTTAAAATACCCAGCAGGCAATCCCAAGTTTACATATCTCACAGTTTGCTATGGCAATGTTGTCGTCATCAACTATATAATAACTCCAGACCGCAGACATACTCGCACTTTCCACTTCAAGCTGCTTCCGGCTTCTACTTTGTCGGCATTTAACCAATAGCCTCTCTGTAACAAAGTGATGTCATGCCGCACGCGTTGCTGTTTCTGTGTGAAGTCAAGAAAGAGCTCGAACTCTGTGCCATCGCATAACTATAGATGTGTTAAAAAATAATGAGAGAATATATATATATATATATATATATATATATATATATATATATATATATATATATATATATATATATATATATATATATTTGGGTCCTGATCGGGAGTCCTGATTGGGAGGTAGCACGGGAAAACGCGTGATCTGGCCCGATTTCTGATCATGTGATCGGATCTGGACATTCCTACTGTAGAAGTCACATTATACTTAAGTTTCTCATACAATCTTTTACAAAAATTTTAACAAATATTATACTAAAAGGATTGCATAGTTTAAAACATTGGTACATCACCAGCATAAATCATGAATACATTTAGACCTTAATTAGACCAAAAACTAGTTTTATAAACATATGCTAACCAGTTCTTCCATGTGCTTCTCATTTTCATGCTCCGGTAGAAATGATACGAGTGTGCAAAATGTATGATCACAAGAAAATACAAGTAAACAGTTGTAGGCATGGGCTGTTGCAAGTTTCTGGCAGTATGACGCCCTTGGATAAAAATATCGCAGTCTAGTGATTACTGCACTAACATAAGTTATTTTTAAATGTCTGAGTAAAAAAAAAAACAACTTGAACACAATATATTTTATTTTAGAAAAGATTTTAAATATTTTGGAACAGTAAACATGTTAGACTAAATAATTAAAATAAATAATTGAATTATGCTCTCTTCATTATGTTCAAAACCACAGATTTCTTTACAACGCATAAAAAAACAAGTAAAAAAACTTACAAATACCTTAGGAATGGTATAGCAGATAATTTTAGTGGTTTTAAAACCTTAACTTTTCCAAACCGCGGTAATCCTTGAAACCGGTTATCATCCCATGCCTACACGGTTGCCTTGGGGAGTGGTCAGTTTACCCACTGGCTCATCTTACCCCAACTCCTCTCCTACATATGTTTGTACACATTTACAACTTGGTTGTATAGACCATTTCAATTTGGTCATCTCATTGGCCCATTAACATGTCCTGCTTGTTATCAAACTATTTCGAAACTGTAACAAGAGGCAATTCAATCATAATTTAATGTTAAAACTGCTATTATAGCATTATTTATCAACATGTGGCTCTTTTTGCATTCTCAGAAGCTTTAGAAATTAAAAATGGAAAACAGGAAATACGTTGGGACCATTGTTTTTGTTTACATCCCTCAAAATGGTCTAGATAGCTTCATGAGAGCATGTAGGTTTTAACATATTAGTATGATTTGCAAAATACTTTTTTCAAGCGTGCACATTTTGATGTTTATTTTTATTGTATATAATTCAGTTTAAGATTAAATTTAGCTTTCTTATTCTTGGCCATATTGCTTTTTTGCACTTCAACGCATGCTCTTGCATGAGTCAACGCTAAATGCCACCTCTCTATATCTTGCACAATTCTCATTAAAACCTGTGGTCCAACATCATATCTTGCCAGCACTGATGACATCCATGTTGTTCTTAGACAAAATGGGGTATATGCACATGAACTTTTAATTTCAGCCGGCCAGCCTCAGCGCTTCTGGTGAACTGTAATTCCATTATAAAATTGCCACGTTTAAGGTCTGATTTCTTTAAAAATCAGCGATCTTCACTGCCTGAGAGATATACGATATAAAGTGGGTCTCCGGCCGGACAAGAAGCACTGCATTAAATTAAATTTCCCTCCGCCATGTGTTTAAAATATGAGTTTATTTTACCCTAGAATTTTCAGTATTTTCCTAGTATTCCCAGTATGGAGTTACTGTGCTAGCCTGCTGATCCTAACAGCACTAGTGGTTACACGTTTTATGCTGGAACAACTAAATGAATGCTTAGGTCTATTTAACTGAATGTATTGTAATTACATCACAATATCAATGCTGTAAAAGGAACCCTTCAAAATTGAAAATAATCACATTAAGCTTTCTACCGGAAATGTATCAATGGCTAAAAACACTTAATACCCCATTAGCTTTATTTGAAATCAATTTAACGGTCTTAATAACTAAATTGACCAAATGTCTGTTATTAAGGTGCAACAATACAATATACAATACAATTTCACAATATAACTGGCGTCGTGAGCACGTGACTTCATCTTGACGTAAAAGAGCTGCTGAATGGGCTATATGCACAGTTAGTGTTTTTCACCCAATGATAAACTTCAGGTGAAAGCTTAATGTAATTATTTTCAACTTCACAAGGTTCCTTTTACACCATTGATGTTGTAATGTAATTACAATACATTCAGTTAAATAGACTTAAGCATTAATGTAAACGTAAAACGAGATGAAAGACCATGTAACCGCTAGAGCTGTCAGGATCAGCAGGGGAGCACAGAAACTCCATTGAAAATACTAGGGTATCTCTATTTTAAAGAAATGCTGGGGGGAAATGGGCTATATGCACACAGACTTTTAATTTTCAGCCAGGCAGCCCAAGGGCTTCCAGTGAACTGTCTTTCCATTACAAAATTGTCACGTTTAAGATCTGATTTCTTTAAAAATCAGCGATCTTCACTGCCTGTTATATATACGATATGAAGGGGGTCTCAGATTGGACTAGAAGCACTGCAATAAACTCAAAAAAGTTTTATTTTACTCCAGATTTTCAATGGAATTTCTGCGCTAGCCTGTTGCTTCTGACGGCGCTAGTGGTTACAATGGTCTTTCATCTCGTTTTACGCTTGAACATAATGAATGCTGAAGTCTATTTAACTCAGGGGTGTCCAAACTCGGTCCTGGAGGGCCAGTATCCTGGAGAGTTTAGCTCCAATCCTAATCAAACACACCTGAACCAGCTTATCAAGCTCTTACTAGATATACTAGAAACTTCCTGGCAGGTGTGTTGAAGCAAGTTGGAGCTAAACTCAGCAGGACACCGGCCCTCCAGGACCGAGTTTGGACACCCCTGATTTAACTGAATATATTGTAATTACATTACAACATCGATGCTGTAAAAACAACCTAGTGAAATTGAAAATTGTCACATTAAGCTTTCACCTGAAGTTTATCATTGGCTTTAAAACTCTAGCTGTGCATAGAACCCATTTTAATTTAATGCAGTGCTTCTTGTCCAGTCTGAGACGCACTTTATGTCGTGTATATATATCTTGGCAGTGAAGATCACTGATTTTTTTTAAAGAAATCAGATGTTAAAAGTGGCGATTTTATAATGGAAAGACAGTTCACCGGAAACGATGAGGCTGGCTGGCTGAAATTAAAAGTCTATCTGCATCATACCTGTCAACCCTCCCGTTTTTCCAGGGATTCTCCCGTATTTTACAGTTCTACCCCGCTGTCATCCCGCAAAGGTATTTTCCCGTATTTTTTTAACCTTTCTGAGAAGAGCCGATCCTCCCTATATGCAACCCATACCGCCGAACCACCAGGGGCCGCCCTTGCTCTTAAATGTGAATCGGTTCTGTGCTTTCATTTTATTTAGGCAAGGAAACACTATGAAATAAACATAAAAACGGTGCGATGAATTTCCTTTTCATTACAGGCGCTTATTGCCCCTATGCAATCCTCAAAACAGTCAGTTCATATAAAGATGCATGACTGTCAGCTGATGCTCTTCATAGTGATAATAGATGCTGTTTCCCAAGCGGATTCTATACGTACGCGATTTGATGCTGAGCTCAAGTGGACACTGGGTTTTGGGTGCGTGTTTAAACAGACATATACACATCATCATAATAATAATAATGATAATAATAATAATAATAATGGCGGTTCATTCCGCTGTGGCGACCCCAGATTAATAAAGGGACTAAGCAGAAAAGAAAATAAATGAATGAATGAATAATAATAACAACAACATTTAGACATGTCAATCTTGTTGGATGTTTTCTTTTAAACACAACAAATTTTGTCTTAAATGAGCATAAACAGTTAGGAAAACAGTCAAATGCTTTCATTATAGATATATGCAGTTTTAAAGTGACAGCTCTGTTATTTAATGTAATCAAACCAAAAAAAATCCAAATTTTCATTCGCTGCTCTTTAATTAGAATGTTTAAATTATACAGTGAAGAAAAGATGAGATTTGATAACTTGATTCTATTTCTTTATAATAGCTAATAGTTTTAATGAGCTGAACTGTTTGCTAATTTATTTGCAGCTTTTTCTAATGTATACTAATTATTATATCCTTTGTAAATAATAATAAAAACGTATTACTAATCGTCGTGGGGGGGGGGGGGGGGGTGAGTATCCCCTTTTTTTCACATCCCAATGTTGACAAGTATGATCTGCATATACCCCATTTTCTTAACTGATTCAGACGAATAGCTTCTGTTTCAAAGAGCCGATTCACTGAATCTGTTGGATTGACTCTTCATTGAACCTTTAATTTCGAGCATGTCCGATTCAAAAGCTGAAAACTGTCGAATGATAGATGAAAAGAAACACCTTTGATTGTAAATAGCCTACTAAGAAAACTTGAAGTTAAACGATGGACTGACAAGTGTGTTGTAAAGTAAGTTAAACATCACAATGTAAACGGGTATTGTTACAACTTGATGGTAAAAGAGCTTTATCAACACATGAAAGACATGTAACAAATATAATGACGTGCAAACATGTTTATTCGAGAGAAGTAACGTTACATATTGTCAATAATTCAAATTATTTAGGTCGAAAATGACTTTTTTACGAGCTGAATCGCGGTTGCCATAAAGTTTACTGAGGTAGACGACAGCACAATTATAATATTAAACGTTTAAGGTTTGGTTGCTTTATGCTAGCTTTATTGTTTACAGACGCCATTGTTTGATTAATTTGTTCGTTACAAACCGAACTGTTCGAAAGAGCCGATTCATGTCTGGAAATGAACCGGACCTCATTTTACCAGTACATAATGGGCGTGTAAAGCGATGTCCGCTATAATTAACTTTTACAAAACTGTTACACACTTTGAAATAAAAAACTAAGCTAACATTGTTGCAACATTAAAATGTGTATGAGAAAAGGCGTGATCATGCTCGAAAACGCCTTAAATGTTTAGCAAACACAGCATACATTCACTAAAAGCATCAACTTTAGATTTCTTGCTGAATAACGTTAGTTTATCTTCATATCCCCCATATGAAGTACTCACCGCTTATATATAGTCCGCTTTCAGAGATGAGATGTGTTTTAGACTGGAGTCGCTGTCCGCAGTGCTTTGGGAATGTGTTTGTTGTTTCTTCTGTGCCTTTGAGCATCTTTTTATTTTTTCTCTGGCTTGAGCATCTGACACCGCTTTACTCAGTGTTACGTAATACCTGTGTTGTGTTGTTGTTCCTGCAGGGGGCGCCGAGAGATCACATACACACACACACACAACAGATATAACAGTTCACTGTTCAGGAGCACAAAATCACACAAGATTGGCAGAATAGACTGGTAGAAGTGAACTACTGATAGAGTGAGTATATATATATATATATATATATATATATATATATATATATATATATATATATATATATATATATATATATATATATATATATATATATATATATATATACTGTATGGAGTGCAGAATTATTAGGCCATGTTCTCAATGAACCCAAAAAACTCATTAATATCAAAGCTGAATATTTTTGGAAGTAGTTTTTAGTTTGTTTTTAGTTTGAGCTATTTTAGGAGGATATCTGTGTGTGCAGGTCACTATTACTGTGCATAATTATATTAGGCAACTTAACAAAAAACAAATATATACCCATTTCAATTATTTATTTTCACCAGTGAAACCAATATAACATCTCAACATTCACAAAGATACATTTCTGACATTCAAAAACAAAACAAAAACAAATCAGTGACCAATATAGCCACCTTTCTTTGCAAGGACAAAAGCCTGCCATCCATGGATTCTGTCAGTGTTTTGATCTGTTCACCATCAACATTACGTGCAGCAGCAACCACAGCCTCCCAGACACTGTTCAGAGAGGTGTACTGTTTTCCCTCCTTGTAAATCTCACATTTGATGATGGACCACAGGTTCTCTATGGGGTTCAGCTCAGGTGAACAAGGAGGCCATGTCATTAGTTTTTCTTCTTTTAGACCCTTTCTTGCCAGCCACACTTGGACGCGTGTGATGGAGCGTTGTCCTGCATGAAAATCATGTTTTTCTTGAAGGATGCAGACTTCTTCCTGTACCACTGCTTGAAGAAGGTGTCTTCCAGAAACTGGCAGTAGGACTGGGAGTTGAGCTTGACTCCATCCTCAACCTGAAAAGGCCCCACAAGCTCATCTTTGATGATACCAGCCCAAACCAGTACTCCACCTCCACCTTGCTGGCGTCTGAGTCGGACTGGAGCTCTCTGCCCTTTACCGATCCAGCCACGGGCCCATCAAGACTCACTCTCATTTCATCAGTCCATAAAACCTTAGAAAAATCAGTCTTGAGATATTTCTTGGCCCAGTCTTGACGTTTCAGCTTGTGTATCTTGTTCAGTGGTGGTCGTTTTTCAGCCTTTCTTACCTTGGCCATGTCTCTGAGTATTGCACACCTTGTGCTTTTGGGCACTCCAGTGATGTTGCAGCTCTGAAATATGGCAAAACTGGTGGCGAGTGGCATCTTGGCAGCTGCACGCTTGACTTTTCTCAGTTCATGGGCAGTTATTTTGCGCCTTGGTTTTTCCAGACGCTTCTTGCGACCCTGTTTACTATTTTGAATGAAACGCTTGATTGTTCGATGATCACGCTTCAGAAGCTTGGCAATTTTAAGAGTGCTGCATCCCTCTGCAAGATATCTCACTATTTTTGACTTTTCGGAGCCTGTCAAGTCCTTCTTTTGACCCATTTTGCCAAAAGAAAGGAAGTTGCCTAATAATTAAGCACACCTGATATAGGGTGTTGATGTCATTAGACCACACCCCTTCTCATTACAGAGATGCACATCACCTAATATGCTTAATTGGTAGTAGGCTTTCGAGCCTATACAGCTTGGAGTAAGACAACATGCATAAAGAGGATGATGTGGTCAAAATACTTATTTGCCTAATAATTCTGCACTCCCTGTATATATACAGTTTAAGTCAGAATTATTAGCCCCCTGTTTATTTTTTCCCCCAATTTCTGTTTAATGGAGAGAAGATTTTTTCAACACATTTCTAATCATAATAGTTTTAATAACTCATTTCTATTAACTGATTTCTTTTATCTTTGTCATGATGACAGTAAATAATATTTGACTAGATATTTTTCAAGACACTTCTATACAGCTTAAAGTGCCATTTAAAGGCTAAACTAGGTTAATTAGGTTAACTAGGCAGGTTAGGGTAATTAGGCAAGTTATTGTATAATGATGGTTTGTTCTGTAGACAATCGCAAACAAAAATGAGCTTAAAGGGGCTAATAATTTTGACCTTAAAATGGTTCTTAAAAAATTAAAACTGCTTTTGTTCTAGCCGAAATAAAACAAATAAGACTTTTTCAGAAAGAAAAAATATTATCAGACATACTGTAAAAAATTTCCCTGCTCTGTTCAACATAATTTGGGAAATATTAAAAAAAAATTTAAATAAAAAAGGGACTAATAATTCTGACTTCAACTGTAATATATATACTCTACTGGTCAAAAGTTTAGTTTTGTTCATCAAGGTGACATTTATTAAATGTGAAAAAATTGTTAAATATTCATAAAAGATTTACATAACTGCTTTTTTATTGTTTGTAGTTTCAAATTAAATTATTAGTCCAGTCATTATTGCTTTTATTACTATTACTTTTAATAATAATATTAATAATAATGATGATAATAATAATTATTATAATAATTAATATTAGAGTAATTTCTGAAGGATCATTTGACTCTGAAGACTGGAGTAATGAAGCTGAAAAATCATCTTTAAAATCACTGGAATAAATTATTAAATTAAATGATAAACTACTTTTGAACAGTTATTTTATAGTGCAATAACATTTTACAATTTGTGCTGTATTTTTGATTAAATCAATGCAGTCTTGGTAACTTGGTAACTTATTTTAAAACATTTAACTGAACATTTACTTAAAACATTTACTGACCTCAAACTTTTGACTGGTAGTGTGTGCGGGTATATATATGCGGGTATATATAGTGTGTTTCTTATGGAAAACAAAAACAAAACAAAAAATATGAAAGATATTTAGCTTATATACTTATTATTATTATTATTATTATTATTATTATTATTAAAACATGACTTAAAATACCTTAACATGTTTTTGTTGATATATATATATATATATATATATATATATATATATATATATATATATATATATATATATATATATATATATATATATATATATATATGTATATATGTATATATATATATATATATATATATATATATATATGTATATATATATATATATATATATATATATGTTGATATAATAATAACATAGTGCTAAAGATCTTTTAAGTCAAAAGTACATATATATATATATACAGTTGAAGTTAGAATTATTAGCCCCCCTTTGAATTTTTTTTTTCCCAAAATTATATTTAACAGAGCAAGGAAATGTTCACAGTACAGTATATATGTCTGATAATATATATATATATATATATATATATATATATATATATATATATATATATATATATATATATATATATATATATATATATATATATTAAGGAGGCTAATAATTTTGACCTTAAAATGTTTTTTAAAAAAATTTAAACTGCTTTCATTCTAGTTAAAATAAAACAAATAACACTTTCTCCAGAAGAAAAAAATATTATCAGACATATATACTGTACTGTGAACATTTCCTTGCTCTGTTAAATATAATTTTGGGGAAAAAAAAAATTCAAAGGGGGGCTAATAATTCTAACTTCAACTGTATATATATATATGTACTTTTGACTTAAAAGATCTTTAGCACTATGTTATTATTTTTATTATTATTCTAACAAATAAAAATAACTTGTAAGTAATGCGTGATGTTTTTAATAATACTTTAAAACATCACACAAAACTTAAAAGTTATTGTTATTTGTTATAATATTATTATTAATAATAATTATAATTATAATTATTATTAATAAATATTTTAGCATTATATAAAAACTTCGAACAAATAAATTATAAGATTTATAGTATTTTATTATTAATATTTAAAAACATGTGCATTACTTTAAAAATATTTGGTTATTCCATTATTATTTTTAGACTGCATAGTAATTTTCTTTACGGTTTATTTTTTCTGCATTTAAAATTCCAACAAAATTGCGTATAGACAAAAAACAATCTTTAAAGGTCCCGTGAAAATGTTAAAAGTAAGTTTTTTTTAGTTCTTTGTTTTAGTCTGTTAGTTTTAAGAATATCTATTAGCCAGTGTTTCATAAATTTGCATTTTGAAAATGTAAAACTGATAGAAACATCTAAAGCTTGTAGTTTGTCACTTCCACCTAAATTGATTAATGATTTGTTTCACATCACCTCATAATTCAGTTTCTGACCAATCAAATGTGCTATAGTATCTGAGATGTCCCGCCCCCTTTAAGACGCAACTCATTTGCTTTTCATTTGATGCGCACCACTCTCACTCATTGGCTGTTTTTAAAGGGGATGAACTACTCTATGTCCCACCCTCTCTTAATTTTTATTTTTTTTTTTTTTTTTTTTTTGCGAGATAATGTCAAATAAAAAAATGCACGTTTCAAAGCACTTCACGGGACCTTAAATGTTTTGCATTAATTGTTTTTTTTTGACAGTTTCATTTTTTATTTATTAGCCTCGTTTTGTTTTATCTTATTTTTTAATTATAAATAGTTTTAGTTGAGGGTGATAACATCACAGCTCCAGAGACCCACTTCTAAAAGCCAGAGTGGTTTCCTGTGTTTGGAAAAGTGTAAACAATACACGTCTAAACACAGGAATGCAGCTTCTTTGAAACTTTTTATCTGCGGTGAGCAACAATCGCTCGTGTTGTTACAAAAGCTCCAGGACTCCTGAACAATTCCCGTTTGAACTGTTTCAAATGATCCACAGGCAGAGACACTTATTCAGAATAATTCAGAAAACACAAGCAGGTCAGAGAAGCAGATAACACCAAACCTCATTAAACCAGCTGTCAGCAGATCCAGTTCAGGTTATAAACAGGTAAATCACTTCTTATAAATCTCTTTTTGCCAAGACATGAATTGCATCATTTATTTTGAATTGCATGAGATTTATAAAGGATAGTTCAACAAAAAGATGAAAATTCTGTTATCATTTACTCTTTACTTGTTTCAAACCGCTATGAGTGTGACTTCTTTTAAACAGCAAAGAAGATATTCTGAAGAATGTTACAAAAAATACCTTTTTGTTCCTGCTATGGATGGTCAATGGCTACTTTCCCCCAAAACTCTTCAGAATATTTTGTTTTGTGTTCAACAGAAGAAAGAAAGTGTGGAACCACTTGAGTCTGAGTAAATAATGAGGAAATAATCATTTTTGGGTCAACTGTTCTTTTAGCTCTTTCATTCTTTGTCATTTTTTGTTATGATTTTGGAATTTATAAAGACTATTTTTCTATCATTGTTGCCTTACTATTATTTTTCTTTTTTCCTTAATAGTTTAATCATACGATTCTGTGGTTTAAGGGCATACTTGTTTTTTTCTGAGAAGGTAAGATGCGTTTCATTTTCAAGGTTTTCAGAGTCACTGTACAATGTTCAGAAGCAGTAATTAGGGGCCAAGCAGCGAAGCTGTGAAACACCTATTGTTTCCTTGAGTGTTCCTATTATTATTATTCTACCGCTTCTTTTTCTTCTTCTGCTGATTTTGAATGGCAGTCCATATAACCATATGCGGGAAAGTTATGTAATTTGGCACGATGATAGAGGGCAGTGTCAACATGAACCACAGCAAACCTTAAGTCTCTAACTCAAACTCTCTAGCGCCACCATTTGTCCAAAGTTTCACTTATGTTTATCATTATAACTTTTGAACCGAATGGGCTACAGTCAAAATTCAGTCAAAGTTTTTCCTCTGAATCCTTGGCTCAAGCTGATTCTAACGATCAAATGAGGTCAAACGATGTCAAAGATCGTCTGTGGCTGTAATTCTAAAACTTTTAATTATATTGACGCTTAACTTTAGGTGTGTCACTGGCACCTCACAATAACCACAACACATATATTTGGTAACAGTGCCACTTAGTGGTCACACGTTAAAAACCCTTAACCAACCATCAATAATGTATCTTACAAAATGGCTAATAAATGTTGATTTCATATGTTTATTGTGGTAAAATTAGTATCAAATTATTTATTGGGTCATTCCGAGAACATTGGTACGAAACATGCCATATTTACGCAAACTTCCTGTCTGCCATATTGAATTTGTTCAAAAAGATTCTTTTGCGAACTCCTCCTCGACCATTGATTCAAATGTCACCAAATTTGACTCTGATCATCTTCAGACCATGCTGACAAAATGTTATTGAAATCATATTGATCAGCGAAACGGTTGTTGTTTACGGCATCGACAAATGTGCTAGCACAATGTCATAGTGAATCTGAGGCTGTTACTCTGCAATGCTTAAAAATATTGACACTTAATTTTAGGTGTGACATTGGCAAATCACAATGACCACAACACATACATTTGGTAACAGCGCCACCTTGTGGTCACGATTTTTTAAGTATTCACTAACCGTCAATAATTGAATCAAAAATGTGCTAATAACTTTAGTATGCATATGTTCATTGTGGTAAAATTGATCTCAACTTATTCCTTGAGTCATGCCAACAACACTGATACCAGATATGCCATATTTGGCTAAACTTCCTGTCCGCCATATTGATTTTGTTTAAAAACTTAATTTGCAAACTCCTCCTAGACCATTTGCCGAAGTATCACTAAATTTGACTCGGATCATCATCACACCATGTTGATTAAGTTTTGTAAATTTCGTGTCAATAGGCAAAATGTTTTTTGTTTACGGCACCGACAAATGTGCTCATTCTGCCTCTGGACTGCTTTGGTCTTTCTGGCTCTGAACTGCTTTGGCCCCTTAATTGCTGCTAGGGATGGGCGATATGGCCTAAAATCCATATTGCGATATACATTGCAGCCTCTTGCGATAACGATATATATTGCGATATATAAATTATAATAGAACCATTTCAGAACAGGTTACAGAGACCCTTAGGAAAGCCAAACTGCTATTTTTTGTTAAAGAAATAAAGAAACGTTGCATGTCATTTTGAGAACATTTATTGTGCAAAAGCAAAACTGTAATTAAACAACACAATGTTGCAGATAAATAAACTAAATGTAGTGCCTTTTAGAAAGAAACACTTTTCTTTTAAGTCCTTGGTTCCTAAATGCCAGATTGCAGAGAACAAAAAAACTGGTGTCTTTTTAGTTAAGGAACTTACACTGTACTGAAATTACTTCCAGTATTAAATTAGTCAAATAAAATTGTGTGTTGCAGATACTTTAAATAAAAACATATTTCTAATCTGCAGCCTAAGGTAACACATTTGATTTTAAACATTTTGTTCTCCTAATGAAATTAAAACTGGTGTCTTGATCTGCTCTTTCTCTCTCTCTCTCTCTCTCTCTGTCTGCTGTAGTGCTGCTGAGAGATTGAGACGCACCAGACAATGTTTGCGAATAAAGTAATGCAAAAATTAATACAATTAATATCGAAAGCGAAAGCAGATTCTCGGACATGTCCGGGGAAAAGAGAATGTATTGTCACCCCAAATAATAAGCTGGATCAGTCTATTTAGTCTTCACGCTCTTCTTAAAGCTGCTCCCAAATCAGGACAACAGATCTGTATCCAGCGCGATACAGCGCGTCTCTGTGGGTCTGCATGCAGAGCATGCGAGTCTGTGGCAGAGTGTTCTCAGTTTCTCGCGAACACAGAACCGGGCCGCCCCAATAATATATCGGCCGCCCAGGTACAATCTGTGTGGGAGGCACTGATGTTTACTAGACAAGCCACAATATGCCATGCATGAGGCTCGCAAGCTGTGCGACACGCCGCTATTCGGTGCCATGCGTTGCTTGGTGCTGTTGTTGCTGTTGCTCTTAATTTCGCGGGTAGATTGCGTCATCAAACATGTATTATCGCGATAGTGCAATAGAATTAGAATCTCTATCGTAGGCCAATTTTGTATCGTTTATATCGCATATCGTTTATATCGCCCATTACTAATTGCTGCTTGCAGCTATATTTTTCTATTGCTATTGCTTTTGACAAAATAACACTTGGTAGATTTATGTTGGTCAGATGAAGCATTGAAACTGTATTCAGATTAAAGTGCCATTTAAAGGCTTAACTAGGTTAATTAGGCAAGTTTTGGTAATTGGGCAAATAATTTTATAACGATGGTTTGTGCTGTAGACAATCGAAAACAAATATTGCTTAAGGGGGCTAATAATATCGACCTTAAAATGGTTTAAAAAAAAAAACTGATTTATTCTAGCCGAAATAAAACAAATAAGACTTTCTCCAGAAGAAAAAATATTATAGGAAATACTGTGAAAATTCCTTACTCTGTTAAACATCATTTGGGGAAATATTTAAAAAATATTAATTTTAACTTCAAATATATGTCACGATAGTGGGGAAAAAAGGACATTCTTAACCTTCATTTCATGTAGACTTTAAATATCTAAAATATCTCATTCTGATGCTAATGGTCTAATCTGATTCAATGATTTATGCTAAGCTAAAATTACTCCCGCCAGACCCAGAGATCAGCTGAATGGATGCAAAAATAGTAAAACTTACTACTGTCTTACTCTATAGAAGCCTATTTAAGCCTAAATGAGCTTCTGTGTTTAAAAAAAGTGGAGTGTTCCTTTATAATATTTGTGAATTTGTGAATACGGGCCCTGTTGTGGAGAGTGTGATCTGACATGATGAATGACTAACTGATTTTGGCCTTTGTGTTTTCTCATTTTATATAACTCTATAAACAGGAGGTTATTGGTTGAACAGTTTCATGCTTCTAGTTAACAAGGTGTATTAAAAATGTAAAACAACAATGTAGGGGCAACACGGTGGCTCAGTGGTTAGCACTATCACAGAGCAAGAAGGTTGTTGGTTCGAGTTCCAACTGGGTCAGTTGGCGTTTCTGTGTGGAGTTTGCATGTTTTCCCCGTGTTGTCATGGGTTTCCTCCAGGTGCTCAGGTTTCCCACCCAGTCCAAAGACATGCGCTGTAGGTGAATTAAAGAAACTAAATTGTCCATAGTGTATGTGTGTGAATGAGTGTGTATGGGTGTTTCCAAGTACTGGGTTGCAGCCGGAAGGGCAAATGCTGGATAAGTTGGCAGTTCATTCGGCTGTGGTGACCCCTGATGAATAAAGGGACTAAGCTGAAAGAAAATGAAGGAACTCATAGGGATGCCAAACATATATTTAACAAAGATATTTATTTTTAGATACAGCAAGACTGTGCTGTGGTTGTAGTTGTTTAAGTTTTTCTTTAATAAATATTATTACTTTTTATTAATATTTTGAACAAAAGGTTAAATTATGAAGACATTTTATTTACTTCAAGCTGACACGGCATTATATAACAGATATGAGAGAGTATGATAGTTTTCTACAGCCTCCTTTACTCATATTTGCAAAGGGCACCAGTAGTATTAACTAATATAAATTGATTTTATGTGATACGTTATATTTTAATGTAGGATCAGGATTGTGTGCAATTCAGAAATTGAATAAAAAAAATTAAGTTCACAATTCAATTTTTGTTAGCTAAGATGTACAAATGGGAATGTAAAATGCAACTTCATGTCAGAATGTTGCAAACATTGACACCAACCTTTATCACTTCAACTGATTAATACGTCATAAGTGATTTATTGCAGTACAGTTATTCACCGCCTGGTCATTAACCTAATTTTACACACCTTCCGATAAGATGGTGAGTTTGTGTTTTCAGTTTTAACAACATTTAATTATTTCTTTGTTTTCAGTAATGAAGACACTTGCAAACTTGCATAAATTTACATTTCATCTAATTTTTTTTTTAGTAACTTCATTCAGAAATGCCAACTGACCCAGCCGGGGCTCTAACCAGCGACTTTCTTGCTGTGAGGCGATTGTGCTACCCACTGCGCCACCTCTTTTAGTAACTTTTAATTTTTAATGAAAACGAAACAGAAGTAATGGTTTTTGAAGGTACCATTGGGACTGCTCTGTTCAATTTAAGTTTGTTAGCTCAGCATATAAAGCCTACAGTCACCAATTTAGGGGTGAAATTTGACTCGGATTTTAAATTTGACAATCAGATTAGAGCAGTCGTTAAATCTAGCTTTTTTCAATTAAGACAACTAGCAAAAATAAAATAAAGCAGTATATACCATAACAGTTTGAGACAGTAATCCATGCTTTTGTGACCACTCGGTTAGATTACTGTAATGCACTGTATGTGGGGAGTAGCAGGTCAGATATTGCCCGTTTGGAAATGGTGTAAAATGCTACAGCACGCATGTTAACTGGTACTCGCAAATATGACAACATTTCCCCCTGGGTTAGCTCCGCTTTATT
Source organism: Danio kyathit (assembly GCA_903798195.1). Taxonomy (NCBI): domain Eukaryota; kingdom Metazoa; phylum Chordata; class Actinopteri; order Cypriniformes; family Danionidae; genus Danio; species Danio kyathit. The sequence goes on from LR812527.1 coordinate 59,412,286, forward strand.
GGTTGCCAGTTCATTTTAGAATGCAGTTTAAGATTCTTTTATTTGTTTTTAAATCTCTAAATGGTCATGCCCAACCTTATATCTCTGAGCTGATACACCCCTATAAGCCCACTCGTTCTCTCAGGTCGGCTGATCAGCTTCTCCTGATTGTGCCAAAAACAAAGTGTAATCCTAGAGGGGGACCGTGCTTTCGATGTGGTAGGGTCTGCTGCGCAAACGGCAGATCCGCATGATCAATGGTGCAATAGGTTTTGGAATGATTTGCCACTACTCATTAGACAGGCCTCTTCCATGTTCTCATTTAAATCAGCTCTTAAAACTTTTTTTTCGTTGGCATTTGACACCTGATCTTAATAACTGGTTATTTTAATTTCTATGCCTTTTTAGGTAGTTTAGCTATATTTGCTCTTGTATTTTCTATACTATTATGCTTATTTTGTTTTCTGTACAGCACTTTGGCTTGACTTGAACTTGTAATTAATGTTTACAGACTGATTTCAGTTTCAGTTCATTAGTCCTTAATGTATTGTGTGGTATTTATTTTGTTTAGCTTGCATATGCATTTTTCGTTTTATGCGTTGACTTGCAAATTAAGGGTCACAATTTCAGAAAAAATAATCTTTAAATCTCTGCTAAACAAACTGTCACCTGCAGAGTTGGGTAAATTACTTGTAAGAAATCAACCTACGTTATAAGATTGATCAGGGATTTATTAGCTCATATCAATGACTCAGATCTTAAAGATTCAAATCATTGATTCGACTCAATTGAGTCGGATTGAATCAGATTAAAAGATTCACACTTGATCTACCATTCGTAAATAAATAGCAGACTTCGTAATTTACCAACCTCGTTTATATTATTTATATTCACATTGGTTCATTTTTTAACTATGTCAACCTGTGACGTGGTCCCTATATTGTTTACCATGCTACTCTGAATATTCCATCTGAAATTGGGTGTAAGTATGGCTTAGTAATGAGTGTAATTCCTGCACACCGCCGTCCACCCACTAAGCATACAGTAGTCGCTTTAGGACAAAGCTCGTGAGAGAGTGAGACCAGTGATCCTTGCATGCATGGAATATTGAACATTATGACAAGTTTTGCTTGCTACACAACTGAAAATGTGCTAGATATAATACAGTTTTTCATTCAGAATTGTAGTATTATAAAGTATTTTAAAGTTTTCTAACTGGTGAATGTCATGATCTAGTGAATTGTCTACTGTGATCTTTAAGGTGCATGCATTTTTGTTTCAGGAGGCGTAGCTTTGGACGGCAGGGGAGGGACTGTGTTTCAAAGATATTATGCTCACCGGTTAGCATTTTGGCAGATCACCTACTGCACCTTTAAATTACCTAAAAATGAAAAGTAGATGGCGTCACAGTGGCACAGTGGGTAGCACTATCGCCTCACAGCAAGAAAGTTGCTGGTTCGAGCCTCAGCTGGGTCAGTTGGCGTTTCTGTGTGGAGTTTGCATGTTCTCTCCGTGTTGGTGTGGGTTTCCTCCAGGTGCTCCAGTTTCCCCCACAAGTCCAAAGACATGCGCTATACAGTAGGTGAATTGGGTAGGCTAAATTGTCCGTAGTGTATGAGTGTGTATGGGTGTTTCCCAGTGCTGTGTTGCAGCTGAAAGGGCATCCGCTACGTAAAACATATGCCTGATAAGTTGGCGGTTCATTCCACTGTGGCGACCCCTGATTAATAAAAGGACTAAGCCATTCATTCATTCATTTTCTTGTCGGCTTAGTCCCTTTATTAATTCTGGGTCGCCACAGCGGAATGAACCGCCAACTTATCCAGCACGATTTTACGCAGCGGATGCCCTTCCAGCCGCAACCCGTCTCTGGGAAAAGGACTAAGCCAAAAAAAAAAAAATTAAAGAAAGAATGAAAGGTAGACCCTTACATAGGTTTTGTTTTTGAGCAGAAAAGGAATTAAGTACAGTAACTATTGCTTTGTTACTAATTAAACCTAACGCTCTCTACTACATAGATGGCCTGAGTGTAAGCATATTTATAATTTTGGGTGAACTGCCCCTTGAGGACACAGTGGTTGTTTAAGCAATTAAGTATTTGTTGCAAAATGTATAAAACATACTTTTATTTAAGTCCATTTTCTTTTTCTAATTGCAGCAGCTAATCAAGTATGTGTGCAATTTTGGCTTACTTAAAAATTTTGGAAGAATAAAAATGTTGATGCATACAGTCCTTTTATAATGGCAGTCTATAGAATCAGTTATTAGGGGTGTTTAAATTGTTTTGGGGGGTGTTTAAATTGTTTTGAGATGCTGATTGGTTGCATGAGTCAAATAAGCCCACCCCCAAGTCTGTGGGACACTGTAATGCTATTGATGTGTGACATTTACAATGGAAGTCAATGTAATGAATGGCTTTAATGGCCAATTTTAAGTCTATGGCAGATTTTGGGACATCCTAACTCCTCAAGGGTACAATATTTACCCCGTTTTTGGGTATGTTCTCATTCAGGCTGCAACCCCGTACATATGTGTAAACCTCTATGTTTCTATGAATTTCACACTTGGTGCTATGATGTATCATATTTGGGCGTAATGTTAAGTCAATAGATTTTTGGGAGGGAAAATGTGTTTTTTTTTAAATTAATATTAAAGGGATAGTTCACTCAAATATGAATATTATAACTTAATTTACCCCCTCCACTTGTTTTAAATGTATTTGAGTTCCTTTTTTCTGCTGAACACAAAAACAAGATTTGTTTTTGAGGAATTTTTTTAACCATTGACTTCCATAGTATTTTCCCCCTATACTGTATATCAATGGCTAATAGTTTGCAACATTTTTCAAAATATCTTCTTTTGTGTTAAACAAAAAGGAAATAAAAGGAAATAAAGCTTTGTAACCACTTTAGAGTGATAAAAGGTTTATTTCTTCAATCATTGGGTGAATTTTACCTGTAAGGATGTTGTGTAATTCGTTATTTAGCCACCAGATGTCAATGTGCACTCGTGAATCATTGTGAAAATCTACATTTAATTTACGCTTAATTTAAATTTGAGCTTAATAATTTTAATATTCATTCACTCGCAGAAGTTTTCAAAATGAACTGTTTTGATAAGAACGTAAGTTGGATGTACATACCAGTCAAAAGTTTGGGGTAAGTATGATTGTTAAATGTTTTAAAATAAGCTTCTCCTGCTCACCAAGGCTGCATTTGTTTCATCAAAAATACAGTACAAATTGTATAATTGTAAAACGTTATTGCACTGTTCAAAAGTAGTTTATCATTTAATGTAATCATTTATTGCAGTGATTTTAAAGTTGAATTTCCAGCTTCATTACTCCAGTCTTCAGAGACACATGATCCTTTAGAAATCACTCTAATATTAATTATTATTATTATTATTATTATTATTATTGTTATTATTATTATTGTTTATTATTATTATTATTATCATTAATGTTAATAGTAATAAAAGCAATAATGACTGGAGTAATCATTTCTTTTGAAACTACATACAGTACATTAAGAAAGCAGTTTAATTTAAAATTTTAATAAGTACTTAACAAATGTTTTTACATGTAATAAATGCCGCCTTGATCAACAAAATAATTTTCTTTAAAAAAAAAAAAAAGAAATATGAAAAAAAAATGTAATAAAACTGACCCCAAACTTCTGACCTGTAGTGTATATCCATGCTAAGATTTATTTGGAGGCCGGAAGTGTCCATAAAAACAGTAGACTAATATAAGAAAAAAAGCAGCTTTTGGCCAAACTCTTTCTTAACTTTTTACAATGAATATCAATGCTGAGTATTTTTCATTTTATTTTTGTATGAGCAAAAATAAAACAAAACACACAAATAGACACAAAAATGCCTTTCACACATATTATCATGATTTATGGAAGTCCCCCAGAAAAATAGCATCCATGTAACGATAATAAATATTCAAATCTTAAAGAGCCCCTATTTTGCATTATAAAAGGTCATATTTTGGTTTTGAGGGTCTCCAACAACAGGCTGATATGCATGCAGGGTCAAATAACATTTTCATTGTCCTATAATCTGCATTTATTTTTACCTAATTATCCCAACGACTCCCATATGATTTGTTTAGCGATTCATTTGTTCCTAAATCCCTCCTTTGCCTGAGGCTAAACTGAGATTGATCATATGACCCAGTCTGTTGTGATTGGTCGACTGCGTTCAGCGCCAGACGGAGAGAAACACCCAAGAAGTAGTCAGAGCACAGAGTATATGTGAGAACCCAATGCAGGAGTGCATTAAAGCAATGCAGTTAAACACCAGCATATTACTCTACTACTAAACCTAACCCCCAGTAATAACAACAACACACATTAAGTATTAATCCAAACAGTGGCAAAAGTTGAACTATTTTGAAAATTGACCGCGCGTGTGAGGAACAGCTGATGGTGGCCATAGCAAAGACAAACGGCAGAGGATCGCCAGTTCAGAAACGCATTTAAATCAGTGGCGTAAAGGAAGAAGCACACGGCGCGTGGTTTTGGACGCGATATGTGAACAGCCCTATACAGATTTAACCTGAGATATGCATTACAAGCGCTGATCTATAATAGATGTGTGATTACAAGCCGTGCAGAGCGATTAAAAGTTACAGCACGCAATTAAATACATATATTGCAAACTACAGAAAACGAGCCAACAATTTTAATCACACTTCACATTGAGTAGGAAGGAGAAACACTTACAGGATCTGGAGGAAGAAGAAACTGCCCCATACAAACTGTGTAACAGTTACTGACAAAGTCCCATACACTAGTATTCTTTGCTGATCCTTCCTTTAATAACAAACGGTGGGCGAATGCTGCATTGCAGCAAAGGCAGATAAGGTTGCTGGTTCAAGTCCCAGCTGGGTCAATTGGCGTTTCTGTGTGGAGTTTGCATGTTCTCCCCGTGTTGGCGTGGGTTTCCTCAGGGTGCTCCTGTTTCCCCCACAGTCCAAAGAGATGCGCTATAGATGAGTTGAATAAACTAAACTGGCCATATACTGTAAAAAATGGCCGTAATTTCAACAGTAAAAAAACTGTAAACATGCTACAGTAAAAATTTCTAACCTGGTTAACGGTATGTTTCCTTAATATATAAGCCGAATAACCATACATTGACTTTCCCAGAATTCCCTGCATGGCACATCACTTTTTATGCTTTTTGTTGACATTACTATGGATCTTTTTAGTTGTTTCCCCATCAGTTATGTATATTAGAGAATTATGTTACATCTAATGTTGATAAACAATGTTTATTTCATGACTTTAATTTTATGCGTGTTACCGTACTTGTGTTTAGTAGCTGTGTGAATGACACTGAGCAACTTCTATACACTGATACACTTTTCTGCTTGTGGGAAAAGTTGTTTGTGATGACCTTTGGTTCATTATTGTGTGTAGCTTTCTCATCACCACCTGCATATGGCTGTGTTAACATGTCTAACTGTGTAACAAAAGATGTGTAGACAATGGTCATTTAAAAAAAATACAGACATATTACCCCTATAATGAAAAACGGTAGTTTACTGTAAAAATGAGAAATTACTTTTACGGTCTGTACCGTATTTTTAACGGGGAAATACTGGCAACCACAGCTGCCATTTTTTTTACTGCAAATTTTACGGATTTATTTTTTATTGTGTAGTGCATGAGTGTGTGTGTGAATGTGAGTGTGTATGGGTGTTTCCCAGTATTGGTTTGTGGTTGGAAGGGCATTCGCTGTGTATGCTGGAATAGTTGGAGGTTCATTCCGCTGTGACGACCCCTGATAAATAAGGGACTAAACTAAAAGAAAATTAATGAATGCAAGTATAAGACATACTAATTTTATTGTATATATTTTTTACATAAACATTTTTAATAACAAACGACATTTAATGTGTTTTATAAATTGACTTTTGTAAATTAAATTGAACACCAACCTCAGGCGTCTAGCCTTTCACCCTTTTATAATCTCTATAAGAGATTTGCAATCAGTTATTGATTATTTATATTGTTTTTGAAATGACATGTGACCAGTAGGGTTGAATGACCGCTGGAATATTAAACCTTTAGGATCATACATGAAACATTTATTAATTCAGTGTCAGTTTGATAGTAGTATAGATGAGTTGAGATACAGTATTATTAAACATGATCATGATTATTTGAAGTGCCACCGAGAATAAAACAATTCATAATATACACGCATATCCATATATTTTAAAATATATAGAATATTACATAATAAGAAATGTATTTGTTTGTCTTTTAATTGTAGGGATGTGTTTTACTCAGACTTAAATGTGCCATTAAGCAAAAAAAAACTTTGGAATCTGAAGAAAAAGGCCCAAGATAGACTTTGACACCCTTTGCCCTCTTTCCTAAACTTTTCTTCCCCTCTGGTATTGATAAATACTCAGCTGTGACTGGTAGCGAGGTTTTGTTCACTATCTTTGATAAATTTTGATTAAATCCCAACAGATGAGTAAATCTTTAAGTCACTGGTTAACTTTAACAAAATAACCATTCATTGCTCTTCATCACTTAAAGAGAAGGTTGAAATGTCTCGGGTTCGCAAGTCTGTATCCAGACCGACCAAACTTGGCACACCTGTCTTTGGGAATTTTTGCCTATTCCTCTTTGCAGTACTTCTCAAGCTCTATCAGGTTGTATGGGCAGCGACGGTGTACAGCCATTTTCAGATTTATCCAGAGATGTTCAATAGGATTTAGTTTTGGGCTCTGGCTGGGCCACTCAAGGACATTCACCGAGTTGTTGTGAAGCCACTCCATTGATATTTTGCCTCTGCTTTGGGTCATTGTCCTGCTGGAAGATGAACCGTCACCCCAGTCTGAAGCACTCTGAAGCAGGTTTTCATTCAGGATGTCTCTGTACATTGCTGCATTCATGTTTCCCTCTATCCTGACTTGTCTTCCAGTTCCTGCTGCTGAAAAACATCCCCACAGCATGATGCTGCCACCACCATGCTTCACTGTAGGGATGGTATTGGCCTGGAGATGAGCTGTGCCTGGTTTTCTTCAAACGTAACGCCTGGCATTCACTCCAAAGAGTTCAATTTTTGTCTCATCAGACCAGAGAATTTTGTTTCTTTTGGTCTGAGAGTCCTTCAGATGCCTTTTGGCAAATTCCAGGCAGGGAGTGTCTTTCGTCTGGCCACTCTACCATACAGGCCTGATTGGTGGATTGCTGCACAGATGGTTGTCCTTCGGTAAGGTTCTCCTCTCTCCACAGAAGAACGCTGGAGCTCAGACAGAGTGACCATCGGGTTATTGATCACCTCCCTGACTAAGACCCTTCTCCCCCGATCACTCAGCTTAGATGGCTGGCTAGCTCTAGGAAGAGTCCTGGTGGTTTCAAACATCTTCCACTTACAGATGATGGAGGCCACTGTGCTCATTGGAACTTTCAGGGCAGCAGAAATTTTTCTGTAACCTTCCCCAGCTTTGTGCCTTGAGACGATCCTGTCTCGGAGATCTACAGACAATTCCTTTGTCTTCATGCTTGGTTTGTGCTTTGACCTGCACTGTCAACCCTGGGACCTTATATAGACAGGTGTATGCCTTTTTAATCATGTCCAATCAACTGAATTTACCACAGGTGAACTCCAATTAAGCTATCGGCAATCAGACTTTAGAATGTCAAGATCGTGTCCGTGAGAAACACATAAACCCCGAGGCGTAACAACTCTGTGCAGCACTGGGTCCCTAATGAACGTATACTTAAAGATTATGGGATCAGATATGAATCAAAACACTAAATTGATTCATGAACGACAAATGTGACTCATTCTTAATTAGAAATACAGTCTAAATTTGACGGTCACTTAAAATTGGAGTCAGATTGAATTCAGAGTTGAACAAATATAAATAAATCCTAATAAATAACACAATTCTTTCTATTTTCAGAAGCACTAAAAAGGCTCACATGCATTTATTAACCTACGACCATTCATCGGATTCCATCATTGGGCTGATAAAATGGAATCTTACATAATTATCATATATTGAACAATTACAATAACATGCACAGAAAGAAACAAGTAATATCGATGATTAAATGTGAGGTAGAGGGACTAGAGAAAATGTTTTCTACAAATTTTTACAATTAAAAAAATATATATCTTTTTGGTCAAACTTTATTTTGATGGTTCGTTTGTTGAATTTAAGTTACATTGCATCTATATGTCAACTAATTCTTTTCAGATTATAAGTAGACTGTTAGGTTGGGGTTAGGGTTAGTGTAAGTTGACATGTACTTGCAAAGTTTCTTATAGTCAGTTAAATCTCTGTTGAAGGAGCAGTATCAACAGATATTAAGCACACAGTCTACTAATACTCAAATGAACCATCAAAATAAAGTGTTACCCAGATTTTTTACCTAATTTTAAATTTTTTACATATTAAGAACAAGCAAACACCCAGCGGTCATTCAACTCAATTTATAACTGATGTCGTCTATGAGATGACGTTAATAATCCTCCATGAACTCGCTGTGATTTAATCAGTGACTGATAATACAAGGTACTCATTCACTCTTTTCAGGTGCAGCACACCTGTCAGTTTACAGATTTTTGGCTTTTCATAATTTATTATTTTTTATCAAATGTAAAGAAAACATCCCGGATACACTTTTTACATTTATTTTGTGGCTTTTTATTGTCAATTAAATTCAATTACTTTTATTTACGTTCTCGCCACCATACATTCATTCTTTCGTTTACCTTCGACTTAGTCTCTATTTCAGAGATCACCACAGCGGAATGAACCGCCAACTATTCCAGCATATGTTTTATGCAGTGCATGCCCTTTTAACCGCAACCCAGAACTGGGAAAATCCACACACTCATACACTGTGTTTGGACTGTGGGGGGAAACCGGAGCTTCCGGAGGAAACCTACGCGAACACAGGAAGAACATGTAAACTTCACACAGAATTGCCAACTGGTCCAGCCGGGACTCGAACCAGCAACCTTCTTGCTGTGAGGCGACAGTGCTAACGACTAAGCCACCATGTCGCCCCCACCATAAATTCACTAATTGAATTATTGACCCCAAAAAAGGTGTAGGCTGAAGCCTTACTTATATCTACTCTTTATTAATAAGTAACTAATGAATGACACTGATGGCACAAACAGAATTAATTAAAAATATCCCAAAATGTACAGACATTATTCATTCATTTTTTTTCTGCTTAGTCCCTTTATTCATCAGGGGTCGCCACAGCGGAATGAACCGCCAACTATTCCAGCATATGTGTTACATATTTACGGATGCCCTTCCAGTTGCAACCCAGTACTGGGAAACATCCATTCACACTCAAACACTACGGGCAATTTAGTTTATTCAGTTCACCTATACCACATGTCATTGGACTGTGGGGGAAACCCACGCCAACACGGGGAGAACAGGCAAACTCCACACAGAAATGCCAACTGACCCAGCCAGGACTCGAACCAGCGACCTTCTTGCTGTGAGGCAATAGTGCTAACCACTAAGCCACCGTGTCACCCTGTACAGACATTATTCCAAACATAAATGATTACAGTTTACTTTACAATACAGAAAGTATATTTTAAGTCTGTTTTCTCAAAATTATATATTTTTTCTCCTTTCTCCCTTTGAAAATGAATATTTTTTGCAACTTCTCAGTGAATATAGACCATATATTTAAACAAAACATGTATTTTATTTTATTAAAGGGCACCTATGATGGAAATCATCTTTTGTAAGCTGTTTGGACAGAATTGTGTGTAGGTATATTGTGTCTACAGTAATATTGGGGTGATATTTAAAAATTTTCTGACGTTTAAATACGATCCAAATCGCTCCTATTTTGAGGCCCAACGTTACATGATGTAGGAGTGTGGTTTCCCCGCCCACTAAATTGATTGACAATCACGTATTAACATGTCTCTGTAGTAACGCATATAATCATATCAACAAGGCAGGACGTGCACAAAGCAACCAGGATTAAAAGATCTGTTCAGCGCTCTGTGGTCATCAATCATCATCAGATGTGATAAAGAATGAGTTTCATAAGTTTAAAATGTGTTTAAAACAGTGCATGTTTGTAATGAATTACAGCGTTTTTACCATCTTTATCACCACAGCCGTGTGTCAGTAGAATTATAAAAGATGACGCTTCAATCACGGGTTTTGGACGTTAAATCTGGTTTATTTTGTACATTAACATAGCATTGGATATTAACCTGTATCCTGTCACATTTGCAGTGCAAAAAAATGCAAAGTTAAACGCATGTGCTGTGTGTGTTCGCTGTGTCTGTCTGTGTGTGTGTGTGCATACGTGAACTTTGTAACGACATTGTGTGACTCATCATTGCAGAAAGGCTTGAATTAACTCCACAACAAATACATCAAATAATCATTGGGAAAGTTCTTACTGTAGTATTTCTCACAAACATTATGTGAGAGCTGCTTCGTTCATGTCTGTCACTGTGCTGTTTATCTGACGCAGCAGGAGATTGAGGTACTCTCTGACAGGCAGGTGGGAACTGTGGGCGGGGAGAACCAGCATTAAAGGCACAGGCAGCAAAAACAACGACATTGTGTTCAGAGCAGAAAAATCCAACATTCCAAAGGAATAATAAATAGTCTGATGGGTGTTTCTGATGGGACACATTCTGGAGACACAAAAGACTTACCTTAAATCTTGGAAAAGGGGTAAAACAGGTGCCCTGTAAAATAAGAGTGTGGTCATATTGAGGGATAGAAAGAAAATACATTTAAATTCAAATGAGGTTAAGTTCACTAACTAATTGACTTAATATTTGTAATACCTTTATATTTAATATAACACTATATTGGGCAGCTTGGTGGCGCAGTGGGTAGCGCTGTTGCCTCAGCGCAAAAAGGTAGCTGGTTCGAGCCTCCGCTGGGCCAGTTGGCATTTCTGTGTGGAGTTTGCATGTTCTCCCTGTGTTCGAATAGGTTTCCTCCAGGAGCTCCGGTTTACCCACAAGTCCAAAGATGTGCGGTATACGCATCCGCTGCGTAAAACATGTGTTGGATAAGTTGGTGGTTCATTCCGCTGTGGCGACCCCAGATTAATTAGGGACTAAGCCATAAAGAATATGAATGAATGAATGAATGAATAACACTATTATTGTCATTCTTTTGATGTCTCCTCTTTATTAAAAATGCATTTAATATTTCCCTTAGCATATTTATTAGAATATACACCTTTTTGCACCATGAACTTTTATTATTTTGTTAGATTATTTCCAGTTTGACTTTGGTACTGACTGATCTAAAGTATTTACACATATATATTATTGTACGGCATCACATAGAAAGTATATAAATATGTCCCCCCTTTAAAAAAGGGGACCTGACTTGATTCAGTGCTCAAATGTCATATGCAAATTAGCTTATATTTATTTAAACACTCCCCCATTTGCATATTAAAAATATGTTTCCGAAAGCTTACAATACCAAAAAATGGCTTGCAATTCTTAACATAATCAGTCAACTGGATAAATATGATGATTAACCATTGTTGATATATATTTCTTTCCCCCTGTTCACCTGCAGTGTCCTCAGACTCCTCTGAATGCTGTGTTTATTGTGGAGGACAGCCTGAGCACACCTTGACCTGTCAGGCTGATATCAGGTAAAGTGTTATCAGTCTAATAAAGGGGAAGATATATAATGCTGGAGGTGCGGAAGAACTGACTGATAGCGTAGACCCACGCCAGCCAGAGCAGATCATCTCCACAGGTATCTACTTTCCTTGACTGAAATAATATATTCATAGTATTTCTTTTATGTCATGTAATGGATTATAAAAGGGGTTCAATTTAAATAGTGTGATTGTAAATTGGGATCATAAGCAGTGTTTTATAAAGCTTTAATTTTAAAACATGAAGTCTGGAATTTTCCACTTACAATTTGCATGTAACTTTTAAAAATTTCTGAAAAAAAGGAATCGAGTTAGATACAAAAAAATAGCTCTAGAGTAGAGAATAAGTTTTGAGTTAGCTCCAAAACAAATCTCTTTTTTTTCTTTATAATTATTACCACAGTTTTGTTTGTTTGTCTCTCTTTTTAAATTAAAATATGTAAATACAATTATGTTGTTAATTATGTTGTTATATTTTTTTGTTACATCTCAATAAAAAGATTATAAAAAAGGCAATTAGTAACAAGTAACAATGAATAAAGTGTAAGCTTTTTTTAATTAGCTGTTACTGAAATATTTCTGACTATTATTTAGTTTTAACTTCAATAAAATAAATTAAATGTATAAAATAAATCTAAATACATTTAAAATAGTTATTAAAAGCCAATTTTACATACTGTATATAATGTTGTAGAAACTATTTCTACTCCAAAAGTGCAGGTCAATTTTACAGAGAAACAGCAAGTAACAGAATTAATACATCAGATTTTTAAAAAATAATTTTTAATGGTGTGATTGTAAATGGGGATCGTTGAAAATGTTTGAAATGTAAAGCTTTAATTTGTTAACCTGAAATTTGGAAATTTGCACTTACAATTGACATGAAATCTTTACAAAAAAAAGCTAATCTTTATTTATCTTCATAATTATTATTGCTGTTTTTTGTGGGTTGTTTTTTCTTTTCAAATGTAAATATATAAATATGATTGTGTTGCATTACATTGTCATATTTTTGTTATTATTAAAAAGAAACAATCAATTAAACTTGGATTTTTGAAATAGTAAAAAATAAGCTTTTTTCAATTAGCTGTTATTGAAATATTTATGACTATCATTTAGTTTTAACTTCAATAAAATAAATTAAATATATAAAATATATTCAAATACATTAAAAACAGTTATTAAAAGTAAACTTTACATAGATAATGTTGTAACCATTTTTCTACTTCAAAATTGCTTGTAAAGTTTACAATTATTTACAACAAAACAGCAAGTAACAGAGGAAATATTTCTTATTATCATTTAGTTTAAATTGTAATAAAATAAAATAAATATATAAAACATAACTATAAAAATGGAAATAAATCAACATAAAGTAATATATATCAGAATATAGAAGTTAACCCTAACATCTTTAACAAATCTATCTTTTAAATTCATATTGGGTAACATTTTATTTTGATGGTCCATTTGAGTATTAGTAGATGTCATCTGATGTACATGTCATCTTACAATAACCCCAAACCCAACCTAACAGTCTACTTATAATCTAATGGCCCAGTTTCACAAACAGGGCTTAGTTTAAGCCAGGACTAGACCTTAGTTAAATTAGGCTATTTAAGCCACATTTTTAAAAACAGCCTTAGAAAAATACATTACTAGTGTGAACCTGTAGACAAAAAAAGACACTGACATTTTAAGACATCTCACTGCAAGTTATTTTCAGTTGAGACAGCTCAAACATGCAATTTAATCCATGACTAGCCTTAAACCTTGTTTGTGAAACCGGGGGAATGAGAATTAGTTGACATGTAGATGCAATGTAACTTAAATTCAACAAACGAACCGTCAAAATAAAGTGTGACCTCATATTTTTAATAGGAAGCAATACAATATTATATTACTATATTAGTACTGAAGCCAAATCTGGAGCTAAAAATATCTTATGATAACAGTCCAAAAAGTCCAAATTTAGTACACCCAAATGTATATGTTATAGAAAAATATTAAATACAAATTTGAAAAGAGGAAAAATCAAGAGAAGCAAAAAATGGAAAAATTTTGTTGAAATTTTGTAGGTTGTAATTTTTTTTGCAATATTTTGCTTGAATTTAATTGTATTCTCTTTCAATTTCTAAATATGTTTAGTGACTAAAATATTATTTTAATAAATATATCTGTTTAATACATCTGTTTTGTTTAAACCCACCAAAATACATTGCCTATATTCACTGATAAATGGATAAAAATATTAATTTTTAATGGGGTGTATGCTGAGCACTGTATATATATATATATATATATATATATATATATATATATATATATATATATATATATATATATATATATATATATATATATATATATATATATATATACAGTATAGAATTTGCTCATATTTAGATTCATTGTAAAAAAAAACATTAAGTAACATTAAAATTAACTCATAATTATTTTTATATTTATATTATTTATGTTTTGTTTAATGTGTTGTTATATAATGTTTCTTTTACATATTATGAGTTTTTTTTTTTTTTGTTTTGTTTTTGTGATGCCAAAGTCATCAGTACGATAGTATTAATTTCGTATTTATTTAATTTAAACAAAGTAACTAAACAAAAACAAAATTGTTGCATTGGAATCTCATTGATGTTATCATATTTGCAAATATTAGCATATTTGTTATTTTTATTGTATTCATTTTTTCCTATAGTGCAGTAATGATCTCAATTATTATTAATTAATTAGACAAGGCTAGAACGGGTTCTGGAAGTCCTTGAAAGTTGTTGAATTATAATGTAAATGTTTGAAAAGTGTTTAGATTTTGGATAAAGTGCTTGGAACTACTTGTAAAATGTAATTGCATAGCTTTCATAATAATTGGTTTTACTAAATAGGTACAAAATCATTTCAATAAAGTCAAATAAATCGTTTTGCTTTTGCAGAAAATAAAAAGTTGCATGGAGAGACTTCATGAGTGAACAGTGCATGAAATGAAAATCAATATGTAATGTATTGTGTATTTATATAGCGCATTTATCATGTATGGCCATACACCCAAAGCGCTTCACAATCATGAGGGGGGGGGGGGGGGGGGGGGGGTCTCTCCACACCACCATCAGTGTGCAGCATCCACTTGGATGATTATACGGCAGCCACAGGACAATGGCGCCAGTGCGCTCACCACACACCAGCTGTGGGTGGAGTGGAGAGACAGTGATAGAGCCAATTTGGTGGATGTGGATGATTGGGAGGCCATGATGGGTAAGAGTCAATGGAGGGATTTGACCAGGACACCGGGGTTACACCCCTCCTCTTTACGAGAAGTCCCATGGGATTTTTAATGACCACAGAGAGTCAGGACCTCGGTTTAACGTCTCATCCGAAAGAGGGCGTTCACTGATGGTATAGTGTGCCCTTCACTATACTGGGACATTAGGACCAAAGGCTGAGCGCCCCCTGCTGGCCTCTCTAACACCACTTCCAACAGCAACTTTGTTTTCCCATATGATAGCTTCAGTGAGTAATCAGTCTTGGGCTGCAGGGTGATATGGCTGTGGCAATATAAATTGAAGATGAAAGATGACTTATTGAAGACTTCTGAACTATGTAAATATGTAATTTGCCACACTTGCAAAGTTCTGGAAATGTTTAAACATGCGCCTGAAAGTGCTTTAATTAAATTTGGAAAAGGGATATGAACCCTGTAAATATTTGAAAATAATTTTGAATATTCAGTAAACAGAAAAAGGCAGCATGGTGGCTCAGTGGTTAGCATTGTCGCCTCACAGCAAGAAGGTCACTGGTTCAAGTCCCGGTTGGGCCAGTTGTTATTTCTGTGTGGAGTTTGCATGTTCTCCCTGTGTTGGCATGGGTTTTCTCCAGGTGCTCCGGTTTCCCCCACAATCCAAAGACATGGATGAACTAAATTAGCTGTAGTGTGTATGTGTGATAGTGAATGAGAGAGTGTATGGGTGTTTCCCAGTACTGGGTTGCAGCTGGAAGGGCATCCCCTGCTTAAAACATATACCGGAATAGTTGGCGGTTCATTCCACTGTGGTGACCCCTGATAAATAAGGGACCAAGCCGAAGGAAAATGAATGAATGAAGTGGCACAATAATAATAGCCGGGGAAAGGTTGCATCAACACACAGGTGGAGTGAATAAGTAAGGTCAAATTTCAGAATTGTTTACTTGTGTATAATGTATTACAGATCGGATTAAAGTTTTTCACTAAAAGGACAATCATTTCTTGCTGAAAATCACATTTCAGATGCAAACTAACAGTGAAGAATGATGAAGAATAAAAGTGGAAACTCTCCAGAGGACAGCGAAGCCATATACAACGCTGAAGGTATAAATATTATTTATTTTGATTGCATTAAAGATGCTTTATAAATTCGCACAAATGAAGTATGTGATTAAAAAAAATTTACTGAGTGAAATTAATATTCTGTCGCACCTTTTTCACAACAGATGCTAACCTAAAGTAAGTACCTTTGTTTACTGATTTTGTTATTATTAATTTGTATTATTTATGCATAACAAGACAAATATACTACTAAAAGAGCATTCAAAAAGAGCATTATATACATTTTTACTTGTGCAGATATTGTGTGTTTGTTTGATTTACAGGTAGAAAGCCATTGTTCAGATTCAGAATGCATTTCAGTGATTCATTCAGTTATTTGCCATAATCTAATTTCTGCTATTAATAATTGTTTAAATAATTTAGTGCTGTCAAATGATTAGATGATTGTCAAGTGATCATTGTCAGATGATTGCAATCAATCGCATCCAAAATAAAAGTTTGTATTTACATAGTGTGTGTAATCACTGAGTGTAAATATTGCGTACATATCAATAAAACATATATAAAATACAAAAAAGTAAAAAATACAAATACAAAAACAAAATATTTACATGTATAGTTGTATATTATTTGTATTTGACATAAATATTTAATTTTTAATATTATATATATATATATATATATATATATATATATATATATATATATATATATATATGAGTAGCAGTGTGATATGGCTGTATATTGGGAGGCGTGAGCTGGCTTGAGGTCACAGGCCGAGTGCCTTAGAGGCCCACCAGTGATGAAATACAGCCATATCACACTGCTACTCATGTGATATTGCGTTTATACAACAGGCGTAATCGTGTATATAAAAAATAAAATCAAACATGGAGAGTCTAGAAACCCTTTTGTATGAGGAACTACTTTCTTCCGCCATTAATTCACATCTGCAGCTGATATCAGAACAGCAGAAACCGTTGCTCATTCACCAACGTCCCTTCAGAGCTAGTATTTGAATGATTCTCTAGCGTAATGTCTAAAGTGATGATAAAACAGGTGATTTTGCTCACATTTTAAGATTATAAGGCTGAACAGCATGAAATGCCATCAGTCTACAGAGATTTCCCAATATTTCTCTGTTGCAATTGGGAGATCACAGTAATTAACCCAGAAAAAAGCCAAAGCAAAGCAAACACTACCAGAATACTATAGTATAAATACAGCACTACAACATACAAAACAGAGAGATCAACTTAGAATATCAGTTAGTTAGTTAGTTAGTTAGTTAGTTAGTTAGTTAGTTAGTTAGTTAGTTAGTTAGTTAGTTAGTTAGTTAGTTAGCAAGTTAGTTATTTATTTATAAAGCACAATAAAACAACTGTTGTTGGTCATTGTGCTGTACAAACCTAAAAGCAAATTATCTAAAATAGACTGCAACAGTTTAAACAACAGAATTCATCCAACATAACACACAGCATCAACGATAAATAACAATAGGATAGGATCAATTTTCTCCCAATTTAAAAGCTCTTTCTAGGAGGTGTAATTTAAGTTTCCCTCTGAACAAAGATTCATTGGAAATTGTTCTAATGGACATAGGTAGGCCGTTCCACATTTTAGGACCTACTACAGAGAAAGCTTGATCTCCTTTTTTTTATACATGTTATTATATAATGTACAGGTTTTTGATACCTGTTTTATAATTATTTGATCAGCTCTAGTTTGAAATACGAAAAAAAAAAAGTATAATATTTCCCCCCTAAGGACTTATTATGCAGTATCTGTCGCCATCTTGTGACGGTCAACCATAAATTTCTTTGCTCAGCTCAATGACAGGCTGATGGCCGCCAATGCGCTATCTCTTGGAAATGATAAATATTTAAAATATCACTGTCCTTATAAATAAACTGCATAGTTGCAATCTAAACAACTACATTCTCTGCTAAAAAAAAAGCCTCAAACGTACATTATGTTGTCCAACAGCTGCAATATTTGTCAAACTGTAGTGAGTCTATTCCTCTGCTTGTCATGTGGGCAGAGTAATACACAAGGGTGAAGAGGCTGTACGAGTGCTGTTATTTCAGAATATCACACAGCTATCAGCCAATCAGATTCGAGAACCAATTAACCATTAATCATTTGACAGCACTAATATAACTGTGAAATTACAAAATCTGTTTTAGCTAGACCAAAATATCAATAAAAATCTGTTTTAAGTTTCAATACAGCTACAATTTCTAATTTATTTCTGTGTTTGAAGGAAGGGCGAAGTCAAAAAAAAAGAGAAAGCACCAACTGTCGGATTCTTGCAGCTGGTAAGCGCCTCAATAGTACTCTACCATTTTATTTTATTAAGTAGATCAATATATTAAATTAAATAATTAAAATGTAATGAGTATAAAAAAAAATCTAGAATTTTTTAGTAACTGAATGTTTTCAACAACTGAACTGAAATTGGGCGTAATGGTGGTGCAGTGGATCGCCCCACAGCAAGAAGATTGCTGGTTTAAGTCCCGGCTAGGCCAGTTGGCATTTCTGTGTGGAGTTTGCATGTTCTCCCGGTGTTGGCGTGGGTTTCCTCCGGGTGCTTCGGTTTCTTTCCACAGTCCAAACACATGCGCTATACTGTAGGTGAATTGGATAAACTAAATTGGTCGTAGTGTATGTGTGTGAATGCAAGAGTGTATGAGTGATGGGTAGGGCCAGACAGAATCTGCAAACATTTTTTGCTATTTCTGCTAAGAATTTTGTTAAAAATCTGCAGATTTATCCGGAATTATTTTGGGAGTCTTATAACTAAAAACTTAATATATGAAATAAAAAATAATAGCTTTTTAACTTTTATTTAATGTTTACAATGCAAATCCATCTAGAATAGGATAGGATAAACCTTATTTGTCCCCGAGAGGAAATTTGTCCTGTGCTGATAATCCGGTGCTGCATAATGAGGATTTCTATAAAACAGCAATGCACTCCTGGAATATACCAGTCTTTGATTTTGTTCCTGCTGTAGGCCTAAATCCAATGCAAAGCATGGGATAAACGTTTCCCCGATGATCAGAGCCAGAAGCAGGTAAAATAGGCGCAGAGCCATAGCTCGTTTCTCCAAGTGGCAAATTTTAGTCCATTTTAGTCGCAAACGCCTTGCAATGCACTTAATCGTGTTGACTTCACGATTCAAACTCTGACACAATCCCAATCCCTTAGAACAAGAAAAGAAAAACACTTGGCAAACTAACAAACAAACAACAGTAGCACGAGCCTGTGTAGCTGCAGAGCTGCGATCCACTTATTTGAGATCCACTTATTTGTTAAACAAAGCAAGTCTATCATATAATATATGAACTAAAAGACAGAAAATATTACTTTACAAACTGTATTATAAATAAACCATATGAACATTTTCATATTAGTCAATATTATTACTGAAATGACTTTAAAAACTGAATAAATATAAATTTACACACATTTACACAAGTAAATAAATAGATTCAATGATGGGCTAGAAATCTGTGGAAATCTGCGGATTTTTTCGCAGATTTCCTCAGAATGCAGATTTCGTGTGGGCTTAGTGATGGGTTGCAGCTGGAAGAGCACCCGCTATGTAAAACATATGCTTTATTGCCAGGTATGTTCACACATACGAGGAATTTGTTTTCGTGACAGAGCTTCAACAGCGCAACAGAATGACAGAGACAGGACAAAAAACAGATAATAAATATATTTAATAAAAATAGAAGTAAGTAGTGAATGCAAATATACACTCTGACAAGTGCATGTACTAGACATGGGATGATAACCGTTTTCAAGGTATACCGCGGTTTGGAAAAGTCAAGGTTTTAAAACCGCCAGTTTTTTATGCTATATCGTTCTTAAGGTATGTGTGAGATTTTTTTTATTTGATTATTTATTTGAGTTTTTAGGACAACAGTATCTCCAGCAGAAAAGATATCCAAAGATGCTGTTTTCAATTGTAAAGAAATCAGTGTTTTTGAAACTAATGAAGAAGCAGTAATCACAATACCATGAAACCGTGATATTTTTATCCAAGGTTATCATACTGTCAGAATCTTATACCAGCCCATGCCTAGTATGGTACAAGTATATTACTATATACAACATTATCCTCCTAGGGCCCGAGTGTCCACATATGTGGACAGCACATTTTTAGCTCTTAAGTGGCTATTTAAAATACTTTGAATGTTTTATATTTTGTTACAGACATACAGTGTCATCCTGCAACTGTTTTGCAGGATATGGAATGTCCCAAACCCTATTTTTAACTGTCCAAAATTGGAAAAAAATGTTGTTTTTACTCTCTGATAGTCAAAGTAAGTAAAAAAAAAATTCTATGTTAAATATGCATAAAAGAAAATTCGGGAAAAAGTGTTTTATGTAAATTGGGACCACGAGTCCACATATGGACATAATTTTTCTCTAAAAGTACATCATATCAAAGATGATACTTAGATTTTTATTCTAATTAGGTTCCAATAAGCCCAAATACCAAGGAGAAATAAAAAATGCATGTAAAAAAACACCTTGGGCCTTAAGAGGTTATATGTGCAGCTGTTATGTGCAAATTGGCATGTAAAGTATGTTGTTAAATAAATGTGTATGTGTATAAAAAGTAGTGATGTTTGTTTCATAGTAGTAGGTATCATAGTAGTATTATGTATTGTATGTACATTTATTTATTGTAAATGATCTGTCACTCACAAATACCAATTATTAAGAGGAATAAATGCAAATTTATTTATAATGCATGAGATTATGACTGTTCTGAGGTTTTCTAGAAGAAAACCACTGATGTTTTTTATAAAAAAAAAAAAACTAACATTGGTGGCATGGTGGCTCAGTGGTTAGCACTGTCACCTTACTGCAAGAAGGTTGCTGGTGCGAGTCCTGGCTGGGTCAGTAGGTATTTCTGTGTGGAGTTTGCATGTTCTCCCTGTGTTGGCGTGGGTTTCCTCCAGGTGCTACGGTTTCCCCCACAGTCCAAAGACATGCGCTATAAATGACCTAAATTGCTTGTAGTGTATGAGTGTGTGTGTGAATGTGAAAGTGTATGGATGTTTCCCAGTACTGGGTTGCAGCTGGAAGGGCATCTGCTGTGTAAAACATGTGCTGGAATAGTTGGCGGTTTATTCTGCAGTGGCGACCCCTGATAAATCAGAGACTAAGCTGAAGGAAAATAAATGAATGAAAACAAACATTTTAAAATTCCATTTAAATAAATAAATAATGTTAATGAAATAAATAAATATTTTAATGTTTAAAAAAATATATATAAATCAGGACCAAGCCAAAGGAAAATTCATGAACAAATGAAAAAAAATAAACACATTAAATCTAATACTTTTTTTCCTGTAACGTGCAGTTCCGCTTTTCCACATGGAAGGAAGTCTTGATGATGGTTGTGGGCAGCTTTTGCTCTTTGGTTCACGGCGCTGCGACCCCTCTCATGTTGCTGGTGTACGGCATGATGACCAACACATTCGTGGAGTATGAGGTGGAGATTCTGGAGCTCGCGGACCCCAACAAAACCTGCATCAACAACACCATCAGCTGGATGAACGGCTCTGTGGTCCAGCGGCCCGACAACGTCACCATGTACTGTGGGTGAGTGAAGACCCACAAACCCATCTACAAACGCATTCACCCCATTCTGTAGGTTATTTAAACGCATTGATATTTTCAGATATTTTATTAGATTTATTTTACATTTTAAATATACTCTCAATGGCCACTTTATTGGGCACACCTTACTGGCCACTTTTTTAGATACACCCGCTTTTACCTTCAGAACTGCCTTAATCCTTCATGGCGTAGATTCAACAAGGTACTGGAAATATTCCTCAGATATTTTGGCTCATATTGACATGATAGCATCACACAGTTGATGCAGATTTGTCGGCTGCACATCCATGATGCGAATCTCCCGTTCCACCACATCCCAAAGGTGCTCTATTGGATTGAGAACTGGTGACTGTGGAGGCCATATTTCGTACAGTGAACTCATTGTCATGTTCAAGAAACCAGTCTGAGATGATTATTGCTTTTTGATATGGTGCGTTATTTTGCTGAAAGTAGCCATCAGAAGATGGATACACTGTGGTGGTAAAGGGATGGACATGGTCAGCAACAATACTCAGGTAAGCTGTGGCATTGATACGATGCTCAATTGGTACTAATGGTCCCAAATAACAGAACTGCCGCTCACTGGATATTTTCTCTTTTTTGGACCATTCTCTGTAAACCCTAGAGATGGTTGTGCGTGGAAATCCCAGTAGATCAGCAGTTTCTGAAATACTCAGACCAGCCCGTCTGTCACCAACAACTATGCCACGTTCAAAGTCACTTAAATCCCCTTTCTTGCCCATTCTGATGCTCGGTTTGAACTGCAGCAGATCGTCTTGACCATGTCTACATGCCTAAATGCATTGAGTTGCTGCCATGTGATTGGCTGATTAGAAATTTTTGTTACTGAGCAGTTGGACGAGTGTACCTAATAAAGTGGCCAGTGAGTACACATGTTTGTGTGTGTGTAATATTTCTATAATATAAATAGTATTTATATAATTAATTAATTCATTTTCTTTTCGGCTTAGTCTCTTTATTAATCAGGGGTCGCCACAGCGGAATGAACCGCCAACTTATCCAGCATATGTTTTACGCAGCGGATGCCCTTCCAGCTGCAACCCATCTCTGGGAAACAACCATACACACTCATTCACACAAATACACTATGGACAATTTAGCCTACCCAATTCACCTATAGCGCATGTCTTTGGACTGTGGGGGTAACCGGAGCACCCGGAGGAAACCCACGGAAACGCAGGGAGAATATGCAAACTCCACACAGAAACGCCAACTGACCCAGCCGAGGCTCGAACCAGAGACCTTCTTGCTGTGAGGCGACAGCACTAGCTACTGTGCCACTGCGTCACCCTATTTATATAATTATCAAATATAATTAATAAATATAAGTGTGTTTGGATGTTTCCCAGTGATGGGTTGCAGTTGGAAGGGCATCCGCTGCGTAAAACATATGCTGGATAAGTTGGCGGTTCATTCCGCGGTGGTGACCCCAGATTACTAAAGGGACTAAGCCAAAAGAAAATGAATGAATGAATGAATGAATGAATAAATATAATTTATTTAGGTATGTGTGTGTGTGTTAGGGCAATTTTTTTTATTAATAAAGAGAAAAATTCAATAGAAGCATAACAATTATAAACTTGTAGTTTGTCTTTTTTTTTTTTTTTTGCAACATCTCATTTAAATTTAATTCTGTTATATTTCTTTTCCTAAAGAGGTTAGGTGAGAAAAATCTTATTTTAATGAAAATAACCATCTAATGAAATTATTTTGTTTATATGCACCAAAAAACTCTATATTAATACTTGTGTATTTAGTAACTTAAAATAATCATTTATATGTTTACTGAAAAATGGAAATGGATAAAAATGTTCATTTTCAAAAGGGGGTGTACATTCAAAAGATTTTTATTTATTTATTTATTTATTTATTTATTTATTTATTTATTTATTTATTTATTTATTTATTTATTTATTTATTTATTTTATTTTATTTAAATTGTTTCCACAAGTTACAATAGCTGAATGGGTTTTGGAAAAGATGTCACTTCAATGTCACTTTGCATTGGTTTCCGCTAAATATGACACAGAAAGTCATCATATCTGTACATATTTCTGCTCTGTCTCCACAGTGTAGATATTGAGGCTGAAATGACCAATTTTGCACTTTACTACATTGGAATTGGAGTTGGAGTTCTTATCCTGAGTTTCTTTCAGGTAAGAAAAGCTTGTTCTTATTTTGTTTGAGGCTTTATTGCACATGATCATTCAAAGGACAGACCGGTCTGATTTATTATTGTCCAGTGTTGGGGAAAGTTACTTTAGAAAGTAATGCATTACAATATTGAGTTACTCCTCAAAAAGTAACTAGTTGCATTACTTGGTTACTTTTTATGGTAAGTATTGCCCTAGTCTGTCATCTTGGTCTCTGTTTGTTCCTGTGAAGATCACATTCTCTCATTGAATGACTGTGTTAATTTTAATTCAGCAATTTAATTTGTAAAAGCTAATTAATTACACTATAATGTAACTCTCATTACTAAAAGTAACTCTCATTTGTAAAAAGGTAACTCGAATATAATTACTTAATTTTTTTAAAAGTAATTTAAAGTAAAATTTAAAGTAAAAAAAAAGGGAAAGCATTTTCAACCGGGCCAACGTAACTGTCAGTCAGACCACATCTGATGTGAGCTAGAAAGTGAAGACCGGGGGTGGGGGTGGATGTGCAGTGGTGGTGCGGGGCAGACCAGAGCGCTGTTAATGTCTGTCTATGATCACAGATGCAGTTTTATTGTGCATCTGCTTTATCCATGGGTTTAAGTCAGAGGTGCCCAAACTCAGTCCTGGAGGGCCGTTGTCGAAGTTTAATGTCAACCCCAATCAGACACACCTGGGCTAGCTAATCAAGCTCTTACTAGGCTTTCTAGAAACATCTGTGTAGGTGTGTTGAGGCAAGTTGGAG
Organism: Danio kyathit; assembly: GCA_903798195.1. NCBI lineage: Eukaryota > Metazoa > Chordata > Actinopteri > Cypriniformes > Danionidae > Danio > Danio kyathit. The sequence continues at coordinate 59,436,817 of LR812527.1, forward strand.
CTAAAATCTGCAAGACGCCAGCCCTCCAGGACCGAGTTTTGGCACCCCTGGTTTAAGTAGTGCACATTTTTTTTATAGCAGAACTTCTTCTAGTTTGCAGATTGTCAGTTTAAATGAGCTTTTCTGTGGTTTCAGATCACGTTTTGGGTTTCTGCGGCAGCCAGGCAGATCCAGCGCATCCGAAAGACCTACTTCAGAAAGATCATGCGCATGGAGATCGGCTGGTTTGACTGCAACTCTGTAGGAGAGCTGAACACGAGGATGTCTGAGTAATGTCCAAGTCTATCTGCGTTATCTTAAACCATTGTTAGCTTTGTTCACGAGCCTGTGATTAGTGGTGTTAAATATTAAACTCAGGTACTAAAAACAGGTGTCTTCAATAGTTATCAGATCTGTTTTTGATGGAGGATGGGGGTGAAATTTAGAGTTGGAGTATGTTTTATAAAAATTAGTTTTATTCTCTAAAGATCTGGGCCCAGTTGTATGAAAGCACTTAACCTCTTAAGGCCCATGGTGTTTTTTTACATGCATTTTTTTATTTCTCGTTGCTATTTGGGCTTATTGGAATCTAATTAGAATATAAATCTAAGTATCATCTTTTGATATGATGTACTTTTAGAGAAAAATGATGTCCATATATGTGGACTCGTGGTCTGAATTGACATAAAACACTTTTTCCCGAATTTTCTTTCATGCATATTTAACATAGAATATATATTTTTTAACTTACTTTGACTATCAGAGAGTAAAAACAACATTTTTTCCCATTTTGGACAGTTAAAAATAGGGTTTAGGACATTTCATATCCTTCAAAACAGTTGCAGGATGACTGTATGTCTGTAACAAAATATAAAACATTCAAAGTATTTTAAATAGCCACTTAAGAGCTAAAAATGTGCTGTCCACGTATGTGGACACTCGGGCCCTAGGAGGTTATGACTAGGCCCACACGGAATCTGCGCGCGCAGAATTTCGCAGATTTCCGCAGATTTTTAGCCCATCATTAATTCTGTTTATTTACTTGAGTAAATGTGTGTAAATCTGAATTTATTCAGTTTTTAAATTACACATATTTCACATATTAAGGTTTAAGTTATGAGACTCCCAAAATAATTCCGCAGAAATCCGCAGATTTTTACCAAAATTCTCAGCAGAAATTGCAAAAAACATCCGTAGATTCCGTCTGGCCCTAGTTATGACTCAAAATCACTCCAGAGTGGATGAAAACATCCCCAACAGCACACAAGGGATAACTTTGCTGGAACTGTAGAAAAGAAAACAGACAATGTTGTGTATAAAATGAAAAATTAAAAGTATTTTTGCTAATTTCATATTGCATAGATACTAGTTTAATTTAGCATGTTTGTTACCTTTTTTTGCAGTGACATCAACAAAATCAACAACGCTATAGCAGACCAGGTGTCCATCTTCATCGAGAGGATTTCCACATTTATTTTCGGCTTCATGGTGGGCTTCATCGGTGGCTGGAAGCTGACGCTTGTGGTCATCGCAGTCAGTCCTCTATTAGGCCTCGCCGCAGGACTCATGGCTATGGTCAGTTTCACCACAGACAGATCAATATGAAGGAGACTGGAGTCAGGGATTCTGTGGGGTTTAATTCATCATTTCACAAATAAAGGCCTTAAAGGGACAGTTCACCTAAAAATGAACATTTACTTACTATTTATTCTCCCTCTTTTTTCTTCTTCAGTTGAACACAAAAGAGGATACAGTATTTTGGGGAAAGCTGAAAAACATTCTTCCATAGCAGGAAAAACACATAATATGGAAGTCAATGGTTAGATGTTTCTTGAAAATATCTTCTTTTGTGTTCAACAGAAGAAAGAAACTGCTTTGAAACAGATAGCAGGTGAGTAAATGAGGACATAATTAAAAAAGAATTATTGAATTATGGCTAATTTAAAAAAAAAAATGGGTGAACTATGTCTTTAAGTTATTTTTGGATCATTCCTATTTTTGGATCATTCTTCATTTAGATCAGAATGTTTTAAATGTATAACATTATGGCATTGAATGTTGCATGCACTGCAGAAAAAAAATGAAAGGCCCGTCTTAAGGCTGGTTTATAGTCGACTCGTTTGCTAGTTCACTTGAGTCATGAATGTGACATCATCGCGGAGGTTCGCTTTGTGCGCGTGTGATATGATTTCGGCTGGTAGAGCGCACAAAATTTTTTGAATCTCGAGAGAACAGTTCACGCGGCGCCACGTTTGATTTGAGTTGAATATGAAACACTTTGAAGAGATTTTGTCTTAAACAGGTACGACTGTACAGACATCTTTATGATCCGTCCATGTGTGATCATAGGGATAATCAGATGACCAATAATTCTTGGCTAGAAATTGCAACAGCCGTGGGAAAGCAGAACGTTTTTGTTAAAAAGTTCAGAAAAACTTGAGGGATAAGTTTGTTAAAACCAAAAAGAGGCCATGGCAAAAGTGGAGACCCGGGTGGTTTTAATACACAAATACAGAACATGTTTTTCTACCGTTCATAGGTTTTACACTGATGTATATATTACACTTTTGAATTTAAAACACTTTAATAGTTACAAAACTAAAATGAAGTAACAAATTATTTCTTTGATTACTGGAAAAGAATATTTGAACCTATCGGTTTACAATATACTGATGCCTGTTTTTCTAGGCTTTATTAGTGATAATGGTCAGGAATGTTGGTCCATTACTGCCTTTGTAGCATATAAGAAGAGGACACAAACTAGCCAGGCAGTAATGTGTGAATTGTGGAGTGGTCTAAATAAAAAAATAAAAAAACGTCAGTATTTTTTAGTAAGTGTACTTTTTTGCTTTTATTCTTTTCATAATAAAAATATATATTTGTAGAGCAGCCTATGTTCTGTTGTCATTAATATTTTAATATACTATAATAGGTAGAACTGTCCAAGATATGAACAAAAACAAGTGATGAAGTTTGATAAAAAATTAATCGTGGACGGTTATAAAAATCTTACTAATCATAAAAATAATTTATAAAAACAATTAGTTTAAAAATCTCGAATGATATTAATGATGACGTAGTTGAAACTTCCTACTGTCTAATTTTACAGCGGGGTTTTTTTTTGACCACCTCCTGTCATTTTAAAGAAAATCTCAGCGGCAAACGCATCACGTATAAAAGCCTCATCTGTTTCATGCGCCAGGCGAAAGTATAAATCAGCCTTTAATGTTGAGGAAACAAATAGATAAAAAATGATGCAAAATGAATTTGGCGTGTTGCTGTTTGGGAAGTTTTTAAAAATTAAGCAAATTAATGCTAAAAGCTAAATTATGAAAAGTTGTTTTCATTTTTAATCATAAAGCCAAATTAAATTATTGTTATTACAGTATTTTTTGTTCATTAAAAATGACAAATTCTAGATGAGCTAGATAAAAAAAACTAATAAAAAATATATATATAAATATACATGCATAAATGCATGCGTACGCACACACACACGTATATTTATTTATACAACAGTTCTGTCTGGTTCTCGAATCTGGCTGGCTGATAGCCGTGAGATATTAAAGTAATAACAGCACTCGCACAGCCTCTTCACCCTTGTGTATGATTCTGCCCACACAAGTGGCAAGCAGAGGACTACAGTTTGACAAATATTGCAGCTGTTGGACAACATAATGTACTTTTTTAGGTGAGAATGTAGTTGTTTAGATTTCAACTGTGCAGTTTATTTACAAGGATAGTGCCTATTTTAAATATTTATAATTTCGGAGATTCAGCGCATCGGCGGGCATCAGCCTGTCATTGAGCAGAGCAAAGAGGGTTGACGTTCCGCCACAAAATGGCGACAGAGACCGCATAATAAGTTCTTAGGGAAGAAAAACAGAATTTTTTCAGCGTACGTTTTAAACTACAGCTGAACAAATCATTACAGAACAGGTGAGTGACAAGTCTGTCTCTTTCTTTTGTATGTTGTAGTGCTGTATTTATACCATGGTATTCTGGTAGTGTTTGCATTGTTTTGGCTTTTTCGGGGTTAACTATTGTGATCTCCCAATTGCAACAGAGAAATACTGGGAAATCTCTGTAGACTGATGGCATTTCATGCTGTTCAGCCTTATAATCTTAAAATACTGAGCAAAATCACCTGTTTTGTCATCACTTTAGATATTATGCTAGAGAATCATTCAAACACTAGCTCAGTGACCTTGGTGAAGTAGCAACAGTTTCTGCTGTTCTGACGTCAGCTGCAGATGTGAATGAGTGGAGAAAGAAAGTAGTTCCTCTTAAAAAAGGATTTTTGAGACTCTCCGTGTTTAATCTTCTTTTTTATTTAGACGATTATGCCGTCAAACTGTTGTATAAACGCAATATCACACTCGTAGCAGTGTGATATGGCTGTATATCGTCACTGTTGAGTCTCTAAGGCACTCGGCCTGCGGCCTCGAGTCAACGCACTCCTCCCACCAGTGACGATATACAGCCATATCGCACTGCGACAAGTTTATTTTTGTATTTTATAATTTTTTTAAATATATTTTTTTCAGTATTGATGAGAAAATGTGTTTCAACGTGTCACTGTACGAAATTTCGAAAAATATATAATACAAGATTTAGTACAGTGTTTCTCAACCACGTTCCTGGAGGACCACCAACACTGCATGTTTTGAATGTCTCCTTTGTCTGTCACATCCATTACAGGTGTTTCAGTCACTCCTAATGAGCTGATGATCTGAATCAGGTGTGTTTTGTTATGGAGACATTGAAAATGTGCAGAGCTGGTGGTCCTTCAGGAACGTGGTTGAGAAACACTGATTTAGTATATACGCAGCAGTAGAAACATATAGGTCTATACTAAATAAAAGTGTTGTATTGTCCTGAAGGCAGTGGCGAGGCTGACGGGTCGTGAGCTGAAGGCTTATGCTAAAGCCGGAGCGGTGGCTGATGAAGTGCTGTCCTCCATCAGAACAGTGGCCGCTTTTGGAGGAGAACACAAAGAGGCAGAGAGGTACTTCATCTGACAATGCAGAAACTTGTTTGCTTCTGCTTTTCAGTGAGGAAACCACACCATTAAACGTTCTTCCATCTGTATTTATTTGGATTGTGAAAAGTGGTCAGAAAAATAGAGGTTAATTTGAATTTAATGAATTTGATTAGTTAATTTCCAAAAAATAGGAAGAACTGTGATGTCAAAAGCATGCTTCAAGTGCATCTCATTAAAATATTTGTTAAAAGGAAGAATTTTGCCCGTTTGGATCATGATTGGTAACAAATTTGCTGCTCACTGCTCAAGTTAATGTTAGTTTTACTATGGACTGTAGAATGCTTAATTCTGACATTTTAAGGTGTGCAGTCATTTTCATATAAACGCACAGCTAAAGTAGTTCTAGGCATGTTTTGACTGCAATACAGTTGTAAATGATTTCTGATCATGGTGGCTCAGTGGTTAGCACTGTCGCCCCACAGCAAGAAGTTCGCTGGTTTGAGTCCCGGCTGGGCCAGTTGACATTTCTGTGTGGAGTTTGCATGTTCTCTCTGTATTTGCGTGGATTTCCTCCATGTGCTCCGATTTCCCCCACTGTCCAAAGACATGCACTATAGATGAATTGGATGAACTATATTGACCATTAATGTATGTGTGTGTGTGAATGTGAGCGTGTATGGGTGTTTCCTAGTACTGGAATGCAGCTGCAAGAGCATCCGCTGTGTAAAACATATGCTGGAATAGTCATTCCGCTGTGGCGACCCCTGATAAATAAGGGACTAAACCAAAGGAAAGTGAATGAATGAATGATTGCTGATCATTCAATTAATCAGTTACTTAATGCATTAGGTAATATGAAGTGATAGCATCTATTTTTTTCTAGTTTTAGCTGCACTTTTAAATGATTTTTCCTGCACTTTGATTTATGATGAACGCATGTTCATTGTAATTATGACATACTGACATGATTTTGATTGGCATAATGTAAACCTTTTTAATCTCATAATTAAGAAGATCAAAGTTCTAATAATGAGATACATTTGAAATATTTTCATATCATTATTTTGACTTGGTATATCACGGTTTCAAATTTACAGTGAGGAAAATAAGTATTGAACACGTTGTGTTTTTTTCTTGGGAATAATATCTGTAAAGGAGCTGTTGACATGGAATTGAACCAGATTTTGGTAAAAACCCAAACAATACAAATATAACAATAAAACAAAACAAAGAAATCTGAAAAAACAGTTACTGTATGTCTAATAACAATGGAATGACACAAGGAGAAATTACTGAACTACTGAAGTGTATTTAACACTTTCTATAAAAAGCTTTTTTGGTGATGGGAGCTTAAAGATGCCTCTCATATGGAGAATGAAGTCACATGCAATACTCAGGTGTGAGTTTTTTCACAGACTTCAACAGTGTAAAAATCTTGATGGTTCTGTGCATCTCGTCTATCAAATCTGATCTTTGTTTTGTATTTTCTGTTGGATTCAAGTGAGGTGATTGGCTGGGCCATTGTACAGCTTGATTTTCTTTCTCTAAAAGTATTTGAGAGTCTCCTTGGCTGTGTTTTGGATCATTTGCTGAAATGTCCACTCTGGTTTTATCTTCATCATCCTGATAATGTAGATCAGCGGTGACCAACCCTGCTCCTGGAGATCTACCATCCTGCAGATTTCAGTTGCAACCCATATAAAACACACCTGACTCTGATTATTTGGTGCTGTTCAGGTCCTGAATAATTGGTTCAGGTGTGTTTGATCAGGGTTGGAGCTGAACTCAGCAGGAAGGTAGATCTCCAGGAGCAGGGTTGAGCATCCCAGATGTAGATGTTGGACGGAAGCAGCTGATATCAATTTACAATGACTAAGGGCAGAGGGTTACTGAAGAACTACTGAAAGCTTTCAGCTGCTGCTTTCACTGCCTTTTACACCTCCCGTACTTTGTGTGTTCAATATTTTTTTCTGTGTTATTTCGTTTTATTTCACAAAACTTAATCGATATTGTTGTCTTTGCATATATGGATTTGTTTGGTTGTTGTCAACATCTGGTGAAATTTTCAAGTCAACAGCACCTTTAGAAACAAGTTTTCTGAAAAAAATGGTAACGTGTTCAATACTTATTTCCCCTACTGTATGTCTTAAGTTTGTATGTTTCATTATTTTGAGCCTAAGTATGGCATAATTCTGATTTGGTATAAATTTAAATTAATAAAATAAAAAAAAAAGCTTGGGATATAAAAAGTCAACATTTTGACATATGATGCTAAATTGCTGGCAGGCAGAAGCTGTACAGGCAGAAACCGTTGTGTGGTTTATGTCCTCAGGTATGACAAGAATCTGGTGCAGGCGCAGGAGTGGGGCATAAAGAAGGGAATGATCATCGGGGTGTTTCAGGGCTATCTCTGGTGCATCATATTCCTGTGTTACGCTCTGGCCTTCTGGTTCGGCTCTAAACTGGTCATTGAGACCCAGGAACTCACACCCGGAGGACTCGTTCAGGTAGAAATTACTAACAGTATTTAATTTCCTGTTCAAAAACAACAACTTCGCACATTTAAATTCTGATCTGTTCCTTTAGGGTATTAGGGTAACTTTTGTAGGGTAACTCTTTCCCCGCCGGCATTTAAAAAAAATAGTCGCCAGCCACCGCAAACATTTTTGATCATTTTTACCTACATTTCTGAATATATTTCTGCTAGGAATATATAAGCATATTTTATATCATAATAAAAAACCAAACCTCTGCTTTTAAATAAAGAAAAAGCATTTTATTCTTTATGTGTTCATGTTCTATCCTCGTTTGAATGCTGGTACACAGGGTGTCAATAAACAAGCAACAAAAACAAAACCTTTAATAATCTTTCAAAAGAAGTGGTTAGATTTTTAAGCACAAGAAACATTGGACATTGAATTAAACTAACAAACATCATCTACAGTTGAAGTCAGAATTATTAGCCCCCCTTTGAATTTTTTTTCTTTTTTTATATATTTCCTAAATGATGTTTAACAGAGCAAGGAAATTTTCACAGTATGTCTGATAATGTTTTATTTTCTGGAGAAAGTCTTATTTGTTTTATTTCTGCTAGAATAAAAGCAGTTTTTAATTTTTTAAACAGTATTTTAAGGTCAAAATTATTAGCCCTTTTAAGCTTTACATTTTTTTGATAGTCTACAGAACAAACCATCGTTATACAATAACTTGCCTAATTACACTAACCTGCCTAGTTAATCTAATTAACCTAGTTAAGCCTTTAAATGTCATTTTAAGCTGTATAGAAGTGTCTTGAAAAATATCTAATAAAATATTATGTACTGTCATCATGGCAAAAAATAAAATAAATCAGTTATTAGGGGTGAGTTATTAAAACTATTATGTTTAGAAATGTGTTGAAAACATCTTCTCTCCGTTAAACAGAAATTGGGGGGAAAATAAACAGGGGGGCTAAAAATTCAGAGGGGCTAATAATTCTGAACTGTACACAACAAAATCCTCTGAGTAAAGTTTACTCGGCTTAGATAGTATTTGGTCCCTCCCTAAATTGAGTTAAAGTTACTCAAGTTAAGACATTAAAAGCATTAATTAAGTGATGATTGAGCACTGATGATGAACACCAGCTGTAATAAACAGAAACACAAAACTACATCTGACTTCAGTCACAGCCTTAGATAAAATCAGCTGAAATATAATACATTGAATCTCTCAAAATCTCAGCAGAGGATCATTAAGCAACTCCACAAACAGCAGCTTTACTTTTTAACCAACCTGTTTGTCCTTATATACTCTCTGTCCGCACATACTCTCTGAACTGAGTAAACTGTCTGCTCAGAAATGTGCACTGTTTATTAGTAAATATTTGCATAGTTTTTACTGATATGGACTGTTTATTTTCATTTATTTGTTCATTTTTTTTTACTATTTCAACAGATTGAAATGAATTAAAATAACTTAAATTAAAACTGAAACAGATATAAATATAAGCACAGTATATGTGCATATTTAAAAACAACAATGGCAACAACAAAGTAAAATTCCATGGTTAAAAGTAAATTACTACAATTTTTAATTAAAAGGTCAAATTTAACGATGTTAAGGGGTAGATAAATGATGAGTTTTTTAAAAAAATGATTTATTTACATACATATTTTAAATTTGAATAAAATTATTTTTTATTTCTTTATATATTTTATTTGAATGGGACTAAGCCGAAAAGAAAATGAATGAATGAATAAATGAATGAATGAATGAATGAATTATATAGGTGGGCATAGATTAATTTTTTTAATCTAGATTAATTTCACTGTAATTTTGGAATTAATCTAGATTAAAATGGCTCATTTGAATTCTGCTGAAGGCATTCAGAATATGTTTGCTACCCAAATAATGCCTAAAAGTAAGTCTTTGAGAACGGGTTTCTCAAGCCAGGTGGCGCATTAGACCGCAGGGGCTCATCTCCTGTTTCCAAAATGCATCACAAACTGCTTGAGAAACTGTTCTACTATGATAATTGGTGATGAAAATAAATGATGTTCAATAAGATGTGCTTGTGTTTACTAATTGTTTATTCAGTTAAACATGAATGTTGAACTGTAGGCCTACATAAGCTCCAAACAGCGACTAAAGTCATGACTAAAGTCATAACTGAACTAAACAGAAATGGAATTAAGACATGTGGAGTATGCAGATATTAGTGGCATTATTGAAGTAAACACCGCAATCAAATATTATCGTCATGTAGGACTTTTTGCATCTCAAAATGCGGAAGTTTTTTTCTGTCCATTTGGCGTGCATTATTAAATTCCATAACACTCTCACCAGTCCTTACTCCTTATTTGCGTCTAATACCCCAGTTTGTCACGGGGTCATGAATGAAATGTTCATAAGTGAATGTGAAGCTGCCGAACTGCAGTTAAAGTCATCCAAAATTACAGGAAACTCTTACATGAAAGCACTTCACGTAAGCGCCTTAATTATATTATTGTCTATTAAGCAATATAACTAGATTACAGATGTCCATGTAAGCGTAGACAGTAGTGTCTTCAAAGTAAGTGAAAGATCCAGAAGGGCGTCCTGCTGATTTGAATCAGAAGGGCACTTTTTTGTCTGACGGCTCACCGGTTTCACTTTCATTCACCGTCATTCATTTTAAAAAAACGCCCGCTCCATTTTATTTGTATATGTTTTACTCGAACTCATCAACTCTACAGGTGCCTGATAGTTAGATGTGGAGCTAACATTAATCAGATTCACTGTAGTAAACTGCATCCATGTTAGCACGTCACATTTGATGTGGTCATTTCTCAGTAGGAATACACACAGGTTCGAAGACTCGTTCTCGCCACCTACAGTGCAATTCGGCGAGGTATACATCCGCTCTAAAATATCAAGGTGAAAGTCATCATAGCTTGCATAGAACAGACCCAGCTCCCAACCCAACTTTGAGAATAGATTAACACCGATATTTTTTTTATCGCCCGATAAGAGTCTTGCGTTAACACAGCACGTTAACGCCGATAACAGCCCACCACTAATGAATATATATATTTTATTTGTTAATGCGCATAAGCATTTATTTATTTTTTAATTTTGACTGTTCCGTAATGTGTCCAGCTGATGGTTAAATAATGTTTCAGTTGAATTATTAGCCCTCCTGAATTATTAAGGCTGGTTTATAATTCTGCCCCCTGTTTATTTTTTTCCCCAAAATTTTGTTTAATGGAAAGAAGATTTTTTCAACACATTTCTAATCATAATAGTTTTAATAACTCATTTCTAATAACTGATTTATTTTGTCTTTGCCATGATGACAGTAAATAATATTTGACTAGATATTTTTCAAGACACTTCTATACAGCTTAAAGTGACATTTAAAGGCTTAATTAGGTTATTTAGGGTAAGTTAGGGTAATTAGGCAAGTCATCGTATAACAATGGTTCATTCTGTAGACAATCGAAAATAAATATTGCTTAAGGGGGCTAATAATATTGACCTTAAAATGTTTTTAAAAAAATTAAAAACTGCTTTAATTCTAGCCAAAATAAAATACCAAGACTTTCTCCTGAAGAAAAAATATTATAGGAAATACTGTGAAAAATTTCTTGCTTTGTTAATCATCATTTGGGAAATAATTGAAAAAGAAAAATAGGGCTAATTATTTTGACTTCAACTGTATGTTAAATGACATTACATTTCTTCAGGTTTTCTTTGGTGTTCTGATCGGGGCCATGAATCTGGGTCAGGCTTCACCTTGTCTGGAGGCGTTTGCTTCAGGTCGAGCTGCAGCCAAGAGTATATTTGACACCATTGACAGAGTGAGAAAAACACACACTCCCAAAATCAATGAATTTCATTCTTTCAGCTTCAGTGAAAGATTAATCACTGTCACAACATGATCTCATGCAGGAACCAGAAATCGACTGCTTCTCTGAAGAAGGTCACACTTTAGATAAAGTGAAAGGTGACATTGAATTCCACAGCGTTAACTTCAACTATCCCTCCCGTCC